>JAJQWJ010000014.1:2197240-2777240 GCA_023637945.1 Phaethornis superciliosus | reverse complement strand
CCCTTTTTAACTTCTTTCACTGGAGTATTTTCTTGAATTTGGCAAAGTGGATATTAGAAGTGAGTCAGGCACCTCCAGTAGGTTAATTCCATCTGCAAAGCTGTCTGCTTCCTGCAGAAAAGAGAGGCTTCCCAGCAGCATCCCTATGAGCTGCATTAGAGGGAATGCTGGAGGCTGCAGTTTATGTGATTAAAAACAACCCTGAAAAAAAAGTCATTTGGATGGAGCAAATTTCAGCTCTGCAGAACCAAAGCAGAGAACTGAACTAGCAAAAGAGAACTCACCCCTGAGCAAACTCCTCGTTTGCTTCAGGCAAAGCACCCTGATTCCTGGAAAGCCAGCTCAGGACCTCTTTTTTGGGAAGCCACGTAAGGAACAACTTCAGTGAGCATCTTGCAGGGAGGTTGGAGTGAGATGTAGGTGGTCTGGTAGGACTCCAGCCCCCTTAAATGTTAATGTATTATTTAAGGGCCTTGTTGCTACCTCATTTCCCTTTCCCTTCCTCAAAGGAGAGGAGGAAGAGAACAAGACTGGAGTGGAAATAACTCCCAGGAGGTGCAGCGTGGCGATTTTGGGGTGACAGCAGCCAGAGGGACACCGTCAGCACTCACAGCCCCACGATGTGAATGGTGATGCTGAATTACAGCCAGGTTGTAAATTGCTCACCCAAGGCCCAATCCTCAAGTCCCCACAGAGATATCAAAGTCGCTGGGAGCTTTTTTCTTGAGTAGGAAGTGGAGGAATGAGCTTCAAACATTTAGGCCCAGCTCCACATGGGTGGTCTGGTATGTCTGGAAGGATTCCCACTGGCTCCAGCAACACTGGTTAGTGAAAGGGCTCTTCCTAAATGCACCCCATTGCAGAAGCAGGGTTCTGAGTCCTTTCTTTGGCTGCTGACATGGGATTTGGGTGGAAAGGTGAAGCTGCTGTGAGCCGCTCCGCAGCGTTTAGCCCAAGATGTGGCTCTTAATCCCAGTTTGAAAAACTGGAGTTGGGAAGGGGGAAGACTCCTGAGCCAAGCAGAGTCCCTGAGCTGGGATTTTCACCCTGAAAAGAAACTGGTTAGTGAAAGGGCTCTTCCTAAATGCACCCCATTGCAGAAGCAAGGTTCTGAGTCCTTTCTTTGGCTGCTGACATGGGATTTGGGCTGAAAGGTGAAGCTGCTACGAGCCGCTCCGCAGCGTTTAGCCCAAGACGTTGCTCTTAATTTGTTTGGAAAACTGGAGTTGGGAAGGGGGAAGACTCCTGAGCCCAGCAGAGTCCCTGATCTGGGATTTCCAGGGTGAAAAGAAACGGTTCAGCCATCAACAGCAGCCAGAGAGCAAAGTTTCCATCTTCCTTGCTACATCCCTAGCCACCCAGAGACGAGCATCCCGATTTATTCAGCTCTGGGGGACACGTGTAGCAGTAGCATCCACGCCAAGCAGATTAAAAAGCAGATTAGAAACCAAATTCATAAGCCATTCCTTCTGAACACACTTGGAAATAACCCTGGTGTCATTGTTCCCATGACCCTTTGGTGTCCATGTGTCCATCCTTTGGATGTCAGGATCCTCCATCTCCTCCCTCTTCAATTAAGGTCAAATCCGTTAATTCTATAAATAATAAACCACTCAAACAAATTATTTAGTCCCCTATTAAATGCCAGAAGCGTACTTTCTGAAAACAGGAAGTTACCTACAGGCTGGATATTGCTTTATGCGACTTTTAATGGACATTTTTAATGGAAAAACAATAGATCCGGGCGTTTATTTGATGAAAAGCAAGGTGGGTTTTTTTCCCCTCCTAGCTACAACACGCCTGAAACATGACGCTGCGTCTAAACCCTCGCTTTACCCCCACGGCACCTCCTTATCTCTGTTTAATTTGATAAAGGCGATGGGAAGGCGGAGCGCGGCTCTCCCCGCCTTTTCCCCGCAGCCACCATCACCGCTTCGCTTTCTGCCGGTTCTTTATGACCCTTCCGCGCCGCCGTCGTCGTCTTCGCCGCGCCCGGGAGGGGCGGAGCTCAGGCGATGGCTCCGCCCCCTTTCCGCCGCCGCCACCGCCATGGAGGGCGCCGCGCGGCTGCGCGCGGGTGAGAGGCGCGCGCGGGCGGGGCGGGGGACGAAGGGAGGGGGGGAAAATGGCGGCGGGGGGGGCTGCCCTCAGCTCCTGTCCTCAGCTCCTGCCCTCAGCTCCTGTCCTGTCCTGTCCTGTCCTGCCCTGCCCTGCCCTGCCCTGCCCTGCCCTGCCCTGCCCTCAGCTCCTCTCCTCAGCTCCTCTCCTCAGCTCCTGTCCTGTCCTGTCCTCAGCCCCTGCCCTAAGCCCCTGCCCTCAGCCCCTGTCCTCAGCTCCTGTCCTCAGCTCCTGCCCTCCCTCAGCATCTGCCCTCCCTCAGTACCTGCCCTCAGCATCTGCCCTCAGTACCTGCCCTTAGCTCCTCCATCAGCACCTTCCCTTCCTCAGCATCTTTCCTCAGCTCCTGCCCTCCCTCAGCATCTGCCCTCACCACCTTCTCTCCCTCACCACCTTCTCTCCCTCAGCTCCTTCTCTCCCTCAGCTCCTGCCCTCAGCTCTTGCCTTCCCTCAGCATCTGCCCTTATCATCTGCCCTCAGCTCCTGCCCTCAGCTCCTGCCCTTAGCTCCTCCATTAGCACCTTCCCTTCCTCAGCATCTTCCCTCAGTACCTGCCCTCAGCTCCTTCTCTCCCTCAGCTCCTGCTCTCAGCTCCTGCCCTCCCTCAGCACCTTCCCTTAGCACCTGCCCTCAGCATCTTCCCTCAGCATCTTCCCTCCCTCAGCCCCTTCCCTCAGCTCCTCCCTCAGTGCCTTCTCTTAGCCCTTTCCCTCATCTCCTTCCCTCATCTCCTTCCCTCATCTCCTTCCCTCATCTCCTTCCCTCATCTCCTTCCCACATCTCCTTCCCTCATCTCCTTCCCTCAGCCCTTCTTCCCTCAGCCCTTCTTCCCTCAGCCCATCTTCCCTCATCCCTGCCCTCTCCCAGGTTTTTCCAAGCAGGATATCCGGCAGCAGGTGTGGGATTACCTGGAGGGCAGTGACCTGGCTGAGTTCCCACGCCCGGTTCACCGCCGCATCCCCAACTTCAAGGTACAGCAACTCCTGGCTCTGGGCCTCTCCACACACCCCCCACCCACCTCAGAACCCGGGTCATGGTGGGTTCTGAAGCCCTGGAGCACAGACCAAGCCCTCCAACCCCAGCTCCCCTCAACAGGCAGCTGTGATCCACAGCTCCCTGTGGCTGAGTGCTGGTGAAGAAGAGCTCTGAAGGTCCCTTCTGCCCACCAAATTAACCCCAACAGCCAGGACGTGCTCTGCAAGTTGCAGGACTCATCCTGTGCTTTGAAATTCCACCTACGCTTCAACCTCAAGTCTTGGGAACAACCCCGGAGTACAAAGGGAAGAGGTGGGGGAAAAACAAAAAAAAAGTTGTGAATGTTTTTGCACAGGAAGCAAACAGAAGGCTACAGAGAGACCAGGTCAAGTGGATGGGGTAATTTCTCAGCCTACATGAGATGCAGGAGCTCTGCTGAGTTCCCTCGCTCTACACACACAGGTTAGGAAGTCTCCCTGCTGCTTCTTGGTCCTTAACATCCAAAAGAGACCATGATGTGAAAACAGATCCCTTCCTGATGTTTCCAGGAGTTTGGTCACTAATTCCTCCGGGGCCAGATCTTTTAACTCTTTAAGAAACATTTTTTTCCCTGAGAGGGTTGTCAGGCACTGGAATAACCCAGGGCAGTGGTGGAATCACCATCCCTGGAGGTATTTAAATGGCATTTGGACCTGGTCCTTAAGGACAGGGGTTTGTAGTTGACTGTGGTGTTGGTCAGAGGTTGGATTGAGTGAGCTTGGAAGCCTCTTCCAACCTAAAACATTCTGTAATTCTGTGACAAACACAAGGTGAGCAGCAGTATGGGTTAGGGAGTCACCTGCTGGAAGGCAGCTTGGTGAAGAAGGAGTCCTTCTGGAGAAGTAAACCATGAGCCAGCAGTGTGCCCTTGTGGCCAAGAAGGCCAGTGGCATTTTGGGCTGCCTTAAGAACAGTGTGGCCAGCAGGTCGAGGAGGGACATTCTGTCACTGCCCTAGTGAGGCCACAACTGGAGAACTCTCCAGTTCTGGGTTCTCTGGTACAAGAAAGGTGAGGAACTATTGGAGTGAGTCCAAAGCCAAGGAGGGGAGTGGAGCACCTGGTTTATGAAGAAAGGTTGAGAGACCTGGGTCTGTTTAGCTTGAGGAAAAACTAAAAGGGGATTTTACCAATGCATTTAAATATCAAAAGGATGGATGGAAAGAGAATGGGGCCAGACTCTTTGCTATAGTGCCCAGTGACAGGACGAGGGGCAACGAGCACAACGTGGAACACAGAAAGTTCCATCTGAACATGAGGAAAAACTTTTGAGGGTGACAGAGGAGCAGGCTGCCCAGGGAGCTTGTGGAATCTCTTTCTCTGGACATATTCAAAACCTGCCTGGCCACGGTTCTGTGCAGCCTGCTCCAGGTGACTGCTTTAACGGTGGAGTGGAACTAAATGCTCTCCAGAGGTCCCTTCTAACCCCTACCATTCTGCAGCCTACAATTTATGGTGGATAAAGAAATGCAGTTACCTGTATCTGACAAGAGGTGGCAAGTGTGTGCTGCGTTTTTCTCACTGGATACCAAAACCACCTTGTGAACCAGATAAATAGGGCTATGGGTGGGAAAGCTGAGCACTGGGGATTGGATTCACTCCCCAAGACCTTCGTTAATTCCATTAGGATGGCAAGCTGAGGTTGCCTGTCTTGTAAAGACTTAGCCTAGGTGGCCAAGTTATTGTTGGCAAAGTGTTGCTGGGGGGACAAGCCATCCTGCTCTGGCTTCACTGTGTCCCCAGTTTGGTGGGTGGGAGGAAGAAATAAGAGGACTTCCAAGTACTGAGTTACTCTGACCACTGGTTTTACCTTTTACAACCCAAACTCCAGTTGTGCTGCCACATATTGAAGAAATGGTGGGCAAAGTAGCATTGTGGGGATGTGTGTTGGGTGTTTTAGCCCAGCAGCAGCATTACAAGATGGGCTGTGCTCAAGAGAGTGGCAGAAACATTCTGCCTTAGCTTGGCTCTGAGGTGAAATAGGTGCTGAAGCAGGTGGAGGAAGTCTGAGACTATCACTCCCTTAAGAAAGGGGACTTCAGCTTAAATGACATGAGGAATGTGTGCCCTGCTAAGCTTGAGCACCTTACTCAAGAATAGAATCTTCTGAGCTTAGTTATAGTGTCTAGAGAGCCTTGTCTGGAAAGTCTTAATCTAAAGGTCTGACTATGGCTTTTGTTTGAAGGAATCTATTTGTATCCATGGCCAAAAAGGGAAAGTAGTCCCCAGCTTTGAGTCAGGCAATGTGAGCATCTTTGAATCCCTTTTTTTCAGAGGCCTGCAGGATGTTAGTCCAGTGCTCAGCATCTCTTGGTCTGTGAGTTTCCCATAGCAAACATCACCAAATTAACAGCACGTCCCTCATATTTAAAATGTGGGGAAATTAGCAAAATTAACAGTATGTCACTCATATTTAAAGTGTGAGGAAATTAGCCTCTCCATGGGATGGAAGATTGTAAATTTCCCATCTCTGCTGTGAACTCCTTAGTGATGCACTGATGTCTTACAAACACAGGGGGCCTCCCATGCTGCAACAAGACTTCTGGGCTTAGAGGAGTTCAAAGCTGCCAACACTATAAAAATAAATCCTGATGCTCCCCAGAAGAACGCTCGCTTTCTAACACTGGAAGTAAGTGAGTGTTTTCTCTCTTGACTCCTTTCCTCACCCAGGGCTCTCAGCAGGCTTGCTGCTCTATTAAGGAGCTGGATGTCTTCAGAAGAGCCAGTGAGATAAAAGTGGATCCAGACAAACCTCTAGAAGGTGTCCGGCTGGCTGCACTCCAGGTGAGGGCCCCTTTGTACCCCTGAGCAGTGCAGAGTTGTCAGCATCTCCTGCTCAGCTTCCTGACATTTCTCCAGTGGGAGCTTTGCCAGTGCTTGTGAGGTTGCTTATGTACATTTATCACAAGATGAGTGTTGGACAGGATTACCTCAGAGCTGTTGGTGGTCACTAGGTTATATGTGTAGCTCCTTTGTGGGCATTCACCTGAGATCAATAGTTGTGTCTCACCATCAGTTTCTTAAAACAAACCTCATCTGAAATACTCCTGTACTGGAGAGGATTCATCCACCACCTCCACTCAATCAACAGTGCCAACTGCTCTGGAGCAAACAAAGTGCATGGAGACTGCATGGGACAATAAAATAAATATTTCTCCAGTGGTTCACCTCCTTTTAATGCGTTGACTTCTTCTTACTGCACAGGCAAGGAAGACTCTGTTGGTTCCCACCCCACGCCTGAGAACTGGGCTGTTCAACAGGATTGTTCCTCCTGCAGCTGCAACTAAGGAGATCCTGCGGATATGTGCAACATCTCAAGTAGGCATGAAAAGTGGGAGAGCTCTGAATTAACTTGTAGCAGTGTCTTGTGTCATGGAAGTCCAGCTAGAGGTTGGAAAACGGTTACTACCCGTCCTAGGTGGCTTAGATCTTTAGTTCTCTAAGAAATAGCACCCCTAAATCACCCCTAAGCTGATTACAGTTTTTGCACAATGTCATCGATAAAATAGTAGGTTATATTAAATCCGAAAGATCAGCTCTTTCAGAATCCTGAGGCTAAAGGCACATTAATTCTGGCAATTGCAGCAACCGAGGTACCAAAACGCTCTCACCGTTTTCTTCTGAAGTGTGGTGTGTTGCTGCCCTCTGCTGTTCTAATGTCATCTGGCAGAGAAACCTGCTTCCTTTCCTACACATCTTTATTTGATTAGAAAAACCTAACTTGCACAAAAGGAGTAGGCCAGCTTTGTAGGGTTTATTTCGCTCTTTTTCTCCCGCTAAAATGCAATAAAGTTCTACGGTAATCTTGTGTCCAAGTGGGGGTTGTAAACGCGTGGTAATTAGCAGTGACTTTCTTTGTTGGACCTTCTAGTAAAGTCATTAACTAATTAAGCTTTTCAGGCTTGAAGAGCACTTTTGAAAGAGACCTTTCTCTTGACCTGCCTCAGCCCTCATATCTGATCTGTGATCTTACCACCATGTGTCTGGTTTTTCCCCCCAGCCAGGCATACTAATGAATAAATGCTATTAGCAGTTTATATTTACAAAGCACTGTGTAAACAGTTTTTACCACACTGCTGTGAAGGGGATAATGAGCATTTTTACTGATAGCCACACATTCCTGGTCTTTTGGGGTTTTTTCTCTACACAGAAAATATTTGGCTTTTTATTGTGAGGATGAACTTAGCCCAAAGCTGAACTGGTTTGAGGAGGATTTAAAGGGCTCTGTACTTATGTATTGAGAGTGAAGGAATCATAATATACCTTCCTGAAAGTTTTAAACCTTTGAAGGTGGTGGTTCAGTAAAGCATTTTGTGTGACTTCAGATTAGCAGCTTAATATCTCTATGCTGTAGCTGTGTCTAAATTAACTTTGTGAGAGTTAATTTAAGATTTTATAGTGCTGTGATATTTCCCATGGGCATGAAGTTACATATTATGACTTCAGTAGTAGTAGTCTAGGAAGTGTCATTTGACCTCATTTTTAGAAATGAATGTCCAATGAAGGGTTTCAAAATAAAGGGTTTTGACCCTAAATAAGTAACTGTGCTTAGAAAAGTGCCCACCTTCCTTAGCTCTCCTTGAAATGTGCCAAAATTCTTGTCACTGCAGTAGGGAATGTATTTTGGGGTTCCCAGGAGGATAACTTTCCAGACATGTACAGCTTGGCTATACATGGAAGAAACACTGACAAATGGGGAGTTACTTGGCTTTGTCAAAGATTCTGGATTTCTGCCTCACTGGTTGGGAGACTCTCCACTCTCCAAACTGAAAATTATGGTGGTTTTTTTTTTTCTTGCAGGGTGTAAAAGAATACAGTGTGCCTGTAGGGCTTGATGGGAAAGCACGAGTGGACTTGGTTGTTGTAGGATCAGTGGCTGTCTCTGAAAAAGGTAAGATAAAACCATGCAAGCTTTTCAGGAGGAAGGTCTGAAGTTCACAGTTGGCTACATCACATGTGGCAGACATGTCAAAATCTTTAGAACTGAATTATGGTCTTGACTTCTGTAGCTTCTGTGTGACAAATCACTGATCCCACAGTCCAACCAGGAAGAATCACTGCCTGCTTTGCAGCAATGCCACCAGGACTTGGCAGGCAGACAGCAGTGTGGTTTAGAGCATGCAGGCCAGTGTTTTGCCCTTCAGTAGAGCTATTCTGGCAAGCAATTTTTTTGGTTTTTATCTTTTAAAAGAATCAGAGAGCTCCCTGTTGAGAGGATCTGCCCTCCTCTCACGTGGTGTGTGAAAGGACATTACAACTACTGATCCAGTACTTATTTGGAGAGCAGATTTTGCATTTTGTAGTATTTTGAAGACCAACTGGTGGTGAAAATTTTTCCATTGACTTTATCCATTTACTAAAAATAACATGCCCTGTGTGTGTGTGACCCACATGAAGTTAATTTGTGTTTGACATGAGTAGAGGCTTCTAATTATGACGGGCAAATCAGTTTCTGCGTTAAGTAAATTGGACTAAATTTGGTTTATTCTGAATGGGAGGCTCCTGGGATCCTTTAGGGCTTCATTGAAACTGATGTTTTGTTTTAATGTCAGTGCTGATTGCAAGGGAAGTTGCATTCTGGGAGAGACACTGACCTGAATCTTTCCTGAGTCACAGCTCTGTGCTTGGTTTGTCTCTTGCAGGATGCTTGCTTTAGTTGCAGGATTTCACCATCACCAGCCTTGCCACGTGCCTCTTGCTGTGTTCACTGTCACTGCTTTTGTGCTTTTTAGGCTGGAGAATTGGAAAAGGAGAAGGTTATGCAGACATGGAATATGCAATGATGGTGTCAATGGGAGCAGTGCAGGAGGATACACCTGTCATTACGATTGTGCATGACTGTCAGGTGAGTTAAAACTTCCAGTCCAGTCCAGTCACGAGTCAGAACTGGGTGATATGGAATCTATGTCTGAAAAAGAGACCTGGAGTGATACTGGGTTAGCACTTTACTGTCTTTCCACTGTCACTGACAGATTTTCCTATGTTGTGAGACATCAGGCTTGGTGTGCCATTTTAGTGAATTTATTTTTAACTAGCTACCAAATCTCTTCTTCCTTCTAGGTGCTTGACATAGCAGAAGAGCTGCTTGGTGATCATGATTTAACAGTGGATTATATACTCACTCCATCAAGAACCATCAAGACTAACTGCAAACGACCAAAACCTCAAGGAATAATCTGGCATAAGGCAAGTTACCTCTGCTAATGGTAGCTTACTGGCATTCTGTTGCTATTTCCCCCATCTTTACTTCTAAACACACTTGTTGTGTTAGAAACACTTGGAAAAGGAGCAAATGTGTTTGTCAGATGAAACAAAACAGCATCTGTGTTCAGTGTGGTCGTGGTGAGGAGAAGACATTTGTTACTGAAACTGAAGTTGCTGTATCAAATTAAAATCATTATTTAGTGATAAATACTGTTTTATGGGTTTAGTTGTCATCCCTGCCCAAGATTGTCAGGAAACTTGAGCAGCTTCACTAATGGTTTCAGAAAAGCAGTTAGTGATTTATTTTTTTTTTTTTTTTTTTTTACTGGAAGTTCATGCTGGGAAAACATTTTCTTTGTCATTAGGTTTTCATTCCTGAAATCATCCAGTTAGGGAGCAGAAACAATCCTGCCTAACTGAGTAATAGTAGGAACACTGAAATGAGGAATAGTTTACTGAGGTCTTGCAGAAACCACTGAGGAATTAGTAGTGAATGCTTCTAGGAAAATGGAGAATTGTTTGTTAAGCACTTGTCAATCAGCAAAAAAGAGTTAAATTTGTTAAGGTAATGTATCTACAACAAACAATTCTAGCCAGTACTATTTTTATTCCTATAGTGGGAGAGTATTTTACCCTGCAAGGGGTTGAGGATTTGAGGTTATAAATAAATAAATAAAAGCTCTGTACTAGTGCATTTTTTCCACTGAATTATTTTTGAATCATAATTTTTTTTAGGATATTATTGAATTTAATTGTTTCAAAGGCCTACCCCTCGTGCTTCATCCATCTTGCCAACATACTTTTGCTCAGTCTGTCTGAATGTCAGACTTCAGTCTCAGTAAGTGGCCTTGCTAACACATTTTTTTCCTTTCATTTTTTCTGTCAAATTCCCTTTAGCAATGACATTTTTCAAAGGTCTGGGGAACAGGGTCTCTTGGAATGGGTTCTGAATTTTTGTGAAACTTTTGCCATGCATGAAAAGGCATTCAGGCCCAAGTGGTATATCAAATTTGGTGTTACCTTTGCATTTCTTTGCTTTTCAGAGAGAAATAAGTCCAGAACAGTAACATCATAAACTAATGAACTATTTGCCACGACTCTGTTTGTGGTATTGTCTCAAAATTACACCCTTCAGTGAATTTTCCATGGCTTTCACTGAGAATGGACTACATTTCACTCTTGTGTCTTCATCTGAATGTTGATCTAACACCTAACACTGCTATTGGCTGCTGGTCAGAGCAATTTGTTGATTAGATAAGAATTTATTGGAAGATACTAACCAGAGTCATTACATTTCTGTCCTTTTGGGGCAAGAATAAAGTGTTATGTGAATAAGAAAGGAATTAGTGGGATTCATTAACAGGGAGCTGAATGAGTTGTGTATTTTTGTGGTTGTGGTGGTAACTGTATCATCAACTCTTGCCCAGAAGGTCTTGGAGGTGGGAGGTCTGGTTAATCAACAAGGTGTTAAAAAAGCAGGATTTGATGTGGGTCACTGAAATGTTTGTGTTTTGACTTTTCCTGGCTGCTTCTACATCTTTTTCTTATCCCTTTCTCTACATCCTTTACTCCTTCAAATCCTGGCTTTACTGTTGCATTCCTGTTCCTCAGAGCAAAACTAAATGAACCAAGAAGTAGTGAGTAAATAAATAATCCACTTCTAAAAATGGTGTTTTGTCAACAGAAGCTTAACCTGATTGTTAAGACAGATGAGGCGTAAAATACATTTCAAAAAAAAAGCTCATCCTTCAGGAACATGGCTGGATCAAGCCAAGACAATGATTTAAGAGCATAAATTAAAGGTGTTTGCAAACAGAGGATTACAGCTCAACGTTGCTGTGAAGGATGTTCTTTCCTGAAGCTGTTAGGATAAACAGCCATTAATACATACATGATGTTCTCAGCTGGAAGAGGTAAGAAGGCCCTTAGGCAGCAAGCTAAAGGCATGTCTGTGCTCACAGGGCTGCTGCATTTTCCTGGAGTGTTTTAGTGTGTAGGGTGCAATGTAGCAAGGAAGTGGGTCAGTTATGGGGGCAGGGTAAATAGCTGTTCCTCTGTGAGTAAACAATTTGGGGTAATTGGCACAACCTGCCCTCAGTTGCCTCCTCTCAGTTCTCCTCAGTGCAGAATTTCCAGCTTAGCTATTTCTTGCTTTGCCAAAGAAGAAAATGTGAATTATTTGCTGGGACTTTTGTCACAGAAATGCTGATTTAAAGGGAGTGTGAGATTTATGATATTATTAATACCAAAGAAGCATTATCAGTATCAGTGCTGGGCACTCCAGAAACACTTGTAAATATAGAGGCACTACAGCAGTGTGTATATACCTGAGTTTTCTGCATCTGAGTTGAGGGTTTTGAGAAAGCACTACGTGCTCTTGGAGAACAGCAAAAGCCATGGAAAGCTGAGTACTCTCAAACTTTATTTGGATGTCAGTGGAGAATTATTTGGCTTCATCTGGCTTGAAAATCTAACCCATTGTTTCTGGGAACCCTATATTCGTGAAACTACTTGCTTTCTCATTTAGGATTTTGTATGGATAGCTGTGATCTTTATCTATGACACTGTCTATTATGCTTGTCACAATTATGAAGTTATTTGTGTCATGCTTATTTTAAGTTGAAAGGATACAAACCAATTAAAATAGTTGGGATCGTTAAGAGGGAAATGAGAATAGTTGGTGGAAAAATCATTAGATTCTAGCAAGCATTTCCTTTGGTTTCTTTAGTCATTCTTTTGCTGAGAATTGTATAGAGGTAGGAAAAGATTTTTCCCCAAATGAAATGAACCAGGGGTATCCCTGGGTCTATCCCTGGCTCTAACATTGTCAGAGGTGGAAACTTCCTGGCAACAAACAGCTTTTGATTTGTACTGTTATAAAATGTTTAGGAAGTAAAATGATGTTTTCAAGCATAAAAATTCACACATTCAAACTGGCAAAACTATTAGCAGGGATACAGCAGTCCCATCAGAAAAACAAAACAAAACAAAAAAAACCCTAAAAAACAAAAAACAAAACAAAACAAAAAAAAAAAAAAAAAAAAAAAAAGCTGTTAGTTTAGCCAAGGTTTTGTTTTGTTTTGTTGGATGGATAGTGTGAGCAGGGCATGCTTCCATGCATGGTTAAACATCTCAACACCTTTGCAAGTCTGACCCTTGCTGTGGAGTCCATGGAATCAGGTTTTTTTGCTGATGGATTCCAAATGTGGGTTGCATAAGTTTTTTTCCTGAGGGACACTAGCAGACTTCATGGGCTGCCAGCTCCCAGAAATATGCCCTGGGATTGCGTGCACATATTTGGACATTTTGTGCAAATGAATGATAAAATGTTTGACTGTGCTGGCCTGTCCTAGCTATCTTGGCTTTGTCTGTGCTTTAAACCCCTGTGAGCTCAATGTTCCTTGAAACAAGCAGCCAGTTTTTGACCACCAACATGAGAGGTGGGCTCTGCTTTGGAGGTCCTGAGGAAGTTTCTTGGGTCACACACCCCTCAGGGTGAGCAAAGATGAATCTTTCAGCCACTCTCAGCTTACCAGCCTCAATCCTTGGAAGGGCTGGTGGATCAGCTGGACTAGATGTCATTTGGTCTTGGTCACCACCTTCCACAGCAGGGCAGGGCAGCAACATCATCTGTCTCCATCTTGAGCCACACGTTCTTCCATCAGTTGGTGGGTGAAGTGGAATTAAATAGCAGAGCTAGCATGCTCTCCACTCCACAGCTGTCCTTCCCTCATCCTCTGCACATCAGAACCACACTGCCTCTGCTGACAGGGAAATCAAAGTGGTGTTTGACTTGGCCTGCACTGTATCAGGGGTCAGCATTACTCATTCTGTTGGAGGACAAACACATCTTTCATTTTCCTCAGGAAAATATTGAAAGTGGCTATGTTCACTGTTCTGGAATAACAGTGGTTGAAGAGAGCCTCAGTATTCCAGCAGAGAAGTTGCAGAAGTCCATCTGCCACTGCAGTTTTGGGACCAAACCAGGTGTCCTAAGAGTGGATGCTCAGGGTTATGTGCTGGGAGATTTGTGTTGGCAGGCAGCATCTAAGACTCTGTTTTCTTCAGGTTTCTGTCAGAAAGGGGCCACGTTTCCCTTCTCAGCTCCTTTCCCATAGCCTGGTAATTGTGTGCCAGAAGAATTCATCTACCCTGCTGTCTTCTTTCCCCAAGGCTCTCCCAGCTATGGCAGGGAGTAAGGCAGGACTGTTAAATGATGAATTGCTTTTGGTGGAGTTATTTTTAACCTGAATCACTTCAGTTACTGAGTTTATAGCACAGACCCACAAGCACTTTTGTTGGCCAACCCCAGGGGGCTGAAGTATGGAACTGGCCTGGGAATTGGTGGTCAAGGGATAATAGGAAACTTCTTCAGCTGGCTTCACTGCCAAAGCCAATCATTTAGCTAAATCCCAATGCTCAATACAAAGTTTACAAACATCAATAAATGGTTTGGCTGGGACTTTATAGGGATGGGGAGAGGGGGAGAAAAGGAAGAAGCTTCCAGCAGTGGATTTGCCCAGGTCTGCGTAACTGGATCAACCAGACTTGGGGTAGGATCCAAGGCCCTTGCACCCTGGTTTAGCCTCGAGCAGTAGGCAAGGGTAGGGAGGAGTAACCAGGCAGCAAGGGACCAAGAAACGTGCAGCCTGTTTGAATATCTTTGGCCTCTCTCCACATGGAAATAAATCATTGCAGTCCTCCACAGCTCAGAAGACAAAAGAAACTTTTTGCATGATCATAATTAGCAACACATTGTACTACCACAGAGTTCTTTTGTTTGCTCTTTTGCAACAGAGCAGAGCAAGCTTTTTCTTCTCCTCTGCCACCCACTGCCCCCTTTGCCCTTTTGGCTCTCATCCTTTGCACCCCAAAAAAGGTAGTGAGTTTGTTTGTTGAATTGAAGTTGAAATCCCCAAATGAGTTTTTGCCTTTCCTTGACATCGAAGTGGGGGAAAAATGGGAAGAATTTAGAAAGTTTGCCCCCTCTGAAAGATTATTCTAGACCCTAGGAAAAAGAGCCCTTGTGGTAAATCCTGTCTCTCTTTTGTGGCAGAAGGATGTCAGTTGATATTGTCAGAACCTGTCTAATGTAGTTTTTTTACAGAATGTTTTCTGTTACAAAAATAGCCATGTGATAAATCAAGCACCTTTTTTGCTTTGATACTATAAAGGTTGTGTGTACTGTTAGATATGCAAAGAGCTGAATTTCAGGTGAAGATAGGTTCACTTCATGGTGTGTTTGATCAGAGCTTCAAGATAGAAAAGAAGTTTAGCACCCCTACAAAGACATATATGCTGTTGTAACTACATCTTCCTCAGTTTGCAAGGAGCCTGAACAGTAGCTCCAAGAGTCAGATGCCAAAAAACTTCTAGTCACTCCAGTGAGAGCAGAGGCATCTTGAAGCCTGGCCAGTTGAAGTCTCTCAGAGAGTGTGCTGGCCTCTGGATTATCTAAATCCTCTCCTTAGTTTGTCCTTGAAAGACTGGGAGTTCCAGAGATCGTCCTCTCTCAGCACCCATCTCTGATTCCCTTAATCTGCAAAGTGCTGAGGGTTTGCCCTTGGTGGTGTTGATCTTTTCCAACTGAACACCCAGGCTGTGCCTTGGGAACTGAGTTTAATTTCAGGGTGAAAGGACCTCTACGTACACTTGGTAAGAGGTTGAAGTTGTGCTTTGGGCCCAGGAGTGATTAGTTGCAGGAGAATAGAGAAATGTTTTTCCTGTTTGGTTTAATTAGCTTAGAGCTTACTTGTCACACAGAAATTTGACAGAAGACAACAAATGTTCCTAATCTAAGGCCAGTAAAAACAAAGTAAGAGGGCTTCAGCCATTGGTTTGATGTTGTATTGCCCAGGGAAGGGGAGTTTGCTGTCTAACACAGCAGTCTGAATTCTTGGCTGAGAAAAACAAAGCTGTCCAAGAATCTACAGGGTAATAACTCTGCAAAATCTGAAAATGGCATGTACCTTTCACAGTGCAAAGGCTCCCAGAGCCCCAGAGGAAGTCCTTGCCTCTCTGTACTGCCTGCCAGACCAGGCCAGATTTGTTCAGAAATTGTTCGTGGTCTTATAGTTTGCTTATTTAAAGGGCCTGATCCCAAACACCTTGTTTCTTGATCTGTAGTGTGGCAGCATGGAGGTCAGTCCTATTCTGCTATTTGATGCTCTATTAAAAAGACAGAGCTAGAACAGGCTCTATGGAAATTATATTTTTATTTCCATGTAGCCTGAATTAAAACTTTCTTGTTTGCTCCTCAGAAGAGGAAGTTTTAAGAGACTTCTGTTGAGTGGCTTTCCTGTTACCTCAACCTAACATTGTCTTTTATTTTAACCTAACCTTGTCTTCTATTTTACTCAAGTCACTTCAGAGCTGAGCTTCTCTCCCTAGAGATCTGTAAATTTTAGGCTTAATGTGGTGCAGCCAGCTGCAAACTCACTCTGTATTTGTAGGCCCAGGGATTCAGAGGCTCCAAGATGAGAGAGATCAGAGCTGGGAAACCTGCAGGCATGTTCCAGCCTGGATCTGCTGGTGCTGTTCCTGCTGAGTGGCCCACCCAGTGGCTCATAAGCCTGGCTTCAACACCCTGCTAGAATGGCTAGTAGAGTGGCTACCAGCTTGGGTCTCTGCTAGCTCGGCCATCACTTCCCTAAGCCTTGTTTTGCTCCCTAAATTTAAGAATTGGATCTTCTGTTGATGGATGTTCTCCTTGTCCAGCAGCCAAGTACAAATTATTCCTCCTTCCAAGTGCAGCCTGCAAGCCAAGAACAAGACCACATGAGCTGGGGAACCACTGCGTTTCCTGCCAGTCACTGAGTGCAGCCCGGGGCATCTCATGCCTGAGCTGGATAGGGTTCAGCTGCTGAGAGGAAGAGCTCTTCCAGAAAAGCTGCTTGGGAACTGAGGATGGACGGGAGAAAGAAGAAGATTCCAAGTTCTGAAGCAGTATCCAGGCTCTCTTCTGTCCTGCTGTCCAACCCAGCGGAGCGATACGGGATCTGCGGGTGGTGCCTGAGGTCAGATGACAAGAGGGAAGCTGTGGTGATGTCCCACAACCAAAAAATGTGCCTCTGGCTGGGCCCACACTCATGGGAGCCCTGCCTCAAGGCATTGCTCCCCAGCTGCAAACTTCACACCAGCATCCCTCCCCATTGTCTGACCCAGCCCACGGGATATCCTGTTTTGAGGGGAAAGAGCACAAAGAGGTCTGCAGAATGCAAGTGCCTGATGGTCTGATGAATTGGAGGCATGTCAGATGCTGCCAGAGCAGGAGCACAGGCCCTCAGTCAAAGCAAATGTTAAAGGAATAACAATGAGAATACCAATCTGAAAGCACTCTGATAAAGAAATGTCAAAATTGAATAGTCCTCTGTTTGGTTTTGATCTTGCTGCTGGATCTACATTGCTCTGCTTGCTTAAAGAGTAAGTAATGCTTACTTTTGGCCTGTGCTGTGTATTTAGGGAGTGAATTCAGAACCAGGCCAGCAATTAGGAACATTTTGAGTGCTCTGGTGCTCTGAATGGTAGGAATACAGTAAGGTTGCTCTCATTTTATGGCACAAATGGATCTTGACAGTCGTCACCTTTTACTGGAAGGAGAGAAACCTCATAATTTCATCCATCTTCCTCCTTTTTTAGGTCAGCTATGAGATGCTGGAAAAAATCCCCATCCTAAAGAATCTTCGATACAGAGAGCAGCAGACAGGCAAGGATGTTACCCTCCAAGATGAACATTCAGAGCTGCTGAATGCCAAGACACCAGCAGCATTAACTGAGCAGAAGATGGCTGAAAAGCCAAGACCACAGGCTGCAAGGAACTCGGCTCAAGGAGGACAACGTGGTGTTGAAAGTGATTCTTTAAGCCCCAGATTAGAGGGATCTGGCATGATTACTACTGTGTATGTGGGGAACATACCTCCCAGCCTAAGAGTGAGGGAGCTGAAATGTGCTTTAAGGGAATTCCATGCAACTCCTTTACGAGTGAATTGGCAAGGAGCACAGCACAGGGCTTTTCTCGATTACAAGGATAAAGCAACCGCAGAGAGTGCTGTATCCTCTTTGAAAGGCTTGAGCCTGGGGGGTAATACTTTGCAAGTTGAGCTGGCCAAGAATCAGAGAAACAAAGGGCAAGTAGAAATCAATAGTCAGACATGAATATGAATAGAGAGGAGGGGAGTTGGGTAATAGGCATGTTTTCATTGTTTCCCAAAGAGCCAACCTAAATTTTCAAGGATATTAGTATATCCTCTGATTTCTGCAGGCTCCACAACAAAGCACAAAGCCAACTTTTCAAACAAATGAGGCATACATCTCACAGCTGACCTGCCTGCCTCCTTGTTGGATACCCAACATGTATTTGTCAAGACAGAGGGGCCGTTTCTCTGGATGAGTATCCTCAGAGTCCCCACACTCTGGCTGTTTGTTTTTCTTTGCCCAGGGGTTGAGTTGCTGTTGTGTGTGTACATTTGTTAGGCCTGGATCAAAAACCTGCCTCTTGGTAGCTGTGTGCAGCCACATGTAGTGAGGTGGTTATGGGCTGTAATCTCAAGGTTGGACCTTCAAAATTTTCCTTGGGAGTTTAAAAGCCAGCTGCAGAAAAATAAATCTGTTTTAAGGGTTACAATTCTGTTTAGTAAAAAAATGGGGGGTTGCCTGTTTGGAGTTGTCAGCATATTTTTCATAAGAATGGTCAGGATTTCCCTTTGGAAACACTTTCTCAGGTACCAAGTTCTACTAACAACTATTATCTTTGGGTGAAAGAGATGGTAACCCCTTTTTCAGCTTTTGTTTTGTTCATTCAGTCCTTTGGAAACCTATTTCTTATTTCAGCCTGGAAGAGAAAAGCAAAGACTAGTTTTCTCCTCTGCCTTTCCCCAGAACCCTCCAGCTGCCTTTTTCACAGGTACAAATAATTATGAAACAGATGCTCTTCCTGATTTTCTTGTCTCTTCTTAGAATTTGGTGTGATCCCATCACCTCCATGAAATTACATTACATTAATATCAATCATTGTAGCAGAACTGAAAAGCACAGACCACAGTCAAAACTTGTGGGTGACTTTGTCTGGAATAATGTTTTTTTGAAAAGCTACTGGGGATGGGAGCAAAGCCTGTTCCTGCTGTGCCTTTGTCACCACCAGTGTGCTCTTCCTGCACCCACAACATCAGTGATGAGAGTCAGGCAGCAGCACTGGCAGCTCTTCCTTCTGAAAGTGCTATCAAGAACTAGCTTGAACAGTAAGATTTGTTCACATGTGAGCATTCACTTGCAGGGTAAAGAATGATGATGTAGCTGGTATGGCTTTTATTAGTGGGTTTGTTTTTTTTCCCTTTGGTTTCCTATTCCTGAAAAACAAGTTGAATTTTGGCTGAACCATCCTTTCTAAACAGAAGCACTTTTGCCATGGATGCTGGGCACATAGTCAAAGTAAGCATCGAAATGGATATTTTTTTAAGTATGAGTTGGAAACTTTTTTTAGCCAGAGGATACTGTTAAGTATATTTTAAGTACGTTATTATGCCTCAAGGGTCAGACATTTCATACAGAATTAAATAAAAAGTTCTCATCGTTATGATGTACTCTGTACAGGGACTCAAGGAAAACATTGCTACAAACTCTTGTAAGGTTAATAAAGGTTTCTGAAAAAAAAAAAAAAAAAAAAGAATAAAAGTGCTGTGCTCTAAAATGCTCTCTTTTTCTCTACCTCAAAATTATTTTCAGTATCACTTAGCCTGAATTAAAACATCAGCACTGCAGAGTCCTCTGCATCTTGTTTCAGTGGTTGTGCACTTCGAGGGTAAGAGTCAGGGGTTATGTTCCTAGTTAAACATACTTGTTACACCATAAGCTTAGAAAGCAGAGGAAAGAAAAAAAAATATTATACATCAGTGCCTCCCCCTCCAAATGATGGCAAATTAAGTAATGTGATCATTTGATGTCCTTTTTGACTCCTGCAATAGTGCTTGCTTTGGTGAAGATGCCCAGGTGACCTTAGCAGTTACTCTGCTAGTAAGAACATGTTACATTCCAGACTGAACCAGCCCTTTTGGGACAAATTGATGAGGATTTCCTCCTCCACCTTCTTTCATTTCTTAACACCTGCAGTATGAGTGCAGATATCTTTTATGTGCTAAATGCTACAGAAATGTGTTCCCTTTGCTTTGCTTTCAACACTGCCTGCACCCCATAGCTCGTTCGGTTTGGAAACACATCCCTGGATGATTTTTCTTTTTCTTTTCTTTTTCTTTTGCAGTTGCGATTCTGTGTTTCACCCCCAGGGTGAGCTGTGCAGGTGGGCAGACCTCAGCACTTCTCTTCCAGCCTGTCACTTTTTTCTGTCTTGAGTTGTGAGGCCACATTTCACCCTAATACCTTGTTACCTTCCCAACAGGCAATTAATCATCCAAACTGCACTACGGAGAAGATATTACCTAGACAGAGAAGATATTACCTAGACAGAAGTATGTAACTGTAGTTAAGCTCAAAGAAAAATAATTACTATAAACTTTAGCTTGTGCATCACGCCTCAGCCTTTTCAATATTGCTGGAACAATGCTGTTGATTTTGCTGTTTCCCACTTAGCTTGGCTGAAAAATTATTATGTAATAAATGGCAAAGTTTTTTGAGCTTTCTCATCGTAAGGTCATTAAAGAATGTTTCTAATGCACAGTAGCAGCTGCTCCAGAGGTTGGCAACCTGTTTCAAGCTCATCTGCAAATGAATGGGTAGCAACTGAAGTGCAGGTGTAAATTAATTTCTGTCATCTCTGCTTGAAGAGCAACATGAAATTAGAAGAGACAGCTAGAGAAGGCTGACCAGGGTTCAGAAACTCTGCAAAAGTTTAGTGCTAAGGGATTACATGAAAACAAAATGGTTGGACTTGATGATCTTAAAGGTCTTTTCCAAACCATCCTGTGATCCTATAAAACTGTAGTTCAGAAATCACCTTGGGCTTGCTCTAGGAGACTCACAGGGAAAACAAGAATTCAAGTGTTTATTTTCTTAAAAAAAAAACCCAACAGCATGACTTAGAGCACAGCTGTTGCAGAAGCTTACCTGTGAGGAGCAGGGTACAACTCATGCTGTTTGAGACACGTTGTGGACCCACAGGACTCCCAGGTCAATGCCATTTCCATCCTGGACAGCAAGGGGATAAGTGACAAGGACAGGGCCCTTGCTGCTGCTTGGGAAATTGCTCTACAGCTACAAGACATTTCAATCCAAGATGCTAAATTGCTATTTAATTAAGCAATGCAAGACTGCCCAGGGCACATGCCTACATGGCCTTCTGGTGTCTCTAGCTGTATGATGTGGATTTTTTTTCTTGTGGGCTTGTGAAGTTCTTACTTGAGAAAACAGCAGATTCTGAAGAAAAAGTGAATGGGGCACTCGGCATCTCTTAGATCTATTGTTTCAGGCTCTCTGCATGCTCAGGAAGACATCAGTTATACATGAGTCACTTCTGACTTTTGTCTAAATACACAAAATTCTGAAGTGCAATAAATACATTTTAGTGAACCCTGAGTCTCCCATCTTGTAATGAAACTCGAGGCACTGAAGCCTGGCTTATGTTTTACTTTAGCCCAGACCAAGGCTATGCAAGAGCCTTCACTGGCAGTCAAATCACAACCTCTATCCCCTGAAGAATTTACAGCCTGAGTTTAGAGGCTTTAAAGATGAGAACCTTTGCTTCAGGTAATAATTCTTCATTTTGTACCTGTTTTACTTGTGGCCTTGCAAACATCTCTGTAGATGCAGTTTGTGCCCCACCTCAGGTGGATCCCATCTCTGACTGAAGCACCACTTTGGGTCTTCTGTGCCTCAGACCAGGTCTCTGGTGGCATTTCTATGGCCACCCATGCCTGGAGCAATGGGGAGAAGGTGCCTTGAAGCACTTAACCCCAGGTCTGTCGGGATGGTGGAACATCCTTGCTTGTTAAGACTCTCATGATGAAATCATCTCGAGTGACAAAGAAGTGCTGCAGAAAAGCCTGAAACGCTGGTGATGGATGGGTTGTCTGCTTTTAATAGGGAATGAAGTGATCCCTAACACAGGCTTGACTTCAGTTCACTTGCAGCAGCAGAGGAGCCTGCGTTTGGCTGCTGTGTGATGAGAAGAAAAGTTCAGCAGTACAATGGGAAATACTTTACTGAGCCAACTTTGTTCAGAGCTAATTAAAAATGAGGTCTTTCTATTCTCTGAGCAGCCCGATGTCCTCGCTTGTCGTGTGGTTCAGCTCATTCTTTCCAGCTCCTTTCATGGCACAAACAAGTTGGGATGTTGGTACTGCACGCCTCTCTTTTTTTTTTTTTAAGGGTTCAGTGGGGAAAGATGCTGAACAACAACTCCAGAGGCTGGTCGGGGGGAGCAAACCCAGCTCCAAGCTCCGGGCAGCTGGGAGGGTTTGGGATCCAGCAGCGACCACCCTAGGTGTTACATCATGGATGTGAACATCCCAAAGTGCTTCTGCTCTTCTTCCTATCCTCACTTGTGGGAGAGATGTGGAGAGAAAACAGTCTCGGGTGAATGGAGCCTTTACCAGATCCATGAGTCTGGAGAATACGGTCGCTTAGGAAAGGATTTTTTCTTTTGTTGAATGATATTAATCACAGCGTGGTGTGTGGCAGAGAGCAGTGAGGCAACAGTGGGATCTGCAAACAATAAAAGTGAGGTGGCTAAGTGCCACTCAGCACCCAAAACTATACAATCGTTAGGGTTTTCCTTCAGACAGCCATGTCCATGCCTTCCCTGGAATGAGGACAAGGCCACACAGCTTCAATCCACCAAAGACAACTGCAAGTAAACAAGTCAGGGTGCTGTGGAGGCTTCTCTGAGTGACAAGAGGCAGGGATGGTTTGTTTCCACAGAGAGAAAAAGGGGGAAAACAAAAAAAAAAAAAAAGAAAAATAGCTCACCATCAGGGTGGGAAGAGAGTAAAGTCCTGTCCTGGGTCCCACTGCCAGGTCCTCATCCTGCCCTCCGGTGTCCCCAGGGTCCCTGGTCCCCTCCCAGACAGCACTGTTTAAGGACAGAGGTTTTAGCCTATTATCTTTAGAGACCCATAAAACATCTCAGAAAAGGAACGGTTAAATACTGTCTTTGAGTCATGTCATTTTTAAAAATTATTATTATTATTATTTCATCATCTTCTACTGCTCCAAAGCGAGAAACAAATGGGTTTTTAGGGCAATGTTTCCATTGAAAAATCTTGCACTGGGAATGCGTGTGGTTTTTTTTTTCTCTCTCTCCACAACTCCAGCAAGGGGTGAGGAGAGGGAGGAAAAACATGTGCTGGGGTTTCTCTCATTCTGGTTCCTCAGAAGGAACAGCCCCATGCAGCAGTTCTGGCTCTGGAGGAAACATCTGTGATTTGTGGCCATGTTACTCAGGCAAACATACCCCTCCGTGAGGCAGGTTGTTGTGTACAAATGCTTTTATTTCCTCATTGCCATCTATTAAAGATTATCTCCCTGCAAGAAAAATGCCCCATTTCCCATGTTTTCATGTGTAATGTCCGTGATGTCTGCTATAAACATCATGAAACGTTACCCTGCCCCTCCACTGACATAGGTATAAAAGTCACTGCTTTTCATCTTTCAAAGGACTGCAGAAATGTTTAGGGTCCTGTATCCTGCCATTGTTTTGGGCTGGGCATCCCACTGAAGTCACTGGGAGAAATGAGTTCAGGATATGGACCTATCTAGTCAATCTTTACAGTGGCCCCGGGAACATCCACATTTTTACAGATGGGAAAATGAGAAAGGCAGAGATGGCTCCTGATAGACGAGATGCAACTGGTTGTTGCTACCCACTTTGGAAAATAACTGGAGAGAACAGACTAGAAACTCATCAAAAGCTCTCAGAAAACCCCCCCAAAAAATGCCAGAACAACAAACCAAACCCCATAACATGGAAACCTTGAGAGGTACCTGTTATCCCAGACAGGCATCTTTTTGCTTCCCAACTTCATGGTCACTCTGCTTCCATGTTCCACCCTGTGGGTCCTCCTGAGCCCTTCCAGACCCAGCACCCCACACACACCTCCCTGCAGTCCAGGGACAGCTCTTGTACACCTGAGAGGCAAGCTAGAAACTGAGATCCTTTGCCCAAAATGTGTTTCCTCCAGAGACACAGGAGGTCTAGCAGGTCACAGAAGTGTGTTGTGGTCCATCCATCCCATGCAGCAACACATGAAGCTAAACCAGGGTCATTTTTCTTTCTTCAAGGAATAAGGCAAACAGGAGGGATAAAAAAAAAAGAAAAAAAAATTAAAAAACAAAAAAAAAGGGGGGCAGGGAAAGAAGGAAAACATTCATGACATGCTGCAAACCCTTCTACATTACTGTATCCATTGCTGCCACTCCTTCGTATTTGTGAGTGAATAATTGCTGGGACAAGAGTAATACTTACATTTTTCCAGAGGGATATCATGTTCTCAGAGTGTTTCCAGGCACCTGCACTGCTCAGGCTCTGAAGCGTGATGTTTTCATCCCTCTGAAGGAGGTGATTGCTGGGGGAGCTGCTCTGCAGCAGCTTTTCTTTACCACCACAGAGGAACACAATTGCTGGAGCAAGTTCTGCTCCAAGTGAACTCTTCGTACTCTTAAGTCCCTGCAAAACTTTCCAGGCCCTGTCACCTTGCTTTCCCAGGTGTGTTTGCTTATTTTTTCAGCAATTAGCCTGAAGCTGAGCTGAGCCACAGAACTGCACTTTTTGTACCATTCTGAGTCTTTCAACTCCCACTGCTTTAAATAAAGAAGTGTCTGTGTTCAAACTCATGGATTTACACTGCTTAAGAACTACTGAAGTGGCACTGCCATCTGTCCCTGCATCTCTTCCCATCGTTAAGCAGAGATAATTTGATCTCTAGGCTTGGCATTTGCTCTCTGATGCCTGTACCAGAGGTCTGAAGGCTTCTTGGGATCTCTGAGGACCTGGAAGAAATATCTGAGGAGATTTGCACTTACTACACAGCAATCCACGTCAGTGAATTTTTTCCCCTCAAGGATTTGCAAATGTTTAGCTCATTTGAAGACTGGGGTTTTTAAACATTCATCAGCAGTTTTATGGATCAGAGCAGTCTGTGAGGATGGGAATTACTCTCAAGGAGCTTTTTATAAACCTGGGCAGACAGACAGTTCCTCAACACATAAGCCCAATAGCAATCAGGTTTATTCCTCCTATTGTCTTTCTTTCATTCTATTCTGATTTTAGTTGCTTACTGGGCAAGATGAACACTGTCAGTGAAAGTTACTTAAAAACCCAACATGCTTTTCCTCACTTTTTGAGCCAATCTGGTAATTGTTTCTATGAATAACATCAGGTCCCCTTTGCAGAGCTGCTTCCAGCACCTTCTCCTCATCAAGGAGTCTCTTTTAGCCAGGCACATGCTCCCCTGTGTCAGATATTTTGTCCCTGAGGATGGCTCCTGGCAGCAAAGATTCCCTTGGTAGGGATGGGCAAATATGAAGCCCACGGGGAATCCCAGCACTGACTTTTCCTGCAGAGGTTGGTGGCAGGCAGCAATTAGGCTTCTAAATATGCATGGAAAGGGAACAAAGGGTCAGGTGTGGTCATCATAAAGCACTTAGAAGTCAAAATCCCCTTTTCTAAAGTGACCAGAACTGTCTCTCTAATCCCTTGAGGTACACAGATCCCAAACTTCTTGGTTTTGAGGGAGAAAGCAGGCACACAATTATTCTGATGGATTTGAGGCTTTACCTCCTAAGAACTTGGTACCAAACTCACAACCAGGCCTTACAGATATCAGTTTGGGATTCAAGGTGTCATTTCCCACCCGTTAGGTCTCCAGGGTACCCACTTTTCTACTACCCTGGGTACCCAACCCCATCTCAGAGCATCCCAGGCTGTGTCTGTATTTATGGGCTGCTTTCTGCTATCCCAGGGCTGGAATCCCTATCTGTCCCACCTGAGTGTGGAGCAAGCCTGATCCAGAAACATCCCATAAAAGAGTGGGGAATATTTGGTCATCACGTTTTGGCACTTTCCATCACCAAGATCACCTACAGAGTCTGAAGATGCAATCAAGGAAAAATCCCCTTGGGAGCTCAGGATATCAGAGGAGAAAAAGAAAAAAAATTTTTTTTTTTTTTTTTAAATTTAAAAAACAAACCCTTAACACCAAAACCGTGGAGAAAAGGGCAGAAACCTCCAGAACCTGCTTGGCTTTGGGGTCAGTTTTGGGGACCGGGCGGTCGTACCGGTCGGATGGCAGCAGAGGGCGCCGTCGCCAAGGGAACGGCATCACCCCCCGCTATGCCCCCCCCCCACGACCACCCCCATCCCGGGGCTCCTCCCCCCACCCCCATTCCCCTCTCTAATCCAGGGATCCCTCCAAATCCCCCCAAGAAACCCTTCGACAGCATCGCTGCCCTCCTCCAGCAGCACCGGCCTCCTCCCATTGTGTGTCCCCCCCCCCCAGCCATGTGTGTCCCCTCCCCAGTGTCCCCTCCCTGGGAACCCAGCACCTCCTTCTCGCACACTCTAGTGCTCCCTCAAACTCTGTCCCCTCCCTCCCCCCCTTTCCATATGGGACTCTGTGCCCCTTACCCCAGCAGCACCCTTGGGGACACAAGCAGGTGACAAGAGAGCTCCAGTTGAGTGCTGGTCCTGGAAGGATGGCAGGAAAGCCCCAGGGAGGAGCACCTCAGCACCCAAATCATCACTAGTAGGAAGGCACAGCCCTGGGTGCAGCACCCATGTCCCTAAAACCATAAACCCAGCTGGAGCCCCCAAACCCTTTTCCTTCTCATCACACTCCAGAATTTCAGCCCCGGGAGAAAACTCATGGGTTTGCACAGGGTGTCTGCAATGAGAAGCTCTGTTCCCTAGCAGAAACACCAACAAAAGGGAAAAAACAAAAAAAGAAAAACCAAAGAAAACTGTGGTGTGTCACCTACAGCTGGGGAGGGGGGTGCTGAGGAGTGGGGAGCAGATCCCTGAGGCTGAACTGAGCATCAGCAGCTGACAAGGTCAGCTGGGGGCTGTTACATGAGCAAATCCCACATTTCTGAGCAAACCCATGGCTCAGCTCCTCTCACAGGGCTCCAGCAGCATTTCTGAGCAAGGTTATTTCTCCTCTCCTCCTGCCAGCGTCCGACTGATCCCCCCCAAAGATCTGAGAGAAGCTTGGACAAAGGGGCTGCTTGTGATAGCAGTTTGTTCACCATCCCTCGGGACAACCTGTGCAGGGAAAACTCAAGTTTGCCTTGCTCAAAAGAAGGGCTAGAGGCAGGGGTTTCATCCTCTCCTCCCTGATGGAGGTGTCTGAGATGGAGAGCTGTCTGTTTAGACTGTGCTCACTGGCTTGAGGAATACGTGGCCTCCACGGTATGCACTGCTTCTGTTTTTCCAGGTTTGGAAACCAACGGGAGGGGGGAAAAAAAAAATTAAAATTAACCAAGACAACTTTTGTTGGGGATCAGATAGCAACCCCTCCCTTCCTTCAAGCCAGACCCAAAGCTTGCAAGGTACCCTTGGTGGAGGCCAAGCTGTGAAGGCATTGGTACCACAGGCAAAGAGGGAATCCAAAATTAATCTGGAAGCTGAAAATGAGCGACAGGGAGATTTTAAGGAAAGAAAAAACACTTGGCAGAGACTGAACTCCTTACCCTGGACTTTTATCTCGGCCACACCTAGAGCAGATATGTGCTGCAGGAGCAAAACCTCCATCTCCAGCTTGCAGGTGATGGGAACACAGTGGGTCCCTTCACCAGAGGCAGGCAGTGATCCATCCAAAGGCATAAAACCAGGGAAACCCCCCAGAAAATACTGCAGGTTGATTACCACTACCTTAAGGAAACGTAGACTCAAAATAAAAGTTTTAAAAACACAAACAAAACCCAAAAAAAAACCCAACCAAAGAAGAAAATCTAACCAACACCACAAAAACTACCCCCACAAAAAGGCCTCCGGCAGCCCTGATAAAGCCTTTTACACCTGCTTCAATTAAAAGCATAATTAGAAAGGGGTTTTTTTTTTTTCTTTTTTACCAGCTAACTTTGCTTTTAACCAAGCTGATTACAGCTGGGAAAATTAGCATGCAGCAACCCAACTTCCCGAGGTAAAGCCCGAAATATCCACCTAATAATCAGCTTATTTCGGGCTCATCTATTTTTACGTGCATGTATATTCAGAGGAGGAGTGTTGAGACAGACGGATTGGCCCACGGATTAAAGCAAAATTTCCTGGATACGGTAGTATCCTTAATTAGACCAAATAAACCCAGAGTGAGCCAGGAAAAGGCCTATTTTCCAGCTGAGCCGGGTTGGTGGCTCTTGTCCTGGTGTCCCCTTGCTGCGGATTTCCAGCACAGGGCGGTGATGGTGCAGGAGTTTTTTCTCTTTGGGTTTCCCTCTTTTATTCTATTTTCAGGCGGGGCCAAAATAAAAATAATTTTTTTAATTTTTTTTTTTAAATGTGGCAAGATTTAACGCGTTCGTCTTCGCGGTTCCAACCAGCGGAGGTTCCGCGGGGATGGGACTTTGGGGCTGTCCATAAAAAATGTCCTTGTCCCTCCCGAGGAGGAGGAGGAGGGAAGGAAAAGGAGAGGCAGGAGCATCCCTGCAGCTGGGTATCTCATCTGCAAGAAGAATTATCAAATACCGCCTTTCGCTTTCGCCTTGGGGGGAGAAAATTGAAATAATAATGATAATAAAAAGATAAAAATTTAAATCGCCTCCTCTTCTCCTCCCTCCTCCATTCATTACCCTAATTTTAAATATTTCCGCGGAAGGGCAGCCGGGGCACAGGACCCCTCGGGAGCCGCAGAAAAAACCCAAAAATCTACACCAAAAATGAGAAATTACTGCAACAAGCGCAGGAAGGTTTGCAGCGCTCCGGCCGGGAGTTCCGCGGTCCCTCCGCGCACTGCGGAGCGCTCCGCGGAGTCACGGCCTCCTCAGATATAATTTTACGCGTGTTACACCGCATGCTCCTTTATTTGCTGCTCATACAATCGTGAAGCCCATGTACAAATAACATACATGTTTTATTTCAGTTCGATTTTTTTTTTCCTTTTTTTTTTTTTTAGGGACAAAACGTACACAAAAGGTCAGGGCGAAAAAAAAAAAACCACCCCACATAATTACAATTTTATACAGTGCAGAAAGAATTAAAATAGGTGTCACCGAACTGTACAAAGTCAGGGCGAAAAAAAATAGAGAGGGGAATAATCCTTCATTATATATATATTTCTATAAAAACATATGGAGGGTTGTCTTTACACAGAGGCCAAGATCGGTTTAAAATTTACAAAGGTTACCTAAAAAAAAATCTATATGGCAAATATTGCCAAGAGAGATTCACCGATTTAATACTGATCAACTGAGACTCCTCCTGTCTCCATTATTAGCAACAACAACAAGAAAAAAAGAATAAATAACAGAATGAGCATGGCTGTCTCTTTGCAAAGTGCCTTTTTCTCTCTGCAGAGGGTCTGATCCTGCAGGCTTTACGCAGGCAAAAAAAAAAAAAAAACAAATCTAAAAACAAAAAAAAAACCAAAAATAAACAAAAAACACAAAACCACAATAGTTAATAGATTTAAAAAAAAAAAATCCCCAATTTTTTGCCCACTGGAAAAATAAAAAATGTCGGGAAAAGGGCCTCGAAGTGAGACGGGACCGAGAGGGTTGGGGGACCCCAGCGGAGTTCCCGCACCTCCCCGCGGTGCAGCGCGGAGGGGCTGAGGGCTGCAGCAGCTTTTGGGGTCCTCCCCAGCCCCCTCCCCAACCTGCTCCATATTTACACCTCTTAACCGGGCTGGAGGCATCTCTCAAAGCCAATTATAAATCTAAAATAGTAATTTTTGCTTTGTTTTTAAAGCATCATCAAACTTCTTTTTTTTTTTTTTTTTTTTAACTCCAACCTCACAGTCGAGGTTTTGTTTTTTTTTTTTTCTGGGGAGGGGGTTGGGGGCTGGAGGGGAGGGTTTTTTCTGCTTTTCTTCTCCACCCAACCCCTCTAGAAGAAGCAGAAGAAGGCAGAGACCGTAGGTGATGAAGGCCCCGTGGTGATGCTGGGGTCCAGCCGATGCTCAGCTGCGGAACGGGCTCCTGGGGTCCCCTCCCGCTCCTCGGGGGCTCCTGAATAAAGACCCCCCCCCTCTATTCCACAGAGAGGGTCCTGGAGAGGGGTGCTGGGCTCAGGTCCCCAGGAGGTGATTTTTTTTAATTTTTTTTTAATTTTTTTGGGTTTTTTCTCGCCCCTTCTCACATCACGCAGGGTTTGATGTCCTGGTATGTCACTTGTTGGTGGTAATAGGAACCGCTGCCTGCTGAATGCATGGAGGAGGAGGCCATGGCGTTGAAAGAGAAGACAAATTCCTTTCTGTCGCACATGCTCGGAGACTGGGAATGATACCGCGGGATGCCTGCGGGACGGGGGGAGAGAGGGAAAAATCGTCAGCCCTCGGGTTTATATTTAGTGGAGCTCAGGGGAGGAGGAGAGGGAGGGAAAAGCGCTGCCTGGGGTAAAAAAAAACCCAAACCCAACCCCAAACACAAGTGAAATTGAGTGGGTTTTTACACAGACACAAATACACGGGGTTCCGCGGGCGCGGACAGGTGCGGTGGGGAAAAGTCCCGCCGCCAAGGAGAAAGGATTGGCTTTGGTTTTTGGATTTTACCCCATTTTGCCCTTCAGGAAGGTGGCAGCTCCTTTTCCCACCGCCCCCGCGGAATATTCGGGGGGTGCGGAGAGGGGGGAAAAAACCAAGGAGGCCGGAGGCAGAGAGCGGGCAGGGAGGCCGAGGGGGAAAGGCCGGGGGAGCGGAGCTGTTCTTGGAGTTTCTGCCCTCACTTCGGGACAGAAAAACTCCTGGAAAATTTGGGGTGCCCTGGGGAGAAGCGCTCAGCCAGGGCCCGCGCTCCCCGCCGCTTCGGAGCCCTTAATTCGGGTGTAAATCCGGAGCATTTGGGTTAAGGCCGCGGGTGGCTCCTCGGGGAGGATTTTTGCTCCGTTTTCCGTTTGCTCTCACAACCGGAGCTGGGACAGAACCGGGAGCAGTCGCGGGACCCGGTCCGTTTCGGTGTTTTGTCCCTATCGGCCTGACTCAGATTTTGGGGGGGTTTTGATTTTGTTTTGTTGGGGATTTTTTTTTTTACCCCGTTTCGCTTCGTCTTTTTCACTCCCTGACGCTTCATTTCACACCCCTTGCTCCCAGGCACTTCCCACGCCCCCCGAATCCCTGGAATGATGTTGAGAGCCCCCCCAAAACCTCCCTTTTTCCCCCGGTCACTGCTCCAAAGGGCTCCCCGCTTCCCCCACAGTCCCTCCCCATCCCCTCGAGGTGAATTTGGGCTGCAAGACGAAGCCGAGCTCCGGCCTCATCCCTTTCCAGGCCTCCTAAACACCAAATTCCCCCTCCCCAGCCCAAGGAGCTGGGACAAACCCCCCCCGGCAGCTCCATCCCGGGGCTGGGGGCGAGGCCGGGCAGGGGCTGGGGGGCTGCGGGGGTTTCGGGCCAGACTTCCGCATGGGCGGAGGGGTGGAGAGAGGCGATGGGCCTGGAAAACACAACCCTGAGATGAGCTGATGGCGGGGGACGCTAGGGAAAATCTTTCTCTCTCCTTTTGTATTTTTTTTCTTTTTTTTTTCTTCTTTTTTTTTTTCTTCTTTTTTTTTCTTTTTTTTTTTTTCCTTTTTTTTTTTTTTCCTTTTTTTTTTTTTCCTTTTTTTTTTCCCCCCTTTTTTTTTCTTTTTATTTTTATTTTCTTTTTTTTTAATTTTATCTTTCCTCCCTCCCCCCCCGGGAGCTCTCCGGGTGTCGATAGAAGCAGAAGGCCCCCTCAAGCCCACCCGCAATCTCGCCTTCCCGCTTGAGCCCGCTAGAAAGGAGCAGAACTTTAGCCCCGTGGATCCCACCCCCACAGGGGCAGTCAGCGTGTGTCCCCCCCCTCATCAAGGTTCACCCCGACAGCTTGTCCCTGGAAAAGGTGGTGAGGAGCAGGGGACACGCACACCCTGCAAACCCTGGGCTGGGGGAGATGAGTTAAAATTCTCCACAAAGCGGGGGGATATTAAGAGGAGCATCCCCCCCCGTGCCACCCAACCCCTCGGGTGTTTCCCACGCGTGTCTCGCCTCTTACCTTGCAGCTCGGCGGTGTTGTGGCTGTTCTGGTGCAGGTAGGACTGGTCGAGGGAATGCGTGGAAAGGCTGGAGGAGAGCGGGTTAGCGGGGGGGTTGCAGGGTGAGAGGGGCTGCTGTTTGATGTAGGATGCTCCGCTATTTAAGGCTGCCGAAGCCGAAGGAGCCCACGCCGAAGCCGAGCTGGAATAAACCGAGTGGGGTTCCATCACCCCCCCGCCGGCGAGCAGCGGGGAAGCGGGCACGGAGCTTTCGTGGTGCGGGTAATCCCCCGCAGAGGAGCCGGTACAGCTGCCCATGTAGGAGTGCCCCCCGTTAGCGGGCAGGTGGGGGTGTCCGGCCAGGCCCATGCCTTCCACATTGCTGGATAAATGCCCGTTCATCATCCCCAAGCCCCCTTCGAGGGAGAGGCTGTTGGGGGGGCAGGAGAGCCCCCCGGCCGAGCCCTGGAAGCCGTAGGTGTCGGGGAGGTGGTTGAAGCTGAGCCCGTTCATCATGCTGTACATGGGTTTCAGGGCTTGGCATTTCCTCCTGAAACCTCGGGGGCGGCGGCGGAACGAACCCTCCTCGAACATGAACTCGCTGGCTGGGTCGATGGTCCAGTAGTGACCTTTGCCTGGGCGTCCCAAACCTTTGGGCAGCTTGATAAAACATTCGTTGAGGGAGAGATTGTGGCGCACGGAGTTTTTCCAGCCTTGGTAAGAACCTCGGAAAAAAGGGAAACGGCTTTGGAGGAATTGGTAGATCTCGCTGAGGGTCAGGCGTTTGGATGGCGAGCTCTGGATGGCCATGACGATGAGGGCGATGTAGGAATAAGGCGGTTTCTCCGGCCGACGGATCCCTGCGTTGCTTTTCTTCGTTTTGGGACCTCCGTTGCCCGGACCCCCCCCGCTGGCCGCAGCGCTGCCGCTCGTCCCGCCGGGGGCGGTGGCGGAGGAGGAGGCGTCCATGGCCGAGTTCTGCGGCTGCTTCTCGGCCAGGGAGGAGGACATGGGGCCGTAGCTGCTCTGCACCGGAGGAGGAGGGGGCTGAGAGGACAGAGCTTGCTGCGCTTCTGCAGTCATCTACGGCCAGGTCGGCGGCAGCCAGCCCCGGCCCTCCTCCGCCACCCCCCCCCTAGGAGCCCCCCCAAAAGGCCACGCTGCTGGGGGCTCGCCGCCACTCACACCCCCACCTTCCCCCCCACACACACACACACCACACACACACACACCCGGCCTCCCGGCGGGGTTTCTTTCCACCGGGAGACTTCAACCCTCCTTGGATAAACAAATGGAAGCGACAACACCCCCCCAACCCCCCCCCCCCTCCGCCCCTCTTTTCTCTCCTCCTCCCACTTTATCCCTAAATCCGAGCCCGGCTGCAAAAGGCAGAAAAAAGAGGGGGGGCTGCAAGGAGGCGGGATGGAGGGAAAGCGATCTGAGCTCGGCTGCTTCTGCGAAAAGAAGAAGCGGGAGGCTGCCGCCTCCTCCTGTCCCGTTGCCCCTCAGAGGGCCGGGGTTCCCGGGGCCGCTGCCGCCGTCTGTGTCCCCCGTCCCCCCCCCCTACTCTTTCCGAGCCGCTTTCCCGGCTTTAGCTGGGCTGGTTCTGCTGGGAGCTGCTTCCCATGGCTGTGGCTGTCGAGTCTGGCCCCGGCCCCGCCGCTCGCCTTCTACTTTATCTCTTGCAGCCGCGTCTGCCGCTCCTTGACAGACGTAAGAGCCGAGCAGGAGATCCCCGCCCCGACCCCTTCCCCCCCCCCCCTCCGCCGTCCTGTCCCGTCCCCCCTCCTCTCCCCGCTCCCAGCTGCTGGGCACTTTTTAAAGAGCCCTTTCCACGCCGCCCTGCGCGACACGGGGGCTGCCCCACGCATCCCTGGCCGACGTGGTGGGGGAATGCATGGATTTGGAGGGGAGGGGGGGGTGACACGCGTGACCGCGACGCTGCGTGTCTAGGAGGAGGGGGTGGGGTTGTCCTGCTTTCCTTCCCCCCCCCCCAAGTTTGCTGAAAATCACGGGGGAGGGTGGAAAACTCCCCACGCGAGCTGCGGGCAGCGCGCAGGGAGGAAGCGCAGGCTCTGCCCCAGCGCGGCCTCCGCGCAGCGCGGAACTTCACCCACTTTAAACCCCCTCTAAGTTGCGCTCTTTTAAGCTCGTCGGGCCCGGGCAGGATGTTTATACTGAGCAATATAAACAGGGGCTCGGGGGGGCTTTAATAAAAAGAAATCGGCGAAAAACTCCCGCTGCCTCTCGCAATGCCCCCTTTTATTTTTTTTTTTTTTTATTTTTTTTTTGCCTCCGCCGCCGGGCCGGGGATGGGAAGAAGCTTCGGCCCTTTCGCCTTCTCCGGGGCTGCTTTAGGGATGAGAATGAGTTGTTTTGGTTTTGACTGGGGGGGGGGGGTGTATATAAATCTGTGCTGAGGGTTGAATGCCAGGAGCTTGATGCTCAGCTCCGGCCGATGCCACAGGCACACGCGAGGAGTGGGAGGGAAGGAGAATAAGAAGGCAGGGGAGCAAAGACCCCCTTTGCCCTCACGCTTAGCCCCCCTCCCCCCCCCCCCAAAAATCATCCCTTGTTGAGCATCGCCCCATCAAGAGACCTGTCACTCACTCATCAGGGTAAGTTGCTTGAAATCTTTGTCACCTTCTTGTGGATCACGCGTGGAAACCTGCGCTCCCGGGGGGTGGGAGGGGTGGGAGGGGGGGTTGGAAGAGCCTGGGATTTCAGGGTTGCTGGCTGGGAGCAGAGCAGATGTGCTGGAGAAAGGAAGCAAGGAAGGGGGGGGGAAAAAAAATAAAATAAAGAAAGATCTCCCCCTTCCTCCCCCTCCCCTTCTTGCAGGCCGCAGGGATGGGGGTGATGGGGGTCCGGCTGGCTGGGAGAGGGACACCCACCCCTACCCTCTGCCAGAGTTGCTTTTAAAGTTTTTAATGATAATTTAATACCTTGAAAAAAAGTAGAGGGGGGGAGGAAGAGAGCAAGATACCAATCGGGTTCCCAAACTCTCCCTGCGTTATTCGCGAGCAGTTGTGAGCAGCCTCCGGGGCGCCTGTCACATCTGTGACACAACCAAGTGGGATTTCACATCAGGGGCTTGGCTTTTTTCTTTTTTCTCTCTCTCTTTTTTTTTTTTTCCCTCCCTCTTTCCTTCCTCTTCCCCAAGTCTGCTCCTTCTCTGCAAAATAATTCCTTTCACAGAAGGCATCAGCCCTCCCGGTCCCTGGGCAAGGAAGGAATTTTGGGGACGGGGACAGGAGAGGAGAGCCCTGGGCAAACCCCAGGCTGAGGCCAGGTATCTATAGAGCGAGTATAAGGTGGGGGGACACGGTTATTTCTGGAATTTTTCTCTTGAGAATGAGCATAGGCTGCTCAGGGAGGGGGTGGCCGCTGCTCCCTCCTGTCCGGGGCCGGAGGAAGAGGGGGGGGGGGAAGAAAAAAGAGGCCGAGAAAAGGTTTAAGTTGTTTTGGTTTGTGTTTTTTTGTTTTTCTTTGTCGTACATCATTCTGCGACTGAATCTGTCCCCCAGAACAGCCGGGGAGGGAGCTCGAAACAGAATACAAAGAGCTCCTCTAAACCCCCCCCTTCCAAACCATCGCCACCAGCAGCTCAGAAATCAAATATCTCGCAGCAAAAAGAAGAAAAAAAAAAAATAAATCCAACACAAAACCTCTCCAAAACTCAAACCATTCCCTGTAGAAGGATATCAAGTGCCCTTCCCTCCCCTCCCAGCATCTTTTTGGAGTGTCAAGATTTGGATTCCGATGTTTTTATTAAAGCCAGAATAGGTTAAAAATGTAAATATATCAGATCAGGTTTGTAGAGAATAGCAGAGACGTTGGATTGTTTTAATCCGAGTCCGTGAATTGAAAAAGAAGAGGTTTTGGGGAGGAAAAAACAGGCCGGGGGTGTGTGTGATGGAGTGGGAGGATGGAGTGTGGGACGGGATGGGAATGAGGGCTGAAAAACAGGACGGGAGAAGGGTTGGTGGAAAAACTTTATTTTCTGTAAGCGCCTAGGCCCTAGAAGCGCTTTTAGGTTTTAAACGGGCCTGGTATGTTTTGTTTGGATTTTTGTTTTTTTGTTTTTGGAGGGGAGAGAAGGGGAAAGTCCCTGGGCTGAAGATGAGGAGGGTTGGCCCCAGAGGATGGAGGGGATTCGCTTCTGCTGTGCTTTTTTTGCTGGTAGTTTTCATATCAGGTTCATTCCCAGCTCCTGGCGGGGCAGGGATTCAGGGAAGGGAAGAACAGGAGAAGGAAACATAAATAAATAAAAGAGAATCTAAGAGCAATTCTTCCCGCTAATCCCAGAACCGTTTGGAGCCCATTTTGCCAGCCCCATCCCTCATATTCCCCTCGCCCACTACCGGCTCCTTCCCCAACCCATTTCCCCCCCCCTTCCCTCTCCGAATCTCGGCCCGTGTTTTGTGTAAAAACAGACAAATCCAAGCTTTCTTCCTTTTCCTGCTCCCAAGGTATTTTTACTAGCTAATTGCTTAAGTGAAGTCAACTTTGCAGGCAGGCCGGGCTGTAACCCGAGCCTGGCAATGGATATAGGTGGGATTGGTAGGGGAGGGCTGGGTGCTGCTCCCAGAGGGTTCCTGCCAGCCCGGACCACCCAGGGCGAGGGGAGGGACCGCCTCATCTCCCCCTCCCCACTGCCCCTGCTTTGCATTAACACCACCCGCAGGACCCCCTCTAGCCTCCCCCCCCCCCTTTTTTTTTTTTTTTGTTCCCCAGCACCAGCCTTTTTGCCTTTTTTCCATCAGTTTTGGTGTTTTTTTGGTTTTTTTTGGGGTTGGTTTGGTGTTTTTTTCTTTTGAAGGGGTGGCCGGTTTTTGTTTATTTTTATTTTTGTTTTTATTTTTATTTTTATTTTTATTTAATTTTATTTTTATTTTTAATTTTATTTTTAATTTTATTTTTATTTACTTTTATTTTTATTGTTATTTATTATTATTATTATTATTATTATTATTATTATTATTATTATTATTATTATTATTATTAAACTCGCTGCCAACCCCGTAGCCGCTGGCCCCGAATCCGCCGCAAATTGATCCCTAAATATTTATTTAAAGGGACGCATTCGAGCGAAGCACTCTCAAGGCTAGGAAGGAGAAGGTCCCCAGAGCAGGGTGTGAACAGGCCGAGAGAAAGGTGGTAAATGGGGGGGCTCATGCACCCCTCAAACATATTTGAGGGTAAAGTTTTGCCCCACGCGTGAGTGTGGCTGATCCAGGGCTCCTTCTCGCTGGTATCCAGAGGTCTGTGAGGGACAAAGAGGGACCTGGAGGAGATTTGAGGAAAGAAAAAACGAAACAAGCAATCAAATAAACAAATAATAATAATAAAAAAATAAACAAACAACACACACACACACAAAAAAAAAAAACGATTGGAAATTGGGAGCGGGTGCGAAGCAGAACCGAGGTGGCTGCGGGGAAGTGCGGGTTGGCTGTCAGCTGGCGTGAGAAGTTCAGGCTTTGATCAGAAAAAAAAAAAAAAAGAAAAAAAAAAAAGAAAAAAAAAGAAAAATAAAAAAAATAAAAAAAGAAAAAAAAAGAAAAAAAAAGGAAAAAAAAAGAAAAAGAAAAAAAAGGGAAAAAAAAGAAGAAGAAAAAAACAAGAAAAAAAGAAAAAAAAAAAAACAAGAAAAAAAAACAAGAAAAAAAAAAAAAAGAAAATCTTACACTTTCCCCCCTGCTTTTTCTTCCTTTTTCCCCCTCTTTCCCCCCTTCTCTTCTACAAGATCCCCCCCCCACACACACACACACATTTTCCATGACGTCCTTGGATGAAATATTGCAGCCCAGGAATTTACAGCCTTCTTCAGCGCCGGATTTTTTGGGAGGTTTCTGGCAGTCCCCGCACCGAGCGTTACCACTGAGACACAATCGCTTCCCACCGAGATCTCCCAAATATCCCCGGGTGTTTCCATCCCTGGGGGGGGAAGCAGAGCTGGAATCCTTGGCCGGGGGGATGCTGAGGAGCTGGAGGAGACTCAGGACCCTGGGGACAACCGGAGAGGCTCAGCAAGAGCCGGGACCCGGCAAGGGAGCCCTTAAGGGCGGCCAAAAAGTGTAAATCCAGGTGTAAATCCGTGTGTAAATCCAGGCTGGCATTGTTGAGCCACCTCTACCTCCTCGGATAAGTTTTGTCTCTTGGGGAGATCCTTTAGGGATGCCCTCAAACTAAACAGGACTCCCGAGAATGGTTGCCCCCCCACCTCTCCCCCTTTTTTTTTATCTTTTTGGCGTTTTTTGGTTTTCTTTTGTTGTTGTTTTTTTTTTTTTTTTTTTTTTTTTTGTTTGTTTGTGGTTTTTTTTTTTTTTTTTTTTTTTTTTTTTTGGTTGGTTGGTTGGTTGGTTTTTGTTTTGTTTTTTTTTTTTTTTTTCAGAAAAAACGGGGAGCCGTTTCCAGCTTTTCCAGACCCAAATTGTCACGGGTTGGACGTAAAATAGGGACGGCGGTGCCTGAGAAACATTTTAATTCCCCCACTCTAGATCTACAATCACCTCCCGACATCTCCCGGAGTGGGGCCACTGAGTGCCCCCCCCCCCAAAAATAGAGAGGCCGAGGGCTTGCCCCGGGGTTCAGTCTGATTTTTCCAGCTTTATTGCACCTTTTTTCGTTGGTTCCTTCCCACTTTTGAACCCCAAACCTGTCGAAATCGCCCCGGGGAAAGCCGAACGGGGTCATTTTTAGGGATGGGGAGGCTGGGGTCACCGCTCCCCCGTTTGGGGCTGTCCCACAAAATCCGTCTGCGCGGAAATTAAAAGGGAATAGCCCGAAGCAAGGAGGAAAATGTTATTTTTCTTGCAGGGCTGCTAAAATACAGGGGAAGGGCTATTGTCGGGCTAAAATACAACCAAGCTGGCGGCTTGGTTTGCGGTTAAATACGAGGAAAACAAACCCGTAGGCATTTGGGGAAGGATTCGGCCTCTTTGTGCTGCACAAGGTCTATTTTTGGGGACATTTCCTACGGATTCCATCACCCCGCAGAGTCCCCGGTGCTGCGGGTCCGGGTGGGTTCTTGGGAGGGAGAAAAAATGTTGTGATCATCCCCAGGATCAGCCAGGCAGGAACATCCCCTTGCTCCGGGGGTAAAAAAGGTGCCAAGACCCAGGAAAAGTATCCCCGGCCCCCAGCACTTCTGCTTTGTCACCTGCAGAGTGACAAAAGCGGTTTTTTTTTAATTTTTTTTTTTCTGGAGGGAACCCCGGAGCATCCCTCTGAGGGGAAAAAAACTCCTCCACCCGTGGGCAGTTTCTCAGGGACCTTTCCTTCAAAAGAGGGGTTGCAGAGGGGCCCTAAAGCCCCCAGGACAGCCTCCTGAGTCTTTAAATCTTATTTCTACGACAAATCTCGTAGCTAAACCCCGCTGCCTTCCTTTCTCCAACACAAAAAGGGAGTTTCGAGACTCATGGTCACAAAAAAGTGAAAAATCCCCACTGTGAACCCCGCAATTCTTCTCTTTGCAGGGACCTGGGGAGAGTTTTCCCGACAAAACTATTTTCTGTCGTTATTATTATAGATGTATTTCTTTAATAAGTGAATTTTTATTTAATAATTTCTCGCTTAATTGGCGAACCCCAGCAGCTCCTGTGGGTACTGGAGCCCACACTACTGGGTGCTGAAGAGTCGGGACCCCATTTACTTTGCAGTTCCCATCTCAGAGAGTTAAAAGACGCCCAAAATTGGTTAATTATCAGTCCCACTTCCTTAGAAAAAACAGAGGAGAGCGTGGAAAAACGATGCCCGGCCCCTAGATAAATATTATAAACGATTTTTTGGAAGGTGAGGGCTTTAAAAAAATATTCTGCAAGGAACAAGATGCTCGGTTGGCATCCCTGGGAAAGATGCTCAGTGGGTATTTAAAATGCCCGAGCCAAAGTGGCAAGACTTTCCACAGCACTGGTTATTATACCCCGAAATAAACTGATTTCTGTAGCAAAGCAGTTGGGGTTTTTGGTGGTTTTTGGTTTTGGGTTTTTTTGTGAAAATCAGGGTGATAACGGGAACCGCACATCCACCTTCCCACTGCTCATCTGAGGGGTTTTTTTGGGTGCTGGATGTAGGTGTGTGGAAAGGGAAAGAAATATGGAGGGGAAAAAAAAAAAATGGTGCAGAAGTCCTTAAAGATTTCAATAACCAACCCAGAAATTGTTTCGTTTCTCCGTTTTTCAGACTGAAAGGGAAAACGCTCCAGCAGGATGCTCCTGCCTGGGTGATCCTGGAGATGATCACAAAATTTTTTCTCCCTCCCAACCTCAGCTCCGCGCCTTTCGTTTCTCCTAAATCCCACTTAAAATGCGCAAAATCTATTTTCGCCTTAAAAATCGGTGGATGGGGAAACTCCCGCCTGGTCCCCAAGATGCTGAGAGAAAATATTTGGGTTTTTTTTTGTTTGTTTTTTGGTTAATACCTGCAGGGAAAGATGCTGCCCCAGGGCTTGGGTGGCACCATAATAATTTCCCTTACAGGATCCTTCTGTCGGTGATGGTTAAAATGTTGTGATTGAAAGAAATCCCGGCGTGATGTGAAAATCTCTCTGGAACATCAGGAAAGGGTATTTGGGAAGAGGTTTAAGAGAAGGGATGGAGCGGAGCCTTGGATTGGGTTGTTTGGTAAAGAGAAATGTCTCCAAATATTGAGGTGGATAAATGGGAATAGAGAGAGATGGAGCTGGAGGGGAGAGAAAGGGAGAGAAGGAGAGAGTGAGGGGGGAAATAAAGGCAGAACGATGTACAGTGAGAGAGAAAAACAGAGAAAATAGGTGGGGGAGAAAGAAATAGATGTAAAGAACAAGAACTAGAGAGAAAAAAAAAGAGAGAGAGAAAGAGAGAAAGAAAGAGAAAGAGAGAAAGAGAGAAAGAGAGAAAGAGAGAAAGAGAGAAAGAGAGAAACAGAAAGAGAAAGAAAGAAAGAAAGAAAGAAAGAAAGAAAGAAAGAAAGAAAGAAAGAAAGAAAGAAAGAAAGAAAGAAAGAAAGAAAGAAAGAAAGAAAGAAAGAAAGAAAGAAAGAAAGAAAGAAAGAAAGAAAATCTGAAAACAAAGGACACCGAGTAGCAGGGAAACAGACAAAAGAAGAGATAAACAAAAAAAGAAATAAAGAGAAAAGAAAAATAGAGAGGAAGAAGAAAAGATGGAAGGAGGGAAAGAGAAAATGAAGAAGAGAAAATGTAAGGAAAAAAAGGAATAAAGGGGCAGAGGAACAGAGGCACAAGGGAAAGACGGAAAGAGAAAAAGAAAAAAAAAAAAGGAAAAGAGAAATAGAACGAAGAACAGGTTAAAAAAAAAGGGGGGGGAAAAAGAGAAAGGGAGAAAAGGGGAGAGTGAGAGAAAGGAAACATGAAGAAAGAAAAAACAAAACCAAACTAATAAACAAACACAAAAGCCCCAACAAAACCAAAACCAAGCAAGTAAGAAAGCAAATGCGAAAAAGGGAAATTAATTTCCTGCAAAACCAATAATTAGACACAGACAAGATAATTCTTCCAGGGAAAACGGGGCTGAACCGAGAGAAAAAGTCTCCCCAGGGCAGAGAAGGCTCTGCCTGTCCTCTCCTCTCCTGTCCCCTCCAGGGCCACCCGGTACCCCCCGCACCGGGACCTGGAAACAGAGAGAAAAAATAAAATAAAATAAAATAAAATAAAATAAAATAAAATAAAATAAAATAAAATAAAATAAAACAAAACAAAACAATAATAATAATAATAATTATAATAATAATAAAATAAAAATAAAAAAACCCCACCCAACCCAAGCAAATAAAAAAACCCAACACCCCTGTTTTAGGTGGAGGTCGGGGAAATTTGGGTTTTATTGTTCCCCGAATCTTTTCTCGAAGAGATGAATTGATGGAGAACGAACGGCTCTGCCCATCCAACTCCCACTCCCGGGTTTAGGGACACGAAGGAGACCCCGAATTTAACACCAATTTTCCTGTGGGTTTTCCACGCATCTCCTGCCCTGTGCCTCGCTGCTCCGCGCCCCTTAAACCAGGCTTAAAACCCGCGGCTGGCTCCTCAGTGACTTCCCTGGCTTAGTAGGTGGCCGTGTATATTTTTGTTGCAGTAGTGTTTATGTTAAGGAAAAAGGCTGAGATTACAAACAGACCACTGAATGCCCGGGATGGTGCTGCCGGATTGGTTTAAATTGGGTATTTTAAACCTAATCAGGGTTTTTTGGGTGGAGAAAAAATTATATATATATATATCTATATATATATAAAACGTATAAAATATAAATATTTAATATAATAAATATTATAAATAAATTTATAATAATAAAAAATAAATATATAAATATATATATATATATTTTTTTTAAACATTAATTATTTTTAGCAGAAAAACACCTTTGGGATCTTTTGCCTCCACTTTTGGGACTGCGGGTAGGGATGGAGAAGGCTTGCTGGGAAAAGCATCTCCAGGGTTTTGCCACGAAATCAAAAAAAACCGAGTCCTGGGCTCCTGGAGGTGGGCAGGGAAAGGGGGGTTCAGCTCAACCTCCTCATCCTGAAGAGGGGTTCCCATGTCCTGCTGGCCCATGGGTGGGTGTCACCCCGAATTTTGGCTGCGGGAGGGGTCCCGCAGGTGAGGTGGGGAGGGTTCAAGGTCAGGGGGGGTTTCTTTGCTGAGTGGAGTTATCTAGAACCTGAAATCCTCTCAATAAAACCCCAAACCAAAGCAAACCACAGCAAAAAGCAACCAACCAACGACAAACCAACCCCAAAATCCCACCTGGTAATTTAGAATGGTAAAAATCTCTGCGTCTCATTCCAGTCTTTAAAAATGATAACTAAGCAGGAATCAATCGATTTCCATAAAAATATAGAAATTTTTTTTACAGGAACAGGAACCCTCAGCCTGTTACTTTGATTTCAGCCTGACTTTGGGGTCAACCTCATCCTGTTTTTCATAACAAAACCCTCTCTAAATTTATCCCTATCCACCCCCCCCCCCCAACCATGTCTACCCCCGTCTGCATTCGTGTGTTTGAGCTGCTGATAATCAAAAAATCAGATTTTTTTTTTTTTTTTTCCCCCCACACTTTTTTTCCCCACTCCATAATTTCCCAGCATGGACTTTGGGATTTTGAGTCCCAACAAGCGGGTTTTTCCCCCTACCCCCTACACCCCTCCAGGAGCTTTGGGAAGGAACGTGTGTGCAGTTTGGCATCTTGTTCCTTTTCACCACTTTCCTTTTGTGGGCAAAAGCTCTCGGTGGAGGAGCCAAAGCCAGGCAGACCTGGAGGGTTTGTGCATTCAGATGTTTTACTCCTCTTAGGATTCCTCATTGAAAAACCCACAGAAAAAGGGACCGGGAACAAATCGCTTTTAAAAGGGATGCGAATAAAACCGGGGGGAAATTTTAGCAGGGGAGGGATTGAAAAAAACGAAGGGGGAAAAGGGAAAATGAGAAAACCCTTCCCAATATTGTCCCCGTTTTCACTAGAGCTGCAGGGAGTGTTTCCCCTTAGGCTACGGGGTGCAGAGAAACACCCTGAAAAGAGTTTTTCTCCCTGAAAATACCTGAAGGGAGAATATCCCCCCAGAAAGGGGAAAAGGCAGAGAAGTTTCTTTGTTCTCTTCTCGCACCTGGAATTAGCCTTTAGTCCAGCCATGATGCTTTTGGTTTTCTTCTTCTTTCAATTTTCAATTTTTTATTTTTTTTTTTAAACATTTTCTTTCCCCAGTGACATTTTGGAGGGGGGGGAACGGACAAAGGAAAAAAAGGGGAAGGAAAAAAAAAAAGAAAACCCAACCCCAGTAAAGCAGCTGGCTTTGGAAAAAACATCACCCAAAAGTGAGCTGCTAAAGCCACGTAGGCCCTGGAGAAATGCCAGGGAGGGGTGCAGCTGGGAAGGGGGGGGCAAGCTGTCCCCCCTAAACACACATCCCCAGAGCAAGGGGTCCGGGGACCTCCCTGAAACGCTTGGTTCTCCCCCCAGAGCAGGGACAGTCCCTGTGCAGGGGGACAAAACCACAAAGGGGAAACCACGGGGACAAAGGGCTGTCCCCCGGGCCGAGGGGGTGACCACACACACATCCAGAGACTCCAACCCCCCCTCTCCATCTCCTGTCACCCCCACTTTGCTCTCTAGGAGCACCCCTGATGCGGCGGCCCAGCCCTGTGGTGTCAGGGGAAAGCAGATGAAAGTGATGTCACATTAATGTCAGCTCACAACTCCAGCCCACACAGCCTTGATTGCTCTTATTAATCTTGCCAATTTGTCTGTCAGCACTTGGCTAAGCCCTAAATAGCCTCCCAACAGGTGCTTTATGCTCCTGCCACATCCCTGCTCCCCGGGCACCCCCCGGTGACACCCACTTTCTCCTGCCCATCTGGGACCGGTTCTGTTTTCCTCTCCGGGAGGGAAAGAGGCGACTTTGCAGATGTTGTTTAGTCTGTCCAAAGAAAGGTCGGAGCTTTGGGCTTCCCAGATGGAAGGGATGAGCTGGGGGGGTGAGGAGATGCTGGAGAAATCGGGGTGGTGGCAGAGGGGAATTAACGGGGAGGGGGGGGGTGAGAAACTTTCATCTGGGGGTTTAGCTCCACATGGCACCCTCCACCTCAAGTCTGGCACTTCAGGGAGTCGTGGTGTGTTTATCTTTGCCGGGTTGGGTGGTTTTGTTGAGAGGGAGGGAAGATGACAACAACAACAACAAAAAAAAAGTCCCAACTGAAGCTGCAGTGGAAAAGCCACCTCGCACCTGAAGAAGTTTTAGCCTGCAATTAAATCAATTCTGTCCTTTGCTACCCCATCAGGAAATCCACTGCCTTATTACAGTGTATCCTTAGCTTTAAAGTACCAGCCCCAGCCGGAGTAGAACACTAAAATTAATTGTATTACAAGGCAGAACCTTCCTAATGTCGGTATTTAGCACAGTCATTTAATCACAAAGCACACATTTTGGGTTGAGGGCTGTTAACTGCTAAACCCAATTAACTGCTAAACGCTAGTGATTGCTAAAGAGGAGGCAGCTTTCTTTTCTCTGCATTAAATACAGATTTTTTTTTAATTATTTTTTAATTTTTTTGAGTATGTTTTATTTCTGTTTGGCAGAAATGGTTCCCAGGCAGCTTGTGAGCCCCGTGCTTTGCAGTGGTCTCCTCCTCCTCCTATTTGCTTGGGAGATGCTCTGGGCTGGAGGAAGAACTGCCAAACCTGTCTCCTATTTTATATCCAAAGTTTGGCTCAGGTTATTTCCAGCCCTGCACTCAGCACAGCAGGAAGGAAGAGCTTTCAGGAGCATCTTCAAGCGTTTATCCCAGAGCCTGGTCCAAAGTGGTCAGAGGCAACCAAGGGAAGGATATCCACTAATTGAGCTCAGGGTTGTTCATCATTAACCCTTGGGAACTTCAGATCGGATCCTAAAAGCTCTCTAAAAATACCATTCATGACTACAAGCTGTTTCACTCCATCCTGACCTGGATTTATTATCAGGAGACAGTGAAATTTGTATTTCTTGATTTCTTTTTTATTCTCCTTTCTTCCCAAAGCCATTTATTTCATCCAAAAAGACTATTCATCACCCCGTGCTGGAACTGACCTACAATCCAGGGATATTCTTAGATCCTCAGCATGTCAGGAAACGGCTAGCAGCCCTGCATGATGCAAATATTTGGACGACAGAGAGGTAGGAAAGATTGTCCAAATGTTTACTAAAGCCTGTTGATAGCCTAAGGATTTATAACTGGTGTCTAATGTCTGCCCCCACACAGCTCCTCTAGCAGGTGCATCCAGTTTCAACATGACACCCAGTATGTGTGTGCTCTGGGAAAAGGGGATGCAGCAGAAAACCAGTTTCCCAGCTCTCAGCTCCCTTTTCCCAGCTCTGTTCAGCTCCTCCATGGTTTGGAGCCCATGGAGCAGCAAGCTAGGAACCCAGGATCCAATGCTATGTGCTCTTGGTGATAGATATTCCAACCACTGCTAATGTTTCACATCAAAACAAGACCATCGAGAGTGTTTAGGTGGAATTTGCAAGTCTCAGAATTATTTAGGCCCATCAGAATACTCCCTGTCAAACTCCTTCAGTGCTGCAGTGGAGGAAATTCATGGCATTGTTCTAGTTATTGTTCTTGGCTTTTCACTTCCTAATTTCCACCGCTGGGATTTGATCTCTTCTGTCTCACAGCAAGCCCTGGTTGCTGCTACAGGCACAGGAGAAGTGCAACGGAGCAGTTTTAACCATTTCTGGAGTTCAAATAGCTCCAGCTTTCCAGTGGTGGAGCAGAGCCCACTGGAGATGGCCCATACCTGTTGCCAGGGAGCCTCTACCTGACCCTTCCATCCCAAAGTGGACTGTCCACCCCAGACAGCCCAGGCAGGCTGACTAGAGCAGGAAATAAGAGTCAAGGAAAGATTTAGCACCTTGCCCAAGGCCATTTGGTGATTTGGTGGCAGAAAGGTCAGCTCTGATGCCCTGCTATCCTGCAACCTGCTGTCCCCATGCCACTGCTTCAGCAGCATCCAGAGGGAGCTCAGAAGGTTCCAGCCAAACCTCCTGCTCAGAGCATCATCACCGATGCTAAATCAGGTTATCCATGGCTTTGTTCAGCTGAGCCTTGAAAACCTCCAAGGATAGAGTCCAACAGCCATGAATATTGATAGGGAAAGGAGAAAAACCAGCATGGATGCCCTCCAGCCTGGTAATCACCTTCCCCTCTACTATTTTGCAAGTCTTGACCACGCTGGGAAGATGAAGTCCTGCATTTAGTGCACTCCAGACACACAAAGTGTAACCACCAGCAACTGTATCTGCTGCAGAAAAGCCTTGGATTCATTACAGCCCCAAAGAAGGAGCAGAATTTACCCACTGCTCAGGTGAGAAGTACCATGACCCTATTGTTTTGCCACGGGGAAGAGTTCTTCATTGCAGGCTGTTGAGTAAATTGCATGTTTTCTATTTGTTACCTGATTTATCTCAGTGAGTTAAGACCATTCACCATCCTATGCTGAAGCAAGGAAAGGAACTGTGGCAGGCTGTGGAACAGATTATTAGCATTACCTCTTTTAGCTTGTTTAAAAAAAACCAAACAAAACAAAACAAAAAAACCCACGTCAAGAACTTGGTGTCCTAAGCAGAAGGAATTGAGTAATGAAATATATGGGAAAGAAGAAGTAAGTGCTCAAATTCCAAAGTCATCTGTTGTGCTCGATGAAGGTTTTTTTATATATTCAAAGAATCCAGTCCTGGGCTTGATGTCACATTCTTGGGGTGACCTTAGATGTGGAGTCATAACTCAGACTTATCTGGACATCTCTCTGCTTGAACATATTTCTCAACAACTACCCACCAGTGCTGGAAACACATTTCCTTGGTGAGGATCTTGAGCCATCAAGTGGCTCCAAGCCAGAGAGATGTGAGGAAGAACCAGTTGCATCTGGGAAAGAAGCTGCTTGGTGGCTCCAAGATCTCACTGGGGCTGCTGGCATCTGGACCAAGTATCCCAGGGCCCAGGTGTAGAGAGATCATCCTGTGAACAGCCCCAAGTTTTTCTGACAGCTCTGCCACCTCTGCTTCCACATCAACATTCCCTCCCCTGAGGATGTGCTATGGGACTGGAGGAATCTTCCTGCAGATTCCACGGAGAGTGGCCAAGGGATTGCACACTGGTGTGGCATTCCCATTCCTCCAGGTACCTGCTGGGGACATCCACGCTGTCCTCTCACCAACTTGCTGGAAGATGTTTCCCCCCTCTGGGGAGAGAGAAGAGAGGCTCTGGCTGTGGCTTTCACATTTCAGCCCACCACTGCAATCCTGAAATTTTGGTTTTGCTGGTGGCTGCTCCTAGAAGCACCCAGATTGCCTGGGGGCAGCTGCAGGCTCAAACCTCTTGGCAGAAATACCTGCAGCTCTTCTTGGCAGCTCCAACCTCCTTCTCAGAGCAGTTTTAGGATGTGAAAACCACTGATGCCAGCTTTCAGAGAGGGGGGTCAAGGGCTGGAGGCCACTCTTCTGTTTTAGGATTCACTATCATGTTCCCAGCTGGCCCAAAGCAGCTGCACTTGGGCTTGCTGGCTTTGGGCAGGTGTATGTTCACCTTGCTGGGGCAGATCAATTAATTCTTAAAAACCTGGCTCTCTCCAAGCCCTGAAATTAAAGCTTCTCACTTGGAGTCTTCTCACGGGGAAGTGCTGCTTCTCTTCATCTCCCTTTTTGCTGTTGAAGTCCAATCAAAAGAAGGTTGGAAAACGAATAGGATTTGCCCCACCGTTGGTCAAAGAAATAAATGAGCTCAGTCCCTTGGCCATTTGGGCTTGGAGGCTGTGAAGGGTGGCTTGTGGTCCAGACCAGAGTGGTGCTTTCAGCTATATTTAATTAGATGTTCTTTCTAAAGCAAACCATTACTGACAGATTGAAAGGCTTGGGGTTTTTTGGGTTGGTGTTTTGTTTTTATTTATTTATTTATTTATTTATTTATTTTATTCTACAGGATTTTTTTTCTGCCAGGGAACATGCAGGACTCACTCAAACTCTGCTTCCTTGGAGTAAATCACGGTGTGGGGCTGCCTTATCTCAACCAGAAAGCCTGGACAGGAATGTTGCACTGTCCAGCCCTCAGGCCACCCACCCCTGATCCCAGGCACCAGCATCTGCTCCAGATCCAAGCTCTGACCCTTCAGGGATGTATTTTTGCAAGGTCAGGAGGTTGGGTGGTAAAAGGGGAGTGGGGAATAGCAGAGAGTTGAGGCTGACTCTGCAAAGAGATTTGAGGGGGGATGTTTACACTGGCCATTAAGCACAGATTTGAGCCTGTTCTCCTCTCCAGATTTGCTGCCCATCCACATTGTTTGGCTGCAAGGATGCATCAGGCACAAGCACAGTTCCACCTTTAAAATCTTACGGATGGGGGTGGTCCATGGATGCTCTTCCCCTTTGGTCCTTGGTTATGCAGCTTGGCATGGAGCAGGTCAGATTTTGTAGGGTGATGCTGTTAGCATGAGCTGCATCTGAGATGGTGGTGGTATAGCCAAAAGGAAGTAAAAATAACCACAAAAGCCACATGGGAGAGGAGGAGGGGAGAACCAACCCTGTGGGATGGGTGTCCATGGCAAATAGGTGAGCTCCATGTAGTGCTTGCACCCTTCTTTTTGTGTTATGTTGTGTTGATTCACCCCTTGCTAGCTAGGCAGCAAAAAGGAGTATAGAAAATAAAATTGCCCTGGACAGCTTGAGTCCATTTTGTGCACACTGATGAACCATGCTCCCCTGTGTGGAAATGGTGTCCTTTAGGATCAGGTAAAAAAAAAATAATTTAATGTGATGTTTCTCTGTGAAATTTCTGTTGCATTTGTCTGGAAAGGCAAAAAAAAAAAAAAGTAGGTTCCTCCAAGAAATAACTGTGAAAGGGGTCTCTGAACATGGTCTGACTGCCCATCAGGAAGAGGGAGAGGCTGTTTCTTTATATATGAAACAATTTCCTTAGCAGATATATCAATAAAAAGAGAAAAAGAGAATGATCCAAGCAAAATTCTGTTTTTTTTTCAGCTGCTAAATTAGAAATGGATTATCTTTTGCACAGCTAGTTGTGTCTAAATCTTTCCTGAATGTTGAGGAAAACATAATTTCCTTTTTTTTTTTTGGGTGTGTGTGGGGGAAATGATCTCAACAAAGGAGACGAAGACTTCAATTGGTTGCCCAGTGTAATAAGGATTCACTGTAAAATATAGAGGGCTGCAGGGTGAATTCTTCCCTAACTGCTCATGAAAAGAATCTACCTAAAAACTCCTACTGAGCCTTCTAAGGGAGCAGCTCATTTCAGAACTGAATTGCCAAGTGCAAAATCCAAGATATCCCCTTGCCCATCACCCACCCCAGCCTACACCTCCCTGCCCACTGAAGAGCTTTGGAGCTGAAGCCACCCACCACACCATCCCTGAATCTAATTCCCATTTTGGCCTTCACTTTCCTCCTTGGCAGAGCAGGGGAATCTCCTTCCCTCCCTCTTTTTCCCCCTCCCTCCCTTCCTCGCCGTGCAGCTGCTGGACTCTGCTAGGGAAAGGCTCCCAGATGTGCTTGGGAAGGAGCAGGCAGAGTCCTGAATTCCACCCCGTGCTGAGTGGACTCTTTTGTATATTTTTGTTTGAAGGAGAAAATATGTAGAGAGTCCTTGGAGAAAGGCTGGGGACCAGGCACATCCCTGCGAGCACGCTAACCACGAGGCAAAGAGGTTCTGAAAATCCACCCAACCCACCCCCTCCTTGCCTTGCCTTCACCTGCAAGATGGACTGACTGGTGGGCAGCTCTCAGAGCTGAAATCCATCTCCCATCACACAACAGGTCCTTCAACCCTTTCCTGGAGATGGTGACCAGACCCTTGGACAAAGGACCAGAGCCTTTGGTTTTCGTTCCAAAGCCAGTGAGTGCCTCAACACCTAAACACCCACAGTTGGTATTTTTGGCTCCTCAATGAAGTGCTGTCTCAGATGAATAAACCCTGATGTGCCTCTAAGTCTTTTATGGAGCTGGTTTTGTTGCATTTTAAGGGCATGGAGCCCTGGTGCTTGGTAGCTACTTGATTATTGCGTGAGACAATACATTGCTGAAGTGTTGGCCCCCATTTAATTAATCACTTCACTGATGTGAAATACAAGAAGAGGGTCAAAACTCATTGTTTCTGTAGAAACAGGAACCCAGCGAATGATTTCATATCACAGCTTGGCAAAAGAAAAAGAAGAAATTTCTGTAATTGTTCCCGTTAACCCGGTGCAAAGAATTCATGCTCAATCTCTACTGCACTCTGCTTCACTTCTGCTGTGAATTAGGGGGCAGAAAGTCAGCACGGAACCACAAAAAAAAAAAAAAAAAAAAAAAGCAGTGAAACAAGCTGTGCTTTATTGCGTATTTGTAGTTCTGCCACCAAACCCATTTCCTTTCTGTTTTACAGGTTTCTGGCCAGCAACACCAATGACTCTCACAGCCAAGTCATAAATTCAGAGATGTTATGCAGGGGGGCTTTAGCCATCCACAAGCAGGGTGAGCGTGGGATGAGGAAGGACATCCCTGACCATGCTGCAGGACTTAGCTGGGGCTTGGAGACAAGATGACCCTCACCTCAAGAAGTGTAGACAAAGCCAACTTTTGGAGGTAGTCACTGGGGCAACCCATCCCAGTCCCAGGCAATGGAGATGTGCTAGGATGCAGATCATTCTGTATGTGCATGAAATTACCCAGTCCTCCTCTTTCTTGAAGTTTTCTCCTTTTTTCCTCTATAGAATGCATCAATGATGGGTCAGCTCAAGGGTTTTGTTGCTTAAGACACCCCCCCACTATCACTGTATTAGGGAGACTCACATTCCCAGTTCTCCTGATTTCCCACCAGCCTGACATCTCCTCACCCCAGGCATCCCAGGGAGGAGCAGCAAGTCCCAGCAAGGTGTTTTATGGTCATGGACATGCAAGATCAACCTGGCCGTTTTCAATAAGACCAATGACTCTATGATACCATGGGGTGCACCTGTGTGGAATCATGAGCCTTCCGTGCATTCTCCCACCCCTGCTGTGGAGACACCTCAACCATCTCCCCATTTACCTGGGGGATCTGCATCCAAATCCAGTCCTTCAGTGAACAACAAGAAATAGGATCCAGCAGCACAAAACCCATTCTGGCCAACAGTCACCCAACCCTGCTGGAGGGACCAGAAGCCCTGGACCTGCTCCATCTCAGTTCCCCTGAGCTAATTGACACTAATTGTGCCACTTTGCTATCTCACCAGCCTTGGCCCCAGCAGGGCTGATAGGGTATCAAGGAGATAAGGAGCTCTCAGCACAGGTAAATGCTGTCAGAGCTGTGATGGGGTGAGCTGCCTTCTGGAGGGGTCATTTCTCCTGCCAAGAGCCCCAGGCACCAACCTCCTAAGGGGGGGGACACTGAGGTCCTCAGGGTAGTTGTCACTGCCACACTCCTCTTTTAGCTTTTTAGAAGGTGCTAGAGGAGTATTTTGGTGACTTAGGCTTTGCAAACACTAGGAAAGCAAGCTGGCATTAATTTATGGTCATTCATTTAAATTTACTAAACATGCAGTTTATTCTTTGGAGTGGTTTTTTTGCTGGTGTTAATGTAGAATGGTGGAAATGAAGGTTTTAGCATTTCTCTCTTTTTTTTTTAATTTATTTTTCCCTCGCAGAGAAATAAATTCTGTTCTTTTAACAACTTCTATATCGTCCAGATCTTTTGTTATTTCTCCTATCTCTGCTGATCTACACCAAATGATAGGAGTTATCACCTGCTTACCAAAGTGGAAACTTGGATAAGGTGCTGTGGTTGGTCTGCAACATTTGGGGATTTTTTTTTCCAAGAGAATATTTGAAAACTTTGGAGCCAACTCAGAAAAATGTTGTGTGCAGACATAGATTCTGACAGGACCACATCAGTGCTTACATCTTGTCTTGGCACTTGGAAATCTCAGTTCTTGTTGTGGAAAGCTGAGAGCACCCCTACTTTGTGCAGGGGTTGAGTTAACAGCTTCTGAAAGGTTGTCAAAGGCAACAGCAGGGCAGCTCACACACCTGAGAAACCTTCTGGGTCCTCTAAACCAGAACTTGGGATGTTTTCCATGTCAAGTGTCCCCAGTATAAAAGCAACGCAGGAGATTCTAAGACGGGCAGGCAGACAGACAAGGAATATTTTCTTTTTCAAGGTACTTCAATCATCCCTTTTTCCTTTTACTCTGCAAGTCTGATCCACTTTCACTTTGGTTTAAGTTACCAGAGTTTCTCAGCCTGTTTCTCAGCTCATAACAAAGTCTGTGGCCAGCTCTTTCTTTGATAATTCCTTCCCCCCCATTTGTTTATCTCAAGTACTGAGCTTTGTTCCAGGCCCAAAACCAAAAGCCTTTCTACCCTGTTCTCTTCTTGACTTGTTGCAGATGTAACGAAATAAATCTTTAGAAAGAACAAACCTTCACTTCCTCTCTCCCATCTGATTCAGTCACAAACCCCAGGAAAGAAAAATAAATCACGACGGGAGCTCGCCCACTCCCAAAGGATACCATGTCTGATGGCCTTGAAATCCTTATTTTGAGCATGGCCAAAGTCAAGGAATGACAAAGGAAACTTGGGAGCAGGCTGAAATGAGGCTGGCTTGATGGTCAGTAGCAATTGTGAGCACAGCCAAGCTGCTGGTGCCTTCCCAGAGCTCATCCTCCAGGCATTGGAAGGTGATGTCCATCCCTGTCTTCCCTCACAGCCCCAATGATGGCTCTGCCCCATTTGTCTCTCCTCTGGGACCCACCTAATGCATTTTACACTCTAATCAGAAAAAACAGCTGCAGGATAGGTTTGTTTTTCTAAGCAGACTGTAGCAAAGAGGTAGAAATGTGCCCCCAAAATAGAGTTTTTCCTTCTTTCTGCGAGATGTCCCCATGTAAAGATGTGTTGCTCCTCCATCAACCATTAAAGGAAGGCTCAAATCATCTCTAGTAGCAACCAAATTATGGTGGTTTACCAACTTGCTGTTTCCAGAGATCCCACGTTATCTTCTCCTGCTCTGCCCCAGCTCTGGGGTGAAACACATCATTTTGGAGCCCTTTCCAGTGCCCACTTCACTTTGCAGAACCCTGGAGGAGCAAGAGGCAGCCCCATGACTTGGTCATGGTGTCCCCATCACGAGGATTGCAAGTGAAGTGGGGCACAACTTCTGAAAAGGGGGCTGCTAACATTCACCTAACTGTGTCTGCAGTTGACATGGGTCTGAGTTAAAGACAGACCTGGTGTTAAGTTGGGGAATTCTAAAAATGCATAAAAGGGATGATCTGGAGTCACACCAGGTAGTGTCTGGCCCATTGTTTTTTATTCCTCCAAGGGTGCTTAGGGAAGATGCACAGAACCATGAACCACGCTGAAGTCAGAAGATATTTGAGTTATGCTTCTAGTCCCAGACTTTCACTCTGGAGGAATGAATTGAGGTTGGTTTTTTTTTTGTTTGTTTGTGGTTTGTTTTTTTTGTTTTTTTTTTTTTTTAAAACAAGATATCTTTGTGCATTTGAAACAATCTGTACAGTTAGCACTGCAGAAAGTGTAATTAGACACTTTGGAGAACTGGAAGAAATTAACTCCAACCACAGACCATCACTCAGACTATTACTTAATAATACTTCCCAAATGTGCAAAGTACTTAGTTTTAGAATAACAGGAAAGAAGCATAACTCTTCACCAAGAACGAAGGCTTTGGCTTGAGAAGGATGCATGGAAAAAATGAAAGCCACCAAAGCTCCAAAGCCAGCAGACTTTTGCCACCTCCTTCCACCCGAGGGACACGAGGACACCGGGCTGGGACAAGGGTGCTGGGCTGTGTAGGATGAGATTTCTGGTCCACAGCCCCTGAATGGCTGGAACAGAGTCAAGGGCAGCGAGGTGCAAGGAGCTGCGTGAGTGAAGATCTCCTTCAGTTTCCAACATGCCAAGGAAACCACTGAGAAATTGCTGTTTTCCTTCTTCTCCAGCAGCAGGCAGAGCCCTTGACTCACCCCGTGCTACAGAAGCCTGGCTAGAAAGAGATTATTGTGATTTCTGCCCGTTTTCTTTCCTCACTACAAAAGGCCCCATTCATCTGGGCTAATTTTGAAGGGAGAGCAAGGGGTATCAGTAGCATGAAGTCTATCTGAGTGTCTGACCACAGTTCAGCAAGCCTTGCTTGTTGCCCAGTCCAACCCAGTGAAATAGATACCTTTGACTTGAAGCTTTTTAGTGGCTCGTTTCTCTGATTTTAAACAGAAGTATCTTTGCTGGCCGTGGCAAGGTTTTTAAAAAGTCCTGACGAAGCAGGGAAGGCCATTTCCACCATGAAAACAAGAGGCCATTCAAAAAGTGGTGCAGGGGGGAGGAAGAAGTTGTCCTGGTGGCAGATATGTGTTGCTGCTGCCATCAGCATCCCTCCATTCACCTATCTGAATGCACCTCTCAGGTATGCAGTGAGGCTGTGAACAGAATGGTGAATCTCTTCTTGATTGCAAAAAGAGGAAAGAAAAAGAAAATTATTTCTTTTAAAAAAATTAATATATAGATGATGACTTCTATGCTCATCTATGTAGAGCATAACTGGGACTGCCTGTGTGTGGGACGAGCTACAACATAATTGCTTTCAGCAGAATATCACTGGAGTCTATAATTAAAATATACAAAGTTGCCAGTTTCAAAATTTTTAAGTGATTTCATCTGTATTTGGGTGATTATGCCTCTCGGAGTGGCTCATTTAAAATGAGACTTCTATTTTCAAGGCACAAAATGGTTGCTGGGCAAAAGAGAAAGATTTTTTTGTCTTTCCCTTCTTGCAGCTTCCAGGGAAGCACCTAGGGAAGCTTGGAGAGCCCGAGCTCAGACTTCACCACCAGGGAAATCCTTGGTGAAAACTGCTTGTGAAGTGGGAGATGGAGTGGAAGGTGTGGAGAAGGAAAAGAAAAATAAAAAATCAAAATCACTGCCAGAAAAATCTGGCACCTCCTAAATCCCAGCGACAATTCCAGCGCGGTGTTTACTACAGCAGGTAGTAAAAATAAATTGCCTGAGCCTGATTATACCTACATGCCACTCACCAGGCACAACAGGGAAACCAAATAGGAGAAAACACGTGCTGGTGGCAGTCACCCTCCATGTGACAACATCCCAGCCAGGTCTGGTTTCTCCCCAGCCCCAGGAAGGGGAAGCAGCAGTAGGAAGAGGGACCTGTTGTCCTTTTCCACATTCAAACAGGGCTGTGTGAATGGTGGCTTTTGAAGCCACCACAGATGAGGACCACTGAAAAAAACGTGAATGAAAGAGCAGCGTGGTTTTAGGGGGTCCTCAGGCTTTGATAAATTAAGCCTGTATAGTCCTGAGATTTCCTCTGAGATTTCTTCCACAGCTGGGATCTGTGGGATCAGCTGGGGAGCCAACAACTCCATCTCTGGTCTTTTCCAAAAACCCTCATGGTCCCACCTGATTTGCAGCCAGACCTCTGAGCCTCCTGCAGGGAACCTCTCCTGCATCTTCCTTAGGGACAAGAGCATTGGAATATCCTGACCCCATCTCAAGGAGAATAACTCAGAACATGTCTACCCATAACATGCAAGCCCCAAAGTGTCCCAGATTGCCACAGGTGGGAGGTGGAACTCTTCTCATCCCTATCACAGTACCCCTAAAAACCTTTCTCTCACTTCTGGTCTTCCTCCAAGGTACCATAAGGCTTTAAGAAGAAGTCTCTGACCTGGGAGGTTTGATGAATCCCACAGCCCCATGATGTGGAACATGAGTTCCATCCCTTAGCTAAAAAAATTTCCCTCTGCTGGAAATAACAGAGTGGGTCAAAACATGGAGAACAAAAACCTGAGCAGAATTAACATGTGGGACCATCTACAATCATCTCCAAGGCTTTCTGCTCACTGGAGCTTCTTGCTTCAGCTGGTGGCATGGCCAGAGCAGGTGATGCAGAAGCTTAGTTACCTTTCCATGGTCTTTCTACTCTTAAAAGAAAAAAAAAAAAAAAAAAAAAAGGGAGAAAGAACAAGAGATAAATCCCCTGGAGAAGAATTTTGAGCAGAAGACAGTCCACGTGTGCTGGTTGCAACATGCAAGAGCTTTCGGGACATCCTAAAGGCATGGATGCATCCAGAAGAAATTCTGTGCAATATTCCAAGCCACTCGTGGGCCTTGGCTTTGAAGATGGGTAAAACATCTTGAATTTGGGGCTTTCAGCAGAGCCACAAAGCAGCTGGAGATGTGACAGACACCAAAGCCAGCCATGCCTCAGTGCTGCTGGGATGGACACTCACGAGCTGCTAAAGGTACGTGCAAAATGCAGTGTTTTTTCTTCAAAATAAGTAATTTAAGAAGGCAAAGATGATAGCATCACCGTTACAGTTGTAATGAGTCACAAATGGCATTTTGACGGTTTTCTTTGAAAGAAATACACAAAACCCGAGCCATTTAATTAAAGATCTCCCAGGCTTTGTAATCAGCATGGCCACAAATGAAGGCAAAAATCTACTTTCATGTGGCAGAATAAACGAGTAGCTTTCCCCACTGAACTAAAAAGAAAGAAGAGAAAGAGACCTTTCAAAGAGTTTTGTTTATAAAGATCTTAGGACATGCCATGGAGGACCTGTATCCCTCTGTGAGAGAGACTGTGATTAGCTCAGATAGAGCAACAGAGGGGTTTTTTAAGGGTTTGAGAAGACATTCCTTGTGTTGCACGTCTGCTGAACACTGAACACATCTCCAAAGAGCCCTTTGGCAAATGGATTTGGGAATAATATGAAGAACCACCTCCCTGGGAAGTCCAAGAGGCCTAAAGGTAGCCAGAATCATCCACCCAGCTCAACTTCAGAAGCTTTATCTGAGTTTTGTTTTTTTTTTTTTTTTTAATCCCCAAGCCCAGGATGCAGAAGCAGCCTTTGAAGCTTCGGAGATCTTGAAACCAAAGAAATCGGATGGGTCACTCAACAAGCAGCTTTTATTTTTGGCAAGCCAGCATGGAGAAAGTGAGCAGCTTGTGACCTAAGTGTGCGTGGGGCTCTGACCACCTGGGACTGATCTGCTTGGAGGAGCAGGAAACACTCTGAGGCTCGACCTGATGGAAATAGCTACTGTTTCCTCTGCAGCCCATCACCACCGGGCCTGTGAGGTGCACAGGGTCCCACGTGCATCCAGGAGTTGCTGCAAATCAGCAGGGAAATGGAGAGAGAAATTGAATCCGTTGACTCTGGAGAAGCCCGTGATTAATGCAACTTGGATGGGGCTGTAGGGAGGGGGATGGCTTAAAAAGATGGAAGGAAGTCTGTGGCTGTCCTTACTTGATACTATATATGGTATTTGGTCAGTTCTGCCTTAGAAGCTGCAGCCAGAATTGCATTCTTATTGTATTTCTTTTTAAAGTTAAAAAAAAAAACAAAAATAAAAATAAAAAGGTCAAATAACTTCACTGTGCTCAAAGAGGCCGTGGTGATGGATAGTGCTGAGAGTGGCAGCTGCTGAATTTCCAGCCCTGGGAGAGCTGCTGGGGGTTGCTACAAGGGCAATGCCCCCCCTGTTCTCCTCCAGACAAATGAGACCTTAGACCAGGTGGCCTGGCTACTCCTGCTCCCTGAGGACTCTCCTTCCACCCTGATTTTGATCCATATGGATGTGCTGATCAGGGAACTGTGTGGGGTTTGATGCAGGAACCTTCTAGGACCAGAGCTGTGGTGCCTGTGGAGGGGACAGCTGGGGCTGGCAGGAGCCAGGGCTCCAAGGAAGGAAAGGATCTGAATCCAACTGGATGAGTAACGCCAGGACATGAGCACTGCAAGGACCTGCAAGGGCAGTGGTTGCAGACGTTTTGCCCAACTAAAGAGGTTACTCAGAGGTGATGAGACAACTGCTGGCCACCGACCAACAGAAAAGTGTGGGACAACAGGGCAGCCAGCAACAAGTGAGTCCCTGCACACCTTGGAGAAGTCCCAGAGGGTCATAGCTCCTTCCCTGTCCTTTCCCACTTGCCAAGGAAGCCCTAAGATCACCTTTATCCTCAGCCTCCTCTGATCTCAGCGCTGCTTTCAGCAGCTCAGGCTGTGACAGCATGGCACAGGGCTTCACCACCAGGACAGCTCCATCATTTATCCCTACTCTGAACTGCCCACTCCAGCTGATTTCTCAGCCCCATCTGGTTGACCCATCTCCTGCCCAACAGCCCTGGCTTGGAGGCCAAAGCATCAAGGGGTTGGATTTTATTCAAAGCCTGAGAGGCTTTTCCCTCTCTGATCCAACCGGTGCTGATAACCACAGCCCAGGAACATCCCCCCTTCCCTCAGCTCCCCTTTTACATCTGCTCTACATTTGCATCTCAGAAATTAGAGAACTTAGTTATGTGGAATTACATAGCTGGGGCTGGAGTATGGAACTGATTGGGTATTCAAGCTAAATAAGACGAGTTTAAAGATCTTTCCAGGAAATTGAGTGGAACACCCAAACTGACATTCAGTATTAAATATTATATTTGTGCAGTTGCTCTTTATAGCCCGTTGGCATTGAACATCTGGGAGCACGATTTCCACCATACAGAAACTGAATACCTGCTCCAAAATTATGCTCATCAGAGCTCAGACATTAAAATATTACTTTGTACACTCCATTCCTAAAAGGTAGGTCTATTAAAATATGATTAGTCCAGCCATATCTGGTCTCAGGAATGTCATACACCATTACAACTGAGAAGACCTTGATGCAATACCACTGGCAAAGTCCCCTGCTTGATCAGTCACGAGATGTCAAAGAATGAACCTTGCAAACCTTGGTCCCAGCACCAGGAGGAGAGTTAAAAAGAGAAGGAGGGGGCTCAGAGCTCTTGGCTGTACAGTTTGGGGTGGCTTTGGGCTCTTCTTTATGGCAGGCAAGAACTGAAATCTTGCATGGAAGAATTTTTTTCTGGTGTGAGAGGAGTCCTGCTGCCTTGGACACACATGGCCTCCTTATCTTCACCCAGGATGGAGGTGGGGATTGTTCCCTGCCACAGCTCCATCCCAATCCCAAGCAATCACAGCTCCCCATCCCCAACATGTTCATGTTTCCAAGAGCTCTGTGCACTTCATGGGTGGTCGAGATTACATTTCCCCCCCTCCCCTACTCCCTTCACAGCAGAATAAAATCCAAACAACCACAGAAAACCTGCAGGGACCAGGCTCAGGTTGGGATAATTATGATCTTCTTCCGCTTCTTGCAGCACACTGAGACAGAGATATATTTATACAGGTATAATACAGCTTGTGCAATATATGATTGTCTCTCCTAATGAGGAGGATTGATCTCATCAGGTCGGCATTGCAGAGAATTAATCACTGGAAGCATTTCTATGGCCAAACCTCCCCCAGGAGCTGCCCCATCCTCATGGGCAGAGCCCCCCAGGGCTGGGTTGCTCTCAGAACCAGGAGAAACTTCCCCCCTGGGCCTGGCCAAGGGCTTCAAGGCAATCTCCTACCCTGGAAAAGTCAATCCCAGGCATTGATGGGTTGGTGCAATTACAACGAAATCCCCCCAAGCAAGCCCTTGCTCCCTGTAATTAAAGACATTTCCCACAGGCGGGTGGCATTTAGATTTTTTTTTTTTTTAAGCCAGGCTGCACTAACCCAGACACCCGAGTAAGATGTAGTTTTGCAAAAAAAAAAAAAAAAAAAAAAAAGGCAGAAACGTGGTTCTTTTTTATTTTTATTTTTTTTTTTAAGTCTGGGGACTGAGGCCAAGAGGTCCCCACTTGGCTGCTCTCTGCCCACCCCACCCCAGGCAGCAATCCCCCCCAAAAAATAAAGGCAAAGCTGCCTGTCCCAGCCCGGCAGGAGCTGCAGCTCCCCAGCTTTGTCAGGGCTTATTACTCCATGTTTTCACACTTATCCCCAAGGTGTTGAACTCGCCCTGAAGGTTAATTAGTAATTTATTGCGCTGTCATCAGTTCCAGGCTACTAATGGCTTCAATTTAGCCCCAGGGCTTTTGGTTTTTTCTTTCTTTTTTCTTTCCCTTCCCCCTCCTTCCTCTTCCTTTCCTTCTGCCTGCTTTAGAGGAGCTGGGAGCTGCAATTCCTACTCAGAAAACATCTGGAAGTAAGGTCCAAAGGAGCAGATGAAGATGCTCCCTCCCCACTTCTAAGGTGGACACCAGAGATCCTGTATCACCCAGCCCAAATGGCAGAGGAAGAATTTAAAGCGATTTACCCAAACTCTCAAAGCTGAGGGTGTTTTGGGGATGCTCCTAAATGCCCATCTCGAAGCAATGTCCTTTAGACAGCTTTTTCACAGGCAAGGTGGCCACAGAGCAGGGACTTTGGTCCAAAGGATGTTTGTCTGGGTGCTCAGCAGCATCTTCCACCCCCCCCCAACCCCTCTTGTAGGACACAAAACCATCTTGGCATGGAGAAACCACAACCAGCTCCACTCCTCAGCCTGCCAGACTGAGCCCATCACCTTGGCCTCTGGGTGCTTGGTTTAGGGCTGCAGGGTTTGGCTGGTTTAGCAAAGAGCAAAGCTTGGGTTGGGGGGAACCCGAGGAACTATTTCCCCCTTCCTACAATGCACCTCCAGCCTGCCTCAGTTTCCCCACTTATTGATACAGCCCATAGGCAACCCATCTCCCACATCCATGGGAAGAGTGAGCCAACCCCAAAACCCCAGCCACCTGCCCCAAAATCCTCCACCCACCCACCAGGATTTAAATGTGTCCCCTCCCAATGTCCCCATAAACCCTGCTGGAGCATCTCTTGCAAAACAGCTGCCCCAAGATTTTTTTTTTTCTTTTTTTTTTGAGTTTTTTGGGGGTTTTTTGTGGGTTTTTGTTTTTTGGGTTTTTCTTTATCTTTTTGTTTGTTTGTTTGGTTTTTTGGTGGCTTTTTTGTGGTTTTTTTTTTTCCTGTTTGTTTTGGTTTTTTGTTTTTTGTTTTTTTTTAAATAACCACCTGTGTTTATACAGGCTGTTAGGTAAAGTGGCTGCAGGGAGGGGGGGCCAAAGGCATGAGAGGTGCTGGTGGGGTCCAGCTGGGGTGGTTGTTTCCATCTGTGTCCCAGGAAGGAAGGAAGGAAGGGCTGGGACAGAAGTGTCCCATTAGGGCTGAGCCATGCTGGGTGTGGTGGCATCAGGTGGCTTTGTCACCATCAGCTGTCCCCGTGTGGGGACATGGGGACAGCAATAGGAGGGAGGAGACCCAAATAGTTTGGGTTTTTCTAGGTGAATCCTCACCAGGGATGAGAGAGGAGGAGAGGGGTTGGGAGAAAGGGAATTTTGTGTGGATTTAGGAAAAAAAAAAAAAAAAAAAAAAAAAAAGAGAATAAATAGATCTCGCTGGGGATATGAGGGGGGTTTTTTCACCCAAAAGGCTGCAACAGATCTCTTGCACTTGAAATTTGAATTTCTTAAAACCCAGTGACCTGACTGGAAACCAGAAGGGAAAAAGGCATGGACATATCCATGGATTTTGATTTGAAAAACTAAAAAAACCCTGCTCTTCAGCTCTCACCTTCAGACACCCACCCGTGGATTTCTGGAGGAACATCTGCTGTTCCCCTCCTCTGTTTAATTTATGGTCTTTAACTTTAGGGCTAAGGACAGTTTATGGAAAAAACCACCTGCTTTCCCCTATTCCCAGGGCAAGGGGGGAATTTTCTCTGACTCTGCATCCTAAATAAAACTCTGTTCCAGGCCCTGATGATTCATAGCATGGCTGATGCACACATGCCTTATGTTAGGAGGCCCTGTCAAGATGCTGGTGCCCCTTTTTGAGATGGAGGACTGGAGAGCCTTCGTGCAGAGCTCATTTACACCCCTCACCAGGGCTTTCTGCAGAGCCTGGGAGAAAGTTCAGCCCTGGGCTGGGCTCTCCTGGTCTTGGGATATGGCCATGCCATGTGCCAACCTCTTGTAGAAAAGCACAGGGAGCTCTGTCTACATGAGGGTCACTGGGATCTTGGGAAATCCGCCCAGTTCTAAACTGGTTTTGTTACGTACAGCCCACGTCTATCCCAGCTGGCTCCATCCCTTCTCCAAAATGCCCCTTCTACATGCACCAAGCACTTGCCAGCCCTCGTGCTCTGCTCTCTCAGCCCCTTTTGACACAGATCCCTGGCTCTGCTTCTGTCATTATAAATGATTGTCTTTCCGTGATGGAGCTTTCACTTGTGGAAACTTGTCAAGGAAAAAGAAAAGAAAAAAAAAAAAAAAAAAGAGAATTTTTGGCAGACAACAGAAGATAAAACCTGGATGCTCATCCAAGCTTGTATTTGCAAACTGATAGCCAGCACTCATGCAGCACGGAAAGACCCCCCAGAAAGCAAAACCCACCCAACCCCTGGTCCAGAGCAGGATGCAACCAGGCAGGGCTGGCCCCAGAGAGGCTTCACCCCCCTCCCAACAGCCCCAAGAGGGGAGGTTTCCTGGCTCTGAGGTGGTTTTCAAAGGGCAAGGGAAGCAAGGTGGTGGTGGTGTGCGGGGAGAAGCCTCTGAGTAATCTGTTAACCTTTCCTTTTGGTGTTTAAGAGAACCTCAGTCTGTTTACAATAAAGCCCAGTGATATTTTTCATCCTTCCAAATGGAACAAGGGTTATCCAAACAAAGTAACCTCAGACACAGCAAACACCTGTTGGAAGGGAACTGGCTTGAAAAGACACACAAAAATCTATCTGTCTGTCTGTCTGTCTGTCTGTCTATCAATCTGTCTGTCTGTGACTTGTGGTCAAGTTGAAGTGCGTGGCAGAGATTTGCTGATGAGGAAAGGCTGAGATGAACCAAAGCACGAGACCATGGTTTTTGCTCAGAAAGTTAGCAAAGAAGTAAGGAAGAGCTTTTTTACCCCTTGAAACTAAAGAGTTTAGGTCTGGATGTTCTTAGATGTCTTCTCAGCTGGACTGGAACAGTTTTTCCCTGTTCTCCAATGCATCACTTCCAAGAAGAACCCCCAAATTAGGAAGTTATGGAAAAAGTTGTCACAAACCTCCCTGTCTTCCTTCACCTCTTTGGCTCAGGTTTCAGCCCTGTACCAAAACCATCAGGCTTCCATTTCTTCCAGACTTCTGGGGTTTTGATTTTCCCCCAAACTAATGGAATTGAATGCAACTGTCTTCACAACTAGGTTTGAAATCCTTCAGCTTCAGAGGTGACTTCTGGTGGAGAAGTCCACAGAAGAATTATGCATTTCTTATCACAACACGAGGCTACATCATAATTACAGACCTAAAGCAACTAGATGGCTTAGGTCATGTGCTTTTATTTTGTATTTTTTCACAAAGGTTGGTCAAAACTTCCCATCTCCTTATGCAGAACCACGCCAGGAAAGCCTGAGAGTCAGCCATGGCTCTTGGGTGAGCTCTGAAGTATTGTTGAGATGAAAGATACCCAGATTCTGGTTCAATCTGTTGTGCTGGCAGTCCCTCTAAACATCTCTGGGATGCTGGGAGGATGCCAGCAGGGAATATCCCAAGTTTCAACCACTCTGGTGGTGCTTCCAGGCTTGAAAGAAGCTGAAGCTCCAGGAGATCACAGCAGCACCAGTGTTGGGGTTGTAGAAGACTGTATCCCAGTTTCCTGCCACTGGATCAGTGCTGGGGTGGTCCACAGTGGGAGGTTTTATTCATTGGGATGAAGACATCAGCCGTAGGTATGCTGGCTGACTTGTTTTATTGTGTTGTTTGATTGGAATTGAAGAAACCAAGGCAAAGTTTTCCAGAAGAGAACTGGTGGAAGGTGTGTCATCCTCCAGAAGCAATTCCCCTCTTCCCTGAGAAGTCACATTCCCTGTGAGCTGCAAGAAGAGGAATTTCCAAAGCCATTGCTCAATCCCACGATGCTCTTTTTCTTTTCCTTTTCCCACCTCTCCAAGAGCAAGGCAAGGAAATATTATCTATTCCCAGCAGGCTGTGAAACTTGATTTCTCAGCTTGCATAAATCAGCCTAACTCCACTGATGCCCTAGAGGCATGCCAACTCCCACCTATTCAGAAATCTGTCCTATTTTTAATTTCAGATTTCATCAGGCTTTCATTCTGGTTGAGGATGAGGAAGATGACAGCAAAGTAAAAAACAAAACAAAACACAAAATCCCCCCAAGCCCCCCAAACTACCTGTTTATCTGACATCTCAGCAGACAAACCAACATCACATTGGAAACAAAGCTGAGAAAGCCCAAATTAAAAAAAAAAGTCATCTTCCTCTGTGCTCACTCTGTTGTCATTCTTCCAAAAACTTTGCTTTAAAAAACATTTTTTCACCTGTACCGAGAGAGGCTGTCTTGCTTTTTTGGGGCTCTGGAAGTGTGTGCTGACAGGTTGTGTGTAATGTCATCTCCTTGCTTTAAATCCTGTTCCAAGCTTGGAAATCCAGAGGACTGGTTGGAGAACTGCTCGGGTGGAAGGAGGAGGAAGGTTAGTTTATTTTTTGGGATATTTCTAAACGAAGGTAGTTTTTTAGTTCTAACTTAACAAACATGTTGATGCAGGTGACTAATAACATGATTTAAAGTCAAGTTATCCACCAAACCAGCAAATAAATATCAGTGGGCACTTAGTTTACCATCTGCCCACAACAACCTCTGCACTCACTGCACAACATCCAAGCTTCTGCTTCACCCATCCCTGTATTTCATACATATTATCAAATTAATTAATATTCACAACATATTTGGAATCCCAAAATAAGAGGCATTAAAGGGCAGAAAATAGACACTTAGGTGGTTGTAGGTTTCCTCTGTGGGGAGTCCTCTCCATGCCAAGGGGACCTGCTCCTAGTGGGCTGCTTGCTTCTTGCTGAGCCATGTCCCACCCAGGGGCTTCTGAGACCTCTTTTCCATCAGACACAAGACTGATTCAGTGGAGATGACAAGGTGTGGTGTTCTCAGTGGTGGGAGATGGCCTCTTGTTCAATTCAGCTGCAAATATGTATTTGTATCTATATTTATAAGAGTCTTGGCTGTTTCCAGTTACATCATCTATGGTCTTGAAGTCTCACCAGTCCTCTGCACGACCCTTCTCCTCTCTGGTTCCATGCAACCTCTGTGTATTATGCAGCAAACTTCTTCATCCATCCTTAGTTTCACCCCAATGAGGAGGGGTAGGTCTTTGGAAATGGCAACTTCTTGCAAAATCCACCTTTTTTTTTCAGCCTGCCCAGGTCCTGCTCCACCTCACAGACCTTGTATGAGGTTCACTGCTTTTCATCACTGGACTGAAACACTGTGTTTCACCAAGACACTCATTGCCCTGTGGTAGCAAACCTTGGCCACAAACATCTGTTCTTAATTCATACCTTTATCTCTTATTTACCAAGACTATCTAATAAGAAATAATCTGGTTTCCTAGCACTGCACACGATACACACTTTCTGCCCTCTTTCTTGGGGTAAGGTTTTGGTTTCTCAGCTCTTTTCTGTGAAAGTTTTCATTTTGGAAAGAAGATAGCCACTGAGCTCTTAACATTTTCTCTTTGTGGAGAAATGGGGAGTTTCATCTTTATACAATTATTCAACTTGTTCCTTGCTATAGTCTTAATGTAACTGCTTTACAGTGTTCCAGGCACTATCTCATAGCAGTGACTCATATTTTTATCCGAGTCTACACACATCTCTTACAAAAACACACAGCTGAGCACTCTTAAATATTTATCTTGTCCCCAAAAGAGAGATAGCAGTGGCATCAGTAGATCTGATCCAAGGCTTACATCCAGGTTTAGAGCCCAAGTTCTCAGCTCAGTCTGTATTTTCCAGAAGGGTCACATCTGAGCAGTGAAAGCTTGTCTCTTGGCCTTGCTCTTTCTTCCATGGCAGTGGAAAAGCAAAACCATCTCATCTGGGGGATAACACAATCCAGCACATCCCCTGTAGGTTCAGTCCTGCAGGAGATTCTCAAGGGACGAGAGGATGACTGAGTGCCCTATGATCCCAGACCTCAGAACCAGCAGGAGGGGACGTGACCATGAGCTCAGTTTTGAGTTTTGAAGGTGACCTTGGAGGACTGACTCTCTATACATCAGGTTGGACCAAATTCTGGACCCTTTTTCCACTGATTTTGCAACACTCCAAAAAGCCCTGACACCGGCCAAGTCATTCCCGTACGAACAAGAACAAAATTAAGCAGATGAAACTTGGATCTGGACAAGGGTGCTGAGATCCAACTTGCTGGCTTGAGCTTTCCTGTAACTAACATCAAGCTTGGGCAAGGAGAACAGCAGAGGAGGGCTTGCATGACTTGTTCTCCTTTCCCAGCCTATCCAAGGAGCCATCAGGCAACAACAACGTTTCTAACACTCCCTGATTACTGTATTTACACACACACACACACTCACTCCCTCAAGGCCACCTTTTGGCTGCTTCCTTTCCACCTCCTCAAGTCCAGCATTATCTCTGCTGATTGTTTCCAACTATAACACATTCTTGATTATTTTTTTTTTTTTTTTTTTTTACTTTGCAGATACCATTGAAACTTCTTCCAAGCTCCTTTGTCTTCCTGCCAGTACCTTTCCAAGCTGACAGGACATGCACGTGTCTCCTGTCTCACAAGACTGGTTTTCTCCCAGGAGACATGTGGGCATGATATGATGGTGCCAAAGTGTTACACGTAGCACAAAATTGGGCTAGCAAAAAGGCAGCTTTAAATCAATAGCAGGTGAAAATGTGTCAATACATTCAGTTTGCTTCCTAGGCTGAGAGAAATCCAAACTGAAGGTAGAGAAAAGAGTAATAATCAGAGTCTGGAATAAGACAACATCTCCCCAAAATGCCTCATACAAATTGTTGCTGGGTGGGTTGGTTGCCTTTGGATGGAGTTTTGCATTTCAGTGTCCTGCCCTGGTTCCCATGGCCTAAGCAAGGACCCAGCCACCATAACCCAAATTCCAACCTGCAGGGCAGATGATCTGCCCTTCCCCAGCTGGTCCCACCAAAAACTTTGCAGAATGGGAACTCTGGGTCAGCTGTAGCTGGAGCTGCTTTGTTCATGCCAACCCAACCACAGGCATCACCTCCTGGCTCTGTCCCTCTGCCTCCACCTTACTCCTCCTCTCAGCACAAGAGCAGCAAGAGCTCAGCTTGGCCATGGTTCCCACGCCTTTGGATCACAACCCAGGATTTTGCCTGAGCTGCTGAGAAATCTTGAACCACTTTTCAAGAATCCCCCCCTCCCACCAAGGCCAGTGTGTCAGGTCCTTGGTGGCCACACATCCCTCTGAAAGCACCCAAGCCAATGGAGCTGGGCTGAAACACACCACCTGACTCACTTGGCTCTAAAAACTTTGATTGTTGACTTCAAGGAGAAGAAACTCTGGGCCTCCATGACTTTTTGCTGACCCCAGAAGAGCTTAAGTAATAAACTGCTCTCTTGTCATCTGCAACTCCCTCAGGATCCCTCAGCCAAACAGACCACGAGGATTTGCAAGGTAAACCCAGAGCTTGGAGAGCACAACAACGATGCTTCTGCTGAGAATGTTAATTGTTCTCCATCCTCCCCCCAGTGATTTTCACATTTCATAACTCCTCTGCTGGCTGACAGCTGGATTCTTCCCTAATGAGAAACCAGTTGTAGTTGAAAAATCAGACGTTTCCTGGCATTTAAATAACCAATTTTCCACCCGTCAGCATCCCACAACACAATCCTACAGTTTCATTCTGAGCACACTGGGAAAAAAAAAAAAATCATTGGAGCATGATGGGTAAGTGGGGGGAAAAAAAGGGATTTTGATGACTTCACACGTTCAAACGCATCATTCTTGGATCTTTGTATTCTAGCTTATTTTGTAAGTTGCTTGTTTGGTTTGGTTTTGTTTTAAGGCAGAAAAAAATAGAAATCATTGACAAAACCACAATCCGATGTTTTCAAAAGGCAGCATGTTCTTAAATACTGTGATTGTAACTTTTAAATACAGAGCTGGCATCTAACACTACAATTACTCCTCTGTGACTTAGCAAACATCTTTCTTCATAGTCTATGCAGAATAAACATCAATTTTTTTTTCCCCCCTCAGTCTCTTGCCACAGGTTGTGTTCATTTTCTCTCTGCAGCAAATTGCTGTGACAGTAAGGATGAGCTGTAAATTCCCAAGTCTGAAGCTATTGAAAAGACAAAAGGAAAAGCCCTCGGAGAGCTGCTGGCTTCCAGGAAAACTCCATGAACAGAGGAAGACCTGTGGTGCTGCATCCTAATTCCATCCTTGGGGAACAGCCCCAAACACACCAGTGGAGGCAGGAATGGCAATACCAGCTGACCATGAATCTTATCACTTGCTATTTTCTGTTCCAGAATATTTTCTATTCTTATAATTTTTTATTATTATTATGCTTTTTTGAATCAGTCTTTATCCTTTGTGGTCGTGGGAAAGAAATAACCCATCAGCTGTAACTGATTAAAGAAGATGGTGCTTGAGTTTGCAGGCAGCCTGAAATGAGAGCTGGTAGAAATCTGAAGATCCTCCTCATCCCTGTGAACCCTGTGCATGACCTCCCAAGTGGATATCACTTAACCAAGCACTTGCTTTGACTAAGAGAGGACAACTGCAAATGGTAAAAAAAAGGGTCTCCTACTTACAATGACCTTTGAAGTTGGGACTACATGAAAAAGCTGCCCCAGATTGGAAACCCCGAGGCAAAAACTCAGAGTCATTGTGCCTGGGGCATCTGTGTACCAAGGATTTTCCAGAAGATGTTGTTTATTTGGGGAAGAAATGGATGGGACTCTGAGTTCTCTTTGAGTAACGAAACTCAAAGAATTTATACATTTTCCTTTTTTTTTTTTTTTTTTGGTTGTCGTTCCCTTCCCTTGGGAGCAGCTGGGTTTTCCCCAGAATATCCCATTCTCATGGGCTTGTCTATTTTGGTATCACCTCTATTTTACAGGCTTCACAGCCCCTTCCACCCTCAGCCTGGCATTGAGGTGCTGTGCACTGAGCAAGAAGCTCAGGGAAGGCAGCCCAGGAGCCAGCAGGTTTTTTTACGTTTTTTTTTTTTACACGTGGGCAAGCACCAGAGGCAGCTTCAAACCTCTCTACTCAAAGCATTAGCCCACAGGGGGATGATGCAATCAGGACCATCCAGAATCCTTCTGGATGGATCTTTGAGTCCCACCATATTCCTAAGAACCACACCTGCAGATTTTTTAAAGACCTCCAGGGATGGTGATTCAACCACCACCTTGGGCAGCCTGTCCCAGTGTTTAATAACCTTTCCAGTGAAGAAGTTTCTTCTGATATCCAAACTAAACCTCCCCGGGGGAACCTGAGACTATTTCCTCTTTGATTTCAGGGAGATAAGGGCATCCCCAGCTCCTTGAAAGCACAGGTGAGAGGTTGTGGCAGATGCTCTGGAAAGGACATGACCCATCATGGGGTAGAATTTGTCCCTAGATAGTGTGTTAGCCAAGGTCAAGGTTGCCAAAGGCAATTAAAAAGCTTCTTTGGCTTCCTGCAGGGGAAAGAGAAACCAAGAAGAAGGGAAACCAGGGAAAAACACCTGTTTTAAGGAATAGGAATGATCCTGGAGAGCGTATGCAGAAGCTTCCAGAGGGGTTTTTAAACAGACTTGTCAAGCAACTTCAATGGAAATGTTATTCCTAAGGTTTGCTCTAAGATTTGTGCATACTTAACCCAGAAACCCACAGCAAACAAACACTGCTTAAAAGCCCCGAGGGTAAAGAGAAATAACAAATCCCCACCTAGCTCACTACAGTTGTGTCAGGGACAGCAAATCTTTTTTTTTGGAAGAGGCTTCTTGACTTCCTTTCAAGCCTTTCTGCCAGTGCTGGGTTGAATAAAACCTCATCCAGCTAAATTCTGCTGAGTGGTGGGACTGAAGCCTGGGGAGCCAAGTGGATGATGCCAAGCTGAGTCCTACCCCAGTCATTAGTGCTTGGAAGGTATGTGAAGATTTTTAATAATAAGGAGGGCTAAACAGAGATGTCTGTTTTTCATAATTGCACAGTGCTCCCAAGACAGCTGTTCAGCCATCTTGAAAATCAATGTTTTGATGCCCTTTGAACCTTCTTTTCCTGTTGAGTGTCTCTCCTACAGGTTGCTCCCCAGGATGAAAACAATAAAAGCAAATATATAACAGTAAAGGCCTGAGGTTAATGTCTTTAACAAGATAATGTTACTTAAGGGAACTGTAAACCAAATCATTCCTAAATTCCATTTGTTCTTTGCAATCTAGGATATATTATGAAACCATATGTGTGCTTATGGATGCGTGTGCAAGATTTTTTACAGCAATAACAGACTGTTTTTTCACATTGCATGTTCCAATATTCCCATATCACATCGTTTGCTGAGGATTACTATTATTAGAACCATTAATCCTTTTATTAATATCTTGCTCTTGCAGCTGTGTCAGAAAGAATCACATCATAACATCGCTGGCTATGAGTCTAACATGCAAGATCTAAAAACATTTGCACTGGATCATTTTACCAAGCAGAATCTCTTTCTTTTTAAATAATTTTTAATTTTCACCAGAGAAGAACTTGCTAAAATTACTTCAAGCTGCATTCTTTGTGCATAGATGAACTTAAAGGCAAGGAAAAGAAAACAAGAAAAGGTAAATAGTCTCCTGATGCTCATGAACTGGTTTTTATACCCACTGAAAATTTATCTCAAGACATGGTCAGGTTACTCTCTCCAGAAGTTACTTTTGCAGCATTCTTGGATATTCCCCCCAATTCAATTAACTTTGGGCAAACTTGATATGGAACAAGACTCTGCCCCTACGTGTGCATTTTTTTCTTGTATTTCATGGAAATCGTAGACATAAATAAGTGCAGACCAAAGGAGTGGGATTAGTTTATTTAACTTTATATTATCTACAATACTATAAAACCTGGAAATAAAACAGAAACCTAATCCTACCAAAACATTTTGGAGGCTGTCCAGAAAAAGGAAAAATATCCAAGGACACTTGTTTCTACTGATTCCTACATCACTGGATTCTTTTCCATTAACACAAGGGAATGGAAATCCTTGCCAGTGGCAATCACAGGAGACCACAGTGGCCAAGCCTCAACCCTTTGTGCCTTCAAGCTTATGCAGATGCTGAAGCAAAAGATAAGAGAACTCAGGCTATGGCCAGCATGGAAAACTCCTGTCAGTTTAGAAAATGTTGCCTGAGCTCAATCCTTCCTCCTGAGTCCAAGCTTTGCTCCTGCCCTTGTGTAACTCTGGGGTGCCAGGAGGTTTGGAACAAGATCTGCCATGGACATTGGGCAGCTGGGTGGTTTAGTATGAATCAGGAATCTCTAAAAGGCATCAAGATGAAAAAAAGGAAGTTCTTAAATAATATTTCTGGCAGGAATAGGCTTCAACATCCCTTTTAATTACCAACATCATCCAGCTACATTCCTGTGAGCCATCATGGCTCTCTGAAGAGCATCATTGTGTGTTATTTCTACAGCCACAAAAAATGGAGGTTTTAGAGGAGTCCATGGATGAGTATGGCAGAACTTGGCCAGGAGAATTTCCTTCTGGGATAGAGCATAGGTACACATCTAAACTGGGGTGAACTCCCAGAAGGTCAGTGGTGGAACCAAGGATCTGCATCCCCCTCATCCCATCACTCCATGCCCTTGGAAAAGGTCCCTCCCCAGCTTTCCTGTGGCAAAGTGAGAGATTTTCCTGATACCAAATATATTGCCAGAAGAGAGCATCTCCTGCGGAGGATTAAAGAAAGATCTTACCCTATGAATTAATTTTTTAAATAGCAGATGAATTTCACTGCCACTCAGCTTACATTTTTTATACTTGGAGAAAAACCTGAATTACAGCTTGGGAAAAGAGAAAGCAAAAATTAGAGGAAGATGATTTGGCAAACATTTAATTGTGAGAGGAAGAAAAAAAGCAGAAGAAATAACTGCTCACTATTCTCTAGAAGCTGGAGATTGTAAATAAAATTATCAGGTGGAAGTTCTGAAGCAAACTGAATATTTTTTATATATATCTCACCATATTACACTGTAAAAAATATTTCCCTAAAGATGTTTTGAGTACCAAATGTATAATTGGGTCCCAAAATCCACTGTCCCCTTTGCTGCCACTGGGAAAAGAATTACAAGTCAGAGTACAGACTCACAGCACTGACTCAAGTCAGTGTATTTATAGCTAAAAACTTTTTCACACGTCTGGGTCTCAGCTGTTGCCAGGGATTTAAACTTCTTCATTTCACAACTGATTTTAAAGCACTCAAATATCACAGCCTTTTATTGGGCATTTACCAGTGGGAAGTGTGCATTGTGGAGAAATAAACTCCATTAATATGAAATTCAGGACTGCTGGAGCTGTCTGTATTTCCAGATTTTGTAACAGAAAGACAAACTGAGAGTTTTTACTAATGTATTCTGAAACAACTGCAAAGAAACATTTATTTCGACCTCCCACTAGCAGGCTATTTTTAGATTATTTTTTTTAAATTAAAAAGAAATCCAAACAGAAAAAAACCTCCAAAATCTTTTAATCTAATCTTGGCTTTATTTTCCCCTTTAATGCCTAAGGGATAAAAGATTATTTATAACAGGAAACCTTTGATTTCTGTGCTTTTATGTTTTTGCAATGTTCCAGCTTACCCCTCTCCCCCCCCTCAAAAAAAAAAAAAAAAAAAAAAGAAGAAAAGTGTTGATTTTTAAGCCAAAAACAAATTGCAGCATGCACCCAGGGCTAATCCTCCCACCCACAAGAACTACCATGACCTGGAACATCATTAATTAGGTCTATGTAAAGGGTTTGGCTAAATCCACCCTTAAGCCATGAAACCTCAGGAGCACAGGAACCAGTAAGCAGAAAATCCAGCTTTGCCTCTTCAGGAGGAGCTTCATCTCCTCCTGGTACACTCCTGCAGATTGCCCAACTGTCCCTACAAGACACAACCCAATAAAAAAAAATAAAAAAAAAATTAAAAACTGCTGCTAACAAAACTTCATCTGGATGGGGGCCAAGAGAGTGGAGACAATTTCAGGATCAGGTGTTGGATCATCATCTCCCTGTGATTTTCAAGTGAAAAAAGAAAAATTCTTTTTGATGTCCTGGTCTTTACAAGGGCTCAGAATAATGGTATGTTTATTTTGAGAGATCAGTTCCTCTTTCTTGGAACTTTCTGCTTTAATTCACTGAATGAGTGATAAGCTGGCTGAAAGCATAACAAGGGCAAGAAGCTGTGCAGTGGGTGAGATTTTACTGCCAGTTCCTGTCACTTCCAGGCACAATTTCTTTCTAGTGATATAATATACACCAAACAGCATGAGTAAAATTGGATGGGAATATGGTTGCAAAAAGAGGGCTTGACATCAGAATCTAAGTGATTGCAGACCTGGAAAAGGTAAAAAAAAAAATACCAAACCAACCCAACATTTCCTGCAAGCTTCAATGCCCAGAAAAACAGGAAAGATTTTTTGCATGTTTTAAAGAAATATAGGTACACGCACATATATATATGTATGTATAAAAAATTAGGTCTTTGCAGAGAGTAAAACGAACACCAAGCTCAGCTTATGAGGAGTAAATCAGATTTCAAAACACAGAAAACTTCCTCTTCCTTCATGTGTAGGTCAAATAGGATTTCAGTAAAGGGATGGAAGCAGATCCTAAATAACTTCCACACCAACATCACATGGTCCTTTTTAATCTCGCCTTAATTATGGCTATGAAAAATGGGATAAGTTTTTTTCTTTTGATGAAACATGGAGCTGAGCCTGGTGCCAAGAATGGTCTGAGCTGGGTTCATCTCCTGCCTTCCTCACCAAAGGGATGAGGATGGGCAGAGGAGGCTGCAGAGGGGACACTGCAGAGCATCCCTGGCTGAACCAACCAAAATCCCCAAATCTCTGAACCTAGCACTCTTTCCCTGCTTCTTTTTTCCCTCTCATTCACCCACAAAAAAAGCACCAGTGGTTTCCTTCTACCATAACAAAATCTGGACCCATCACCCACATCCAGCAGAGAACCTGCTCATGTGGGAGGAAAAAAAAAAAAACAAAAAACCAACAACAATAAAAAAAGAATATTAGGACAGGAACTTTCTCCTCAAGTCTTGATAGAAAGCTTTTCAGGGGATGAGAGAGAGAAGACTTAACTCACAGCAGTTAGAATAATAAAAATAAAAATATATATAATAATAATAATATAATTAAAAAAACCCTAACCCCGTGCTGAACTCTGGCAAAACCATTCCTTTAAAAATCCAATCCTTTTCTTTCCCCATGAAAAAGAAGGGTTCCTCCTGCCTTTACTCCTAGGCAATGCTGCATTTATTCTAGTTGACCATGTACTTTCCTTCTCCTCCCCCTCCCCGCTCAGAGCATTAATGAATGGGAACATTTTTCTTACTTTCAGAGGCATCATGAAAGGTTTCAAAGTAAATTCTCTGGAAGCCCAACAAGAGCCCACACTTCCCCTTGTAGAGCTTTCATGGCCAGGAACCCAGCGAGGAGAAATCACCGTGACCCCATCCTCATCAGGAAAAATAAATACATTTTTCTTCTCTCCGAGCAGCAATTCTGTATGGAACAATTTAAACCTTTCCTACCACCTCCAGGCCTTGAGGTTGGTAATTGAAATCCTGAGGAGCAGAATTGGCCAGCAGACAAACCAGAAACTGTCATCCTTTATGCATCTGCTTTGCTTTGGGATGGTTTAACTGGCCAATTGATCTTTGTTTCCATTAATATTTAATTTGTACTTTTCCCCCCCCTTCCTCCTGAGCAGGGCAAGGTGTTAGGAATGAAAGTTTCAATCCCTCTGCTGTGCTACCTCCAACCCAGCCTGGAGAGATTGCTCTGGAGGTGAGAGGGGGGGAGCACTAAGGAAACCATCTGGATTTCTGGGACATTTCTTCTGCCAGAAAGCAGCTGAAGAGTGCCAGCTCCAGCAGAAGGCTTTCCAGTGTGTTGCCTGCCTCTAAGAAATTAGATGGACCTGAGAAACCTCGTGCAACTTCAAAGCTGGTCCTGCTTTGATAGACCAAAGGACCTTCAGAAGTCCCTTCCAACCTTAAAATTACCCTGGGGCTATCAGGACTGCTTTAGCATAGGATGTTTATCCATGTTCAGAAGATGAGAAAACCCAGAGGCTTATACAACTCCAGCCCCCAAAAAGGAGTCAAGATGCTGTGAAAAAAAATGACAAGTGAACTTTGAATCAGAAAACTGGGGAGAGGAAGGCTGAGGAAAACCCCTAAGTGGCCTCTGGAAATCTGGAGGCATCAAGCTCCAAACTTCCAACACCCACATTTTTTTTGGGTCCTTCCAAACACCCCTCATACCTGAAAAGAAACAAAAATCCCTTGGAAGGATACCCATGGCTAAACACAGAAAGGTTGGCAGCTACCAGCAGGCTCCCAATAAATTCTTCAAGACCTCCTGGCTTATTAATGGGGAGTTTTAGGCACTATAACCAGTTCTTTGTGTGTTCTTTGTGTGTGTGAGTTGTACCAGCAAAAAAGCAGGGGAGCAAGACAAAAGCAAGGAAACTTGGCTTGAGAAAACACCCAAGCACATCAAGATGAAGAAACTGCAGAAGTCTTGGAGTGGGTGCCTGCCTCCTGGGAGAGGGACAGGGCTCCCATCACAGGGCTGGGAACAAAAAGGATCATTAATATCCATTGTTATTTACCTTGGACTCAAAAGGCTGCTCATCCCCCCACTCTAGGTGACCCTGACATAAACTTCTAAGGAACATGAGTGAGTGGTATCCCAATTAAAACTAGCTGGAAACTATTCAACACACATTTTCCACTTTCCAAGACAAAAAGGCTTGGACTAACCAAAGACATTTGGGAGGAGAAGTTTGCTTTCCATGGGCATGGATTTTTATTGAAGCTTTTAGTCCCTCTTATTTTTTTTTTTTTTATTGGTGGGAAAAAAAATATAAATGGGATGCCCAGATAATTTCTACAGCACAATTTCTTTTTGCCTTTGTCTGTCCTTTATTTTCATTTTTAACCAGTTGCAGGCTGCTCTTTTTTTTGAAAGGGTGAAACCATCCCCCAAAATATGGTCAATGAACATGGAATTTAAAAAAAGCCAGTGGTTCTGAGAGAACCTAGAAAGCTCAGCTGGCATCAATAGATGCTTTGAGGTCATTTGCACCCCAAAGATGCCCTAACCCAAAGAATTTGCACATCCTCCTACCTCTGTGCCCTGTTTTACCTTTGGAGCTAGAGACAACCATTGCTGACAGCTGCAAAAATCCACAGACATCCCAGCCCTTTAATTAATTCTCTCTTAATTAAGGAGCAATGTCAGTGGGGGAAGATCTCCAGTTTGTCACAAGACACTCTGGGAGAAAACAGCCAAGATGTACTGGGGAGAGAGAGCTCACTTGGGTTCTCCCAGCTTCCTTTTTCAGTTTTGAAGTTCCATTTTACTCTCTTGGGCTCTGAAAATTTTGATGCCATCTTAGCAAATTAAAATCTATACGCAGACATTAAAAAGAAAATAAAAATGAAGACTATCATCTTGCTTGCTCTGGGTATTCTACCCCCATGAACACTTTAACAAATGTAAATAAAAACAGCTTTCCCCTTTCTGCCTTGTCCCGTGAAGCTTTAGTTGGGCCTCCACATAATCCATGGGATTTCTGAAACTTTTAGTTTTAACTAAGTAATTTGTAGGGCTGCCTGAGATGCTTCCAAATGTGTGGTTAGCTCCATTTTGGGATGCTCCCAACAGCCTAATTAAAACCATGGAATAAAATCATCCAGCGTAGGTGATTTTTAATTTTTTTTTTTTTTTTTTTTTTCCCCTTAAATCAAAAGAAATCTTCCGAGCCACATATCTAGGGGATTATTTTAAACAGCACTTTGGAAAGGGTGCAGGCTGGAAATCCTATCTTGAGGTGGAGGAGAGCTGTCATGCATGTGTGTAGAGTTCATTTAGCCTGAAGGCCAAAGGTTATGGTACACACAGGAAAAAAAAAAAAAAAATCAAATTGCTTATGATCCTTCTCTTACTGCAGCATCCCTTTCGGAATGATGTAATGAAGAAAAGAAGATTTTTATTTTTTTTTCCCCTTTCCAAAGCCTTAATGGGGATTTTGGAACAACTGATGAAGCCCAGGGGGAGTTTGTAAATGAGGGGAATGGTGGCCTTTGGGGTGCCAGCTCTGGGCAAAAATTCCATGGGAGCAGGGAAGAGCTTTCCTCATCCAGAAGAAATCTAGAGTCTGCCCCAGACTAACCTTTCATGGGGAGAAACACAAGCAGCAAGCAAAATGCTTTCCCCCATCCCAACCCACACGGAGGCTGCTTGGATCCAGCAGCTTGGGAACACGGAATGGCTTTTCTCCTGGCTGTGGCCATGCAGCCAACAATCAAGATCTTTTTGTTGTAATTGTTCAGTGCAATAACAGACAGATTGAAGTTTGGTTTTCGTGGTATCTGGCTAGGCATGTCGACCTGATGTGGATCAAAGGCTACATGGTAGAATTAAGCAAATATAATCAGCGTAATATGATTCATTCTTGTCCTGCTGAGCAGATGTTTGAACAGATGTCAGGTAAAAAAAAAAAAAAAAAAAAAAAAGTGCTGGGGAGTGAGTGCATTATTTTAAATTAGTGCATTTAAGAGCAGGGAGTATCTTTACTAATCCCATTTAAGGTGAAAGAGAGTATTTATGGCTTTGGTTACTGGGCAGTTATCCTCCCTCTGCCTTTTAGTGGCCAGCAATCACTAGTTCCACTGTCAGAAAAGCTGGTTGCCTATCAGCCTGCTCTGCTTAAATCTCCAGCGCCCTGGGAAGAAACATTTAACACACTAAGTAAATAGTAAATTAAGATTTTGAGGCATCACTAGCCTGCTAACTGGGGAAAATGTTCAATTTGTATTGTGTTGTACAGTTGCCATCATTATACTCTTCGGAGCTTCTTGGAGCCCTTGTTTGCTGTTTGGTGAACATGCTAGCAAAATTTTGGCTGTTTCTGCCATTTCTAAGCACTAAAAACCAAGGGAGTCCTACTGTGGACCTGAGTGGTCCCATCATTATAAGAACTGGTACAAATTTGGTAATTATTGAAGCGAGGTGAAGCTGAACACTCATTTAGCCATCTGTCTGCAGCCTCAGTAACCACAGAGAGATCCCATCACTCAGCTTCAAGTCCACAGCACTGGAGCAGACCTTGAGAGTCCACACGTTGCCCAGCCAAGAATGTTTCTGCAGAATTTCAAAGCTGTGCCTCCTTTGTTAGTCAAAACTCCACAAACCCTAAAAAAGAACTTGTAGCCGGATAAAGAGCTCATTGGAAGAGTGCCTGGAGATGACTAAGCCATCTCAAAGTGTAGAGATTCAGAAGAAAATCGCCTGGCTTGCCAGAGCAATAGTGCAAGACAGGTTGATGGAGCTGGGAAGTGAGATTCTTACATGTTCAATAGATTTTTATTTGATTAAATTCTAACTTTTCATCAGCCAATGGGAAAAACCTCAGGTTGCTGGGGTTTTTTTCTTGCCAGTTCCATCGGCCAGAGAGCTCCAGAGTACGCCAACAACCACTCTTTAAAAAGGAGAACAAACGCAGACAAATAGAAAACAAAGTTTGGGGTGACTTTGCTCCTCCACTTGGTATTTGTGAATCCAAAAGGAACACCAAGCCCTTCATCTTTGAGGGTCATTAGTTTCTTGAGGGATCCTGGATGGCTTCCCTACAAATCTCTGCGGAGATGATTCTTTTTATAACTATCTCATGTCACTGGGGAAAGTTTCTCCAGCCAGCACATTCACTCAGCCACCAATGCTGCCTGACATTTACCCTGTGATGTGGCTTCATTAACTTTGTCTGGCTGAGCAGAGGCATCCACATAAGGTCATTCTTTGCAAGAACAAAAAATTCCACAGCCGTATTACACGAAGGCATCAATGCTTGGAAAACTCAACCAAGTTACTTTATTTACTACCCATCCCCTTTAACATTAATTTGAATGTTTGGGGGTTTTTTTCCTTACTTTATTCCCTCTCCCTGTTTTCTCTGCCATCCCAACACACTACAGCTCTGTCCACTGCACACAGAGAAGTCCACATGTTTTGGAAACCTTTCAATGGTTGAACATATTTAGATGTGAGCCTGAAACACAAGCTTGTGCTGCTGTTATAAGGATATGGATCTTGCTTTAGAGACAGGGCTCAAGAGCTGTTAGGAGAAAGAGTCAGTAGCAGCACTCTGACAGCTAAAAATCTTCCTAATTCAGATTTGGTCTGCCCCTAAAGTGCTTTGGGACCCCCCAACTCTATCACTTCACCTCCAAACATGCCTGATCCCTTCCCATTCATTTCCCCTATTCCAGAGTCTAGTCCTAAAGTCAGCAAACAGGCTGGAGATTGGATTCAGATCCCAAAGTTCCTACCTGGGCTCATTTCCAGCAGGATACCTGTAAAGAGGTTTTGCTGAAGAAGACTTTCAAAGAGCAACCAGGGGAAGGAATGTTTCCTCCCTGCTACATTACAGAGCAAGCTGAATGGATCCCTTAAAACCCAAAAGCATCCCTTCTGGGATCTGGTGATGGACTCATGTCCTGCCTTTATCCAGAAGCTCCCTGAGAACACCCAGGGACCCCCAGGGATTATGCTCATTTTCAAAACCAGAAGAAAAGAGACAGAGGAAAGAAATGCTCCAGGCAAAATTCTTGCACACAAGTGCTCTAGCCCTAAAGGTGTGATGAAAGCATAATCCTGCACATAGCCCTTAGTTCTGCTGCCTAAAATAATATTCCAGGATGCTGGCAGGGGAATACTATGCTTCCTGTGAGTGTTTCAGTTCACATTCTCCCAAAAATAACACAGCGACTGTTAACACCTGCACTTTTCAATGTTTCCTTGCTAACAACAAGGAGATTAATGGGTTCCATTCAAAAAGACCTTTTTGACCTCATTTATGGTGGTGAGAAGCTCAGGAAATTGCTTGCTAATCCAAACCTTGATAATCCCAGTATTCCTTACAAAAAAAAAACTATATATATAAAAAAAATCACTGCTCGAAGCATACGATAGGAGATCTGTTTGATCAGTGTTGGATGAGATCCACAGAGCATCCCAGAGGCTGGATCCCTGCAGGAAACAGCTGAAGGGGAGCCAAGGGAATAGGAGAATAGAGATCACCCAACCTGCCCAGTGCTGCAGACCACATGCATCACTTCATTTCACCAATATTCAGCTCCCATTTTGGAAAGAAGGGGAAGATGGGAGTCTGGAACAGCTCTCTGGCAGGATCAGGGCAAGCTGATCATCCAGCTGGATCCCAGAGTGACCTGGAGATGCCTGCTCCAGCAGCTCCTGATGGCTCCCTGCCACAGCTGCTTGGAAACTGGCATGAGAACCAGGAGCTGCTTCTGGACTGGTTCAATCTGGCAGATGGCATCACTTCATGGAGGACCTCAGCCTGTGATTTCCAGAGGAAGTTTTCCTCCAGTTTTTTATATACAGTTCCAAACTTCTGCTTTCAATTTTGTGGAGGGTTGGTGGGTTTGTTTTGGTGGTTTTTTTTTTCTTTCTTTCTTATTTTTTTCTTACTATAAGCAGAAAGAACCACAAGAGGCTGCCAAAGAGGTCCAAGCAGCCTCTCTCAGACTTTGCAAAACACACCAACACCTTTACCTGCCTCTGCTTAGAGAAACATTCACCCACTTGGTTCCAATGTTAATTCACAAGCCTTGCTAAGTGCACACAGAAGCCAAGAGAAGCACAGAGATCAGGATCTGTGTAATTCCTCCCCAAGAGGAGGGAAAGCAAAACTGAAACCCACTGCCTCAGGTACACCAGGGTGGCATCTGCTCCCCTGCCACCTTCCAGAGGCCATGCTGAGGATGCTCTGAGAAAAGGCCCAGCCTCAAAGGAGGAAGGTTTGCACAGCTCAGCACCACTCCATTCTCTTTGAAATTTCCCTGCAGTCCTCTGAGTCTCCACAAAGCAAGCTCAGCCACCAACTAACCCAGAGGAGCTGCAGCTCATGGGCATCTGCCTCTCCTGGGGAGGGAACTGGGGCTTGCTAAGTGATTGGAATGGGTTTTTTGCAGGGCAAGCTGCTGCATTTTCCTTCTCTCCACAGCAAGGAGTAAATTAATGAGCACCAGTGTAAGGAGAAGCCTGGGGAGGGATGCTGAAATGGGGATGTGGCTAAGAGCAGCAGGCAGATGCCACACTTCAGGATTTCTATTTGAGTAAAGCCAGCTAGGTCCTTTAAGAGAAGAAAAGCACATCCAGAGGGTGACCCCAGCCCAGAGGTCTCAAAGCTTCAGGTGACCAAACCCAGGCAACACACTCCTAGTGCTGGTGCTCCCTTCATCCTTGCTTTCATTCCCATCAACCCCCTCCCTCTTCATCTACCTTCATCCTTAAATGACCATTTCAGGTCTCTCACCCCCAGGCTTTCCTCTGTTCAGCCCAACAAACAGTCATAATGACCACAAAAAGAATTTTCTTTTCCCAAGTCAGCACAGGGTGCAAAGCCATCAGGTGTGAGAGCAGGAAATAACAATGTGCCACCATTGTAGAATTGCTTACAAATTGTACTTATGGAGTTGTTTTCTAGATACCCAGGCAGGTGGGGGAGGGAAAACCCATGTGGTCATTTCAATCCATGTACTCAGTAGGAAGTTTTCATATATTTTCAAACAATTGGGGCTGAGAAAGTCCAGCTGATGTTGTGTGTGTGTGCACTGAGATTTGCAGCCAAAACACCAAACCATTGAAGGCTGAGAGCTGGAGCCCATTGTTTGGAAGAGCAGGTTCCATCCCGAGCTGCAGGAAACACAGGGCAAAGCTAACGGTGCCCTTGCCAAAATTTCTGCAGATATTTTCCCCAAGGCACACTTTGTGTGCTGCTTGCAAAACAGAAAAATGCCAGGAGCGTGGTAAACACACCAATAAACATGGGGAAAAAAAACCACCTTCTGACCATGAAGCATGTGTTCTGCTTCCCAAATTATGATAGTGCAGCTTGAGTGGGAAAAAGATGGTGGTTCTGATTCTGTCAATAAAGAGAGATGCTCCTTTTGTGCAAAGATGGTCTCCATGGGCATAAGAATCTCCTTAATCCATGAATTATTTCAGCTAGGAAACTCTTTCCACTAAATACCTCAGACCACTGAGGTTTTTGTTTCAGTTTGTTATACTCTCTCCCCCTGAGTATCACTTTCTTGGGTCACATTAAAATGTAAAGAAATCTGGTTAAAAGTGCAGAGAGACTGCTGTTTCCCTCAAGAAATGTTGAAGAACAAGCCCCCTTCTGAAGTTTGTCATCAAGTTGCTGCCTTCTGATGCCTTTTTGCCTTGTTGCTCAGTCAAATTTTTCCAGAGAGAGCTTCTTTTAATTTCACATAGGGAAAAAGTAAGCAGATTCTAGAAAAGCTTGTTTCCTAACAGATACTTAAAAAACTTTGGTTTGCTTTGGATTCAAGCTTCTCCAAGTGTTGGATCTTCTGATTTGCCCATGTTCTTATCTAATGGTCCTCCAAAAGGTGACTTAGTTCTCTTAAACCATAAGCTACATGCCTCTGTCTCTGCAAATTACACTAAAGATGGTCAAGAAAGCTTGAAATAGTTTCTGAGGCTGAGATCTCTTCATCTTCTTCCAGTTCACTCAAGAAGAACACCACAAAACTTGTCTGTAGAGCTCCCTGGGCTGTGCTGTTACCAGGTCCCTTCAATCCCAGGGCTGAGCAGTTGCAACAGGACACATTTCTTAGCTAAAAGGTAAACTGGGAGATGGGAAAAATACCAGAAAAGGAAAAAAATAAAAAATAAAGTCTGGAAAAGGGTGGAAGAAGATGTGAAGTCTGAGCAGAAAAAGCAAACTTAACATTTTTATCCCAGAAGGAGAAATCTCACGATGAGGCTCTGCTGCTGAATGGAAGGTTTGGAAAGTGCAGGAAGAAAACAAAAGGAAAATATGAAATCTGCCCCTGCCCAGAGCTTTTCCAAACCTGAGCACGTGTTTTTATTCAGTCTCTAGAGCCAACTACAGTTACAAAGGCAAAGCATATCATGATCTCAGAGCCAGGGCAAGGCCCCACGTCTGCAAAGCAGCATTTGTGCTTCACTGAGCTGCAGTAAAGATCCCTTTGAAAACTGGAAAAAAAGATGGCGAAAAACCATCGGGTTTTCAAAAGCTGGAAACATTTTGCAAGGAAGAAAATAGGAAAACAAACTGAGAAATAGAAGCCTGACCACTGAATTACTCCAACTTTACATAGATTTTACAGGAGTGGAACGACACAACACTGATTTGGGAGACTCAGATTTCCTTATCTAAGAGCAAGAGAATGAAATTCAAGGAAGTCGTCAGATAGTGATGGCCCCACACTTATTTTTACCCTGACTGATGTTTGTTGTATGGCCTGAAGACCCTTGGATGTTCAGGAGCCAGTTCTAAAGAGTCCAAGAACAGGAAACAACCTTAAATTTTCTACCTAAAGCCCTTCTCCAGTGGCTAGCAAAGTAGGATCTCATCTATTCCTCCCCTAAAACTTCAATCTTGATAAATCACAGGGAAATGCCACTGAATTGAATGATGAATTGATGTTTTATCCTGGAATAAAAGCAAGAATAGTCTCAGGTAGCTTAACACAAGTTTTTCTGAGAGATGGAGGGGAAAGGCTGAATAATGAGGGGTTTCCAAGACAAGAGGAGCCAAACTGCTGCAGTGGCTCCACCTTATCATGAGTAATTAAATACTTTTCAGTTCTTCTAAGAAATGAGGGTTGATTCAGAGATGGCATTCGGCTTGCAATCCATGCAGGATAAAATAATTTTCCCTCTATTCACCCAACCTCCTCTGTGAGGCTCCTACTTTCTGCATTGCCTGGCTGGCAAGGCAAACACAGATATTCCAAGGAACAAGAGGGATTTCAAAAACCTGCCCTGCTTTGAAGCAGAATGCCCACCAAGCTCTTCCTAGCCTCGCACAGATTTTGTGCTCGTCGGCGAGCAAACTCCTCTGCAAAATATTATTCACGGGGCTGAACATCAGCCAACTGCAAAAACATTTTCATAGCTTGTGGATAAACAGTCACACAGTATCTGCTTAAGATAGAAAGGCCTCCACCTCCCAGCATTAATGTAATTTCACACTTTACCAAATCAAATGCCCAGAGGTTCCCGAGCCGCATGCAGGAAAATTGCAGCAAATTAAAACACGTGGCAGCTGAGTTTGGGCTGAGCTGCTCTGGCCTTTGTTTCAATTTCCTTGCCTGATTTGAACTGAGTTTCTGAATTAAGAACAGTGACTCTGGGGTTTTTTAAGATACATTTAGGGGAGGGTGTTATTTAGAGAGCACAGGGCAGGGAAAGAGGCCTACCAAGGTCAAGAGGGAAAGAAAAAGCCAAGTAGGAACTGAACAGGGAGCCAGAACATGCCCAACAGACCTCAGATTAATCCTGCCTGCATCCATCTGCTGCTTCATCTTGTGTTTGAACTTGAGACACGAGGGACAGGGACCTCATAACACACCACAAACCAAGTGTGAGCAGAAATAATTAGAATGGTTTCCAGCAGCACAGAGCTGAGTTTTTGAGCCACAAGTTCAGCAAGGCTTCACCATCTTTTCATAAAGCTCATTAACCCCTCCTAGCCACAAAGAAAGGAGGAAAAACCTCTGCCTTGGCCACCAACTCTTCACTGAGCCACAGTCCCAACACATAAGATATTGGTTGATTTTCCAACTTTGGCTCAACGCTTGTTGCTCCATAAAGCTGAGCACAATTTGTAGAATTGTTTAGGTTGGAAAAGACCTTTAAGATCATCAAGTCTACTCACCGAACCAGCACTGCTAAGGCCATCATTAAACCATGCTTCTTAGCCCCACATCTACACCTACACATCTTTTAAAAGCCCACAGGGCTAGGAAGTCCCCCTCTCCCCCATGCAGCCCATGCCAGCACCTTGTACCCAGAAGAAGAGCCCAAAGTCCTTCCTCAGCTGCACTGAGGCTCTGGGTAAGGAGAAACTGTGAGCCAGACTAAACACCACCACCTTTTGGGGCTGCTGGAATGTGACCTTTAAATCCTGGTCCATGCTAGAGAGAAGGAACATCTCCACACAGGTCTGTTGTGCACGTTTCAGCTGATTATTCACCCCTGCTCTTGACATCCAGATCATTTAGATACCTCAAGCACCAGAACATTTAATTATAGCTCATGCCATCATTTACCTTGTCCACTAAGCCTTTGATTACATTAGGCAAGGAAGAAAATTTCATCTATGCTATTCAGCTATTTCTATCATGATCCTTCAGCTGAAAATAAAACTAGAATTGGCCAGAAAGAGATATTTTTCTTCAAGACAGCCAAAGGAAGCATGAAAACTGCTGTCCAGGATATCCGGAACTTGGCTGCTTCTTTTCTCTTCCCTGAGTTTGCTCACCAAATGATTTTTTGTTTATTTTATAACAAGTCTGTTCCTCTTTGACAGGTGTCCTATAGGCAGAAGTAGTGTCTTGGCTGGGGACACAGGAGGGAATTAGTTCTGGGTTTCTTCTAGGGAGTTTCACTGCTAAAAGTCTGTGTGTGGGCAGCAAGAGTCCTTTCCATGTTTAACTTCCCGTGGCGCATTCAGGCACAGAACTTCAGGAGAGATCAAATTATAGAGAATTGGAAAGCTAGAATAAAAATGGAAGCATTAACTGGAACCTCTGCAACTGTGAATTCACCCCAACAGAAAATTCAAGGTTTGAGAAATTCAAAATGGAATTCTGCCAAATCAAATGCCCAAACTAAAAGCCCAAGAGAGACAAAGAGTTGTCTCAGAGATAAAAAGACCACCACTCACTCATCCTTAAGACCAACTTAGGTGCTTGCATGACTGTGATGGAAACCAAGGCCTCCAGACATCACCTGGAAATTCCTGCTGCCTCGAGAAGTCCCAGGGCCAGCAGAAGGGAAGGGCTGCATGGCATGAGAGTACAGCAGCAGTGATGGAGATTAATTTGCAGTGTTGAACTGCACCCACACTATTTAGCCATTAACTCACCATCCCTGAAATAATCCCTGATTAGTCCTGTCACTGCCATGTCACCCAAGCCACCCTCATGTCCCACAGAAAATACTTCCTTGAAGGGATAACTCTCCTAGACAGTAAAAACCAATGAGCCAGAGTGCTTGCTTGCTTGCTTTTTTTTTTTTTTTTTTTCCACAGAGAAAACTCAGGGAAGAAGCAGCCCAAGAATGAATCAGCAAGGGCTGGGAAAAGGGCATCAGATTAATAATACAAGTCAGGGGAGGACAGAGAGTAGCTGCACACATCATCTGCATCAGCACAGCCCACAAAACTCCAGCTAACAAAGCACCCAGAGTCATGTTTGACTTCAAACATGTGTCCCAGGCAGGCAGTTGCTTAATCTCTCTAATGAATATAAATGGCCTCAAGCTCTGTTAAATATGAGCACCCTGGAACCAACACTACCCACAGAACAGATCCCTTGGCACTCATAGGTAAGGGTCAAGAATTTTTTTTGTCCTAGAAGTTTTGGCACAGGCCACTCGTACCTTGTGTGGAGGTACCAGGACCCTCTATGGAAATCCTTTTTCTATCTTTTCTCTCACCTTCACTGTCACACTGCCCACTTAGAAGCCTTGCTTTGAAAGAAAATGCAGAGGAAAAACCCTGTTGAGCAGATTTTGCAGTTAATGCACAACTTTCCTTGATTTGGGGGAAGAAAATAATTTGCATTTCACCTCACACATTGCTTTTTGCAGGTCCCTGGTATTACAGAACTCTTTCAGAGCCTTCCTAATTGGGAGGGTTACTAATAAGGGGATGTGCTTTATTTTTCCTAGCAAAATTTCCTTTCCTGCTGCAAACTGCACAGCATAAAACCCAGAAGAGCTGCCACCAATTTATAATCTGCTCCTTGGGACCCATCATGGTCACCTCTGGGGGCTTAAGAAATCAGAAGGAACTTCTTTAATGCAGGAGGGAGATTTTAATAACAGATGAAATGAGCAAATCAGAGCCCAGCCAGCCATTTTAAGTGTCTTCAGCACATTTCAGCAAGAGCTTTCAGGCTCCAATGTGCTTCAAGCCATCCTCTTGGCCTGGCAAGCATCCAGACAGCAGTTCCCCTCCTCCCCTCCATCAGTTGAGAAGGGAGAAGGAGTTAAGAAAGTGACATGGCAAATCTCCAGTCCTCTCTAAATATATTTTTTACTAATACAGCAATTAATATCATGGACCAGTGCCTACTTCATAAAAGCAAATTCAAGATGTCGGGCAGGATGTAGAGTGCGAGTGATTTAGAAACTACTATTTCTTGGACAGGGGCATACTTAAAAAGCATGATCTCATAAATCTGTGGTTTCTCTGCATTTTTAGGTCGTGTACATGAGAACTCCCACACCAGAGAGCAGGACGTGTAACATTCTTAACTCCATGAACCTCAGTCACATGATGGTAATTACTGAAGACCTTGCAACAAAAAAGACCAATAAATTCCACATTAAGAGCACAGCTCCTGTTTGGTTACTCACAGCACAAGGCTGAATTTGGCCAGAACCCATGTATGGGAAGGTCTTATCCTTTAAAGCATCCTGGTTTCTCTACAATGTTGCTGATGATTTCTATACCTCTGTCTCCATGTTGGACAAAAATGATGGCCCACCTGAGATACCCAAAGCAGCAGGTTCTGGCTCCTCATTCCTTTGGCCTGCTTGAGAAATTCAGCATCAGTAGCTTGGAGAGGAAGGAATTAGAACGAAGTCCAGCTCAGCATAGTTCTGCTTCCCAAACCAGAAGTTCTTTAGAGCAGAGCTGACTGTCCTGGACTGACCTGAGAATTTACAGGATCATTTACATCCCTGGGAAGATGGAAACACATGCATTCTGGTGAAGGAAAACTGCTCAAAACGGGCAGACAGGTAAATTGGTAAGAACTGGGTGGCAAGGACACAAAAGGAGGGAGAGCAGCAGGAGCAGAAGCATTCACCACCCACAGCTGAGCATCTCCCCAGCTCAACCTCCCTACAGATGAACACAGAACAAAAACTTCCACCTCCTCTTCTTCCCAGAGCCATCAAAAGAGATGATTACCCAGGAAAACAAAAGACATCCTTCTCTTTGCTGGTGCTGTGGGTCTCTGCTCCATCTCTGGTGCAGTCTGTGCACGCCTGGTGCTGGGACTCATTAACTGAACAGAGCAAAGCTTGCCCTGACCTCCAAATCTTCTGCCACGGGTGAAGCTGCCAGCTCTTTGAAGGAGATAAGAGGTCCACTGCTCAGAGTCAGGGTAGATTGGCACCTCTCCACCATCTCCCAGATTTACATATGGATTTTTCAAATGAAGCGGTCATTAAAAGGCTGCTGCCTTCTGATAATTGCAATTATCCCGTTCTTTCTGGGGCCCACTGTAAACAGAGAGTTCACTGTCTTGTCTTCTGCTCTAGCAACAGAGTCATTTCAGTCCCAGGACTTCCTCTTTGGCAGAAATAATCCCATCTGAATCACCACCCAGCTCTTGCTTCATCCTTAGGCTCTGATGCTCTGATAATATCAATTGAGGACTAGAAGCAATTAAACCCAAGATGACACATTAAAACAAGCTCAATTAAGAGTCCACCTTTAAGTGATTATTTAAGAGCTGGTTGGGAAATGCAATTTCTGCTCTGCAGGAAATTCAAAAGTTTCAAAATTCCCTTTCATCACAGACTGGAACACAACCTGAATTTGGCTTCAATCCCATCTTAGTTGGACTTTTGGCACCTGGGACGTGGAAACTGCTTAATGTCAGGCACCACTTCATCCTAGAGAAAAGATGTTTCCACATGGGGTGACAGCATGACCTCTGTTAAAATGCACTCAGCACTGTCCTGACTTTCTACCCAAATTTTCCACGTAGGCACAGAGGTGGCCAGACCACATCTAACCTCTTAGGACTGCACAGGACAAACTCAAAAAGATATAAAGGCAGAAAACCAGAGCTTTTGGCCAGCACTTGTCTGCGAAAGATGGATATGGGACTTTGAGACCTTCCTGAACAGGAGTGAGTTGAAATTTGTATCTCCCCTTGTTCATGAGAGGAATCTACCCACAAATTTACAGGGTTCCCAACAGGATTTTCTCCATCCTCTGCTGTTGAATATGAAAGGAAAGCAGCAGTCAGGACATGCAAGAAGGATCCTCACTTGGCACATCAGGGAGACAGAGATCCCCCCAGCTGAGGAGCACTCTGGTCTCCCTTCTCACTTCTTTCCCATTGCACAGAAGATGAATCAGCAACAAATTCATCTGAAAGACCAGGATCCAAACCTATGGGGAAAACCATTGTGATGACATCTGAATGAAATATGCCTACTTTGTCATGAGGTCCCACTTCCCATCAGAGTGGGAAAAGGTTTTTTTTCTTGAAAGTCGTTGTGCTTTCGTGAAAACCTTTGAAAGGACATTTATGGCCAAAAATGTGCTCTGTCAGAGTGTTTGGCCAAGTTCACTAGCACTTTTGGTACACTTTGGTGTACATAACTGCTGCTTTCCAAGAAAGGTTCTGCTGTGCAGCTTGAAGATATCCTCAAAGAACAGGATTCTGAGGAAGACAACAGTTTTGATGGGTGAAGATTTCTCAGCATTACAAGCAAGGCTGAGCTGCTCTTTCCAGGCTGCTGGAGGACCAGCTCCTCCTTCATCCAGGAAGGAGGGAAAAATTCTCCCAGTTTCCAAGCCTACTCCCCAGCTACAGAGCAGAACAAGACCTGGCCACCCTACCCTCTTCTCCTAGAGTTAGTGGGGATGCATCCTGGCAGAAGGATGCAGCAGACAATGGTCCAGTCCCTGGTGTGGATGATGGAAGGTCTGAAATCCCTCCCTGTGCTGCACAATTCATCAGCTGCAGCATTTGGAACACGTCTCAAATTTTTTGTCCAAGCCAGGACTGAAATTGTGGCTATTAAAAGCACTGTTGTTCACCTCCATGCTTCAAAGGGCTCTTCTTTCACAGCTGCTTGAGTGATGGGTCATTACTCAACTGCCTTCACAGCAAAGCACCAAGTTCCTTGCAAACCAAAATGAATTTCTGGTTTATTGAAACTGCATTGGCTTGAGCACCCTTATCATCACCAGATCTCTTTGGCTCCTCTGGAAAAAACAGCCCCAAGGAAGTCTGCAAGAGTTGAGCAGGTGGGGAAAGAGGGAGCCATGGCCTTTCAGAGGATGAAAACACATTTCTGAATATGAAGCACTCCGGAGGAAGAAAAAATCAGAATGTGGGCTCCAGTTCAGCAAAGCAATTAAGTATGTGCTTGAAGTCAAAGCTTTGCTTAATTCCTTTGACTCCAATGGGATTTAAGGGAAGACTTAAGACTAAGCTGAATTCAGGTCTAAAAATTCCTCTGACTTTTTTTTTTTTTTTCTTTTTCTGGATTGTAGGGGAAGAAAGTGGTCACAGCCTTGAGAAGCAGTGAGGTGATGAACTGTGATGCACATTCAGACTAATGTAAAGCTTTAGAAATCACTTGGCAGGAACTGAGTAATAAATTAAATTGCTCAGCTGGTCGTGCCTTGCAACCAAAGCCATTGTCTTCTGAGGGCTGGAGCTTTATAACTTCCCAACTGGCCCCAACTCCTCTGTGTCCCATCAGAAGAAGCTTTAACACTTGATAAGTCCTCTAATATGCCAGGGAGAAGTCCTCCCACCCCTCCTGCTCTCCTCCTACCTCTTTAATGAGCATCACCATTAGCTTCAAACTACAAAGGGAGTTCACTTCGTAAGCCTTTGTGTTCTTTGCATGTTAGGATAGCTGAGGAGCAGTTCAAAAAGCAATCTGCCCTAGAAACCACAGTTTATGAGTCCCAGAAGTTTCATTTGCTCAGGTCAGGCTGAAAGCTTGGCTGAAGATACAGTAGAAATTTTTCTCTGTCAGGCAACAGAAAGCAGTACAAAGAACCCAGCTGTTAGGTCTCAGAGCCCAGGCCTCTAATTAAAACAGTGGAAAATTAGATAACTTCACAAATTCATCACTGCCACCACTAGCTGTCAAAAAAAAAAAAAAAAAAAAAAAAAAAAAAAAAAAAAGAAGAAAAAAAAAAGCTTAGGGTTTACCACCCACCTTTTGTTTATGTTGCTAACCAGTGTTTCTATCTCATGTGTGTGTGCGTGCACAAGAGTTTCTCCCCCCCCTTTGCTTTTCAGCCACTTTTTGCACCTCTTCCAAGAGAAGTTCTGATGAGGCTGGAAGTGGGCTGTAAACCAGGTTTGCAGACATGCCTCTCTATCCCAATGGATTTTCAAGAGAGTTCAGCTCCTAATGAGGGAAAAAAGGCTCCATTTTATTGTTCTCAGAGGAGAAGGGAAAGGCTTTATTCTTCCCAACCACAGGAGATATGGTCAGTGTGGTGCTTCTGGATGTCTGGCCTGAATTCAAAAGATGTCACTTGTAGCTTGTGATCAACTCCATATTTAAAAAGAAATAAAAAGACCAGCTATACATCCATCCCCTAAAATAAAGGAGGAAAGGCCTGGTAGCTCCAGCACTTCAACAACAGCCAAAAAAGGAAAGCTTCTATACTTTGAGAAGTTAAACTCACTTTTTAATTACAGGGAATGAGACCAATAGCTCTCAAGGCTGGGAGAGTTTTAAAATGTCTCTTGTATGAAGCCTTGCTTTTAGAGAAAATCCTCTTTCAAAGAACCAAGGAGGGAGACTCCCACCCTAACACTGTCACAAAGCATGAACCAGTTTCTTCCACAGAAGTTCTGACACATGGGAACAGGAAGGGATAGACCATGGTACCACCCAGGGCAAGAAAGATGAAAAATTCAAATATTTTGTAAATACTCTAGCAAAAAACACATTTAGGGAACTGGTCTCAGCTTTCCTTTGGGAAAAGGTGTGGAGGAGGAGCAGGGCAGATGCTCTCAACCTCAATGAGAAACCTAAATGATACCACTAGCTTCATGATTTGCTGGGGGTTTTTTGTTACAAACACCATCCCAACACCTGAATATCTGAATTTGTGAGCAGAGGCCAAGAAGCCAAGGCTGGTGAGAGCAGCAGGTTGCAATCTTCTGTCCCAGGTGTCCATGCAGAGGGGATCAGGGCTGGGGCAACCTGCGTGGCTTCTCTGCTCTCCTACACCTTGGGAAGGGGGGGACAATGAGTTTGCTGTGGCATAAAGTTGGCACTGCTAGGACATGAGTAAAAATACAAAAAATGATGCAAACAACCTCCAGCATGAAAAGAAAGATGAGGCGTTCAAGACATAGGATACCATGAACCCATCAATTAATTTCCATTCAGGGAGCAGGAATAACTATGAGCCTCTAATTTGCCTCATTAGTGAAAGGAAACCACATTTGTTTAAAACAACTGCAAAGGCTACAGGTGAAGCAAGCATGGTTGCTCCAACCAAACTTATTTCCCATTGTACCCAAGGTGAGCTGAGAGCATCCAGAGCTCAGAAGTGGCTCCATCAAAGGTTGAAGTGATGATAGACAACAACTGCTCCTTGGGTGGCCCAAACACCTCCAAAGGATGGAGCTAAGGGTGACATGTGCCTACACAACAACCTTGCTGAAGCCACTCCTGCTGCCAAAAAAGCCAAATCACCCAGAGCCCCCAGGCTTCCGGGGTGATTTGTGTCTTGGGCTTTCTATAATTGGCATGATCTTCCTAAGAAAAAAAAAAGCACCACCACCACCAAGCCCTCCCCAGTTCTCACCAACAAAAGGTAAAGACATTGGGAAGGACGGCGTTCCCTTGTCACATGTTACCTTCTAAATCTTGAGGCTTCCTTTGTACTCTGACAGTAATTTCACATATAGACATGGCTGCCAAGAGAGGTTTGTTTGATGTTCTTTCCTGCCTTTGTAATGGAGTTTCCTTTTAAGCAGGAGGAGGCGAAGGAAGAGGGGATGACAGAGGCTTATAAATATGGAAAAGACACTTTTTGGCATAAAATTCACGTCGCATTTTAAGTATCTCTAGGACTTTTGTTCCACCTCCCCCCGCCCCTAAACCCATCACCTCTGGGATTGTCCACTTGGAAAATATAATGTTAAAAAAAGCAGCACAGAGGGAAAAAGCATCACTGCTGGAAAACATTCAAAACATTAGGAAGCCAAGGGCTCTTTCACCCAAAAAATAGCCTTTAACCAAATCCACTACAAATTCTGGAGTTAGGGCAGTGTTCCTGCTCTGAAAAGCCAGACTGCCACCAAGGGAGCAATGAGTGAGCTGGTGCTTTCTGAAGTGACCAGATCTTGGCTAGCTTATGCAGTCCATAGGAGAAAGATCACCTAGATCATGCTAGGTCTTAATACATGTTGGGAGGTGGCTCTCACATTCTTTGTTGCTAACACAAGGTCACTGATGATCTGACCTGCCAGGAGAGAAGGTAGCTGCCCCCAAAAGCCATTACCTTACATCTTATAAGAAAAATCAAAGATCTAGAACCAGCATCCTCAGGATTACACAGCAAGATCATGAGAGAAGGAAGCGGTTGCCATAAAAAAAAAATAAAAATAAAAAAAATTCCCCTGCCTGGTCCTCAAAGTCACCATGCTGATGTTCCCAGAAGACCAGAGCTAGGATCTCTTCACATCCAGCTCATGAGAAACACTAATGTGAAACAAACCTGACCAAAAGGACACACCATACTTCCCCTGAAGGAAAGACAAGACCCAGCTGTGTTATCCCAGAAGAAAATCTGAAGGGGGCAGGTGGTGTACTAGAAGTAGACCATCCAAACCCAAAGAGCTACTCTCCACCAGTGGCTGATGAACCCAACATCCAGTTTGACTCAGCTGTCTGCCTTGCCTTCATCCCCTGAAGTTTGCTCAGAGCCTCTCAAGAAACCCCTACACACCTCCCTGCTTTTTAGAAAATAATGTATATGCGTTTCATTTATCCCCATGACTGTTTTCTTTAGATTGCTCTTGACACTACACACTTTGCCTGACATGTGAAACCCTCCCCCTTTGATAAATTTATATGCCTTATAAACAATAGCTAAAAAAAATGTAGCCCTCAGCCCTGCCAATTTGAGCATATGGAAGAACAAGATGTCTTTTTTTTTTTTTTTGTAAGAACAGTAGGATTTGAGACAAAGATCCATTAGCCCAGCTAATGAGGGATTGTTCTCTATAAAATATCCCCCTTAGCACTAAATGACTCAAATGATAGCCCTTCCAACACTTCCCTGGGGAAACTATTCCACAGCCTGATAGATCACCCTGTCAGGAGGTTTCAGCCAGCTGTATTTCAGAGGCTACAAAATGTGCTCAAAGTGTTTGACTTGGAAACTCTTTAAACAGCTTTGGCCTCTCATATTTGTGATACCAGCAGCATGACCTCAGCTGTTGGACCACACCACCCAGGGGCTGCACACCTCTGTCCTGGGCACACATGCATGGGATGGGGCTCCCACCTCTCACGACTCCAGGAAAGCTGCTGGAGAAAGATCTGCAGAGTGTTTGATGGTCTACAAGGAACTGAGGACCTAAAGCATCCTCCAAGCTTGGAATACCAGGGCTGACATTAAGCCAGGGAGGATTGCTCTGGGTTAAAAAACAAACACAAACAAACAAAACAACTAAACAGGGTATTTGACACCATCAGGTTGCCAAGAAATGTCCATAGTGCTGCTGGAGAAGTTGTGTTTGCATTGTGCATTCAAACTGTCATCCAGGACACAGCAGAAAAGCTCCAGGGTTTCTGCAGGTGGCCTTCTCTTAGTTTGAGGTTCAGGCAATATGCAAATCATCCCTAACTGGGCAGCAGGCAGGAGAACTGATCCTCCCCCCAGCCCCCATCACCATTTGGGCCTGATGGCATCACTACAAAAGCAGAAGAGCTGGACTCATTTATCCTGGGGATAACTAGAACCAAAGGGAGAGTTTTCTGTGCACAGCTTGAGCTGGAAGCATCTCACTGGAAGGACCAGCAGTGCTCTGGTCCTGAAGCAGTAGCTTGAGGTATTGACATGTAGGTTAAGTCAGTGGTAAGACTGAGCTGAGAAGCAGGGCTGAAATTAAAAAGCAAAGACAGATGATAGCCTTTCCCCATCTAGAAAGCACACACTGTTCATCTGACAGCACAGGTTTAATGCTTCACCCACAGATAGGCTCCAGGATGATGCATTGCTTGGGAACACTTGATAGCATCTGGGAGGATTATTTCAGGGAAGCAGAACACAGTTCTCACTGAAGTCCCTTCCTCAGACAGGTTCCTTATCCAGCCAGCATTATCAGACCTCTTTGTACACATGCACACACCCACAGAGCTCAGAAACCTGGGGCTTTCTTCCTCCTTAAGGTGACCTTAATTTACCTCCTTCAACCACAACTTTCTCTCTCTAGAAGTCTCTCATATGAGAGCCCGGTTTTCTTTGAAAGAGAGCTTTTTGGCACAGCTTTGAGAGTGGGTAAATCATGTTTCACCCACAAACAAGCTCCTTTTGACCTCATCATCTGCATTAGGATAAAACTTGCAAGTATCCCCCAGGATCCTATTGTGGGAGACGCTGCGCAAACACCCAGCATAGAAATGGGACCTGCTTTACCCTGAAGTTTATAATTCACTTCGGCTAGGACTTAAATGTTCTGATTTTATACCTAAAAATAAACCAGAATAGAATGTACTCTCCTCCTGTTACCATCCCCACGACCAAGAGGATAAATAAGTTCAACCACTTGTAAGGATGAAACGTGATAACACATCTGTGAAATAAAAGCCATATAAACTGATCTGAGACATCAAATGCGTGCAAAAGGCACTCACTTTCTTGGCAGAACTGATTTTTATGCAATTTAGTCAGGGAAGTTACATAAGGCACCTCTCTCCATGCACTTTACTGGGAAGTAAAGATGTCACCAGAATTCCTGTGCAATTAAAGCAGAAATGGACAGTAGAGAAATACTTATTGGAGAAACAAACCCTCCAAAGTGCTTATTTCCCCTCCCTTCTCCCAAAAAACTTTGCAGGGGTTTGAAAACCCTATACTGATTTGGCAAAAAGTGGTTTTTGCAAACCATCCAGATTTTCCATCAAGGATCACACTTCCATTGTCAAAGTCAATGGCAACAAGCTGAGGATTTAGGCACTGCAAATGTTTGACACATTTCACATCTATGCAAAGGGGAAATCTAAGCATTGTGGCTTAAGCTGTTTCTCTGGCTAGAAGCAGGCACTGATGGTCCAACAAAAATAACAGGGCATGACTTCTGGGAATTAGGTTTGTTCTTTGATATCTCACACGCAGGGTGATTTTTTATCTTCTTCTTCTTCTTGTTTGGGTAACATTATACCATGTAGATATGAAAATAAGAAGCTTTGATGGGTTCCACTTTATACAAAATGTATTGAAGAGGCTCTGGGAAGGAAAGACAGAGGGGATTACTGTAGATGTTGGCTGCAGATACCATTGCATTCCTTCCAATACATTAAGCTGCTTCATACCATGCCACAACTTGACAAGGTATGATAACGTAATACAATAGGACATGATACCACATAGCTGAGGCTGAAAAAGAGGGAGAAAAAGAAAAACACACAAAAAAGGAGAGGTTTTGTTTGGGGAAGGATTATCTGCTTCCGATGAGGACATTCCCTCCAGCCATGGGGTGGATGTTCACTTAGGGAAGGGTCTGCTAAAGGACAAGTTTGTTGAGTGTCCTCTGGCCTTCTAAACACTGCAGATGACTAAAAAAAAAAAAGTGTTACAAAGGACTCCTTCCAGGCTGCTAAGGAACACCTTGTAATCAGGAGAATTCAACTCAGGCACAGGCTGAAATTTTAATCTTTCCGTAGACGCAATCCAAACATTGTTCTGCTTTCTTAAGAGATTAGTTATTATTATGACAAATAACATTGCTTCACCCCAAGTTACTCTGCAGTTGCTTATGAGCTGCTTCTGCAGACCTCACACTGTTTAAAAAAAAAAAGATATATCAGTGGAGGAGCCACCACTCACAAGTAGAGCTTGGAGGATCATAACTTGGGTCAGGCTGATGCCTACACAAGAATTGATTTTTTAATTATGGGTTGACTGAAAGAGGGCTGGCTGCTTCTTATTTAATCTCTAAATTATCCCTCTGCTCTGGTTTAACCCATTAAAAGTTGTATCCATTTCTAGGTGAAAGCTATCCAAACAGTTCTGCAGTTTTGGCAAAGATGCTTTCAATTTCCTGCAGTATCTTGGTTCGAGTCAAACCACGTGCCAAACTTAAGTCTATATAGCAAATAATCAGTCTATTTAAAAAAAATTCATTTACAGTGAACACCCTCCCACCCAATTCCACTTATCTTTTCTTACAAGGCATTTCTGCAGCCTCCCCTGTTGCAGAAGACAGGGTTAGCAGATTGATGACTGCACATTCTGGAAGGAAGAGATTCTTTCAAAAGGTATATCTGAAAAAAAAAACCCCAAACTAATAATCTTCTGGAAAAGCCACAAGAACAACGAATTGGAACCTGCCCATGGCAAGTGTACTCACCAAAATGGGAACACTCAGTTAAATGCTTTGCTGAATCAAGGCCTAAATTCTTGATTTTATTCAGCTTGGTAGCAGGGACAGAAGGAAGACAGATTACTGTAGAAAACATTTTTATTATTTTTTTCAGAAGCTCTTACTAAGATTTGAGCAAGAGTTCAGGTCCTGTTAAACTCTGTGAGGAGATGGGACAAAACACTGAGAACTTCATACTTGGCAACAGCCCTCAAAAAATAGATTTGAAGTCCATCTTAAATGGCTGCCATCAAACCAGGCACTCAGCTGGGGATTACAGCACTGTGACACTCAGCTCTAGGTGAAGTTGATCCTGTCACCTGAAATAAGGACATCCCTAGATGATGAGCCAGGTCTGGAAGGATTCAACTCCCCAGTCAGCCAAGCTTGGCCACGGCATGATGCTCAGGGGAGCTGCAGCTGATATCAACACATACCCAAGTTGGACATCAGTCAGGAGAGCTGTGCCCACTGCAGAAACAAATGAGCTGTAAATCTCCTTCAAGGAGATAAGTTTAAACCTATGTTAGCTCACATTTAATTCTGTGCTGGCACAGCAGTCCTTGAGCTTCGTGGTTTAAAGCCAGCTTGGATGGGGCAGCATGAGCTGCATTCCCAAGAAAGCTCTGGAGAGGTTTGGCAGTTGGTAATCCCACCTTATTTAAAGCCTAGAAGATCAGGAGAATGAACTACCAAAATGTGAAAAGCAATATTAAAGCAATATGGGTTCATTCCACCCTTCTGTTCCCATAGAAGAATAAAACCTGATGGTTTTTACACAGAGGTCATGCTCTGTGCGTGCTCTCGGGTGGGTCTGAAGATGCTCTGGAGACACTGACCTCCTGTGTCACCTTAGGGATGTCACTGCCAAACCCAGGCTACACCTAATCCACTGGGGCTTCATCAGAAAGAGAAGAAATCCATGAGGCACATTCCTGAAGGTCATGTCCCAGATCCCTGGGGATTACCAGGGAGCACATCTTCCTTGTGTTTGGGAACAGCCAGCTTAGACATCCAGGAGTTAGGAAGATATTCCAGCTCCTGCTCCATGCTACAAAGACTTGGGGCTGGATTTCATGCAAGTCTTCAAGCCCATTTCCAACTTGCTGGGTACTTCTGCAAGCATGAGGCCAAGGAATAGGCTTCAGGTGGAAGTTAAGCTTCTAATTGTGATTGTAGGTGTAGCTAAAGGTCCAGTAGTGTTGGAGGTACTGGTACCAGTTTTCACAGATGCCTACACTCCTGCTATGTCATTTTTTGAGCAAAGCCTGAGGTGCAGCTTAACCTACAGCAGGATCTTGGTATTAAGCCTGATTTGGTACAGATGCCCACGACTGAACCTGAGTGATGGGATCCACAGCATTCTCCAGCTGTGCTTAGATATCAGTGTTCTAAATCTCAAAGTCCTCACTGTTCTCAGAAGCTTTGTCCATCCAGAGGCTACCATTGCACAAATCAGCATCTCCTCAGGTGCACAATAACCACCCTAAATGCCAGCATCTACCTCATGAGAGGAGGTGTGGTGTGTGTGAAGGGAAAGAAAAAAAAAAAAAAAAAAAGTCATCAGTTGAGTTCTTGGTACCAAGCCTGAGTGCTCTCATAGAAAGGGATTTGTTCATCACAAAAATTGAATTCACACCATTTCCCTGATCTGAGAAGACAGATGATATCATCCCCTTGGCAGGAGGTGCTTTAGAGGACACTCTAATCCATGTACTGACAGGAATATTCACTGGAGCTGTTGCTCAGGCTCTGTGTCCAAGGTTTGATCAGGGCTTGAACAGAGAGCTCGCCCTGGCTGACAGCAAAAATGTTTTGTGGCAACTGATAAATGAGGTGGCACCCTATAGATTTAAGTGTGATTGTGATATACAACATCAGCCTAAGAGCCTAAAGAGAAGAGGGGATAAAGGCTGACACTAAAAGTCTAGTTGTGCTCAAAACAGCAGCATGTGCTACATACTTTCAAGATTGCTGTATCTTCATCTCTGCCTATGGGGAAAAATAAATGGATATGTTGGATCAAATCCGTGTTCCCTGTTGGGTTTTATCAGTGCTTTACAGGCCTACAATTCAAAAGTTATTAGATAAGGGTGATATAAAGTAGTTATGGAGAAGAAAAAACATTGGATTCTTGAACACATGGAGCAGGCTGAAGTATTCATTTCCAACAGGCTCAAGGTTAGATCTATGGGGGCTTTATCCTCCTTTATTCCTTTGCAGCTGCCAGAGCTGAACCATCAGGAATATTCTCCAGCTTAGAAGCAGCTGAGTGCTCAAAAGCAGCTGGGGACATGCTAGATAAACCTCTTGGTCAGGACTCATAGGAACTTTGGAAAAGTTCAGACTCATCTGGGGTGTGAAAGTCATGTCCCATTCAGTGGTCATAGGATGGGATGCATGAAAGGTCAGGTTTGGTCAGCTAGACAGAAACAGGAGGAGAAGGGGGAGACAGCAGCAGTCAGGGAACAGGTCTGCAAGCTGCAGTTTTCAGGACTGCACCAGAGCCACCTTCTTTTTTAAAGCCACCACTCCAGATTAATTAGATAAGCTAATAACATAAGCAGCCCACTCAGCAGGGGCAAAGAAAAAAGATGACAACTCTATTAAACCATTGGAAAGAACGTCAGCAGGGATGCAGACGACCACCCTGAACTCCTGAATCTGGATTTCTGTTGTGACCACTGGCCAGACCACCTTTGGGCACTGCTTTCCATGCATAAACCACCTCATCCGTGATGAAAAATGTTTAAAACCTGCACCTTATATTGCTACCAGACAAGGATGTGTTGTGCTCTTTATCAGGTAGGGCTGGTGCCACCCCAAAGCCTGATGTACCCCATTTCCCCAGAAATATCCTACTCCCAGGGACAAGGGGAATCGACAGAAGTCTCCATGAACAGCTCTCTAGTGGTAGGAAGCTGCTGGTAGTTCCCAACCTTCAGAAAGTCCTGAGACCAAAGCCAGGATGAGCTGAGGTGGATACACAAGGTCAGTAATTTACACACCATTCTTTAGTAGGACAGGAACTGTCCAAAACTTGAATTTGCCAGAAACTGCTGCCCATCCTTTCTATGGGGTGGTCAGATTAAGCCACCCAAGAGCAGCAGGTTTGTAGGACCTTGACAGAGCAGCAATATCCCAGGAGGTTCAGCTTCACCCAACAGCCATCCAACTGGCCAGGAGGAGAATGAAGTTAAGGAGTGTTTTGGAAAGCAGCATTTTTGATAGTTTGTTGTGCTGGCTTGTTGGCCTTTTCTCAGAAGGGATAGTGTTTCACAAAGGGAAGTTGCTTTTTGCAAAGTGACCGACCCACTGGCACCAGTACAAAGTTTTAGGGGATGAACTCATATTTCTGAGTACGATTCCTGTGCATTGCTGAGAGCTGCTAATGGAGAGGGGAGCAGCTAGGAAGGAACTCAGAGCCAGAAGTTTGGGAAGCAGAAAGCAGGGAGGAACCCAAACCATGGGCTCTTGACCTGCAACAAACACCTTTAAACCAGAGGGGTTGGTTCCTCCTTCCTGCCTGGAGAGAGGGCTTAAGGGTCCTCAGCAGCATTGGAGCCTGAAAATCCCTCCTCCTTCTTGCTCATCTTCTGCCTGGCTCTGAAAGAGCCTAATCTTCCCTGCCTTGCTTTGAAGTCACCCAGGGATTTAGATTTCTGCCTCTTTTAAGGGAAGGCAGAACACTGAGGGTGAGCTGGGCAACAAGGACACTGCTGCTCCACTGCCTTAACACAGAGCAGGCACTGCAGCCTGACAGCAAGGGGCTGCCCTCCTCCTCCTCCCCACAACACCTCCTCCTTCTGGCTGCTTTTAGCCAGGAAAGGGATCCAAGACCCCCTGCCCACCCCTCATGGTCCCACCACCTCCTGCTGCCTCCTTCCTCCAGCCCTGGGACTCCACAAACAGAACACGAGACCTTCCTGCAAACCCAGCACCTTCCACTGGCTGCCAACAAGAGTCCCCCCCCAAAACCTGCCCTGTAGGCATCCCCCATCCTCCCAAAAAGCTTTTGTTGGTCAGGATGCTGAAGGGTCACCACACCAAGCCTTGCAGCACCCCAAGGCATTGCAAAGGGAGTCAGGTCCAAGGGATTTATTACCAAGGGATGCTCCAAAACCTTGTCCCATGATTTACACCTTCTTGAATCTGCTTGGCTTTGTGCACAGCATCTTCCACCCCAAGAAGCTGTTACACTTTGCAAGAGGCAATCTGATATGGTCTGTTAAAATATATTTTAAGATAGATGGCTGGCCTCATTTGCTTCCTTTTTAAGGAAGGAGAATGGGGCTGATGTCACACTGTGAATCACTGGAAGAATAAAACTAAATCCTTGGGGGTCAGAGTTTGAAAACAAGATGGCAAGGGGTTCTGTATATCAAATATATATCCAATTTCCTCAAAGTTTCTCATCCCCACTCAATGGTCAGCAGCACTACAGGAAAAGTGCCTTCAAAGCACCAGGAAGATCTTGGGGTTTTCACTTTGCAAAATGCAGAAAATCCCCTCCAAATCCCAGACTCACCCGAAATTTCTTACCACTGCTAAATAAAATAAAATAAAATAAAATTTAAAAAAAATAAAAAAATCTTGCTGTGCCTAGGGGCTCTTGGCTTCTAATCCCCTCCAACCTTCATGCCTTGCCCAGGACAATGAAGGCTGTCAGCAAAGGGCACCTGGCCAAGAGCAGATGCCAGGAAAGTTCCCCAGTCCCCTGGTCTTTGTTCACATGTCATTGGCAGGGGTGCACCCAGGGAAAGGCAGAAACATGAGATTTCCACCCTTCAGATGATCTGCAAGTCTCCATCCAGGAGAGAAGGTGACTGGGATCATTCAGTTCTCAGTGGGAATCAGAGCTTTACACTGGAAGTATGGGAATTTCCAGGCAAGGATTTGGCTTAGGGGAGTGTGAGATGTACAGCACCCCTGATTTTTATTCCTTGGAGCAGTTTATCTTCTCTTGCATCATGAAGTGTCTGGGAAGCAGCCAAGGGCATACAGCAAGGGAGATAGCAAGTGGGAAGGGAGAGGAAAAAAGTCAAGGGGAATACAGGCATATTTATAAAAATCAGAACAATAGTTTCCCAGAGCTGTGATAAGAACTATTTTCTACTCACAAATAAAAAGTGCAATGATAATTTTTTCCCCTTTACATTTCTCCTCCCTTTTCCTAAAAAAAAAACCACTGGAGACTTTAGGAAGGACCCTGAAGCTGGCAGTCCTGACCTAATCCTTGGTGGGCATTTGTTCAGATCATCAAGTTCAGCAGCTCAACACTCCCTTGCAGTCTGGAGCAAGCAGCAAGAGCATCTCAAAGGGTGGCCTGGCTTGCTACACAAGCAGAGCTTTGCATCCCCAGCCAGCAGAGCTCTGCTTCCTTGGCAAAGTTGCCTCATGCTGGATCCCCCTGGCTCCCTGCCTGGTTCTTCAGAGTGTTACCAATCGTTGGCTTCCATGAACATTCAAGAAATCAAACTTTCCTTCTCTCTCTTGCACCCCCTCCCATCTCCCCATTCCCTCCTCCCCCCACAAAAAACAAAAAAACCCCCAACTTTAAATAGCAGCTTAAAAGGAAACAAACTTAGCTCAAGGTCAGAGGCACAGAAAGGCTGTTTCTCATGCTCTGAGGAAATCCCAGCAGTTGGATGGTGGATGCAGTTATCTCCCATCCCTATCAGATTCAGAGAAAGGCTGGGAGGGATTTCCCAGGATCTTGCAAATCTTGCCCCCATCTCCTCCTCCCTGTTGCAAGGCAGGATGATCTGCACACCATTCCTGACATAGCAGATTGGTTTGGGTTGCAAGGGACCTTAAAGCTCACCCCACCATAGGCAGGGACACCTCCCACAGAGCCCAGGATGCTCCAAACCCCATCCCACCTGGCCTCAGACACTGCTAAGGATGGGAATCTCAGAGCAGACCCCACAAATAGTTACACACAACTGGTTTGGCCCAGGAACTGCACCCACGGGTGCAATTTAATTGTGCTGTTCAACAGCAGCAGCTCCAGATTGAAATTCCCTGAGCTGACCCCTCAAGTCAACACCTTGGAGGTTCCTCCATCTCCCCAGGAGGCAGGAGGACCCAGCTCTGAGGAGCTTTATCCATGCAGCTGCTGCAACCACAGCTGGATATGAGTTAGTTGCCTGAATGACCAGCACTGGGGGAAATTCCTCTGGGTAATTAAAAGACACTTTTTGAGCCACTGATTTTAATGCAGTTGGCCACCTGAGCTAAAGCAACTACAGGGATGGAGGTGAGAGTGAGACAATGTCACACTTGGTCAAAAACAGACCCAGAGAGGCAGCTGTGTACACATCTTCCATTGGGATCAAAGCATTCCCATGATTTCTAGGAAAGCTGGGAATAGCACTATCAACGTGCACTTAACCATGGAGAAGGTTAAGATCTAAGGAGATCTAGGAAAGCTTCACAATTAAACACATCCTTGCATGAAGCTGAAGACCAGACTCGACAGAATCCTTCCTCCCCACATAATCACCTCAAGCTACAACAGAATAATTCATGGGAAAGCTGAACAACAGCTTTAGCAGGTTTTCGCCACAAGAATTCTCTCATCCATGCAGCATCTCATGGGCAGATCTGAGTTTCAGCTGAATCTTACTCCAGGTCTGCTTTTTCTGTAAATGAAGAGTGACCCACTCAGGAAAACAGCAAAGCTGGGAGAAGAAACCACCTTTCACCAGGGTCCTGGTTCCCCAGATGGGCACACAGCATCTTTCCCCACCCCTCCTTTAAATCCCAAAGCAGTATCTCCCCTCTTCATTCATTCACTTATCCCAAATAAGTCCAAAAGGAGAGAAAATAAAGAAGAAGGATTTTTAAGTTCACATTTAAAATAGCTTATGCATTTCGGAGCTCCTTCCAGCTTCATCTCAGCAACATAGTGCTGCACGCCAAGGTTTTATACGTCATGTCATCAGGGGGTTGCATTTACAAATAAGATCAAGAAGTGAAATAAAAATCACTGGAGATGGCTAACTCGCTTGCTAGCAGAGAGCAGGGGGTTGAATTGATCTCCTGGCTCAGGCACAGACTTTTCCAGCTGCCAATAACATCCAGCTATTAGGGCCAGAGCACACAGTGTTTATGGCTGTGGCTTGTAATGAAATCAGCATCTCACACAGGGACCTTAACCCCTCAATAGATAATGGAGGTGACAGAGCTGGCCCCTATGGAGCAGAAGGGAAATACTGAGAGCAGTGCTGCCTTTGATATACAGAAGTCTCTGAAGAGAGTTCAGAGCCCTTGGAGGGTTATTGACAAACTAAGGGAAGTCCCTCTGCCACGTGAAAGCCTGGAGGAGGGCTTTAGAGCTGGGTATGACTCTCAGGGTTACTTTGGGGACATCCCCTTTCCCACTTCCAGGCTGGAGAGACTCAGGTGAGCATCAGCTTGGACATCTCATCCCCATTCAAGGAAGGGGTGAGCACTTGCTTTCTCAGCCCAACAGGGAGGAAGCTGTAAGTACAGACCTGGGACACAGCCTAAGAGGTGGCTGAGGACTGCTGAGAGCTGCAGCTTCTTCCTTTGGGATACAAAGCACCCGTGCAGCCCTCCTGCATGGCTGCAGGGATGTTGAAGAACACAGAGCAAACTCAGCCCATGCAAACAACCTTCATGCTCAGCACAGCATCTTGGGTTTATAGAGAGGAGAAACACTTGCAAAGCCTTCCAGAAGTTCCAGTCAGCAGGCTTACTGCTGCAACCCACATTCCAGATGCTGGAGAGCTTCTCCAGCTGCACTGGCAGGGGAAGGAAAGCTGCTAGCTCTGTGCCCCCCTCCATCCCTAAACCAACACTGATTCTGGACCTATCCACCAGTGCCCTGAAACACTGGTGTGGTGTAAATCCTACAGTCTGGATCCGCCACACACATTTCCTTCCCTCAAATAAATTGCTGTATGTAAGAGATTTTTTTTTCTTTTCTTTTTTTTTTTTTTTTTTTTCCAGCCCAGGCTTCCCTAATGAACACTGGGAGGTTTATATAAACAAAGAAATGAAGCAGGGCAGTTCATGACTAAGGAGAAAATATCACAACCACACCAACAACATCAACAGTTTAGAGAAAACGCTTGGAGCTGTCAATACCCTGAGATGAGTGGTGAAAGGTTTGGGGATGGATTCCAGTTGGAATTAATAGACAGCTTGCTGGTTTGCTTACAAACCATGGGGGAAGACTGCACTGCTCAGCTGCAGGTCAGAAATAGTACCAACCACATAGGAAACAGAACATGGAAAAGCCCAAAGCGGGACAAACTCTCACAGCCATGGAGAATCTGAAATGAAAGAGCTCTCTGCCAAGAGAGGAGCTCAAGAGTTTGGCTCCTTCAAAGCTCAGGTCTTAAAATATATCCCAGCAGTTTGTAGCTGTACATTCCTAACCCAGGGTGTGCAAAGGACTCAAACTGGTCCTGGTAAAGGCACCTCAAGCAAGACTTTTTTTCCTTCCAAAACAAACACGGAGTGGTGCAGCGATGCCAGAGGGCTCCTGAATGAAGCTCTTGAAGCCACACTGATATCTTAACCACGTGCTGAGACTGAGCATGAACCCACACTCCAGCCCAGGCTCAACTTTTGGGCACAGATTCCAATGCCTTTGCATGCCTGGCACAGCTTCCAATCCATACTGGGAACAGAGCCCACAAGAGGACCTTGCCCAAGAGCAGCCTAGCCCAGCTCAGCAGACAGAACCAGGTTTAAATCCAGGTGCCAACACTAGAGATAGCAAAAGTGAAGAACTGAAGAAATCCAAGGTGTTACTCACATGTGACTTGGGCTGGAAACACAGCCAGGAGCCCAACCAAGATGAGGAACCAGCACCTCCTCTGCAGCAAAAGCCCAGCCAAAGTTCCATCCCCAGAAGAACCAGAGCAAAGGCAGGAAGGGCAGGGAGGGCTGGGTTAGTAGAAATGGATCTCAGGAATTCAAACCCCACCTCTAGTGATGGTGGGATTGGTTCAGCTCTCTGATGGACAGAAGGGAACCCCAGCCAGACCCAGAGCTGTCCCACTAACAAGAGTCAGGGGCTCCTCAGAGCAATAATTGGGGTCAGGTGCTGGGCAAGGACCTTGTGTCCATCTACAGGGTTTGGGGTGTCAAGAGCTGCTGGTTCTCATGCAACTCCCACCCCAGAAGGCACCCTCAAGGGTCCAGACCCACAATATCTTTGGGTTCTGGGTCTTGGCACAGCTGTTCTGCAGCTGTATTTTGCAGGAGGTGGGCTCAGAGAGACCTGTAGCTTCCTTAAGCTTCTGAGCTCAGGCTCAGCTTCCATAAAGCTGAGTTTTTATGGTGTGAGAGTGTGGCTGGGTGTAGGCAGTCACTGGGATCTACAGGATCCAAGCCTGCATCCACTGGGTAACTTTGCTTTGTTTTAAAAATGGTTTATTCTGGATTTGCAAATACAACCCATCTCTTCAGCCCAAATTGACTTCCTGAGCTTACATCCTTCCCCCAAACTCTTCTGGCAACTTCCATTGCCCTAGGGTTTCTACAACATAACCCTCCAACATCCACTTCCCCCTCCCAGCATCTTCCCTTCTTTCTCACCACATGCTTAAGTCTGTTAATCCAGTTGGCCATAAAGGAAAAATAAGGGAATGGACTGGGTAGAGCCGTGCCAAATCAAAAAGGCTTTCATGACTTTGAATTTGGAGTCTCAAACCTGAAAGGCTTTCATGAATTTTGATTTGAATTTCAATTTACAATCTGAAATCTTGAAAAACTTTCATTAAATTAAATTTGCAATATTTGCCTTTTTTTTTTTTTTTTTTTTTTCCTTTTCACTTAGCTTTATGACTCTCTTTCAGGGTTACATTTCTAGGCTGTCCATCTTTCTGGACCTCCAGTTTCTCAGCTCGTAGTTTCATGCCTGATGCTGTTCAGCTTTTCCCTCAGGAAGGAAAGTTCAGAACTCTCAATTTAAAACTTTTTGTCAGTGTGAGCTTGCATTAAGCCGAGGGGTTTCTCATGAGGTTTGTGCCACACGACTCTGCTGGAAGGGAAAGGAGATGTGGAGAACCACGGGAAAATTGCATCTTAAAGAGGCTCAGCAAGACTCAGAGCAGAACTGTCAGCAGCAGAAGTGGCTGAGGAATGAACCCAAGGTGGCTGAGCTGCTGACAGCTGCAGAGCAAGCCAGAGGAGAGGTGGATTGGGGAGCAGAGGGGAATATTTCATCTTTTCTGACTTGATGAGTTTGAGTTGGCACAAGACAATGAGGAGCAGCTGTCAGGTGGAGATGCCAAACTACCCTGTGCATTTAACAGCAAAAATAATGACACTCTTTCAGACCACTAATGTTTGCAGTTTCTCAAGGGCGTTGGCTCGTTTTCTTAGGAAAACCCTCCTCCAAGAACTGGGGTTTTTTTAAACCAATATTCAGCCCAGAGCTCCAGCAGCAGCAGCAAACTTTTCACTCTGCAAATTAGCAATCAGAATAAAATCCACTTCCCAGAGCTAACTGGATGTTAAGCAGAGTCTGAGCCACCTGGATCCATCCAAGCAAACTTACCTGTGGATCCTTAAATATTAATTTATTTAATAATTTCTTCCATTTCTCCTCTCATAACCTCTTTGGCTTTTCTGTTGCCCAAGAGCTAGTTTATTTCATAGAGTTGTTTTAATTCATAAAGTTATTTAGGTTGGAAAAGACCCTTATGACCACTGAGTCCCATGTGTAACAGCAAATTGGGAAACACGTGGAAAACTGAAGAAAAAGGAACAGTTGGGTTCCTTTTTATTGTGGACGTGCAACAAAAATGTGTGTCTGGGTAAAGCAAATTTAGGAAATTTCAGACAACATGCCCCAGGAGGATGCAAAATAATAAAGATTAAATCTCAGTCCATTTGTGTCTGGTATCTGGGTGACTTTAAAGTTGTTCTAGGACCACAGCACAGCCACGGTGTAAATGCAGCTCAGTAGAGCACCCACCAAGAGCACAGTTTTAGCTGAGGAATGGATGTTGTGGTGTCCAACCAGGTCCCAAAACCTACTCCAACCTAAACCCACCCACTCCAACCCCCTTTCTCTCCAGCACCAGTTCCTCAGGGTATTAATGCCAAGCAGGCAGGGGGTTGGTTCCCTCCAGGGTAGGAAAAACACATAACAGGGTAGCAGGAGGTCAAACTCTTTGAAAGCTCAAAGTTTTAAGGATGTTTTCTCACCTTTACGTGCAGAACAAGTTTTCTGATTTGGGGGGTTTGTTTCTTTTCTTAGTTCTGCTTTGCCAGGTGATCAGGTAAAGCAAAGGAAGAGCACGGTCTTTGGTGGGGGAAAGAGGGAGAAAGAGAGGAAAAAAGAAGGAGGGGAGAAGGAAAAAGGAGGAGAGGTGAAACTGGCTGGGACCTCCACGAGGCTCTGCACCACCTGGGATTATGCAGGACCATCCATCTGAGCTCAAAATTGTGGTGGTATTTCCCATTCCCAGAAAACCATTCTGGTTTTGCCAGAGTTTCCCTGAATAAAACAGCAAGGTCCATCCCAAGAAAACATCCCGACCACCTCAAGGCTTTTTTTTTTTTTTTTTTTTTGGAAAACACAAAGGAAAGAGGGAATTACACTGTGATGTCAGCAGCTGAGCAGGGATTCAGAAAACTCTTTAGTTTGAGGCTTTAAGAGATCTGCATTTTTCCTGGAAAGATCATACAAATCAAGTGTCTGAACTCTAGTTACCTCTTTCCAACCTGCCAGGTTTTTTTTCCCCATTAATAAAACACAGTTAAAATATTCCAGTTCACCTTCTACAAATCTACTGTGGCATGTCCTGGAATCCAGCTCATGTCTCTAAATGCATGTACTATTATCTTGACTTCCTCCTGCTTATTGGCAATGGCTAGTAATCTTTCAGTTGTGGTATGCAAAGCCAAACATGAACCACTATTTTCCATTATGGTTGTAATTTTGGCCTGTAATTTTATCACTCAAATCTAAATCCACTTCAGAAACACCATAAACTAATTGTCACAGCATAAATTGAAACTTCAGAATAGTTTATAAAAGTGATTTAATAAAAGGGAAATAAAAAATAAGTTAAAGCCATAATATTTTTTTGGAAAAAAAGAATAATCAAATATTTCTTTCTCTTTACCTTGTTTCAATGAAAGAACCTGCTTCTTTTAAATGCATTTATAGCAGATTTGTTTGTCTTGGATTACACAGTAGCAGATACAACATTTGTACAGTGAGAGTTGATTAAAAAGACAGACCCCCCCCCCCCCAAAAAAGCACAATGTAAACAAATGAAATTTGTATGCAGCAAAGATATCCTTGCCTTAATTTTTTAAAAAATATCAAATGCCAAGTGCTAACAATATGCCCGTGTTCTTATTACACACTTTAAGGCATTTTTCACAGTTTTGCAAACCCAAACACTTTGCAACCCTCCCTCAGTTTACGTTAGGGGATGATGTGAGTGGCTGCTGCTCAGCCTGCTTCACTTCATTCATGTGAAGAAACAATATACAGAGGACAGAAAGTGATCCCCTCTGTTTATACTGACGGGGGGAACAAAAAGGGAAAAAAAAGAAAGAAAAATTAAAATTAAGAAAAATTTAAAAAGCTCTTGCTCAAGTAGCAAACAGGGAATCTGGGGCTGAGCTTCCCAGTACAGATGGGATTGGGAAAGGCAAAGGATGACAAGGATGTGAGTGGGATTTCCAGGAGTAACCCCAAAATAACCCCCCCAGAAATCAAAGAGCTCTCTGCCCTGCCAGGGTCTGCATTGGGTTGTTTGATGGTGACAGGGGGAGGATGGAAAGCAATGGGTTGTGCAGGGGGTGTGTGGATAAAAACAAAAAACAACCAAAAAACAAAAAACAAAGAAGCCCCACGCTTACTCATAAAAAATTGCTTCAAAACTGCAGCAGGAGCCTGTTTATAATAAACCAACAAATGATATAGAGGCTGCTGTTTGGCACAGGAATGGCCTGGGAGAGGTTTGTATTACAATTTCTCTCGCTCAGCCTTCATGGTATAAGGCAGAACAGGCTGAAATTTATGTTCTCCTGGTACTTTCATCCTGGCTGGGCTATTCCAGAGACAGTTCTGGCACAGTCCCTCGCTTTGCTCTACCCTGCATCCCTCTGGATTTATCACCAGGGCTTGGGGTGAGGGCAGAGGGGCATTTCTGACTTCTTTATGGGGATGGAGGCACTTGAAGAGGGCAGGACAGACAGAGATAAGTAGCCCCAGAGACAGCTACTACCCTCCCTCCTGTGCTTTCTTGTACTCTACACTACCTTGGTTTTTAGTGTGAGACCATCAGGGCTGTGTCTGGGGTAGGTGCAGGTTTGGAGAAAAATGAGAGAATGAGAATTACTTTCATTTTGTAATATTTTTGTTGCTTAGGTTTTGCTCTCTCTTTCTAGCCTAGCAAGCAAAGCTATTTGAGTTCCATCCATCCATCCATCCTTCCCACCTTCATCTTTGGACCATCAAGACATTTTTAGCCATAGGCAGCTCAGAAGGTTGTGTCAAACTCACAAAGAACTGAGATGGGACCCCTGGACCTGACCAGGATCTTCTCTCTCAGTGCCTGAGAGAGAGGAATGAGCCTCACAGGTTCACAGAATTGTTTTGGTTGGAAAAGAACTTTAAGATCATCAAGTCCAACCACTAACCCAACTCTACTGAATCCAATGTTAACCCATGTCCCTCAGCACCACATCTACATGGCTTTGAAACCCCTCCAGGAATGGGGGAGTCCACCACTGCCCTGGGAAACCTGGGCCAGGGCCTGACAACCCTTTTGGGGAGGGAATTTTTCCCCTAGGTCACGTTGCTTCCTTTGGATGCATCATTTTCTCCATGGCTGCGAGAGAATCAGTTGTGAAGAATACCTGTCAGGTCCTCCAAGGCTGAGGGTAGAAAAGTTAAGCCCTCAAAAAAGTACAAAATGCCAGCCTTGACCTCTCCATCTCTGAATCAGGTTATGGGGTGGCATCTCTTGTCCTCTGAAGGATATTTCTGGTCACAGCAGAAGAACCAGCCCCTGGGAGAAGCTGAGCAACCACATCCAGGAGGTGTTTTGATATCAAAGCCAAGACCATGAAGCCAGGCAGTTTTTTGTACCAGAGATGAAATGGATCCCAATGTCCTGTAGGATTTCTGGCCATAACATTTTGGAGATGAGTTGAGCAATCACAAAACCCAAGTGACCATGGGCCACGGGGTCACCAAATCAATTTCCATCCAGATCAGTAGAAACCCTTGGCTGAAGTTGCTGAAAAGTTTTCTCCTTTAGAGTAACAACTCTAAAGCTTTTTCTCTTTGCAAAATACTTTGAGAAACTGAATAAAGAGCTTCCCAAGAGCTGGGTATTATTATTTATTGTTGTTATTGTACAGAATTCACTCCTCACTGTCAGTGAAACGGTAGCAGTGTGAGATACAGCTCTGGAGTTCCAGGGGGTGTCCTGACCCCTACAAATTACTCCTCAATGCAACAGCCAGAAAAAGTCAGAAATCAAGCAGAGAAAAAAAAACCAAAAAACCCAAAAAAAACCAAGAAGGAAGAAGTGTTTTCAGTACAAACCTCACTGTCTGCTGCATGAAATTCAGTCTTTAACACAAGGCTGTTTCACCAGGGCACCACTCCCTAAATGCCCCAAAATTCCACCAGGTGTTTGTTTTTAGTTTTTGTTTTGTTTTGTTTTGTTTTTTAGTTTGTTTTGGGTTTTGTTTGTTTAGTTGGGGTTTTTTTGTTTGTTTGCATTTTGGTTTTGGGTTGTTTTTTTTTTTTTGTGGTGGTTGTTTTCAATTGTCACATTCTCACTGGTCTTAAATTGGGTTTTGGAAGTTGCAGAGGAGTCTGTGGAAGAGGAAGAGTGGGAATTCAGGTGCAAATGTGAGAAGGGGGGGGCAACAAAGAAAAAAAAAAAAAAAAAGAGAAATGGAGGTGGAGAGCACCAGGGAGAAGGAGAGAGGAACAATAACACAGGTGCCCTCTAACCAGTGCCAGTGTTTTTCATCTCCAGCATCTCTCTTGCTGGATCTTTTTGTGACCCAGATGACCTGGAGCCTGGTGGATCAGGGCAGCCCACCTGGGGCCCCTGCTCCTTGTTTCACCCCTTCCCCTGCCACCTTTTGGGGCCAAAAGCTCCCCAATCATGCTACCAACCATGCCCTGTGATCTGATTTCCTTTCATGGCCATAGTTATGCTTTTCATAACCCCCCCTGCCAAGTGGTATTGCTGCAAGTGATGCCTGGAACAAGGAGAGGAAAGGAAGAAAGAGCTTGGGGGGAAGGGGGTGGGGGGTGGAAAGTCAATGAAACAGAACAGATAATTTTGCAATTTAATTTTCCATCTTCTCTAAGAACGGTACCAGTGTCATGCTTGATGGATGAAACTGCTCCATAGAGCCTCTCAGGATTAATTCCCCTCCTAGAACTTCAGCCGTGATTTTCCAGAGCAGCCTCTTGGCTCCTTTCTTCAGTCTTCCCCCCTGCCCTGGTCCCTTCCCTTCTCTCTTCTCCTGCTTGGAAGAATGTTTTGGATCCCAGCCGACAAGGAGAATTAGGCTGGGTATAAGGGCTGGCTTTCATGTGAGCTGAAGAGACTCGAGTCCTTTTTCCTGAAGGAGAGGGCAGCTTTTATGTGGAAAACCTCAGCAAAGCAACAATCCTGAATATCCTCTGTTCCTTATCTGAAGCTGCTGACTACTGCACAAACACTGTGTATCTGCTCCTTCCAGGATCTCAAAGGATCTACAGTTTTTACTACCATCCCACTTGGGCAGAAATCTCTGAAGCCCATTAAAGGTTACACCGTAATCTGATCTCCATATTTTCTCAAGCCAGGAGATCAGGAATTTAAAGACAAGGTTTGATCTTATCTAATTTTTTTTTTATTTTTTTTTTTTTTTTTTTATCTGATGATGCTGGCTCCACCAAATAAGATTTATCTGAAAAGAAAATAATGCAATTAATGTCCTGGCTGCCAAAGCCTTTCTGGAGACCTCTCAGGTTTTTTGCTGCTCAGAGCACTCCAATTAAATGTAACTCTGTAAACCCCAGCAAAGCAAACCCTTATCAGAGAACATGCAACGCTCCTAAATTCCTAAATTCAATTTGTGGATTGGGTAAATCCCGTGGAAAGGGCTCAGGCTTACTATGCTTTCCTTTCATTTTATATTTTTTTTTTTTTAATTAATTTCTCTGTGTGTGTGTGTGAAGGGGACACAGAGACACTGTTCTGAATCAAACCCCAGCTCTTTCCCCTGGCCTGGCAGGGTGCTCACATACCACTACCAAGTGCTATTACTGCTTTTACGTCACTGAAGAATTTTTCTTCATGTTCTTTGGCATCCTGCAGCTGAAGGGGCTCCAGGAAAAAAAAACAAGCTTGATGTCCTGACAGGGGGACAAGGGAGACACGTGAAAGTTTTGTCCCCAAGCTGTGCAAGGCACGCAGCAATGGGGACTGAGGTGTCCATGGCTCAGCCCAAGTGCTTGATCCAGCTGGATCTCACTCAGCCCAAAGAGGACAGCCTAGTAGGATAGCTAGATGCTTGAACATCTCTCATAGAGCTCCTCTGGAAAAATAAAAAAATAAAAATGAGGGAGATCTTCTTCAAGCCGGGGGTTTTCCCGGTTCTCCAGCAATTTAGAAGGAAGAAGAAGTCTTCAGGGAAGACTGAGATCCTATACAAAGGGGGAAAGGGACACTGAAAATGGATCTTTTTTAAAAATCAAGGCACTTCAGATCAGCAGCTTCCAACTGGGCAGTGCCTTTCCCTGTCCAGACTCCTTTCCATCTTCTCCTCCATGAAGGTCCAGGAATGCAAAGAGTTTGAGAGACCTACAGGAGGAGGAGCAAGGCTGGAAAAGAGTGGAGGGACAACCTAGGACTGTCATTCCTCTCTGAGCTGAGCTTTTTGTGGTGGGCATCACCCCCAGGGTTTCTCAGGAACAGCAAGTCAGGAGCAGCACCTGGTGCCAAGGGTCAGCAGGACCTGGATAAAAGAGGAGGTTTCACCATGAGCAGGTTCACCATGAATGGATTCATTGACTGCAATCCCAATTCTTGGCTTTGCTTTGCTGTGCAAAAGCAAAACATCATTTCTGGCTGATCTCACCTGAAGTATTTCCAGACTGCTTTTCCTCCAGGTTATTTGGGTTTGGAACCAGTCTGAAAAAATTAATTGTGCACCCAGCCCTAGGGTTTTACTCTATCAGCTGCCTTCAGAGCTCCCGTGGAAGCACTTTGGCTGTGGCAACTTCCATGATGGAAAAAAAAAAATATGTTCCTGCCCTCAAATCTGTCTCAGCCTCTTGTTCTTCCGAGGCATGAATAGGAAGAACTCCTGCCCTGAAATAAAGAAAAAATAATAAATTGCTTTGAAATCTCTGCAGTCAGGTGACAGATGTGACCACAAGGAAGTTCACACACCTGTGAGTCACCATTTTCAACTGCAGTAGAATTTTTTTTCTTTTTAAAATTCAGAAACCTCTGGAATATCATCACTTTCCTCCTTTCCAAGGAACTTTTACCTAAACCTTTCTCTACTAAAAACTTCATTTCACAGGATGAATGTACCTGCCCTTGGCTTTGCCTCTTTCTGGATGGTGCCTCCTGCCCCCATTTTCTTAGTTCATGGAAGGTCATCAACAGAATCTCCATCTTGTTAGTGAAAGTCTTTTTTTTTTTTTTTCCTTCTTTTCTTTTTTTCTTTTTTTTTTTTTTTTTGATAAACATTCTCTGGCATATACATCGTTTTTGTTTAAAAATGGCCATACTACTTAATAACAAACTCTGAGGCTTTAATGTATGAGCATTGCAATCCTGACTGCAAATCATTTAGAACAACTTTAGCAGATGTGTAGGGCCAGGGCAATTCGTAAAACAACTTTGTTCACAACCACCTGGAGTAACTAACCTGAAACCATCAGCAATGGCCCTATCTGAACCTAGACAGAGCCTTTGTCTTGGCCATGGCAGATCCTAGCTCTTCAGGTGATCACATCACCTTCAGTTGGTGTTCAGATCAGCTGAAGGCTCCGTGGTAGTTTAGGAACACTGAATTTTAGGGGACTGTCCCCTCCTGACATGGAGAACAATGACCTGGAGTCTTCCAGTGTAGATCAAGAAGATGGTGAACAACGAAGATGTCACTTTTGGCAAGAACCAAGCCTGCCTAGACCTCTATCTGACCTTGCTTTCCTCTTAGAGGAGCTGATTCATCTTCCCCTGATTATGACAGAAGTTTTCATGTGGATGAGGAGGGCAGGAGCCCAAACCTTGCAAGATTTTGCTCCATCCCACCTGCAAACGTGCTTGTGACACGCCTCGGGGATGCGACGAGCCTCATCGCTTCTCTAATCAAAGACCTTGCCCCCTGCCAGGAAATCAGTTCCATGCAGTAAAACTGAAATTTCCATTCCTTGTGTAAACACCACGTATCTCTCCAGCGGTGTCCATAAAAAATGCAGGAAAGTGCAAAGTCAGCAGCTGGAATAGCCGGGTACCTCCGTGCATGGAGCTTACACCAGGTGGTCTCTGTCAGGGGAGGTGATTTATGGTAAATCTCCCCCTCTTGGGCTGCTTTTATTTAGTTAGTGGGAGTTTGACAGCCCAGAGGTCACAGACACTCCAGTCACTAGTGGTTTCTCTACTGAAATGGAGAAATGCCTTGATGGAGGGGAGGATGGGGGGGGAGCAGGATGGGACAGGGAGAGAAGGACCCAGCTGAATGCACACCAGTGTCAACTGCTGGAAAAAAAAGGAGGTCCATAAATAGTCAAGGGTTTGGAAGATGAGGGGTGCTGAATAGTGCCTTAATCACAACTGAAATGTCAAAGGAGGAGGGGGAAAGAGCTCTCTATTTATCCTCTCTTGCATGAGATTTAAAACTGGGGAGACAGAGTCCTTGGGGACCTCACAATGAATTTTTTGCTGTGTATCCAAGGAAGAAGCCTGTCCAGGCTTCTCATAGCTTTTTTTTTTTTTTTTTAACCATGTTCAGCTAAATTTTTGGAAAACGAGTTCATGACCCTGCTCCTTTCTTACTTCTGCCTTTCTCTTTGGGCTTGTGTGAGACACTTCACATAAATCCTTGCCTCAGTTTAATCATGCTGTGGGAGGGCAGAGGGAGAGCAGCACTTCTTGAAACATCCTTGGAGAGCTCCAGGGGAAAGATGCAGCAAGGAGGAGATGCACAGCTTCAGCTGAGGTCCTGGACATCCCTGAGTTGTGGCACCTCAGTTGTGCTTTGTTAAAGGGACATATCTCATAAATCTCATGGTTATATGGGAAGTGAGAGCCCTTTGTTTAAGCCCAGATGGAGGAGCATTGGGTGCCTGAGGTCTGAGTGCTGCATTCTAAATGCACGTGTGCTCTCAGCACCCTCCTGATGTGAAACCCTGATGATCCCCTCCAGCTGCTCCAGGATACTCCTGCAACATCTCTTCTGCACCCTCTTTGAAGAACCAAGCCACAGACAACACAGGTCTGCAATGGCTCCTACCTGAGTGCCTGCTTTCAAACGCATTAACTAGCAGCACTACTCCTGATTTACTCAGCAGACTGAGGGAATGGGCAATTCTGCAATCCTTAATAGTTCAACCACTTTGATTTCCTCTTGAGATTTGAAGCCCAGGGACCTGAGACGTTGCTACACCCTTGCTTCCCACAAGCACCACGTGTGCCTTTCACTTGGTCTTCATTAGAAACGCCTCGATGATGAGCTCAGCCTTACTTCTGCATGGAGCCAGGAGCAGTGCTATTGGCTTTCGTGGAGCTACTCTGGATTTACATCAAGGTGAATGAGATCAGACCATTAGCCTCCCTGGCAAGCTCCCTAGAACGTGGTTACAATTTCATTTGGTCCCTGAAAGGCTCTAATTTGGGCCAATGGCTTCCCCTCCCTCCTAGGCTGTAGACATCAAGGTCACCAAATCCCAGATGTTCTCCAAGGTCCCTGGGGGGTCATGCTTTGATTTTTGTACTGGACATTTTGCTGCTAAGAAGAAAAATAGTCTGGGTCTCATTTTCTAACTTGCACAGCCCAGGAAATGCAGGAAGCTGCTGGGTTCAGGTTTTTCATGTGTGACAGATCAGCTTTTTCATACATCTGCTGATACAATGCTCAAGGATAATTTGGCTTTCCTTGGGAAAAATCGGCAGCTGGAAAACTTACAGGAAAAAAAAAAAATAAATAAAAAGAGCTTTTTTCCCAAGGAAATCTCCCCTCAAGTTCATAGGAAAATTGCAGTGACCTACAAAGCAGAGAGTAAGAGTTGAGTGGGCTGGAAGAGTTTGAGACAGTTGTTCTAGCTAATTCTTCCCCAAGGAAGGAGGCTGTGCCTGCTTTGGGAAGGGGTCCTACTCTATGGGAAGGGACTTGGACTTTCCCCCTGAAGCAGTCCCTGAGCAGCCGATGGAGAGACTTCTGAAGGAAGAGTAGCAGAGGAATGTTATCTGGCTGAATTGGGCATTTCTCTCCCAGGAGTGTCATGAAGGACCAATGGAAGGTCATAAACACTCAAAGATCTCATGATAAAGTGGACTTCATCCATGTAATCCCATTACAGAGGACGTGCTGGATGGTTTGTATCAAATGAAGATAGGGAAGAGATGAAAGGAGATCTCCTAAATGAATATTAGCATTTTTGGGGGGGTTGGGGAGTGGCTGCTCTCTATGGAGGATGAGGAGAAGTGCAACACAAAAGCAACATAACACTGCAAGAATGACTCAAGCCGTGTGAACAAGGGCTGCTCCTTGCTCTTGGCTTATGGACATCCCTCCTACTGATGCCACCACAGCAGCCACAGGACCCCAAGCAGCTCCTACAGAGAAGAAACAAGAGTTGCAAATCTTAGTTCTAAGTTGGGATTCTTTACTCACGCCCTGAATATTCATCCAGAATGTCACGGTTTGTCTGCTTTTGGACCAAAAAATAACAGGGGAAATACGGATCATCTTGGTATAAAGCAGAAAATTTATGACTCAACCCAGAGTCTAACTCCTGTGTGATCAGTATTTCTGAAACACCAGCGAATTATGAAGGTACTCAGCATGCATTTTAAGCTCATTTTAAGCAGCAGGTTAAACAAATCTTGTCCATACATGTTTTGTTGCTCAATGAGGTGTTAAATAGGAGATGCTCTTCAAACAGACTAATCCATCCACGAGAAAATACACAAAAGAAAAGCTCGGGGATGACATTTACCACTCCCTAAGCACGTCAGGAAGGCTGCCTGTCTTCTCCCTTGCCATCGCCAAGGGAGAAAAGGATGAAGTGGGAAGGTCTCTGCCTTAGAAAAACAGCTGCCTCCAACTTAAAAGGCGAGTGGCAAGGTAGAGAGGTCTGACTGAGATCACAGGCACTTCTGGGCAGATAGGATCTCCGGGAAGCGAAGACAAGGTGTGAGAAGTCTGTTCTTTCTTGTATCATCGCAAGGGTTCTTTTTTTTGAAGATAAGCCCATTTTGGTGGGGGAGGGCTGTCTTTGCACTTCAAGGGAGGGCGGGTTTCCACCTCCCCTCTGTTTGTTTTCTAATTTTCTTTTCACTCTCGTGTCGGCTCTTCCTGACCTCCTCTCTCAGCAGCATCACCGCCACCTCTTCACGGGGCCCTGCAGACAGGGGTTAAGAGGCCTCACAAGGGAAGGGAGTTTTATGGTGGGGGCTGGAGGAGACAGGCAGGGGCTCAGGTGGAAGGGATGTAGGGGAGGGAGAGGCCAGGCCATTCATGTAGGCTTTGGAGCAGTGACCACCGCAGTGATGGACCACAGGAGCGTCACAGAACCACAGAATGGTTTGGGTTTGGTGGGACCTTAAAGATCATCCAATTCCAACGTTCCTGCCATGGGTAGGGACACCTCCCACCAGCCCAGGGTGCTCCAAGCTCCATCCAACCTGGGCTGAGACACTGCCAGGGCTGGGGCAGCCACAGCTTCTCTGGGCAACCTGGGCCAGGGGTTCATCACCCTCACAGTGAAGAATTTCTCCCTAATATCTCCCCTGAATCTCCCTTCTTTCAGCTTGAAACCATTCCCCAACCATTGGGTTGATCACACAAAGTGCAATCATGTTCAGAAAAGAAATGAACAAAGAGAAAGGAGCATTGCCAGGGAGGAAAAGGGAAACAAAGTGGGAAAGGTTGAGAATTTCCCACTTAACTCAGCCCATGTCTCCTGACCCTTCTCTTCTGATCCCCCTTCTGATGACCCTACCTACAGACCCGGTAATATAATCTCCTATCTTTTCATCAGCTCTTCCTTCCTCCAGGTTTAATCTCTTATGACACAAATGAGTTGAGTTCAGGGTTTTATTAGTCAAAACGAGGGATTTCAAGCTCTGAAAGGAAGAGAGAGGAAGGGGACCTGCTGGCGGGCTGCTGCCCGTGTCAGGTTGTTGTACAAACATTACCTCCTGCAAATCCCCAGCTTGGTCACCAAGTCAAGCAGTGGAGACAGTTTGCCCAGTAGTTTGACCTTTCACCTCCCCTTTACTAAATAGACCTAATTACTGCATTTGTCTGTCATTTAAGCAACAAATGACTCCATTGAGGTCATCTGAGGGAAGCTGGAGTTCTTAGCTGTCATCTCGAGAGAGCTTGGCTAATTTTATCCTGCTGGGGAAGAAAGCCCTATGAAATTTTGCTGGCAGGCTCGGTTACAATTGCTGTTTCCTGGGGAGGGTTTGGTGGCACACTCAGTGCTCAGGAGAGCAAGGTATGGCCCCACCAGCTCCTTTGAGTTCAGAAACCTCTGGGCTTTCCAGAAGTTGTAGGAGAAACCCGAAAGGATAAACTTACTGGGACCACATAAAGAAAAGATAACAGTAATAATGAGAAGGAGAAGGAAGAAGAAAGAGAAAGAAGAAGGATGAAGAAGGAAGAACGACAATAGAAGATGTGTAATTTTCTTTTCTAAATCCAGATTTTGCTATTGGAAATGTCAAAACTCGCAGTATGCTATCAGGTTTTCTTCATCCAAAAGGAGAGACAGAAACTACAGATGCATTTGTTTCAACAGTGGATAGAACTGGATAGAAGTAGGTCTGGAAGAGGTCACCATGATCAACTGCCCCAGACCCATTCCTGTCTAATCTTCATCCCCTTTCATCTCCCAGCAGTAAGAGACCCTCAGACTCTCCAGGCCACTCCTTGCACATCCCTCCTTGACAAAACCTAAGCTCAAGGGCAAGAGATGCTCTGGCACTTCTCTGCTCCTTCAGATGCCAGCTGGCTGTCCTCACCTCACAGCCCATCCCCACCCATGGCCTCTCTGTCTTCAGATTTAAGACCTGGCCTCTGAATTCACTAGGAGCCCACCTCCATCCCTGCCTTGCTTAATTCAAACAGACACCTCCCCATTTTCTTCTGGGTTCCTCCTCCATATGCAAGGGCTCCCCTTTAAACATCTGTAAAACATCTCCAGCCTCCTCAACCCCCTCTGTAAAGCTTTCCACCACCATGGTGCCTTGAAGACAAAACAAAAGATGACAGCAGCCTCGACTGTTGTTGTTCCCATCGTGTTAATATCAACTGAGTGCTTCCTCCAACTGTCCCCATCTGTATCCATCCATCTATGGTCTCTCCTCCCAGGCTCTGCTCCACCACCCTGGCAGGCTGAGATGAAGGAGTTGCAAGAGCAAAACCCACCCTTTGGGCCCCCCTGTGGGGACAACACCTTGCTTGGAGGTGGTCTGAGGGATAGGAGCCCTCTTTTTCCAAAGGAATGGCTTTTATCCTGAATTTCTACAGCCCCAAGCTGAGGAGGGTCTCGGTGCCTGCCTGACGCAAACCAGGGGTGAGATAAAACCCAGCATGGGCTGGCAGATCATAGATTTACAGATGGGACCTTAAAGACCATCTAGTTCCAACCCTCCTGCATGGGCAGGTACACCTCAAACTCGACCAGGTTGCTCAAACCTCAGCAGAACCCACCCCACCATCAAAGAGGCAAAGACCCAGGGGCTGAGGGCTGAAAAGTGAGAAGATGGTGACTGATGAAGGCACGCTCGGTGCTCTCCTTCAGCCCCATCTTTCAGCAGGGCTTAGATTAGGTCCATCAAAAGCAGATCTTTTCCTTGCTCTCTTCACTCCTTTCCACTCTGCTGACACAAACCCCCATGGCTCAGGTTGGGTATCAGCAGCAAAACGCCGTGAGTGCAAAGCAACCTGGCAAAGAAATAAGCTTGTGCAGGGGGAATAAATGATTGGATTTTTGTTTCACTGGCAGGTGAGTCCTGAGGAGCTTCCCATGGATTTTTTTTTCTTCCTTTAAGCAAAGTTTTGCTCCACCAGAGCCACTGCAGGACTGGTTGAAATAATGTTGTCCTCACCTAGAGGTGGGAGCTTCATGATATTGTAAATATACAGTATTTAACCCTGGAAAGGGTTAAACTGCGCAAAAGAAAACAAAAAAAAACCCACAACAAAACAAAAAAAACAACAACCTTATTGTGCTGTATTTATCTGGAAGGCTGTGTCCCTCATTACCTGGGGGACAAAAGGATTTGGAGGGCGAGAGCCCAAATGAAATCCACCCCTTAACCGCGATCTGCTGGCTCGAGTTTTTCATGTGCAAATAACAAGAAGCAGGAGAACAGAGAAGGAACCTTATCATTACCCTAATGCAAACTTCAAATAAACATCATTTCTTACGCTCAAAGGACATTTTGATGAAAAGTTCAATGTTATTACAGGTGCTTAAAGGGCTCTAAAAGCCTTATATCATGACGCAGGATGGAAATGTATAGAAAGAGACAGCGAACATTGTAATAACATCCTCTTCAGTTCCTCCACTGACAGATCCCCTGTTTTGTTAGAGCCCAGGCAGTATTTTAATAAGGCTGAGACACAGACGTCAAGTTTTGAGCTGTACATGTGAAGCAGAAAGATTTTCTCCTTTTTTCCAGCCCCATTTTTTTCCTCCTCCTCCAAATCTCTGCTCCTCTCCCCCTCCTCTCCATCATCTACCAAGCATCATGGAGCCCACACCAAGGCAACACATCCAAGGGCCAAGTTCTCCTTTTCATCTTCAACCAGATGACGTTTTTTGTTTAGATTTTGGCTTCTCTGTGCTGGAAAAAGGGTTGGTCTGAACTGCTGTATTTTAGTACCATGTTAGGAGAGATGCTGGAGGAGATAGCAAATACTTCCCAGGACTGGAATGGGAAAGAGAAGAATCAGTAAAAAAAAAAAAAATTAAAAAATTTAAAAAAAATTGCTGGGTACTTAAAAAAATAAAAAGGAGACTGGTAGTTGCAACACCTCACTTATTTCACACAACTGCAGCCACCACAAACTCCCAAGGCTGGGATTGGAGGAGGGAAGTGAGTGTTTGTTGTGGAAAGGGATGGGGAGGTTACTTGCTTATGAAGTTAGGTCAGTGTGGGACCATTGAGTACAAGCCTAAAGTTAAAGCCAAGAAGCCCAAGCCAACTATTGGGTTTTACTGATTTGGGTTGAGGCAAAATCAACTCAAGATGGACTTTGCAGGAAAAATAAATATCTAGGAGAAAGAATTGTCAAAAAGAGAAAAGGAGCAAAATAAAATAAAGAGCGTGATGAATCCTTTGAGCCAAGCAGTAGGAGCCCTGACCTCCTGCTGTCTGTGTACCCTTCCTGAATAAATATTTCTGTCATGCACAGATAAAAGATTATTTTTATAACAAAATTAGCTTCTCTCCAAAGCTCTGCTGATTTTGCTCTCTAAGCAAGACACTGAATTTCAGTTGCTCTACATTGAATGGGGAAGTGGAAATGTGCTGAACCCTGAAATGTCTTGCTCTTGGGCTCCTCTTCTGCCTGCCCTGCCCAACCTGCCCACTTCATTTGGGGGTGAATCTCATACCTAGGGTGTGGTTTATTTTCCTTCCATCTGATGATGAAAAGGGGATCTCCAAGAGCAAACATCATCTTAGGGATGTGACTGAGGACAGGGCATAGAACCAGGTCTGGAGATGCCCCTGGCCAGGCTGCCCCTTGCACCAGGTGTTTCTTCAGTGAATGGTCTTCTAATGACAGGAGATATAGCAGCCCTGGGAACAAAATTAATTAAAGCCACCTTTATCTGGCAGCACCAGGCATCTCCAGGGCACTTGAGGACAAGGTTTTACATCCCTTACCTTGTACATGCACACAGACAAAGCATGAAATTCTTTGTGTCCCTCTGCATCCTTCCCATTGACAGCAAAACATTGGCACGCTGGTCTTTCATTTCTTTTTTTTTTTTTTTTTTTTTTTCCTTTGTGAAGCAAAACAGCATTAAAAGCTGAAGCAAAGGCCAGTGGCTATCCAAAAACCTACCTGAAAAATGCAGCCCATCTTCAGAGGAAGCTGATGAAGGCTGCTGCTAACATGGCTGGCTCTGATTTACAGATTATTCCAGCTGAAGACTATTTACCCCATTTCCTCGTGGTTGTCTCCTCCAAGCCATGTATTAATTAGATCCAGCTACTAGCAATGCACCTCTAAGTTTCCTTGAGCTCATGCTCAGGATTGTTTTGAGTTCATTTTTAATAGCCTCAAAATCCTTCCACCTTTAAAAAAATCTTCTTGCAGGGCAACAAACCCCATCGCTGTTCCCACCACGCGCAGCGGTCACCCACGGTGGCTTCTGTGGGTTTGCCTTAGTTAAATAAATGTCCTTCCCCACAGCATTTTGAAGTGTTCCCAGTGGAAGAGTGAGGTAAGCCAATTTTGTTATCTAAGACAACCCAGGAGTTTTTTGTTTTTTTTTTTTACAGCGTGACCTCCGTGTGTCTGTGTGTACACGGACACGCACGCACACGCAAGCAGAAACGCACATAAAAGAGCCTGTTATGAGTTGGAAACTTAGGTAAATCTCCTTTAGACCTCATTAAGATTGGGGCTGGACTTGGCTCCAAGGTTCAAACTCCATCTGCTCCCCTCAAAAGAGCTTTGTTAACCACTTTTGTGTGTGTATGTGTGTGTGTGGTTTTTTTTTTAATGTCGTGGGGCTGAGGAAAGCTGATACAGAAGAGATTTTCCTGCTCTCCTTCTCCTTTTTAAATTCGGGGTAAATCAAGAGCAAAGCAGGTTTTACTGGGGTTAATTTGCAGTTGTTGGGAGCTGCTTTGGCTGACGTAGGGCTGTAGCAGCACACCTCTGAGAAGCTTTTTCTCTTTTCTACAGCCATGCAGTAAGGATTGGAGATGGCTTTTGCTCTGCTTGAAGCTTTTCCCCCCCTTCTTTAATACAGCACAGAGGAAAAAATCCCTACAGGGAGAAAACAAAAAACCAAACCAACCAAACAAAAAAAGTAAAACCCCAGAAAAGTTATGAGATTGCAAAATCCCAACTGGTTTGGACCTGTTGTTGGCCTCTTCTACTCCTCATCCCCCTTCCTTATCTCTCCCTCTGCCCTTTCCCTTCCCCTTTAAACCGCAGGGAGCAACAACGCGGTGATTTATCAGTGTCTGGTGGGTATTTGTGGCTCCCCAGTCCTCCTCTACCACTTTTCCACCCTGATTTACCCACAACCCTCACTTCCATACTCTCCAACATCCCCTGGGGGGGGGAAGAAGACCCCAGGGGCTCAGCCTGTGGCCGATGTCCGGAGCAGGCGACCGGGGATGCGCAGGCGGCCGTGCACCACTGCTCTCTTCTGGAGATTTATATATTTTATTCTGCCTATTTATAGAAGCCATAAGGGTTGGTTTTTGCTTTTATTTTTCTCTAGGTTAAAAGCTGGAGATAAACTGAGAAGCACACAGAGCTCTGAGGTAACTGAAACCTGTTAAAACATCCCCCTCCCGGCAAACAAACCCCTAAAAACTCATATTTAAACAGCTTGTGCATCACACTTTGTAATGATTTAACAACTTAACTTCTCCTCTCTCACCCTTTGGGAGAGAAGAGGTGAAGTCCTTCCGTGGTATCATGGTCGTGCTGCTTAATTAGGTTGTTTTTACGGGATTTGCAAAATAAAACTCGATTTCATAACAAAGAGTGAAACCACAGACAAGCTGCTGGTGTAATTGGAATGGAGGAGATAAGGGAGAAAGCAATCCCAGATGTGCTGGGGGGGGAGGTGGTGGTGGTAAAAGCAGGACTTAAATCAGGTTCAAACAGATGTTCCAAGGTCTGGGGTTTGCCAAACATTTCATATTCAAAATGTCCGGGGTTTTTATTTGAACCTTGTCTCCCCAGATGGGAAAAACCTGTTGAAATCAAATAAAAGCATCAACCTGCCTCTTCACATGACCCCAAGGATATATATACATGTATATAAATGTATTATGGCTTTTTTCAAGTCTGAAGGACTTCAGTTAGCTTGTGTATTTTTGTCCTGTGGTCGCAGTTGTATTTCAGAAACAGGGAACAAAATTTGGGGGTGTTGTTGCTCTCAGCTGATGGCAGCAGGAAAAGGAGAAGGAAAAAGAAGAGGTTCTCCTGGCTGGGCTGTAAAGCCACAAGTGATAAGATTTTGTTATCACACAGTCCCAGGGAGGTTTAGATAAGGTTGTGGGTGATTTAATAAGCTTCAAGCTGAACTTCCAGGCTGTCTGAGAAACATCTTTCTCTTTATTTGCTCTGGAGAGAGGAAAAACGAGCAATTTCATTCATTCAATTTCATGTATTACACAGCTGAATAAGTGTATTGTTATTTATATAACCCCAAGATGAAATCACCTGATAGCTAATGTTTATAAATTAATATCTCTGCAAGAACAACCAGATGGACACGTTCAGCCACAGCATGTAAATTGCTGGCGAAAACCAGACCTGCAGCAGAGGCAGATAAAGGGAGTGAAATCCTGACCCTGCTGAAGTGAGCAGCAAAGCCACAGAGGAGCAGGAATTCACCCTTTATCACTGTGCACAGCTGGGGAGACAGGGACAGATTTGGGGGGCAAGAACCTTCTGTTGGAGGGATGCTTCTGGAGGTGGGAGTTTGGTCTTGGACCAATTCTGGAATATCTAATTCACTGCTATCTTCTGTTCGTAGTAGAAATCATATAAGTCAAAATATAAATAATGTGTTTATACAAACACAGTTCCAGGTCAATTTATTAATTTATTAAAGCATTGTGGTGAAGCAAATCAGGATTTATAAATAAGAACTCAGAGTAGTAATGAAAATTCAGATACACACTGGCACTTTTGCTCAAGCAAGGTCCAGGTCTTGTTCCTTGCTTTATCTCTGCCTCAGTATCAGGGTATTTTCTCCTCTATGCCCTTAATTTGCTCTGGAGAGAGGAAAAATTAGCAATTTTGTTCAACAACCTTAACGTTGCTGTTTCTGAAAGAGTAAAAAACACCTTTGCCCACGCAGTCCTCTGTTTGCACAGTAACATGCTGCAGCTCACTCCTTTTTCCTACTCAAAAAGCAACATTTCTACTTCAGATCATGTCTCCTTGCAAATCAAAACTGAAATAACCCAGCAGCCTTAAATGTATTTCTAATTTCCTTCAAATAAACCATTTTGCTATGTCTGGAAAGTATATTCTAACGAGGGAAGTAGGGAGGAAGAGCTATTGAGATTTCTTGATCTCTTATTTTTATATTTATCATAAAACCCTCTCTTTTTTAAAAAAAAAAAAAATTCTTTATTTTTCCTTCTCAGATTCCTTTCATCCATGTGATCTTTCTCCACCCACACCAGGCAATGATTTAAAAAGTGTGATTTAAAAGGTGTATCTCCAACTTAAACATGATATAAAGACAGGCACAGCTCTGTTCCCAGCAGGTATCCAGAGGAGCTGCCGACATGGGAAGAATGTTTTTTAGTGAGTCAAAAACTCCATAAACAAAGGTCAAAGCTGTGCTCTCTCTAACTTGTAGGAATTCAACCTGAGTGAGAATACAAGCTCTTAAATTCTTTGTCATCCTGGCAGGAAGCAAATGTCATGTCGGAGGGGATCTAAAAGACAAACTGCTCCTATGTTTGCAATCAAGGCTGTGTAAGACTGATGAATCCAAAAGCCAGGAGTGTAAATTAATAAAAACATGGCCAGAACTTCCAAGCAGATGCATGACACTGACGTTTCATTTTTGCTTTTCCAATTAATTAAAAAGAAGGCTTAATCAGGACGCTGTTCCAAACACATGGAAATCAATGATTCTCTTTCATTTCCATGGAGCTTGGGTGAGGTCCAGTTATTTAAAAGGATAAATATTCCCATTCCTAGGGTTGAGGGATCTGATGGCGTGACATCATTGCTCAAACTGCCGAAAAGGTGCAGTTTGCTTCAGGCTGCAGTGATTTTTTTTTTTTTTTTTGGTAAAAAGGCGTTTGGAGAAGCTCATTATTTCTTGGATTTTAGCACTTGGCTTGTAATTATTATAGCAACCATTCCTCTTTTTTATTATTATTTTTTTTAAGAGGGAGAGAAGCAAACTCTCATCCTGGAAAAAAGAAAAAAAAAAAAAAATCAAACCAAAACACTAACAGGCAACAGGAGCAGAAAGTGGCCAAATGTCTTCTTGTGATGATGGGAGAAAATAAATTTGCAGGGACAACGAAGGCAAAGCTTACCTGGGTGAAGGAAAGGGTGTTATTTACACATCAAAACACAGACCCTTTGGGGAATTTGGGGCTCTGAGCTTGGCTGGGCTGAGCTTTGCAGTAATTACAGCCACGAAGGGTGTGGAGGGGAAGGAAACCAAGCTATATCCAAGCTGGATGTTAATAAATATGCAGGAGGTTATTCTCCTCTTTGAATGCATAAATCTTCCGTGAGCAGCCTGTGTGAGCCTGGAATGCAAGGAGCAGGGCTGAGCCAAGGCAAGTCCTGTCCAAATTTCACTACTTTCCAAACGATGCCTCATTTATTAGTGTAGGCAGGTCTGAGTCTCTGGGGATTAACATCTTGGCTGCCCAGAGTGATTAGATTTGAGATCAGGAGGAGCCCGGGAGTCTGATGTTAGAAGCAGCTTCGTTCAGCCTCAGCAGGGATTTGGAGTGTGGAGTTACTTTTTTTTTTGTCAAAAAATAAAGCACCTCTGAAACACTCCCAGCGTGGAGAAGCAACACCAAAATAAATCCAAATCCTTCTTTTCACACCAGGTCTGAGGTGACTGAGCCATCACTTAGATATCAATCGATCAATCGTTCCAAGTTAAAGGATTCCTGCTATCACTTTTCAGCAGTGATTGTATCATAATTAAAAGTGTAATAATTTTACTGTTTGTCACAACCCCTCGACATATTTTTGCAAAGAAAGCTTCAAGTTTGCAAGTATTTCAGGGGGGAAAAAAAAAAAAAAGGCTCAGCTGCAGGTTTGTTCCCTGCCTCAGCAAACCCAAGCATCTTCCAGCACTGCATCATCCTCCCCCAAAATGTCACATTTGGTATACCTGGACCTTGTGGAGATGAAGCTTGCTTCTCACACACAGTTTTGGGGTTTTTTTCCTGGTTATTGACACCAAAACCCACCCTTTAGCTCACCAGACAGGTCCCTAACAAGAAGCTTGATGGACAGCAGAGCAGTGGAAATGTTAACAGCTCTGTTTGCAACCAAAAGGAGAGAATCTGCACTTAAACCTTCCTGAAATCATCCCTGGGCTCCAGTGCCATGAGCTGGAGGTATTAGATGTGCAGATATTTGAAGTCCTTTGGCTTGGAGAGTGGTCATGCACTGCATTCTGCCCAATTCTCTTGATTTTCAGCAGATAGCTGAACAGGAAATTAATAAAACGGAGGTTATCCATTACCAAATCAACTGCAAACTAAATCTCATCCTGTAATTGCAAGGAAACTTATCCCACCCCTTGTTTAGTGTTCAAACTTAGCTGGAAGACATGAAGCATAATTCTATGTTATAGATACACCAACTTATTAGCAAAGACTTGGGGCTAAAATCTTTTTCCTCTTCTTTTTGTGGAGGAGGGAAGGGGATGGGAGGCAGGACACAGCTTCTGGCTCCCCTGGCAGTGCCATCTGACATCAATCACACCATGGAGAATCCAGGTTTTTGTGGGACCCTCCTTGAAAAAGGAAGAGAAATTCCCTTAAAAGCTTTACAAAGACTTTCATGAAATTTCACTATAAATTTGAAAGCATCCTCTTGGCGAGGGGAGAATTTTTGGAGGTCTGGCAGAAGCCAGGTGCCTCATCCTGCCCTGCAGGGCTCTCATATATGCCCAGGAGAAAATATCTTTGTAGACTTCTGTAATTATTATTCTCTATTTATAGGCAAAGGCAGCAAAAAGAAATATATTGCTGCTCGTTGGCCATCCTGGTCCACAGTGGGGGTGAAACCTGCCCTCCCTAGAGATGTTACTATCAAGAAAAGAGAGTTTGAAGAAAAGGTTTGTGTTTTTGGAAAAGGAAAGGATGCTCAGCAGGTCACATCCCAGCCACCTGGGCTTCACCAGGAAACATCTCCCAAAAGATTTCACAGATCCTAAAGCCAACACTTGTGTTGGAGTCAGGAGGTGGCAGTGACCAGAGAAAGCATGGGACAGGTCACCAAATGTCACTCTCTGGCTTTGAGGTGGTAGGAAGAGAAGCTCCACCTGAATCCCAGGTGGGCTGGTGGCATCGTCCCGGGGTCTTGGGAAGCCACAAGGATTTTGGGGTTTTTTTGGGGAAAAGGGGGATGGGTAAATTTTTAACTCTTCTTTTTGGGTGAGCATCAAGAAAGTGTCAGGGGGAGAGGTTCATACGTGTGCTGCTGCACACTTCCTGTCCCAGAATAGGACTCTGGAGCAAAAAAAGGAAAAAAAAAAAAAAAAAAAAAAAAAAAAAAAAAAAGACGTGGTTTTTTTTAAAAAATATTTTTCCTGCTAATTTCAGGAAACCATCCCAAATTCCTATCACAAGGTAGCCTGCTGCAACTCACCAGGGAGAGGAAGTTTAAAGCAGACTCTTTGTCCCCTGTCTCAACCACACACAGACACAGACCAGAGGAAGGCACTGGATGCCATAAACCCAGGCAATTGGGAAAGGGAAAAGAAGCAGCAAGTTGTTGGCCATTAGCAGCTCTTTTCAGCCTGAAATAGAAGTCTGTAATTGTTAAGAAACTGTAATAGGAACAACTGCAGTGACAGAAGAGCAGCATCAGGAGGGCCAGCTCTAAATTTACATTTCCCATTTGTTAGAAAGTGGAGGGGGGTTCTTTGGTTTTGGGTTGATTTGGTTTGGTTTTTGCAACAGGAACCCTTGCAGCATTGTTTCAGGATCTATTTAGTCTCATGCAGGAAAAGCAGGTCCTAGGATGTCCTCATGAATCACAAATAGATCCCACCAGTCCAAATTCCCAGTTAATGTACTGCTCCAAACCCTCAGTGAAGTTACAGGAGTCATTTGGCACCAGACTCCAGCCCATCTAATTAAGGCTGACATTCTTTACAAGTGCCTTTCGGGCAGATTTTATGTTATTTAGTTAATTTATTTATTTTTAGGGAGTCCTCTTGAGAATTGGGACATTTTTGCATGCAGGAAAGAAAAGGGGAGGGCGAACAAAAGGGGACCTGGGTGTTAAGTGAGAAGCAATTGAGCCTGAGCTCATTTCAAGCCTCTAAGAGCAAAAGCTCTTGGAAATACAGAGAAGGTGGGAGATTTTTCAGTGCCAGGCTTCAAGATGGATGATACCTCTGCCTTGAGTGCTCTCTTCAAGCAAAACAACTTCTCTGAGCCCCTAAGATGCTGTCCCAGCTCTGCAGCAACTCAGAGTTCTTTGCAGTGGCTTCAGCACTCCTGTTACCCCCCTTAAATCAGTCCTCTGAGCAAGAAATCCTTTTAATCCAAGCAGATCAGGGTGCTGCCTCCCTCACCCCACCTCAAATTGGGAGCTTTGCCTTGCACCTTGCAGCTGCTGGAGCTGGGCAGAGGATGTGAGGGGCCACGTGTGATTCCCATCTTCTCCCATCCCCAGGGGGAAAGATTTGGCGTGGTTTATCCGAGCCAGGAGTTTGCAAAGTCTCCTTTCCCATTGTTCAGGAATTGCTGCTGAGGTTTTGGGAGGTGGGAGGAAGGGTCAGAGCTAAAGGCAGAGAGCAAGAGGTTGGCCCCAGCTCACGCAATGTTCCGAGCCTGGGATTTTGCAGTAAACAGAATCTCCCCTGAAAGGTCACAATCTTCAGGCACCCGCTGGCCACTGCCAAAGGAAACTGCAATCATTTTTTTTTTTCAGGCTGAAATGGACTCGTCCACAATTTTCCTACATGTTGCTGGGTTGTGAGGAGGCTACTTAGGAGGCATTTCCTTGCCAAGGAAAAGCTTCTTTTTCCTCCTGCACCCAGAATAGACCCAAGCAGCCCGCTGTGAATTCCAGGGTCAGGGCAGGAGGGATGAGCCCTTGCCTCTGAGAAACAAGAGACAGCCCAAAGCAGTAGTGCATCAGCAATGCAAGATGAACACCCAAAAATACCTTCTTTGCCACTCAAAAAAAAAAGCCCAAACCTACAAAAGCCCAACCAAACCACTCCTTAGCATCTCTCGGTGGTGTAAGAAGGATCAGCTCTTTGCTGAGAAATCACAGGACCTTTCTAGGCAGAGAAGTCATTAATTGCATCTCTTTTTCCTCTCCTAAATTATCAATGAAAAAATCTAACATAACTTTTTACCTCCCCTCCAAACCCCCAAGCAGCCACCTGAGCCACAAACTGTACAACCCCTCTTTTTTTTTTTTTCCTCCTTATTTACAGTGGGGTTGATCCTTGTCACTCATCCTCCCCAAACATCAAAAAAAAAAGACCTCATTTCTCCTGGCACAGGCTATGAGCCACCCAGAGGGAGTCCCATCATCAGCTCAGCTGCTGAAATGTGACCCCAAGAGTGAATTTTAAGTGCTGTCAAACCTGGCATGAAAAGTCCACCCGTAAGGACTGGCCCTGCATGAATAAATAGCCACTGTGTTGATGCACAGATTGCTTCTCTCTCCTGCCCACAGCCCTAACTTGTGTCAAGAATAAAAAAAAAAAAATAATAAAAAAATAAATATCTCTGTGTTTCATTAAGCAGCCCCTGCCGGGGTACATAAATAATAAGGCTGTTGTCAGATCTCCCCATGGTGTGTAAGGGCAGATCTGGAAACCTGAAGGCCACGACCTTCGTGTTGCTCAGCAGGGACCCAAACGCCCTGGGAGCCAAAGGAGTGGGAAAATGAGAGTCTGTGTTATGCTTTACCATGAGCCTGACAGGCAAATGTAATTTCTCAGAGTTGGCTCCAACAAACACTGATCTGGTTTATAAGCTCGGGTGCTGGGTGGCAGCTCCCAGGCTGCTGCTGGAAAGGGATGGGACATTCCCTGATGGAGCTCTGCTGGGAGGACCTGGAGGAGCTTCTGGAGGAGAGGATGAGAAGGCAGGGTCGTGTTTGGGATGAGGAAGGTTAAAAAGAGGATGAGCTCAGTGCTCCAGGAGGGTTTTTTGCAGCACAGAGAAAGGGCAAGTCCTCCCCTAACCAGGGCAAAACCTGGGCTGTGGGGATGCAATGCTGCAAGGTCTCTGTGCTGATGGGAATAGTGGGGTGAAAAACACAGTAGGCTCTGCCCCGTAACCTCCATCCCCTTTCCCTTCTCAGGATTTCCAAAGAATCCCTCCTTTCTCCTCTTTCTCTCTCCCTGCTGGGCCAACTGGGAGCCTGTGGCTGTGATTCCAGGGGGCACCTTGGCCATGCAGGTTAGGGTGGGGATGAAGAACCATCAGGACTTTCCAACACTGACACCTCCATGGTTCCAGATCAGTCTGGCAGGATCAGCATCAAAACCCCTTTCCTCCTGGTTTCCCATGAACCCCAGAATCACCGTGGTGAGGGAAGAGCAAGGGTCTCATCATTTGAAAGCAGTCCAGGATGGAGGGAACATGTTTTTTGGGGATGCTTGCACAGATGGCCAGGACCTGAGGAGCATGTGAGCAAAGAGCTTGGCAGGGCTCAAGGATTCTGCTGCTTGGCATCTGCTCAAGGAAGAAGGATGTTGAGCTGGTTCCCTCTATGGAATTAACCTATATGGAATTAACCATAGAGGCAGGTGGACTCAGGGGAGGGTTTCTCCAGTTGAGGTGAAGCTTCAGGAATGCTCAGGAGGACTTCCAGCCTCTGGCACCGAGGGGTTTTTAGGTCAGGCAGGCTGGGGGCACCTGGGGATCTCCTCGGGGAGCAATGGAAGGAAGGAAAGGAGAAGGTCAGCAGATGACTTTATGAGCTGTGGAAGTAGTGGTGGCATTTTTCCAGGAGTACATTCTGTCTTCTGGCCAGGAATGGACACCCTGCTCCCTGGGGCTGGGTGACAGAGTTAAGCAGCCAGCAGAACAGAAAGGGACAAAGATAGCCAGGGCAGGAAACTCTTTTCCCCAAGTTTCCCGAGGAGGGGCTGGAGAACTGGAGAAGCCCCATTCCTGGGAGGAATCCCTTCCTTCTGCACGGGGTTGCGTGCAAAGGCGACGCAGGCTGGGTTGCCTGTGTGGTCTGAAGGGGTTTGTGTGTGTGGTCCTGTGAAGCTCTGCTCATCTGTCCAGAGGCTGCTGACTGCCTGCTGAATGACCACGGCTGTTTACTTTAGCTCTGTCTGCACCAACTGAACTCTGCTCGCTGCTTCCCTCCAGCTGGGCCAGCTCAGGACCCCATCGGGAAGGGGAAGGAGAAGGAGAGAGGGAGCTCTGTGTGTATGGGTGTCTGTGTGAGCCTTCAGGAGGAATAAAAAAAAAAAAAGGAGAAAGAGAAAAGAAAAGAAAAGAAAAGAAAAGAAAAGAAAAGAAAAGAAAAGAAAAGAAAATAAAAGAAAAGAAAAGAAAAGAAAAGAAAAGAAAAGAAAATAAAATAAAAGAAAAGAAAATAAAAGAAAAGAAAAGAAAAGAAAAGAAAAGAAAAGAAGAGAGAAAAGAAAAGAGAAAAGAAAAGAAAAGAAAAGAAGAGAAAAGAAAAGAAAAGAAAAGAAAAGAAAAGAAAAGAAAAGAAAAGAAAAGAAAAGAAAAGAAAAGAAAAGAAAGGAAAAGAGAAAAGCAAAGAGAAAAAGAAAAGAAAGGAAAAGAAAAGAGAAAAAGAAAAGAAAGAAGAGAAGAGAAGAGAAGAGAAGAGAAGAGAAGAGAAGAGAAGAGAAGAGAAGAGAAGAGAAGAGAAGAGAAGAGAAGAGAAGAGAAGAGAAGAGAAGAGAAGAGAAGAGAAGAGAAGAGAAGAGAAGAGAAGAGAAGAGAAGAGAAGAGAAGAGAAGAGAAGAGAAGAGAAGAGAAGAGAAGAGAAGAGAAGAGAAGAGAAGAGAAGAGAAGAGAGGAGAAGAGGCGAGGCTGCAAATGGACTCCAGTGTAAATCACAGTGAACAATTTATGGGCCATTTTCTCTCTCATCATTTCTTCTCTGATCCCCACCAGCCCCCTCCTCTTCCCCTCCTCTCACTCAAACAGACCAGGGTCATAAATTGCCCGTGCTGAGTGCTGGCAGAAAGGTTTTTCATGTTCCTGACAGCTGCAATAAAAATATGTCTGTGTGTCTGGTGATGGGGTGTGCGGGGGGGTGGGTGCCTGTGCAGGGTGCTGGGGTTGGGGATGGGTGTGTGGGAGGCAGAACGGGGACCAGGGGAGAGATGTGGGTCTGGGGTGGCATGGGTGGCAGCAGGCACGTGTGCTGGGACTGCACGTGTGTGTGCTGGCACTGCATGTGTGTGCTGGGAATGCATGTGTGTGTGCTGGGATTGCATGTCTGTGCTGTGATTACACGTGTGCACATGGTGTGAGTGCATGCACATGCTGTGATCACATGTGTGTGCTGGGATTACATGCATGCACATGGCGTGAGTGCATGCAAGTGCCACGATTGCACATGTGTGCTGCAATTACACGTGCATGCTTTGATTACACGTGTGTGCTCTGATTGCATGTCTGTGCTCTGATTGCATGTGTGTGCTGTGATTACACGTGTGCACATGGTGTGAGTGTAAGCACGTGCTCTGATTGCATGTGTGTGCTGGGATTACATGTGTGTGCTGGGATTACATGTGTGTGCTGGGATTACATGCGTGCACATGGTGTGAGTTCATGCAGGTGCTGGGTTTGCACACGTGTGCTGCAATTACACGTGCATGCTGTGATTACGTGTGTGTGCTCTGATTGCACGTGTGTGCTGTGATCACATGTGTGTGCTGGGATTGCATGGCTGTTCTGTGATTACATGTGTGCACATGGTGTGAGTGCATGCACGTGCTGTGATTCCATGTGTGTGCTGGGATTCCACGTGTGTGCTGGGACTGCACGTGTGCATCTGCTGTGTTTGCAGGCTGCTCCTGCAGTGCATGCACGTGTGCCAGGGCTGCACAACCCGTGATTGCATTGCACCTCTGTGCTCATTGCAGCTTTCTGCTGCTGGGATGGCAGCTGCAGACGTGTGCCAGGCCCCATGCACCCTGGGACTGCAGGTATCCCTGAGTGGGGTGTCCACACAGGGCCAGGAAGGTCCCACGCGTGGCAAGCACCAGAGGCTGCAGGAGCAGGAGGGACACGTGTAGGTGGGGAATTGATTTTCCAGCCCAGAGGAATGCTAGAGGTTGATTTTTTGTGTTTTTTTTTAATTTTAAAATCAGAATTAAAATTGCAAATTATGAGATTCTTCAGCAAACGCACTTCCGAAAGGAAAGAAAAATATGTTGATTTTTAGTAAATACATTTTAATATTTGATTTTAGTAAATAATTTTATTGATTAGTAAATACAATCACTGTGTTTACTCTGATCATTCCCCAATGCTCCGTGCTGGGAATTTCTGACTTCAGACCAAAACTTTTAGGCTATTGTTAAAGTACATTTTGAGACACAAAATCAACTGAATTGATAAACCCAGCCTATGGGATTTTTCACTGCAATGAAATTTTCAATTAAACAGTCAGTTTTACAGTTGCAGTGGAAATAATCTCATTCCTGCCAGCCAGTTTGGGAGGAAATCATTTTCAGCCATAAGATGCCTAGAAAACAGCTTTTTCCTTTTCATCTCTTCTCTGTATTCACTTTGAATGCTCTCTTACTCTCAATAATGCTCACTCGATGGGAAGAAACAGCCCAGCAAATCCCAGGGAAAACCCAGGAGCTTCTGCCTGTGGGGAGATATTATTCCCCTTTATATTTGCATTTTGCCCTGCCCGTGTTGTTTTTCTTGCATCTTTCTCAAAAATACTTCTGCAAGTGCTTGCACCTCGCTTTGCATCACCACCAGTCTGAGAAGTTTTTCTTTATTAAAAAAAAAAAGGTTAGAAAGGAGCAGTGGCATGTGGGGAAAGAAAACATGAGTTTAATTACAGAAAACCAACACCTACAAATTAATTTACAATGGTAAATTTCTCAGGAAAGGTACCAAGGCTATAACGTGGACACAGAACATTCCCAACCATGAGGAAAAAAAATAAACTGGAAGAAAACCCCAACAAAAACCCGAGCAGGGATGTAGGTGTGGATGTGTGTGGCAAGGAGAAGACAACCCCTGAGGAAGAAAAATCTGTATTTCTCAGGGCTGTTGGCTGTGAGTGTGCCTGGGGCTGCTGGAAAATCAGCCCTGGGGGGTTTCTGAGTCCCAGGATCAATAGCCCCGTGTGTGCCTGGGCTTTGTAGCTCTAAGTGCCTCTGTAGGGAACAAAGAAAGTGAATAAAAATTGAATTATCCACTTAAGGTTGTGTCAGCTTTCCATCATAAATCTTTTTTTTTTCTTTCTTTTCCTTTTTTTTTTTTTTTTTCCAGAGGTTTATTACTCATCTGTAAAAATTCCTCCCAGCCGTAGCCTTTGCCTGTACAATATTATTTCACTGCTGGAAAGAAGCTCCAGAGATGTGTAATTAAGAAGGGTACAAAATTCTCTTTTTATGCAGAAAGAACTGTTCTTTCCCACAGCTACACCAGAGGAATGAAAACAGGGGCTGGAGGGAGCTCTTGTGATGGAAGGGGCAGCTCCCAGTACATCCCAGTCAGGGCAGCTCCCAGTACATCCCAGTCAGGGCAGCTCCTTCCCGGGCTGGGACTTACTAGTCATTGCCCCATTTTTTTTTCTCTTTTATTTCCTATTTTTTTCCTTTCCCATTTTTCTTTCCTTCCCCATTTTCCTTTCCCATTTTCTCTTCCCCAGTTTTTAATTTCCTTTCCCATTTTCCTTTCCCATTTTCCTTTCCCATTTTCCTTTCCTTTCCCATTTTCCTTTTCCATTTTCTCCTTCCCATTTTTTTCTTTCCTTTCCCATTTTCCTTTTCTTTCCCATTTTTCTTCCCCATTTTCCTTTCCCATTATCCTTTCCTTTCCCATTTTCCTTTCCCAATTTTCTTTCCCGTTTTCCTTTCCTTTCATTATCCTTTCATTTCCCATTTTCCTTTCCCATTTTCCTTTCCTTTCCTTCCCCATTTTGCATTCCCATTTTCCTTTCCCATTTTCCTTCCTTTCCCCATTTTCCTTTCCTCCCTTCCCCGTGCTCTCCCTTCCCTCTCTCTTCATTTTCACTCCTTTACACCCATTTTTCCATTACCCTTTTTTTATTTCATTTTATTTTCCCCACCCGGGGCCCCCCCTGGGTTGCTCAGGGCTCCTCAGGGAGAGAAACCCAGAAGGGAGCAGCCGGGTTCTGGCAGGAAGGGTCCGGAGGTGGGGAGGGGGGGGGGTCGGGGGGAGTCTGACCCGAGGAGGGGAGGGTGTGGGGAGGGTCCTGCCCGGGCGCCAGCCGCTGCCCCCGGCCCCCCCGCCTTAACCCCGCTGACACGGGCGGGCGCCAGCCCCGTCCCCCCCCCAGCCCCGCCGGCCCCGCCGCCTCCCCCGGGGGCTGCCCCCGAAACCCCCCAGGCAGGGGGACGAGCCTGGAGTATCTGGCCCTACACCCCCCCCATCCCTCCCACCCTCTCCCGGAGATGCTCTCAGGGATTTTCGGTTCCCTCAATAAGAGGGAATTCTCCCCATGTTTTGGTTTTTTTTTTCCTTTTTTGCTTTTTTTTTTTTTTTTCTTCTTTTTTTTTTTTCTTCTTTTTTTTTTCTTCTTTTTTTTCCTTCTTTTTTTCTTTTTTTCTTCTTTCTTTCTTCTTTTTCCTTTTTTCTTTTTTTTCTTCTTTTTTTTCTTTTTTTCTTCTTTTTTTTCTTTTTTTTCTTCTTTTTTTTTCTTTTTTTTTCTTTTTTTCTTCTTTTTTTTCTTTTTTTTCTTCTTTTTTTTCTTCTTTTTTTTCTTCTTTTTTTTCCCTTTTTTTCTTCTTTTTTTTCTTTTTTTTCCCCTTTTTTTTCCTTTTTTTCTTTTTTTCTTTTTTTTTCTTCTTTTTTTCTTTTTTCTTTTTTTTTCTTCCTTTTTTTTTTTTTTTCTTTTTTGCCGGGGGAAAGAGGTGTTTTGGAGGGCAGAAAACTGTTACAAGCTGGGGGGAAAAAATACCATCGCATCGGAGAATATCTGATATTCCCTACATCTCCCCCACTCCCCCCGGAGATGTTCTCAGGGACTTTCAGTTCCATCAATAACATCAGTAAGAGGGAATTTCTCCCCTTGCTTTTTTTTTTCTTTTCTTTTCTTTTTTTTTTCCCATTTTTTTTCTTTTTTTTTTTTTTTCCTTTTTTGTTTTCTTTTTTTTTCTTCTTCTTTTTTTTTTCTTTTTTGCCGGGGGAAAGAGGTGTTTTGGAGGTTTGGAGGGCAGGAAACTGTTACAAGCTGGGGGAAAAAAAATACCATCGCATTGTGGAGTATTTGATATTCCCTACATCTCCTTTTCACCCCCGGAGATGCTCTCAGGGATTTTCGGTTCCCCCAATAACAGGGAATTTCTCCCCTTCCTGATTTGCTGCTTTTTTTGTTTTTTTGTTTGGTTTTTTTTTTCCTGAATCAGCTACAAATTTGTAGGGGTTTAAACGAGGGGGAAAGAGGTGTTTTGGAGGACAGGAAACTGTTATAAACTGAGGAAAAAAATACCAACCCGGGGTGAGTTTGATATTCTGGGATGAAACAGAAACGGTGAGTGGGGTGGGACAGGAGGTGCCTGCACCCCCCCACCCCTGCTGCTTTGCTGACACTCCAAAATAAAAATATGAATTAAAAAAGAAAAAATTAAAATACTATAAGGCTATCTCCTTGCTGGGTTGTTGCAGCTCCATTTACCTCCCTGCTCCAAGCACCAGCATGCTTGGCACCCCCCAAATCCTTGGCAAGGGGGGATGGGTAGTGGGGTTGCCCCTCCATCCTCTGCTCCCCAAACCACATTTCTGTTAGATCTTGAAAATCCTTTTTTTGTTGGTTTTTTTTTTACGTTTTGTTTTTTTTTACTATTTTTTTTTACTTTTTTTTTTTTGTGGGGTTTTTTTTTGTTGTTTTGTTTGGTTGTTTTATTATTATTATTATTTTTACTTATTTGTGCAGGGCTGGGGACTGTATTTGGCACGTGACAGATTTCCTCCCCCCACTATTTTGGGGGTGCTGTGGGACTGGGAAGCCGGGCTGCACCTCACTGGAAATCCTGCTGCAAGGAGTGGACCCCAGGACCCCTGAAGGGGATGTGTGTGTGGGAGGGGGGAAAAATCCCAGTGGGGATGCCCCCAAAATTATCCCTCTGTGGCAGGGCTGAGGCAGAGGCTGGGAAGGAGGGAGGGAGAGCGGGAGGAAAGCTGATCCTAAAGTTTCCATCATGTGAAATTGAAGCGCATGTGCCTATAATGAAATATTTCCTCCCATTTCATGGCAGCTCAGTAATTCCTGATGGCAGGGAGCCTGGGAAAACAGATCCCCCCTTCTCCCACCCACAGCGCCTTGACCGCACGGGCAGGGACAAACAAGGGTTTGGTTTCACCCAGCTCCAGCAGCTCCCAACCTCCTGCCCGGACACCTTGGAGCATCCTCCAAACACAGCCCCATGGGGAGCCCTTGGCCCCTCCTCCAGCAAAGGGAAATCCCTATTTCCAAAGGGATTTTGGAACAGGGCTGTGGCAGCTTGGTACCCTCCTGTGTCCCCAGGGTCAGGCAGGCAGCACCTGTGTCCCTCTTGTGTCCCCAGGGCCAGGCAGGCAGCACCCATGTCCCTTCATGTCCCCACATCCAGACAGACAGCACCCATGTCCCCTTTGTGTCCCTAGGGCCAGGCAGGCTGCACCCATGTCCCTTCATGTCCCCATGTCTGGACAGACAGAACACATGTCCCCTTTGTGTCCCCAGGGCCACACAGGCAGCACCCATGTCCCTACGTCCAGACAGACAGCACCCATGTCCCCTTTGTGTCCCCAGGGCCACACAGATAGCACCCATGTCCCTTCATGTCCCCATGTCTGGACAGACAGCACACATGTCCCCTTTGTGTCCCCAGGACCAGGCAGGCAGCACCCATGTCCCTTCATGTCCCCACGTCCAGACAGATAGCACAGGTGTCCCTCTTGTGTCCCCAGGGCCAGGCAGGCAGCACCCATGTCCCCTCATGTCCCCAGGTCCAGACAGACAGCACAGGTGTCCCCTTTGTGTCCCCAGGGCCAGGCAGGCTGCATTCAGTGCTGGGACAAGGGGTGACTCCCAGAGCTGCCACCCCCAGCAGTCACCACTGCTTTCATTTACTTTTGGAATTATGTGGGTTTTCCAGCTCCTTGAAATTTAATTAAACTTTGACCAAAAAAAAAAAATCGAAGGGGGAAAAGGGAATAGAAAACGGGTTTTGTGCCAGAACAAACACAATAGTAGTATTAATAATAATTTAAAAAAAAAAAAAAAAAAAAAGCAACAACAAGACCTTAAACACACCCAGGCTGGGTTGTAGGAGTTCAGGCTACTGGGATGAGTCAGGCAGAGCACTGGGAGCCTTGGGAATGCTCAAGGCAGGATGGATGCAGCTCAGGACATCAAAAAGCTGCTGCAGCATCAGATTTCTTTTGGCAACTGCATGGACCCTGAAGTTACCATCTTGCTATGGGAGTTTACTCCTCCTAACAATCCATTCCTCACCAGCAGTGATTTTTCTGAAAGAAAAAATACAGATTTTAAAGAAAAAAATAATCATTTTATCCCTCCTGTTCTCATTTTGCTCCCTACTTGCTTGATCAAATGATGGTCCAGGTGTTTATTCAGCCTTAGCTCCTAAGATGCTGCCAACAGGATGAAGTTGGGATCATATAAATTCCTCAGGCAGATAAATGTCCTGTGTCATCCCACCTCTGTCCCTGACAGTAGCCAGTACCAGATACATCCCAGAATGTGACAAGAAAGCTTCTCCACCTCTGCAGATGGAGTTACCTGCCCAGAAATAAACCATACTCCTAATACCTATCACTTAGTGGATGGTTTGATGGATTTAAAGAGAAAAAAAATTCTCCAGAAAGTGAGGGTTTTATTAATTTTATTAATTATTGTATTCATTCTGCTTTTTTTTGTTTTCCGTGTGCTCCATGGGTCACTGGAGTGGGAGGCAGGAGCTTGGAAGTTTGCAGTGGACATGACTCATTTCATGGTCCCAAACTTAACTGGGGGATTTCAGGACCTGATGCAGAAAACCCAAGGGGAGCAAACGACTGGATCCAACATTTTTCCTTGGTGGCTCAGGATTCTGGAGGCTCCCACTGAGGTTCTGCCACTGGTTATATCTGAGGGGGATGAAATGATGTCGGGAAAAGCAGGGATCCTGGATGACAAGCAGGGCTGAGGCAGCAAAGGGAGAGCAGGACACAAATGATGTGCCCCATCCAGCACATGGAGCCCAACGTGGGAGCATCACCTCTTCCTTCTCCCCTGTGACTTCAGAGGTGGGTGATGGCACATTTGCATTGTGCACATATGGACGGGTTCCTTTCTCTCACTCAGGAAATGTTCTCAGGAAAATAAAAAAAAAAAACCAACCCACACCACGTTCTTTCTTTTTATTTTATTAATTTCTCATTTTTTACAGTCTGGAGGTCCTCGGAACCCAGTTGCTTTCCCAACTGCTCCATTTTTAGACTGTCCAAGTTTGAAGAACCTCTTTATTTGGTGGTTTACTGGAAAAGCTGTTCACATCTATAAACAAAGCTTACTCTTCCTGATTTTATCTTTCTCTATGTTATTGTTTCCGGTTGTTACTCATTTTTGGCCGATACTTCCATGGGGACTTTCCAAAGAAGTGAATTCAGAGTGATATAAAATGCATCTGAACAACATCCAGGAATAAAAAGCCATTAGAAATGTGAAGCATGACTACCTTTTACTGGAAGAAGTGAAACAGGCAGGAAGAAATCCAGGCTGGATGCAATCAGCCTGGGAGAGCTCCCTCAGAGGATGATCGACTCCTGCTCTTGGGTGTTTCAACATCAGAGAAAAAAAAAAATTCAACCCCAACAATGCTTCAAAGTCCCCTAGGAAGAATTTCCAAGCCTGAAAGTTTACCTGCTTCAACCCTCTGGCTGGACCACTTGGCCTGCTCAGAGATATTTCTCCATCCTCCAGACACTGGTTGCTTCCACCCTTGGCATGGGGTCTTTCTTTTCTTCCTTGCTCCCTTATTATCCTCATTTTCAAGCCCAGTCTGGCTGCCTGCTGAGAGCTCAATCAACCTCAATGCCATCCTGTATGGTGGGAGGGGTGTGGGGGGGAAGGAAATGCATTCAATCAGGCTGGAAACTTTGTAAGCATCTTCCTGATTATGAATCCCCTTGGCCAAATCCTATAGATTCGGTTACAGCATCCCTGGCAGTCTTTGCTTCCCACCCCCTCTGCCTGATTTCCCAATTAAGGGGGAAAAAAAACAAAACAAAACAAAATCATCTGATTTTTCTAGGCTACAACCACCAGGTTTTTCTGTCTTTTTCAAACCCTTTCAGACAGAAGAGCTCCCATCATCTACACATGGGACAACACAGCCTCATTTCCAGTGGGAACTAGCAAGGTGTAATTGGATGGATGAGCAAAGAGGATGGAGAGGGAACCTCTGAGAGATGCAGACCAGGTGGGACAAACCCACAAGCTCCCAAGGAGCATCCTGGATCCAAAGAATCCAACACAATTCCCCAATTTCTCTCTCTGGCATAGCTCCTAGCAGCAGCTCAGTCATCCCATCATGCCAGGAAGAAGCAGCCTGGAGCCTCCCCAGTCCCACCAGACCCAACCAGGCAGCCACATGAAGAGGCAGCAGCCAGTGCCACCTCCTTAAAATCTGCTTTTCCAAGAGAGCTGGAAAAGTCTGCAGACTTGTTTTCCTTCTCTTTGATTTCTCCCCAGGAAAAGAGCTCACATCCAGCAGGAGTGAAGTGCAAGAAATCTGTCTGAAGCAAGAGCAGTCAAGCCCAGTAAATAATTGCATGTCTATAAACTTGCAGGAGGGGGGGAAAAAGGAGCATCCAGGGTTATAACACACACTCCAGCAGAGTTTCAGTGCTGTCCTCATCTCACACAAGCAGTGGATCAGCCCTTCACATCATCTTGAAGCCTTTTGGAGGCATTTCTGGTCCTTATCTGCTCAGTTTGGGATCAGACTCTTCATTCCCAGCATCACTGCCTGCATACACCTACCCAAGGGGCTTAAAAGCCATGGCTTGAAATCTACTTGGGTTTCACTGGGTTTTAATATTGCTCCTATTTCCAGCAGAAATTTAGAGGCCAACAGGATGGTTTAGCTGTCTCCAGGTCGATGTGCACACACGTGATATATCAGGTTTATAGATGGTTCAGTGGCAGGATGATCAATAATCCAATTATCTTGAACAATCCAAGTTCTAAAACTGAGAAGGAGGAAATCTATCTGGAAGAGGGGAGTTGGGTTACACAAGGACACTCAAGAATCCTGTCTGGATGTCATCCACAATAAAACTGATCTCAATTTATGGCTTCTCAGAAGTTTAGTACATCCCAACCTGAAGGTTGGAGGTTCCTTCACCCAGCAACATAAGAAGTAAAACATGGATAATTCAGGGAGCTGCTGGCACACAGGGAAATGGGAACATTTGTGCTGGCAGTCCCTGGGCTGGGCTTGGTTTTGGGCACTTGATGTGATGGATGCAGGAGCTCACATCCACCTGGGTGAGCCAGTTCTTCTGCAGCTCATTACACAGTTGGGCTCACACGTGGTGCAGAGTTATTTTCCAAGCCCCCAGGTAAATCAAGCTTTCAAAGCTCTGAAACTCAGCCACTCTTCCTTCCTCACATCCCAAGGCTTTCTTTAATAAATCCCCTAACTGAGGAAGTGGAAAGTGGGGCTGTTTTCTGCTTCTGGAGCATTTCAGCTGCATTCTTTTCCACTATTTTTTCCCCCTGAAAAAGTATGGGGTCCAGAAGCCAGGTCTTCTCCTGCAGAGAGGGACATTAAAAATGTGACACCACCCTCTTGCCAAAAAGGATGGGCAAATCAGGATGACAAGATTGAGCCACCACCTGCTTTGGGAGGTTGTGGTTTGGGTGAGGATCTCTCCAGAGCTCCCCAAACCCTAACGTGACCCCTTCTGATGGCACCCAAGTCAACCCGCTCCCAGGGTCTTGGCTCTCCTTCTGAGCACTCTGGCTCCTTAAAAAGAGCCATTGGCTGGTGGGAAAGCACGAAGGGTTTCTATAAACAAGGATTAAATATCTTTCTTGGTGACAAATGACTCTCACTGCCCGTGTCAGGCGTCGGCTGCCGAGTGCCAACCTGGCAACCTCCCTCCAGGCAGGCACACGTGTGAGGCATCCCTGCTGATGGAATTGCTGGACTTTTATGGTCATGGAGATGGGAGGCTTCAAACACTCTGGATTTCTCTGCCTGAAGATATGTTGGCTGAAAGAGCAGCTCAGAGGTGCCCTGGAGTGGGATTGGGGTTGGCAGAGAGCTCAGCAACGTTGGGCTGCAGCATCCATCATCCAGGAGCTCTGCTCTCCCTGCTAATGGTTCTCCTGGCATGGCTGTGCTCAGTTATCCCCCCAAAAATAAACAAACACCGCCTCCAGCTTCAGGTCTGTGTCCTAAGGCGGTCGTGACGATGAGGGTGATGCCCTGGGCTTGGGTGGAAAATGGTAGGAAATGGGCTCTTACAGGACAAAGGATGAAATTCCCAGGAGGAAAGAGCAAAGCCATGGAAAAACTCACATGGTTTTGAATGAAACCACCTTCCACTGCTGGAGTAAAACCAGGCATTGAATCAAAGAAAGCAAAAAAACAAATTACTGCCAAAACTGGGGCTGAGGACTACTGGAAAATAGGCCTATTATCTGCTTGCTTTCTATTCTCCACAAATAAATTTTTTTCATGCAAAGAAAAGGTATTTTTTAAGCAAAATTTCTACAAGCAGAGCACTGGTTTGCACCCTGAAGGGTTTGATGGGATTGAGAAGATCCTTAAAATACACAGACTACCAGAAAACTACCTTCTGACCTCTTGCACTCCCTTCCCTAAGGAATATCACCATTCACTAGGCGTCCGTGCCTGTTTTCTTTGAAGACAACTGCAAAACTTGAGTTGACATAAACTAAAAGCAAAAGCCAGCCTGCTAGCTGCAAACGCTCACAGGAAAACCCATGTGCACTTCTCTGCTTCTTTCCTGGCCAAAATTCCCTCAGTGAGCACCTGCTTTCTGTTTGCTTTGGTGCAAACATGGGAAAGTTTTAACTTTACTGAGATACAAGTCTGATTTTTCAAAAAAAAAAACCAAACCCCCCCCCCCAAACAATAATTTAAAATAACTAATAATTTTAAAAATTCAAGTTATGCATCAATTGATGATTTATTTCTCTCCTTTGGGTTTTAGTGGGGTCCCTATAAAATCCTTTGTTTGAGCCATCTCTGTTTATTGCCAATATTGTGCTGGAGTGAAAGAAGGTTCTGCATGTTTTGTTTGTTATTCTGAGTCATATCACAAACATTTTCATAAAAGGTCCAAAGACTTACAGGGAACATAGAGAAGCCAAAATCGCCAGATGGAGGAAAGCACATCTTAAAGGGATGACATTTGGCATGAGAAGCAGAGGAGAATTTGAGTTTGGTTTGATCTGCCCCATATTATATCACTGCTCCTACTTTGCAGGAAATTGTTGAGGTTGAACCAAAATAAAGATTGAGTTTTAGGGCATTTTCTCTTGACACGTTCTGCTGGGACCCCACATCTTTCAGTATGCAACCTATTAATTATAAATACATACACACACTCACATCCAATTTTATTATTTGGGCTTCATCTCACCCTTCAGAGGGAACCAGATGAAAGTAATAATCAGTTAATTCAGCTACAAAGAGGGGAAAAAAAAACAAAGAAAAAGGAAAAAAAAAATCAAAGCTAAATAAACATAACGTGTTCTCATGGAAAACAACAACAAAAAGGGCTGAACTGGCAGAAGAATTAACAGAGCTCTTCCACACCTCCACCAAAATGGGATTCTGTCATCCACCAATGCCAAACAACATTGCATGAGGCCCATGCTGTCCCTGGTGTCCCAGGAGGCTGAGCATCACCATATCCCAGATTGGCACTGGCATGGAGATGTCCGGGGCAGTTTGGGTTGTTTTTTACCAAATGGGAGCTTCCAGCCCCCAAAATTGGATGCTGGAGGGTTGTACAAGGCTCCTGGGTCCTTTCCTCAGGGGCAATGAAGTAGGGGGAGAGCCAAGGACAGAGTTTTCTTTGCTGAAGGAGGTTGGTGATTTCCAAGAGACCTCATTGGAGATGAAGACCTCATGACCCGAGTGTCAGGGGATTTTCTTTTCACCCCTGTGGTCCCAAAAGTGAGGAGAAACTGGCACAGGGAAGAGGATGGGACCTTGACTTTAATAGGGTTTGCTGTTCCCACAAAACATGGAGATGGAGATGCTTTCCCAAGGACAAGTCAAAGCCCTCCCATGGCAGACCAAGGAGAGTTCCTGCCTTGTTTAGCCAAAAAAAAAATAATCAGTTTCTTGGTGTCCAAATCTACCCCTAGCCCTAAAAATTTCATCCTTGCCCTTGCTTCAGAGGGCTGTGAATCACAACAGTGGTGATTTCATGCTATGCATTATAAATATTCAATCAGCCAGAGATGTTACACTGGTGAAGCTTCAGTCCTTGGGGGGAAAAGCATCCTTCCTACTTGGTCGTGGAGCCAGCAAAGTATAATGTCTCCTAAAAAAAATAAATTCTTGCACTGTCTATCATGTAAAAAAGAAATCATACCAACAAGGGGACCACCTGAGAGCTGGGGCAATCCAGAGTTTTGCTAAGGATGGGGAATGAGAGAAGCTGCAGAGCTGCTTTGGAATGACTTGGAAAAGTGACTGGGAAGAATTGTTGTTACCCTGCAAACTGTTCTCACCAGAAACCCCAGGGAATGCAGGAGAGCCTGCAAGGAAGAGCTGAGGACAGCACAGATGCTGTTACACCTTTAACAGCCTGGATTCCATCTTGAACTCAACATAAAACCCACAAAGAAAAACCAGGACAAAATTAGCCTTTCCCAATCAAAAGAAATGTGCAAATGACAAATAATAAGAATTAAAAAAAACAAACACACCCCCCCCAAAAAAAAAAAAAAAAAAAGCATTCACCTCCAGTAAAATCCCAAATTAAGCAACAGCCTAATGCTCTGCAAAGTTATTTCCCTGTCAGTCATGTACATCTGGTCCTCAGCAAGCAGTTTTGCTTTCAGATCAGGTTCCCTATGTGCTGTCTCCCAAATTTGCAGCCATTTAACATTCCCTTGAGTTGCCCACAGCAGGGCATGGAAGTGGGGCTGGGTTGCAGCTCCTGGCCTAACCTTTTGCTCTCAGTGGCTTTCTAATTCTGCAGCAGCAACCTTTCCAAGGATGAGCCTTCTGGAGCTGAAAATGGAAGAGGATGATGCTTTCCATCACATGGGAGTCTGGAAGTTAAAATCAGATCTTGTGGGATGACTCCAGACCCCGAAGGTCCTCAAGAGGGACTTCTTCACTCAAGGAAGGGTGATGTTTTTCTGCCTTGCAAAAATCCCAGCAGAAATCAGGGCTCAAGCATGCTACGTATCCCATGAATGTCTGGGAAAAGTCTTCCCTGCCAGAGTTTATGGTGCATGCACTAAATCAGTGGGACTGTGCATGTTTGGAGGTACAAATCCATGTTTTGGGGGGAATTCAGATCTACCTTGGGGAGAATTACCTTCCTGGCTGGGGTATCTTTAGCCAAGAACTTAAAGTTATTAAAAAACTGTGGTGACTTTGTGCTGCAGCAGGTGAGAAACCCAAATTTTCTTTGGGAACCTCAGTTCTTTAAAAATCCTACAAAAGGCACCCAACAGTGTTTGCATCACTCACCCTTGGCTTACAAAGCCATCACCATGGACCAGAACAACCCTGGGGCTGATGAAAAAGTTTGGAGGACAGCTTTTTGGGGGGTCAAGAAAGCAGCAAAGCAATTTTTTCTGCCCTTCTTGGAGTCTGCTTGAAGGGGAGACAGAAGAAGAAGAAGAACAAAATGTTTTCAATCTGGCCTGTCAAGGAGGGAAGGATATTTGTGGTAACAGAGAAATTTGCCACCCACTGCTGTTGCTTTGGTGTACAATTTCTGTGGTTGCTTTTTGTTCAGATTTGGTCACTGAAAAAAACTAACACACACACACACACACAAAAAAAAAAAAACCCAACAAATTCCAAACCATAAAGTGGGATTTCCAGATAATGCATTATTTCTTAAGAGTAGAAAAAAAAAAACAAACCAAAAAACCCCAAAACCAAAACAACAAACTTTTGGGATGAGTCTTTTGCCCTCCTTCGTTGGCCTTTTTGTATTTTCCAGCATTTTTTGCAGGATCTTCCATCATTTGCAACTCGTACTGAGAAGTCTCCGATCCTCTTAGCTGTCCTCACAGGAATCCACATAGCAGGATCAGGTTGATCCTCTGGTAGCACTGGAGGCCTAAAGCAAAATAAAAACAAAAAGCAAAAATTGTTGCCAGAGATACAGAAACCTCAAGGCTTTGTCTCCAGGTTTGGCTCAGCAACCAAAAATTTGGACTCCAGATCACAGAGACTAGCCAAAAAACCTCCTGAATTCGTGAATTTCAGCTGGAGTTTCTGGACCTCTTGGAAGGAAGCAAGGATGGGGAGATTTTTCTTTTTATTCTGGAATTTTCCACCATCCCAGGAGCAGACAGGGCACTAATGAGAGTGCAGGGAAGGGCTGAAGGAGCTTCATGGCCATGGGCATGGGTCACGGTGGCAAGAGCCACAGGAAAGTTAATGCTCTCCTTGCCCTGGGCTGTCCCCCCTTAAATTTACCCCTTCAATTATTCCTGACCCATGGTTTGCTGGAGAATCTGGGGGCTGGGGTGTTGTTTGATTTATTCTACAGGGGCAGGAAGCCAGAATATTACAAAGTCATGGTGCCGCTCCCCAAAACTCATCCACAAACTCACACTGGATTTCCTTCCTGGTCCTATCTTCATCTAAAACACCCCCTCCCAAAAATAAAAATCCTTGCAAGGAGCATAAACCAAAGCCTGATCTTCCCTGCGTGCCTCAGAGAGAGCTGAGAATTACAAGGTCTACTTCTTTCCACCCACCCCACCACCAGATTCCTCATGCCCCACTGGGCATGAACATTTTGAACACCCTTTCATTGCCCCTTTCCCCCTTCCCCATCACCTCAAAAAAAAAAAAAAAAAAAGGAAGATGCTAAACCCATCCTCAGAGCTCTCCAAACAGGCTGTGTGCTGGCTCAGAGCTGGAATTATTTCTCTCAGGGAAAATGAAGTTTGTAAGGGAACCTTCACATGTGCTGTGAGCAAAATTTTCTTCGAAGAGGGTTGCATGAGGTTTCTGACTGCTGGAGCTGGGTGTTCTTGAAGATGATGGATCGTGTTACTAATTCCTCCTCCCCCCCCTCCTCCTAATTGCATGTCTGGGCTAAAAACAGCCTGAGTTTTCCTAAGAAGTTACATTCTTAATAAGATTACTGAAAACATTGTGGTGGATTGGAGTAAATTTGTACCCAATGCACGTAGGTTATAAATCAGGATATACATGCAGATAATGTTTACCTTCAGCTTGTTTATCTGACTTCTGCATTCCCTGTCTTGCCAAAAGGCAGAGATACAAGATAGAGGCACTGGAAGAGATTCAAACCTTCCTTCTTCAGGCTCCTACTGCATGGAGCATTTCCAGGAGTGCCATGCCCTGAAAATAACCACCTATAGGACTTTTTGTCCAAAAAGAAAGCCCTCTACTATATAGCAAAGTGGACAACTAGATGCAGCTGCTGCTTCTCTTCAAGAACCCAAATATTGTCCCATTGGGAGGGAGATTTGCTCCTGACTGAGCACACACTTGAAGAAGGTCCAGGAGCAAAGAGCCTCAGGGTAATTTTGGATACAGGACAACTCTAATGATGCTTCTATCCATGTAGCAGGAGTCTGCAGCCCTGTCTGGATGGATCTGGAGAATTTAGAGTGGTTTGGAGGTGGTTGGTTGGGTTTTTTCAGGTTATCACACTATCGCCACGCTAAAAATTATTCCCTGGAGAGCTCCAAGGAGATGCTGCAGGAGGTGAGCATCAGCCCCAGGAGCTTTGAGACATCCCTGACCCCAGCCATGCTGGCTCCTACCTCCTCCCCCAGGGACCAAGAGGACAACTGAGTGACCTGAGAGGGGGACAAGAGCCCTGGCAGCAGCATGCAAGCTGTGTACAGGCATTTGATGGAAAAGTGAAACAAGCTTGGAAGGTGGAGTCTTTGCAGGGGGTGGGTGTTGATTTGCCAAATCAGGTTTTTATTATTATTATTTTGTGGATTTTTTTCATGTTTGTTTTTTTGTTGTTTTGTTGTTGTTGTGGTTGTTTGCTTGGTTTTGTTTTTTTTTCCCCAATCCTGTGATTTCCACAGACGTCAGGAAATGACACACATGTGCATTGTTGTCACCTCCAGAAGGAGTGGGCAAGCTGCTTTTGGCCCAAACCCAGCAGCAGTGAACATGCACTTTTGGGAAGAGCATTATCTCACTCCTGAAAGGCCACTTGGAGAGGGAAGCAACTTGCTTTTCTCCTTTTAATGCCAACATCTGCACTAGAGCACGAGGAAAACAGTGATAAACACTCATCACGAAGCAACTCTTTTCTGGAAACATAGAAAGTCAGAATAAAACACTGCTCAGGAGGCAGCCAGCCCAGGGGTGGCCTTCTGGGGAAGATTCCTCCTGCATTTCAGAGAATTGTCACTTTTTCTTCCCATTTTCCCTTTCCCCATCACTTTGGGAGGTCCTGCAGTGCTGGTGGCCACATCCAAGGTGTATTCTCATCCTCTTCTTCCTATGATGGAGGAGTCAAAGGATCACCAGTTATCAATAAGCATGGCAAATCACCCAACACTTGCATGGTATGGAGTCACAGACTGGTTTGGGATGGAAGGAACCTTAAATATCACCCAGTTCCAACCCCCATACCACGGGCAGGGACATCTCCCACCAGCCCAGGTTGCTCCCAAGCTCCATCCAACACTGCCAGGGATGGCACATCCACAGATAGTGGTTTTTTTGGATTTTTCAAGAGGAAAAAGGAAGATGCATTGCATTTCCAAAGATCTATCCTAAGCCAAATGTGACAATTTCAACCATTTCCCCTCTGTTTATCCTACTAACTAGATTCTCATTAGCTAAAAAGCTCTCAAGACTGATATTTTCCCATCAAGGTCATGTAATGTGCTTTTCAAGCACAGCAAGCTTGAGTGGTAAATAAATTTGGAGCCCAGACTGTTGTTTTGGGTTTTTTTGACAGAGTCAACTGAGTTCAGCTCTGGCCAGTGTCCAGGGAACCTTTTTTGCCAGGGAGAGAAGCAAGAGGGAGATTCTGAGGAAACTTTCCCCCCTGGAGGTAAGGGAAAGGCAATCCTGGTTTTTTGCTGTTGGTGGCCAGGTCCAGAAAACCCTCTGGAAACCATTAGGAAGATTTTTTTTTTTCCTCCCATATCCAAGAAAACAGAAGAAAGTCAAACAAGCTCTTGTATTGCTCCCTGTGGAGAAATCCATGCCTTGTTCTTCATGAACCAAGCTCAAGCCTCTCTGACCATGCAGGTTAAAAACCAAAGAGCCCAGCATCTCCACCTGGCACCTCCAGATTGACACATCCCTCCACCTGGGTGCTGGTGGAGAGATGCCATCCCCTGCAGGAACCACTTTTCAGACCCTGTCACAACAAAAAACAACCCTGAAGGTGTTTGCCTGCTCTTCCTCCACTGCTCAAAGCAGCAGAGGGGTTTTCTTTTTTTTCAACATCCTTAATTAATGCATATTTGGAAGTTACCAGTTCATTTACAGCCCTCAGATGGCCAAATCCAAAGAATTTTTCCAAGCATTATGGTGCAATTTGTGGGCAGCACCACCTCAGGGAGAACTTCTCTCCACCACAAGCCCCAGCCCCAGCCCCATCCCACCTCCCTCTGCTCCTGCAGGCAAGCTCCTACAGTTACGAAACACACTCATCACCATGTGCCCTTAATTAATGACACACATCTTTAATGAATTATCCACCCCCTTCCCCCCCCCCACCCCCCCCAGCTTTGCATTCTCCCCACCTGCTCTGGTCTGTGGTGAGCCCTTGATTTATTTTCCAGCAATGACCCAGGGTGAAGTGGCAGCTGTGACATGTGGTTCCAGCAAGAAGAGGTGGCAGATAGGTGCTAAAATTTACCTGTACATCCCCAGCCTTCTCCTGCCACTGCTGGAAGCATCTGGGTCACAGCATCTCCCAAAGCAGCTCTGAAAACACAGAGGGAATATTAATACCAGATGAGGAGCTGTGGGAGGTATTTTGCAGACTGGAGACCCTATCTTGAGAAGGTCAGTGTCTTCTCTGTGTTTCTGCCTCTACTTCTAAAGTAAGACATGCTGAACCCTATTAGAAAGCCTCCTGGTCACACTCTTTTGGTTGTTTCCCTCTATCCTGGCTCCTTCTCTGCTCCATTTCCCCCTCAATTTACCCCATTTTTCCATCTGCCTTCACATGGTGGGAACTGAGCTCCCCCAGAACTCCAGCCAAGGCTGAATTCCTCCCCCTGCTATTTGAAGATGTCTTTCCCTTCATGCACAGTTATTTTTCTTCCTGTTGAACCATCATTTGTGATATTAGAGATCTTCCCCAAAAGCCACCTGTGTTAGCTGGCCAGCTCTCACCACCTTGAGACATCCTCAGCCATCTGAAAAATACAGCACAGAGCTCATGTCTCAGGCTACTTTGAATCACTCTTGTACAATATTTAATAAAAGGGCTTTTTTTTCCTGTGTGTGATATCACTGGGGTAGAAACAGGATTCTCCAAGAGACAAATTTTGTCATGTGAGGTCAGATATTTCATCAAACTCGATCTGGGAGATGCTGAGCAAAGCTCGAATGGCTTTAAGGTTCGGAGGTTCGGGGTCCTTTCAGACTCTTTTTTTTTTTTTTTTTTTTTTTTTCCCAGCCAAGGCAGGGGAAAAAGAGCCATTTGTTAGAAAAACAGTGTCAGGGAAGTTACAGATGACATTTGCCAACGTTACATCACCAAAGCTAAATCTCTGACAGATCTGTAAACAGCAACTTTTCATAGAAATGTCTGCAGGGCCCCGAGTATTTGCTGTTCTGCACCATGGCTCTACATTTGCAGCAAGGAGAAAATACATGAGACTGGATGAGGACACCCAAAACTGAGAGGCTTGGACTGTGCTTTGCAGGTTTTGAATCTGCATGATAAAATTGAGGCTTGCCTTGAACATCAGAATAAAACCCTCCAGGCAAAGGTAAGGTTTCCATAGCACTTTCCATACCCCAGTTCCAGGTATTTTGGATTTGGCTGTGAAATCTAATTTCCCCTCCAAAATAATGTCCTGGGAATAGCACTTCTGAGGCATTGAACCCAGGAGGTGTGGATGGAATAGTCATGTCCTTCCCTAATGTTCTGTGGGGTCTCAGGAACTGAGAGCCACCCATTGAAAGGGTTCAAGTCACCCATTACCTCTTCCAATCCTTCCCCAATAAAAGCCCCAAAGAAGGTGCATGGTTCCCCCCTGCCAGGCCTGCTGGTGAGGGTTGTTCTGCCAATCCAGAGATCATGTGCATTTTATTTTTTAATAAATAAGAGGTTAATATATGACAAAAGTCTTCCAGCAAGCTGAGCACAAGCAGGTGACATCTAAGTTTCCATTTTTGCTTTTCTAATGGTCTATTTCCCTGCTCATCTTCTGTCTTCTTGGCTCATTTAAATGCTAAGTCAGAAAAATACATCCAGTCCAAGCTCTTACACCAGGGTGAATCCCTAAATACATCTCATGGGAACTTGCACTGTAATTAAATGGAAGTTGCTGAAAACCTCATCCTGTCTCATTTTTCTGAATTTTTTGCTGCTGTTTCTACAGCTCTCTGCAGGGTGGGCAGGTTCAGCCTGCTCTGAAGAGGAGGTGAGAGTTTGTTCTATTTATTTTCATTATTTCTTTTCCAAGGCAGAGTTACTTCAAGCTGCCACTGATTTGCAGAGACATTGGAAGGATTGGGCACACTGATTTTCCGGAAAATTTTTGGATGATTTTCCTGAAGCTGGAAGAGACCACATGAGAAATTCTGCTCGACTGCTGCTGAAGTGGTAGGACCTACACAACAGCAGATTTTCACTTCATCTATATTTATAGCAAAATGGAAACAAAATGTGCTTTAAAGTAAACAACAGTATTTCCAGAATCCGGCTGATTTTCCTCGCTTTGGTAAGCTCCCAACCAAAGCTTTTCACATTGCAGCCAAGGATAAAAAAGGTAAAGCAGGGAGAGTGAAATCCCAGCCTGGCTGACTCAATGAGAAAGTTGCCACTGGTTTTAACAGAGCCCATTTTTGCCCCAAACCTTTAAAAACCGAGGCAAGAACCTTTTTTTTGGGGAACTGCAAGAAGCACCATGAGCTGGTGGCATGAGCAGCCTGGGGATACAAAACACACCAGCACCTCTCAATGAAAAAGCTTTAAACACTGAAACCACTGGATTAGAGAAGAAAAAGTGATGTCAAGAGGAACCACATACTTGCATGGTTTGTTTGCCTCCTTACAGTATTTGCAGAGGCTTAAGGAGGGACAATTTGCTGCCCTGAGTGTTGAGCTGAAGAACGTATTTACCAAGGAACTCCACAAGGTCCAACGTCATTGCAGAGGGCTGCTGGGTGGTTTTTTCCTCCTCCTCTGTCAGATGAGGAAGGTGACAAAGCGTTTGTGACCACAAACTGTGTCATCAGGGTTATTTGGTGAGAGGGAATTGTGGTTGCAGCAATAGAGAGCATCCCAAGGGCAAGAGAGAGGCCAAGACCTGCACGGTGGGACCAGCTCACAGGAGGGAAGAGATGAACCCTGAAGAAAAGACAACAGGGAGATGTTGGCTATGTTCTCTGGAAATTTCCCCTCTGGCCACCACCAGAAACACAGCAGGCTCAATGGAATGGATGGATCTCACGGACAGACAACAAACAGAAAAGTCTGCTTTCATGGGATTTGATTGAGTCTTGATAATATCCCCAGTTCCCATCCCAGCTCCCATCAGTGTCTCTCAGCAGGCTTCACAAAAATGGTGAAATCTTGGCCCAGGTTGCCCAGAGAAGCTGTGGCTTCTCCATCCCTGGAAGTGTCTCAGCCTAGGCTGGATGGGGCTCGGAGCAACCTGGGCTGGTGGGAAGTGTCCCTGCCCATGGCAGGAAGGTTGGAATTGGATGAGCTTTAAGGACCCATCCCACCCAAGCCATTCCATAATACTATGATTCTGATTTATCCATCAGTGCTACTCAGTGGCAGCATTTCCCAGCAGATGTTTTAGACAGGGAGGAACTGCTGCCAGCAGCTTGGGGGGATGAACACTGATCTAAGCAAGGTATAGTTCCTGCAGACCTGGATTTAAATCCTATAGACCACTGGAATTTACCAAAATCTCTTCAAAATTCAGTTGTCACCCTAGGAGGAGCATGAATGGTATGACTGTGTCACTAAAGTCAGGTCATGGAGCATCCCCATGGGCAACAGGACTCAGCTACCCATGGTGAGCACGTGGTGGTGTGAGACCGGGATACACTGACACTTCATTTTGGTTGAGTTATTGGGGGCTTCTTGACATCAGAAAAAAACCTGAAATAACAGATCCTTGCAGAGAGCAGGAAGGACCCAGAACAATTATTTGGTTTTGAATCATATTTGACCCGAATGAGACTCCTTCCTTGTCCTGATCAGGAGGCCAAAACCTGTCTGCTCAGTTGCTTCAGGATATCCTCCACTTACTTATAGTAAGTATATATAATAATATATATAATAATATAATTATATGATAATATTATTATATTAACAATATACAATAATAATATAATAATATAATATATATCCTTAGATACCTGAACACATCCTGCACCCTGGACTTTCCAGCGTGGCTTCAGATGGGGTGAAGGTTGGGATGGAGGCCATGGCATCACCTACATGACCCCAACCATCATCTCCTTTGCATTCCCCCCCCCCATTTTGGAAGGAAATGATGGAGGCTGTGTGCCCACTAACGTGTTGGAGCAGGGTGAAGATGAGCAGACCAGCCAGATCCTGGGGGTTTCTTGCTTGAAGTCATAAGAGGAGGGATCCACGTGGCTGGTTTGCATGCAGGTAAGAGCCACCCCAAGTGATTTGGGGACACATCTTCAGCCTGGTCACCTCCCAAGCCCTGCAGCCCCCTCCTCCCTCCCTGGCAGCATCCTTGCTCAAGAGAGTCATTACCCTGGGCTCTCCTTTTGCCTTCAACTTTGGCCAGCCAAGCTTCTGGGCATGCTAAATCCAGATATGCATTTATTATCCTACAAAATGTGGGAAATAGGAAGGGTTCTAATTGCCCAAATTACTTGTCTTCCTGCTAACAGAAGCTGGCAGCAAATATATTTAAAATGTAAATATTTAAATACTTACGCACAAGCACAATTACCTTTTTTTTTTTCCTCCCTTTTTTTTTTTAAATGTTCTTGACTGGATTCATTCAGAAGCTATAAATACCTACTCAGGAAACAAACATCTGCACCAAGTTTTGGGGAGCAATTTTAAAACCCTCCTCATCTGACTGGCTTAATAATTTCAACAAGTAGGTACATGAAGTCTGTTTTTTCCCTGCCTATTTCAAACCAGCTGACAACCGTGGATATGAAATCAAATGATTTGGTCACCCAGAAAAATATTTCCCTGTCCAAAAAAAAAAAAAGACAATACTTGTTTATAAGATAGAGGTTAGCCCAGGAGGTTCCTTTAGCCTTTATTTTTCCCTTTGGTTTATTCAGAGCATGAAATAATTCCTCCTCCAAACTGCCTGTGAAATGAACATTTTTATTTATTTTGATGAGCAGAAAGCAAGGGGAAAAAAATTCCTGCCTGCTATCAAGGCAGAGAAATCACTGTTACTTCTTTTCCCCGCGCTGGCTGTAAAATGCACAGAAATGTAAAGCAATAAAAATTTTATTAGGGGTTGTTTTTATAATGTTTACCAACCTCATGCCTCTATGACGCTTTCCAGAAGATAGGATTTTTATAGGGCTTCTTTCAGCTGACCAAGATAACCATAAAGAAAAAAAAAAAAAAACCAAAACCCAAAAAAATCAGTTTGGGCTTTTTTTTCAAGGCAGCAGAAAAAGCAGCAAACCCAATGATGTCTTTTTCTCTCTTTTTTTCAACAGTCTGCTGGTCAAATTTTGTCTTCTGTCCATTTTGCTTCGCTGCAGCCCTTGGGAAATAGAGATGCAAACTAGAACTTAAATGCAACCTTAAATGCAAATGGAAAATGCAACCTTTGCATCTTAGCAAAAACGGAAAAGCTGAAAGGGGGAATAAATAAAAAGCTTCAAAGAAAATTATTGGTAAGGTCATTAGTTTTGCTGCTGATTTAAACAAAGCACAAAGCAGGACGAGTCCCTTCCAGCAGCAACATTTTGTTGTTGTTCCTTTTAGAAGGCTGAGATTATTGGAAAACACCTCCAGTATTTTTCTAAACATCCCAAATCCATTTTTCCCTGGTTTGCTGCAAGGGACAGAGAATCTCTCCTCTTCCTCAAAGCACTATTTATCAGCCCAAGATTCATCCCCTGATTTATCCACTCAGATTCCCCAGGCCTGATGAGCTGGGTGCACAGCAGCCCAGGGTGCCTGTCCTATGTTCCTAGCTGACGTGTTTACAATATTTTTGATTTACACCTTCCAGGTGTTCTTTTTGGAAAATATCACTCCCTTTGGTTTACACATTTTTACAATATGTTTGTGGTCAGCAGAAGCTTCCACAGTCATTAGGAGGGATGTGCCAAGAAAAAGGTTTTGGGTTTTGTTTTGGTTTTTTTCCCTCACTGAAGACAAAAATATTTGGCTTTTATTAAAAAAAAAATAAAAATTAAAAATAAAATTTATTGAATGAATTAGTAGAATACCCAAAGGACACATTTTATATTAAAGGAGGTTATTTGCTCAGGGAACTATTTCTGGTCCTCTGCTCTCTCTGGTGATGAAAAGCAGCCAGACTTTGCCATAAAATGAGGGAGAAACCCATGATGTAGTTCTGCATCTTCACCTCCTTTTAAAAACAATAAATTGCCATCACACAGCAAATTCATGCCAACTGAAAGGAATTATATATACACCACTGTATTTTGCAGTGTACCCTAGTCCAGACAAACCAGTTGTGATGTGCTTTGCTGTTTCTAAAAAAAAAACAAACAACAAAGCATTGGGCAAATCAAGTCATTTTCCTTTGAATTTCATTTTTCTTAACACTGTGTATGTTTATCCTAGATTTTTAACTGTGGATTATTGTTGCCTTTTCATTCCAGGTCAGAAGACAAACTTTGCCTTAGAAGGCTTAGAAAGAAAAACTACCATTAACCTTGAAAGTTTTTTTTGTTTTTTTTTTTTTTTTATTATTCAGAAGGAAAAATATTTGAGGGGGCTCAGTTAATGCCTGATAGAATAGCATTATTTCATCTTTTAGCACTCAGATCACTCCTCTTTCAGCACAGTCAATAAATGCTACCCGTGTTTTCTCATTGCTTGCCTTGTATCTACCTCGGGAAACTCATTATTAAAATTGCACAACCACAGTTCAACAATATTCCCCCAAATAATAGGTTTTAATAGAAAGTTAATATGATCCTTCAGCATTTTTCCAGTTAGATCTGCATGAGAGTCCCCAGGATTTACCTGCAACAGAACAGAACCAACTCAGATCCTTCAGCTGTTATTTTTCTCTTTTTTTTTTTTTTTTTTAATTATTATTAAGGAAGCTCTTTACTAATTTAATTTCTTTCTCATGCAATTAAACGTCATGAATTGGACTGGGTCTCCATGTGATGCATGAAAACCTGGCAAGGTGAGAAATGGGAATAACAGCACATCAGGAATGGGAAAGGTGCAGGGAAAAACCACATCATGGCTGTTGTGCTGCCAAATCCCCACCAGAAATAGCTGGGAACACCGAGCCCACCTTGGTCAGTGTCTCAGGCTTTTTCTGCAGGGTCTATTGGGGTATTTTTCCTCTATATAAGGTTATGTGAGTGTATTAATGTAGTATATAAGTGGAATATTATCAGTTTTTCCTACGTGGGCAAAAAAAGAAGGAAACAAAAATAGCAATTAATTGAATCTCTTTCTAAGCGTGTAGTGCTGACAGTGGACAGGGAATCTAGAAAAACAGATTAATTGATCTTTATCTACTTATCACCCACACTGGCAAGTTAAAAGCTGCACTTTTTCATGCACATTCTGCATCTCACAGACCCAAAGAGCATCTGCCTCCGAAGCTGCAGCTCTCCCAGATTTTCTGCATCCCCCCCTGCTTGAAGAGTTCATTTCAAGTGGGAAAAAAGCTCCAGGGTTGCTCTGTGGTAAATGTTGGATTATTCTTCCCGAGGCAGCTTTGCTTGGTGGTAGAGAGCAAATAAAGAAAGTAAGGGGTTTTATGATAGGGATTAAAAAATAATACTAAGCAAATACCTAACTGGGCTCCAAAGCCAGCGGTGTAAAGAGAAAAGATTTGACAGTTGTCAATGGCTGTTAAATGGGGAGGCAGATTAGCAGCCTTACTTTTGAACACACAAACATCTGAAACCCGTTTCCTGTTTAAAAATGAAAAAATAAAAATCTAGGTGGATGACCTCAGGCAGATTTTTCTTTTTTTCTTTTTAATTAACAAAACGCGAATTGTACATCATCGTGGAAAAAAAAAAAAAAGAAAAATAAAAAATGGGCCACTCTTGGTGGTCTCGATAGATTCTGTCTATGGGAGAGTGAGCGAGAGAAAGGGGAGGGAGGGGGAAAAAAAAAATAGAAAAAATAAACTTTACCTTCTCACTTTCAGGGTGGGCAATGCCATTCCAGCATCGGGGTCCTCGGCTCTGGGAAGTGTTAACGCTGTCACCGCAGCCCCAGTCCCACCGTGGGTGCTTCCCAAACGTTCTGAGGCAAAACATTCCCTGAATTCCTCCTCCTTCCTCCTATCTGGAGCTTCAGCTCAGCGTGCTGCAGGTTCATGTCTCTCCTGTCCAAGTGCTCGGGACATGGTTAATCCCAAGCGGGGTCAACCCAGAGCCCGACTCAGCAGCAAGGGGAGAGCTAAAAAAAAAAAAAAAAGAAAAAAAAACACAAACCATTGACAAATTTGCTGTTTAAAAATGCTTTCGACTCTTTGCAGCCCGTGTTTGCTGTTGTGTTTGGGGTGTTGTGTGCCTGTTGTGCTTGCTTTTTTTTCTTTTTTTCAGTCCTAAAGCTATAAATACCCAGCACCAGCTGCAACATGTTGCTGCAAGGAGCTTTCTGGATCGAGCTGTGGTGTGACCTAACACGTTTGGGTGGCTTTGGGTTAAGATTTTGATATTGGGAGTTGGTTTTTCCAGCCTGAATTCTAACAGGGGCAGCTGGCTGCCATGAGCTGCTGGTCCCTCTACCCTTCTGAGGATGCTCTAAAAGGTGATAAAAGGTTCCATGTAAAGGTGACAGATGCTCAAGCATCCATTTAGTTACCATGTCATGAAAAAACCCCTAATAGTTGTCTTTTTAAAGCAGTGTGTATTTCATATTTATATGCTGCTTTAATGCAAAGTTCTTGGCAAAGCACAGAATTATTAAATTTGCCTTTTTTCCCCCATCTCTGGAAGGGGGATTATAAGATTTCATGGAGCTGGGACACGTTCAGGGTTCCTGCTGTAATTCTGTTTGAGGGCCTTGCACTGAATTAAAAATGCAAACCTTGAGCTCAAAAAGAGGAACACAAGCTAGATGTGATCTAGGTAGTTAGTACTGGCAAAATTTTTTGGCCAGCTATACTTTTATCCACCAGTATTCCTGGGAAATTGCAGGCCTGAGAAATGCATTGGTCAGTTTGTTCATAATTTAATTTATCATTAAAAGGCATAGATAAAAGATCCACTCTGCAGGCTGTGCAAACCACCCATTGCTCTCACTGGGCTGTGGATCAGACCCAGCATTTACAAAAACTCCTTTATAACTTCAGGTTATTATCAAGTATTCAAATTCTACATAAATTGCCCTTCTTCACCCAAAAATCTATTCCTGGGAGACCACTTGGAGAGGGACATCCACTCCCCCTAAATGCCAGCAGTTATTTTTCTAATGAGCGATTCCTCTGACACGAAGCAAATCAATTAATCTTCCGTGAGCTCTTGCAAATGAATCCTCATATTATCTGTATACTCCGTTAGCCTGGATGGTTTAGAAAATACCAGCTCCTATCTTATCTTGTCAGTTCATACGCTGATGGGGGTGGAAAAATAATGGCTGAAAGAGCCACAGGAGAGGATAATTAGTAAAAATCAAGTGACTCGCTGTTTGTTTGCTTTGCAAAATGAACTTTTACCCCTCCACCACCACTCCTTCCCCGCTCCCCCCCCTCATTTTCACCAGCTTATCATACAGGGTTTGACATGACAGGTTAATGAGAAACCCCCTGAAATTGGGCTGCTGCTGCTAATTGTAGCAAGGGTGGCTCTTGGCTGGAAGGGCTCAACCAGCCAGCTTCTTCCCCCTGGGAAATCCCAGCTCTTGGGGGGTACTCAGAGGCTGTGATTGCCAAGGGATAGGAACACACATAGACAACAAGTTTCTCTTTGGCTTCTGGGGGAGTGAGGGCTGAAGATTTTGCAAGATTTTTGGCTTGCACTGCACGTGGTGGTGTTCTTTCTTTTTCTTTCTTTTCCACGCAGTTAGTAATTTTTTTTTTTTTTTTTTTACTCTAACCTGCTATTACCATGACTTAAACCTCCTCCCCCAGCCCCAGCCCGTTCATGGTGAGCTCCTTCAGAAACTGCAATTTTCAGCCCTCCCTGAATCGAACGATTTGGACAACAGAAGACACAGTTGCTGTCGGAGTGAGTGGAAAAAGAACCACATGGAGTTGCTCTGGCTATTAATAACCCAGTCTCAGCAGGAAGATCTGTCCTGCTGCAGCACTCTGCTACCTCCCAGCTTCTCCCATCACTCAGGCTCTCCCTTAATAGTTGACTTTTTTTTTTTGTAGTTATTGGGGAGTTTTTTGTTTCTTTGCTTTTGGGGTTTTTTTGGTTTTTTTGTTTTGGTCGGGGGTTTTTTTTGAGAGATGAGGAGGGAGAAGGTCAAATTAGGGGCTTTTTCCAGCAGAAAAGCCCTTTTGCTGGTGGTCTTAAAAAGTGAAATACTGGTGATGGACCCATCAGCCTTTCTGCCCTGCCTGCCTCTGCTCTCTGCTGAGCATCCTCCCCCTCCCAGTCCCACAGCAGCTGGGTTCTCCCCGTCTCATTTATTTATTCCCTTCTCCCTCTCTTCTTCCCTTGCCAGTACCTCTGTGTGCTGAGCTTGCCACCAAACAGACTCTGTCCACTGAAATCTCAGCTCAGGGAAAAATCAGGTCCTGTCCATGTGCCACAGGGAAACACCAGAGCCCTCGGTGACTCAGGGACATGGAGATGAGCAGAGAAAAATCCCTTTCTGCAGCTGCTTTTTCTCCATGAGACCCCTGATGCCATCAAATGACCACTCTTTGGCCATCTCCCATTTAAAAAGCTGCCACCTGGACATTTTTTTTTCCCTTTTTCTTCAGAAATAACCTCTTTGACACTCCACGAGGCTCCTCAACTGAAACTCTACGAGCAACGCACGCGGTCAACCTCTCAGGAATGACCCGCTCAGCCCCCTTCTGCATCAGATTGCATTTCCCTGGATTTATTGACATTATAATGGCCAGCCCACACAAACTGCAGCCACACAGCCAATTAACAGGACAGACAACGCCGAGACATTTGAGAAGTTGCTAAACTTGCTCTTGAAAACGATCTCGCTTTCTCCCTGTAAAAGGATCTGGTCCTGTCAGTGTGTATTAAACTGGAAAGCTTTGCCTTTGGAGAGCAGAATAAATTTGTATCCTGATAAGGCCTCCCCATAATAATATTTCGACAGATCATATCTTTGTCAGCTTAATTTAATAACTGGAATGTGACTGCCAGAGTGGTTTGCCCAGACAAAACTTTCTGCTGGTGTACATTCCGTGGTGTGTCGTATCGAAGAGGATTTTCTGCCAACACCCCACGGGGTCTCTGATCCCAGACCCATCTCAACTTGCTGTGACACAGGACCTCGGTGCTCATCTCCACCACCAGCTCTGAGACAGTGTGAATTTAAAAGCAAGAAACTGAAAAGGAAAAAAAAAATGAGTGTCCAAACAAGATCTGAGTGCATCCCTATTCCTGGAGATCAATCACAAGTCTGAAGTCCACCCCAGCAGCACCATGATCTGTGTTTTGGTTTTTTTTTAAGAACTGCAACACCCTCAAAAAACTACCAAAAAAACCTACCAGAAACTAACTCAGTTTTTTCACCCCTAGACTGGAGCACAGGGATAGAAATTGAGCAAAACATTTTGAAAAAAATGGCATTGATTTGGCTGAATTGTTCTCACTGTCAAAAGACTTTTGAAGGTCACCACCTTTCTTTTTGACATTAAATGAAGTATTGCAGATAATGCAATGTATTTCTTTATTTAAAAAAAAAAAAAAAAAAGTTCAAAGGCCCATTAAGGCCTTCCATGCTGTACAAAAGGCTTAATTCACCGGAAACCATTTTTCTCTCCCAATTGTTTGGAGCAGCAAGTGAACCAAACAATCCGTTATTCACAAAGATCTACCCAGAAACGCGTTTCCCGTGCCCAAGAGGTCCATGCTTTGACTTAACAAAAGTAAAGTTAACCATGCTCCTTGAAAACATGAAATTTGTCCAGAAACAAGAGTTTGGTGTACCATTTGTAAATCTGGGTAACATTTGGAGGTACTTGGGGTAGGTGGGAACTAAATGGAGATGGTGGGGTATGGAAGACAAGGCGCTGAATCTGAAATTTCAAAATCTAAGTTCATATTTTTGACCTTTGGTTCATAGCTCCAAGATGATGTTACCAAATGATGAAGTAAAATAATGGAAGCCATTCCAGCTGTCCGCTTGCTGGTGCAAATGTCCATCTTGAAGCCAAATCTTTACTTTCCCACCATCTCTTTGGAAAAAAACCCACGTCTGCTTTCGGCCCTTTTGAAGAGACCTACTTGAGCGTAGCTCCTTGTTCCTACATCCAGGCTGTCCAAGTTGCCCTGTGTAATACCAATGTTATTTCCTTTATATTATAAATAGGATTTGGGTTGAATATGAATAAACTCATACCCATTGGTATGCTTTGTAACTCTAATCAGCTTTTTCCTGCAAAAGAAAAAAAAACAACACACACACACACACACACAAGAAAGAGGAATGTTTATCCGAAAAATAAAGAGGTGCTAATTTTATCTTGTGAAAGTGGATATCTCCTTACGAACCCTCCAACTTTGAGGAAGATAACCAGAATGTATTATATCATCTAAATCCAGCATCCTATGAGATCAAACAGAATAATGTATACATATGCCAAAGCTGATTGAAGTATTGCTGGTGCTCACTTCCGCCTCACTAAGTATGTGTTTCATTGATAGACGTAATTTGCCACTGCCATGAAAGACATCCAAAAGTCCTCTGTTTGTGCCAGTTGATTTCTATGATATCTTGGAGGCTTTTTAAAATAGGGCTCCAAAATAGATGTGCCCTTGTCACCCCTGTGTTTAAGCTCTCTCCAACAGGAAATGGCACGGGTTCAATTTTTTTCCATACTGGAAGCCCCATGTAGCTAGATAAGAATCATGTCTTGTCTATGACTAAGCATTGACATTTCAGTGTTTAAAATATAGTCAAAATGATCCATGGCCAACCCACCTGAGACTATTTTTCTTTGTCTGAAGTCCCACTTTCCAGCTTCTTGAAAGGGAAGGTGGAGCTCTGGAGGTTGTGACATGGTAAGGAAATGGAAGTTTGCTTTCTTGCTGGTCTTCAAAGACCAAAAAAGAGGACACTGCACCATCTCCACCAGGGTTCTCATCCATCCTCACCAACAGGTTTAAAAAGCAGGCTGGAGGAAAAAACTTTCTCTTTTTTTGCCATATCAAAACGCCAGGCGGAGGAAAAGAAAAAAATATTAAAAAATGAAAAAGCCCAAAGAAATGAGTGGTATTTCCTCCAAAGCACTGTTTCTCCTAGAGGAAAGGGGCAGCTGGAGGGGTGAGGAGGGCTGGGATGTTTATGAAGTGTGTGAGGACTTTTGAAGGAAGCTCATTGAAGGAGGACAGATGGTTAAGGAGGGGAACTGGCAACGTGATGCTGAGCCTTTCACTTCTAGGTCACCCGGTTCAAACACAGCCTAGGTCAAGGATGGCACAGAGCCATCTCCTGCAAAGGGCTGGTTTGGTGCTGCATGAGAAAAGTGGCTGCTGAGGTTCAGCTCCTCACTTGCTGGGAGAGAGTTGATATTTTTCTTCCTTGGGCCAGAAGGGAGATGTATGGGAGAAGGTGATGTGGTGGCCTGGGCTGTGTGGCATTGTCCAAGTGCATGGTGTCACTTCTCCAGGCCATGGGGTGTGGGTGTTGCTGTGGCCAAGAAGCAATTTCTGATTAAAAAAAAAAAAATTTCAAAAATCTTCCCCTCATGCTGGGAGGTTACTCTGTGTTTTACCCTTGCTTTGCTTTTGCTCTTTGCTTGCACTCTAAAGTATCCAAGATGTTGAGGAGTTGATTTGCTTGGGCTTTTTAAAGTTGTAAAAGAATTTTTCTCCTTGCCCTTTGGTTTTGGGATATTATTGAGCAGAGAGAAGAAACTAGTTTCGTAGCAATACAGGTATAGGGAAAGGGAAATCATAGAATGAAGGGGAAAGAAAATGGGGGAGGAAAAGGAAAGGAGAAGAAAGGAGAAGAAAGGAGAGGAAAGGAAAGGAAAGGAGAGGAAAGGAAAGGAGAGGAAAGGAAAGGAAAGGAAAGGAAAGGAAAGGAAAGGAAAGGAAAGGAAAGGAAAGGAAAGGAAAGGAAAGGAAAGGAAAGGAAAGGAAAGGAAAGGAAAGGAAAGGAAAGGAAAGGAAAGGAAAGGAAAGGAAAGGAAAAAATTAGAATTCCTTGAGCGGGGAAAAAAATCCTACACAATTTTGTAAGCCACTGCACCCTATAGGGATAATCTCAGATTTTTAACGAAAAAACCAAGAAACAACTGTTTTTAAAATATCTCTTTCTGCATAAATGTTCCTCACGTGCATCTATTAGAAACCTAGACCAGCTCAGGTTCAGAAAAGTTCATTGTGCAGTCACTTCTACTGAGGGATTTGCCATCATAAGTCTCTTCTGACTTAAACACTGTTTTATGAATTCAGCAGCCCAGTGGCATCCTGCTGTGGAACATCCCAAATTAAACTGTCACAGCCACAGCCAAAGGTTGTTGGTGATTTGAGAGGTGGGGCATGCTGCTGAGCTTCCCCAGCTAAGGAACTGCCTTTTGGCTATTTCATAGAGAATTTACCAAACTAATCATGAGTTTCTAGCTTTGCTAGCAGCTGGATGGTGAGAGAGATATTTAAAAAATCAGGCTGACAGGAATTTGTGTTTTTCCAAGTCTTGCCCAGAATGAAACCATTGACAACTCTATCTGGTAGTAGGTGGGGTGATCATCAAAAAAAAAAAAAAAAAAGCAACCAAAAAAACCCAAAAAGCCCACAGGCAGGGAGATAAAGATGCTTGTGAAATAATGGGCAAGAAAGTCAAAGTATGACTTCTCACTGCTCTGGACTCCATCATTTCATTCATCATTCAGAGCCAATACCATTAAAGCTGATAAAAGATCCCTCTGAGATTCCAGCAACTTTCAAGTGAGCCATGGAGCTGCAGTCCAGCTCACTGCCACACCACACTCTGGGACTGCCAGATGCCACCTCAATACTTATAGATCTTTATTGAGGCCATCTCTTAGTTGGGAAGAACTAGGTGCAAAGAGAAAGGAAGGAACAAGATTTCTTCTCTGGCCTTGCAGGGGAATTTTTTGTGCAAATGGGTCAACCCACCAGCAGAAGGAGCTCTGGTTAAAATCCTGGCACTGCTCATTTGGGGCTGAGGAAATCCATAATCCTCAGGAAAGAACAAAGGAAAAAAAGGGGGAAAAGCCAAGCTGAAGAGGAGAGAAAGGTGGGATGATGCTCCAGGCAGATGCAGAGAGCAATGGGTGGAAGGGCAGAGATGATGCAGTTGGCATGTCCTTGTCTACAGGAACCACAGCTTTCTGGATTGTGTTTTCCTCCTCCAAAGCAGAGGCTAAACTTTAAAACTCTATTTTTAATTCATGAAACTCCTCCTTTTTCTTACACCTTTTACACACCAATGCATCCTGCTCTCATCCAAGGTAGGACCTTCCAGCCAGCTGCTCCTGGCATCCTGCACTCCAGCAAGGACCAGGACCAAACTCCTCCTTTCCATTGACTTTTGGGATGCCCTGAAAAAGGTTTGAAGGCAACACCTGAGGTGCCAGGACTCTGGCAGCTTGGTTAGGGACCAGAACCAAGCTCTACCTTCTGTCCATCCCTATATTTCCAGAGCCCAGCCCTTGCCAACAAGCTATGGCAGCTCAGCTGATGGCTGTGGGCATATTGCTCTCTTTTCAGTGGGAAAAGGAGTTCTTTGAAACTTTTCTGCTGGGTTGAACATTTAAAATCGGTATTAACCAACAGAGGAAAGATTAAAAAAAAAAAAAAAAAAAAAAAAAAAAAAAGAGGGGGAAATGTTCCAGTTAGTGTCAGCTCACAGTTCTTATTACATAGAAGTTCTCAGGTTTCAGGAGAGAAAATAAAGCCTCAGGACTCCAAACTAAAACCTAAAACATTTCCAGCAGGTCTTTACACTTAGCCAACATTTGTTCCTGAACAAAACCAGGTAAGAGGATATGAGAAATACAAAATATTGTCACACAAAGAAACAAGGATGCCTGCAGTGCTGAATTCCATAAATAAAACCCCACTCTTAAGGTTAAAGCTGATAAAGATGATCTCCTGCCACAAGCTGTTTTCCAGGCTGCATTTTCCTGCAGAAAGTTATCCACACAAGGAATTAGCTTTCTTATCCTTTGTTTATATGTATTGATGATAGCATAAAGGCATTAAAGAGCTTTGATAAGGCATTGGTACTTCAGAGTAGCAGAGACTGCACAAATCTCTCCCTTAAAGTAAGACAAGAAAGCTCCATGATTTGCACAGTACTTTTTTTCTGCAATTTTATGTTGCTTTGCTACTGCAGCATTCATCTAAAAATGCTCTGATGTTTCCTTAAAGAGGTATTCTTTTGTTAGAACCATTCCATGCATTACCAAAATAAATCAAAAGGCAGGAGGGAGATTCATTATCTTGCCAGTTTATATGGCCAGAAGCCTTTTCTCCCTTATCAAACCAGTGCACAAGAAAAATGGAAAATAAGATTCATACAAAAAGAAGCAATGACTTTTTTGGAAGTACTTTTCAGGTCTAAATAGCTCTTATTAAAAAAAACATACAACATACGTGTCAGGTATGTATCTTGATGTGTATATTATATTTATGCACGTATCAGGAAAAGGGAAAATATCTGCTGGCTCTTTCCTTGTGTAGGAAAAAGAAGCGATTGGAAGAAGCAAGTCTTGCTGCTCTTCCCCTCTCTGCAACACTTCTGAGGTTAAAGGAATAAAAATCCATCAATTTGTACAGCCTGACCTTACGGCGTTGGGTTTTAGCTGAATTCAGATGGGCAGGATTAACCCAGCAAAGTTTACATGACACTGATTTAGAAGCTGTGCTACAGGACCTTCCAGCAAGTGACATTAATCGGAATCTTTAATCAAGTCTTGGGACCAAGGGAAAAAAAAAAAAAAATTGCTTATCAGACATGCAGCATATGATAAACAGATGTCTCTGTGCATCAGATAAATACAAATGCAGCCTGAGCAGCACCGAGGATGGGGCAAGGAGCAATTCCACAGCCATGTTTTGGCTCTGATGAAGACAGGGTGGAGATATCTAGGTTGGAAATGAGATTTCTCACCTCCCAGTAAGCCCCTAGAAGTCAGCTAACAGCACCAGTTTGAGCTATAGACTCTGGGTACCAACCACTGAGCAGAAGACTTGAGAAATGTCCATGTGCCTGGCAGGAGCCCTCAAAATAAGACAGTAGCTGGGAGTGATCAACCCTTAAGGGTTTTACATGAGAGGAGGACACTAAGCAAGAAATTTGGCCCTGTATCCTGCTGGTTATGGCACTAGAGCAGGAGGAGAGGTGGCTCTGCCAACTAATTTTGAATTCAAGAGTTGTCCAGAAAACCTGTTGCAACCTTGCAGCAGAAATTTCATCTCAATAATGAATTTCTGATTTTTATTTTTTATTTTAATATCAGTTTCTCTTACCCAATAGATGAGAGGTGAATGTTGGCCTCTTCTCTCAAGTAACAAGCAATAGAACAAGAGGAAATGGCCTCAAGTTGTGCCAGGGGAGGTTTAGATTGGAAATTGGGAACAATTTCTTCCTGGAAAGGGTTGTCAGGCCCTGGTCCAGGCTGCCCAGGAGAGTGGCTGAGTCCCCATCCCTGGAGGGGTTTCCAAGCTGTGTAGAGGTGGTGCTAAGGGACATGGAGGAATGGTGCCTTGGCAGTGATGGGTTACAGTTGGATTTGATTATCTTAAAAGACTTTTCCAATGAAAATAATTCCACAATTCTATGATCTTGACTCCTTTTTAGTCTGCAGATTTAAAACTCTATTTTTAATTAATGAAACTCCTCCTTTTTCTTACACCTTTTACACACCAAGCAAACCATCTCCTTTGCCAGGTGTCCTCAAACCAGGACACCAGGGTGCTTGGGGCCAGACAAGGACCAGGAGATGCTGTCCTTTCCCTTGGGTCTCATGCCCATGTCCTTGCTTTCTTGGAAAATCCCACCACAGCTCCCCTGCCCTCAGCTGGAGCCCACCCAGAGCAAACCAGTATCTCCAGGGAAGTCAGCTGTCAAATCCTAGCAGATCTCCCATGCAAAACATAATTTTTCAACGGCTTATCATCTTGTTCTGCTGGGGCAGCTCTCAGCAGGGACAGGAAAAGGGCAAAGAGCTGCTAGGGAAGCCAGAGCCTGCCAAATCCAACATCATTTCCAGTGCCAGGATTTCACGCAGAGAAACTAGCTGGAGTTTTTTGGAGGTGAGTTTGAAGACCCATTTCCTGAGTTATTAGGACTGAAATTCCCCAAAGAATAGTAATAATAATATTAAATCAGCCAGAGGGGGACGAGGCGTGTGTGGGGAAGGATGTCATCCAAGGAGGTAACATTTTCAACCAGCTTATAGGGTCATAGAATCACTGAGTGCCTTGGGTTGGAAGGATTTTAAAGCTCAGCCCTTGCCATGGGCAGGGACATCTCCCACCAGCCCAGGATGCTCCAAGCCCCATCCAACCTGGACTTGGACACTTCCAGGGCTGGGGCAGCCACAGTTTCTCTGGGAAACCTGGGCCAGGGGCTCAGCACCCTCAGCAAGAAGAATTTCTTCCTAATATCCAACTTCTGAATAACAATCTGAAAGGTCTAAGAGCAGGAATTGTTATCAGCTGCCCCATCCACCTAGGTTATACCAAACCCCATCTGCTTTTAGTTTTAAATCTCCCTGGATTTCCCCATGGACATCACCACTGATGGCCCTCAGACCTCTTCCAGATTCCCCTCGAGCAGTGCAGGATTCATATCACAAAGGTTTAGACACAAGAGCCAAGTTGCAGCTTTGAATTTGGCCCATTTCTTTGGAGGATATGCTGGGAGTAGCCTGGGATGTCATTTGGTTTCTGGAGGCAGCCCAAATGAGAGCAGAACAAAGCTTTGATGCAAATGAAAACCCACCAGTGAGCAGAGCTAAATAAAGGAAAGAAATTTTTTTTTAAAAAATGATTATTTGTTATGGAAACCAGTGGAGGAAATCTTGAATTAGTCAGTGCATCTTGACCTCTCTCTGCCCTCCTGAAAAATGTGCATCGTCTTGAAGCAGCTGCCAACTAGGAGAAACCCTGTGACATTTCCAGCCACCTGGTACAAACCCCAAAATGTATTCAGCAGGAAAAAAAAAAAAAAAAAAGAATCTCAGTTGTACAAAATGTATCTTTTAAAAACAAAACAAAAAAAGAGTAAAAAGCATGACTTGTGCAAAGCTAGATAATTTTCAGTGGCTGAGGCCAGTCACTGCTCCAACAGGAAAAGCTTGGGTTGATCTTGTGAATGAACCATGTGGTAATTGTTTCCGTACATCCTCGTTAAGATGAAAAGCTACACAAATAAACAACAACAAAAGCTGCTATGCTCCAATCAGAGGGTTATTCAAAAAAAAAAAAAAAAACCAAAAAAAAAAAAAACAACAAAACAAACCCCCCACACACACACACAAAAAAAAAACAACAAGAAAAAAAAAAACTACAGGGAAAAATCTGGCTCTGAATAGTTCTTCCCATGCTTCCTACCAGGAGGACCTGACTGAAGAGGGGCTACATGAGGTGACATGGAGTGTTTTGCTTTATTCTCTGGGTCACCTTTAGGGAGTGAGTGTCTGGCACAAGTCTGGGCTGGGATGAGTAAGCGGAAGGTGAGGAAGGACACGGAGAGAACCAGAAGTGAAGGGGAAACATGACAATTAACACCAGAGAAACTGCCCCGGAGGGATTCAACGGAGTCAGAACATGGAGAAACCTTCTCCAGAGGGGTAGATAATGATGTTGTCACCCGCCGTGTTTTACCAGCATGACGACAGGGCTCATCAAAAAAGTCTTTCTGCAAGTTTGCAAAGGGTGACCTCCACCCAAGAGCAGACCAAGCACCAGGATCCCTTTCCACAAGATCCCAGGGGCACATTCCCCCAGCACAACTTTCTCCCTGGGATGTGGGACCACTCTAATTTGGAGTTGGAGATGATCCCCAGCTGACATCCACAGTACCCAGCTGGCTCCTCTGGCTGAGAGCTACACAAAGGAGTTGTGTATTCCCCATAATTGTCCTCCTTATCAGTGCTGGTGAGTGTGCAGTAGTCTAAATCACACAGTCATGACACTCCACATGGCTGAGCAGGAAAAGCCCACTTGGCCTGGGTTAGATTAGTCTAATCCCACCTCCCTTGTTCTGTCATAATACCCCTCCATCCCTTCACTCCCTATAAAAATATCCAGCTGTTGATTAAAATTAGTGAACTGTTGGCTTCAGGAACAGAGTTGGCAGCTTCGTCTCTCCCTTTCCTAGATATCTCTGGATGAATTCCCCATTTACTCAACGGACTGATCCTGTGAACTGCTGGGTGGTATCCACCCTTGGCTCTCGTGTATAAATCAGGGGGGGAACAGCTTCCTCCTGTTCACCAACCCCCCCCTGACCCCAGCAACCTGCTTCTGCCATTCCCATCTTCTCTCCCCGGGGTGTCAAGCTGCCTTTGGAAAGAGAAAAACAAACTCTAGCCTGTCAGCTGGTTGCTCTCAGTAAGTCCCACTCCTCTGAAAAGGTGACTAAAATAAGCTGCTGGTTTATTGTCCCACCACCACCTCCAGCTTGTGACAGCCTGGAGCAAGCCACCAGGCTCAGCACACTGCAAAGCTCTCCTGAGCTGGATGCTTTGCTAAGCAAAGCCCAGCAGGCTGAGGAAGAGCAGGATTTTGAGCAAGATGTTGTGAAATGCTAAATATTTCCCTGGCTGAGCAGAGCCTGGGCTGTGGCAGCAAGGGCTTGTAAAAAAACAGAAAAAGAAGAAGGGAATAGCCCATGCAGGAGAAAACCAGATAAAGTCATGGGTGAAGCTGGAGGAATGTTTTGGGGATGAGCATTTGAGGGTTTTTTATTGGTTTTCTTCCTGCAGATTCTTTCTGGAGGGCTTAGAGAAATGCTGGGAATCCTCAGCTGGTGCACGTTGCTTCAATGTCTCTGGACCTATTTTCCACCACTCTTATTTTTCCACCTTCCTGGAGTCCTGGGACAGTCAGAGGGAGCATCCAACTGTTCCTAGCAGGGCTGTGGGGCTCAGAAAACCATCAGCAGCTGCAGAGTCTGGTGGTCAGTTTTCCTGGTCACATAGCCATGAAATATTTCTTAGTATTTTAGGAAGGAAGCACAAATTCTGCTCTGGTCTCCAGAGGAATAAAATTGATCTGCAAGAGAAGTTTTTGATGATGCCTTTGACACCTTGATCACTGTAAGATATTAAAAGAGGGGGGTTGGATAAATGCATCAAGTTACTGGAGCACCATGGAGAAAGTCAGGGCAGGAATAATTTGCCAGATACTTTCTTGGAGACATTTTTCCCCAACTTTCCACTTGCTTCATTCTCCTTTAGGTGCCTGAGGCATGCAGAACAGGTCAGAAGGATGGATCAGGGATGGAGCTGGATTCAACCCACCTGGAGGTACCTGTGTGGCTTGGTATACTCCTTAGGTTCTCTAAGCCTCTGTTTCTCCAAGAAGAGCTCTGACCTCATGGGATTCTCACCAGAACCATGGTAGGATGGGAACTGCTCAGTCTAGCAGGGAAGTGTAGGATACCAGAGGCTATACTGGATTGCTGGCAGAAAATAAGCCTCATATTTTAATAATGAATGAACACAGCGGTGAGGAAGATGGGAATGGGTTTGAAAAGGTAGAGAAATTGTATAAATGAGTTGTCACAGAGAAGAAGCACCAAAAAAAGAGACATGAGACAAGCATTCTTCTGACTGGACACTAGGATGCAAGATCTCCCTGGACAGCAAGGGTGAAGACAAGGGGAGTCAAGAGAAACAGCCCCAGCAGTGCAGATGGACAGGGAAAAGGCACAGATTGGAGAAAAGAGGAGAAGTGAAGCCTTTCAGGCACACCTGGGTGAAGAAACCTAAAAAAAAAAAGAGATTTTGCCTGGCTGCTGCTGTGCAGGGTGGCAGCAGCTCCCTTCTTGCTACGTCCAAGAGTTTGGGGTTCTGTCAGGATTCCAGCATCCTGCTCCCTGGTTGTATGTTCTTTTAGTCCTCGAGCAATCTGGCTCTGGTATGTCATTAACTTATCAGCTAAACCTCTATTTATCTGCATTCACCAAGATCTGAAGTTGTGATGTTTATTCCCACCACTCCGTGGGCGGAGGGAGATCCGCTGTGAAGATTTTCCAGTAATTTCCTTTTTTGTTCCTTTTCTTTTTTATTATGTATTAACACCACCAACAACACCACCAAAAAAAAAAAAGCATTTAATGTAGCTGTACAATTGTCATCTGGTCTCTGGGTGGGAGAGGAGGGAGAGCTGATAGCCAGAGTCCCAGCATGAATCACATCCAAACAATCTGATGGGCACTGGAATAATCATTGTTTCCAAAGGTCTTATGGAATTTGGGGTGAACATGCTTTAGCCTCAAGCATGAGGCATGCATAGAAAATTAATTGTGCTTCTACCTCACACCCTTTGAAAACCTACTGAAAGCCCTGGGAGGTGGACGGCATCTCAAAGAGCATCAAATAGTGGTATTTATTTATTTTAAAGTACTTAAAGGGCGGAGGAGCACAACTTGAACCTGGTTTCCAAGATACAGAGTGGGCATCTCATGACCTGGAAGTGGCCATTTCTCAAGGCAAGCATGTCAAGGAATTGTGGTCATCAACAGGGACAGCAGTAACAAAGGTGGGAAGGAAACCAGGAGTGATGCCTTGGGGTAGTGCTGGTTGACAGGGGATGGCAGAAACGAAAAGGAACCCTTAGAGCCCATGGGAGAGGTGATTTTCCTTGCTATTTCCCACTCAACCCAGCATACCCAGTCCTCACAACCTTCTTGGGTGCAGTAACACCAGCTGGAATAGCTGTTTGGTCCCAGCAAGGGCAGCATGAGCTGCAATGTTCCTGGCAAACACCAGCAAGAGGAGGAGAGGAAGGATTTGGAGAGGAAATGTGTGCTGCTGCCTCCAGGCCCTGAAATCAGCTCAGGTGCATCTAAAAAAAGCCCAAATTATAGAACCATAGACCAGTTTGGGTTGGGAAGGACCTTTAAAGATCAACCAGTCCAACCCCACTGCAGTGAGCTGAGACATCTTCACCTAGAGCAAGTTGCTCAAAGTTCCATCCAACCTGATCTTGAATGTTTCCAAGGATGAAGCATTTACCATCTCTTTTTGGGCAACCTGGGCCAGTGTTTCACTGCCTTCAGCATAAAAAAATTCTTCCTAATAGCTATTCTAAATCTCCCCTCTCTCAGTTTAAAGCCATCACCCCTTGTCCTATCACTACAGGCCCTGCTAAAATGTTTGTGTCCATCTTTCTTATAAGGCTCTCCCCAGAGCTTTCTCTTCTCCAGGCTGAATGAAATAAAAGCAGAACATGGAAAAAAATTTAAAAAATAAAATAAAACAAAATTAAAAAAAAATTAAAATTAAAAACCAAAGCTCATTCCAGTGGGGATGCTCATCTCTTTGTCCACATCCTACCTTACAGAAGAAAAGTGCTCACAAGTGCAAGATATCACTCCATGGACACAAGGCTGTGCAATGCCTGCTGCTTTTCCTCACTTCTGGAGTTTCTTTGTTCCTCCCCTTTGGATTCAAAACCCTAAATGTTGCCATAATCCACTGTGACTTTTCTTTGGTGATCACCACTGGGAAGCTGAAAGGCTATTTTGAGGCCAAGATATTGTGAATATTCAGCCTGAATTCAACCACCACATGCAAGAACAAGTCTAGAGTCAATTTAGACAGAGGGGGACGATCTAAACAGCTTGTATTTTATTACCCTGATATGTTTAAATTTCTTTCACCCTTTTTTAAAGACTGGAAGGGTAAGATTTGCCCTTTGCAGCTGTATGAAGTCGATGTTAAGAGTAACGGAGCAGTCTCAAATCCTTTTGTATTCTGGGGACATTTTTCCAAGGCATTTTGTCTTTGTAACAATACCCAGAGCTCCCTAAATTTTGGGAAGGTCATTTGTTTCCTAGCAGATAGATTCCCTTATCCAGAGCTTACTAGAGCCCAAACAACAATTTATAAACTCTAAGCTCCTTTCTCCTTCAAGATGAAGTGCTTTAGTGTTGAAGCCAAACTAAATCTTTAAATGGTATAAGAGGCATTTGGATTTTTTTTTTATTATTTTTTTTTCCTACCCAGCTGACAGTAGGTTTACAGTTTATAATCTGGCCTTTGTAAAGGCATTTGTCAGCCTGTATATTTCATTTTAAAACGCGACCACCCATGAGGATGGACAGACAGGAAGCGTTTGTTCACTTGCACCCATTTGAAGGTTGGCTGCAAAATAGCAGAATTTAGTCACAAAGGCAAACTTTTTTTTTTTTTTTACTTTTTTTTTTTGTATTCTTTTAGCATTATCTCACTCACATCTCATTTTAAGAAGCAGCCTTTGTTTATGGGAAGCTAGTCCTCCACTCTAAATTTGGAAATTCTATGTATTCTCCTAATCCTCGCCTCCTAGCAGGGACACTGGCCTTGCATCTTTGGCCTCACAAAAAACAGATCTGCTTTTATCTCCTCTCCCAGGGTCCCCAATTTAACTGCCCCACCAAAGGAAGAAGAGTCTTAGCACTCAAGGGGCAGAGGAGAAACATTCAGCACAAGTTAATAATTTTGCAGGATGATCCCAAATCAAAACGAGCTGCATCATCATCCCTATCCTATTATTTAAATCTTTTTTTTTTGGGGGGGGTGGGTTGCCACGCTTCACAGAGATCCAGATTTTGTGGCAAACCTTGGGTGCTTTTGCAACGCAATGGAAACCTGTCCAAACCCAAGAGAGAAAGCCAAGAAATGGGACCCAATGTTAAAAAATGAGCTGCCTCCACCTCTGCAGGAGATGCATGAGTGTGGGTGTCTCCATGCCCTGGGGCTGGGAAGGGAGAAAGCAAGGCCAGATGATAGGGGTTCTTCCAGACAGTAACAGATAGAATATTGCATTCTTTCCCCCAGTATCACAAGTAACACTCACTTTTTATCTCTATTGCTCAAAGGTTTAAAAGGGAGGAAATAGCACAGTTCCAGCGAGTGATAAAGCTTTCTGGGTTTTTTTTTCCCCCCTTTTTGGTTGCAAAATATAACAATAAATAATGATGACCTAAAACACCCATAGCCTGGGATTTAGCAGTGTGCCACTTGGGCAAACCCTTTTAGTACATCAGAAAGAAGAGATTGTATGAGTGTTCTCAGCATTGCAGTCCCCAAAATATTTGCAATCCTCTTTTCTCTCTACTCTGCCCTCAGGAAATCTTTGCAACCCCCTTTTGGTTCTGTGGTAGCTGCTACTAACTTGGATGTTCTAGAAATGTGCTGACAGGTGAACCTATCACGTAAGGGAGTTGGGTTGCAGCAAATTCCCTAATTTTTCCATCTAAGGCATAATAAATTGTTCTTCCATGGGGCAAAATCTGGTTCTGGCAGGGTGAATTGCATGGGAACTTGAAGGGGAAGATGACAAAAGCTGTGAAGGTCTCTGCCTGGAAGCCCAATGAACCATCCAGGTGCTGTGACTATCTAGGAACTAATAAAGGTACCATAAAACATGAGATTTGAGAGCTGGGATATGCTCAGTTGTATTAAATGCATAAGGTACAAGAGCCTTGAGAAACAGCCTCAAGAGATGACTAAAAAAATCATTTAAAAATTAAAGTTCTGTGTCTAGATTTGCTTTTTTGGACTTTTTTGGTCAGTGGAGGACAGGGCTTCCTCTCCTACACCCAAATCCCTGGATTTTATTACTCAAAGAGCACCATAAGCCATGTGTTATGAATTCCAGAAGAAAAGGGCAAGGTTTCCCAATAGCACTGCCACATTTTTAAGCAAAGCGAATTTTGGGGGCACATGAAGGAGGGGCTGGGAAAAATAGTAGGAATATGTTAAAAAGGGAAGAAGAGAGTGCATGCACCTTGGGAAGGGGGGAAAAAAAGCATCAGCCAGGATCTTTGAAGTCCTCTCTTCACTTTGCAGCAGCCAATGTCTCCTTTGCTCTGGCGTGGGACTGGAGGTTTGTGGCCCTGTGCATGCCAAGGGTAAACCTGCTCTGTGTCCATCTGTCCTCCTGCTGAAAGCCTGGCTTTGTTCTGCATGGATCTGGCAGTCCACAGCATTTCTTGATGCATCCAGCCCTCAGTTTCTTGGCTGAGAGCAGCTGCATCCAGGGGGCAGGACTGCAAAGCATCCCTGCTGATCCCCAGCCTCCATCCAAACTTGGGCTCTGAGTCACCAGGTTGAGTCTCTCCTTGGGGAGAAGTCTTTCCAGGAATCCTAGCAAAGAAATCTGCTTTCCAAAACAGGCTTCAGGTTTCTGGTGGGGGCTCAGAGCTTCAGCAATGCTTTTAGCAGTGGGGCTGTGTAATGTAACAGCAGCAGCAGGAAGGATGCCACGTCCTGGTCTCCTTTGTACACTGCTTTCTGCAGCCAGAGCAAAAAAAATATCACCCCTTGGAGTTTTCAAAGGAGGTGTCAAGGTCTACAGAGACTTCCCCCAGGGCTTTCAGAAGGGAGGTGATCTCTGCCTTGCAGTGCCCAGCCCAAAGGAAAAGTTTCTCCTGAATGTTACACATTCATCTGTAAATCAAATAAACTGCTGAAGCACTGAGCCTAGTTCCAAATCCAGGAAAGGGCTCAGCTTGAGAGATACAGGTAGGATAACTTGAGCAGTAGTCATGTCCACACCTACAGAGGTATCCCCACAAAAACCAGAGAGGACATAATCTACACCTAAATTTCCCTTCATAACTCTCCAGGCTCTTTGCATCCTCACTTTTGATTTTGTTTGAAGCACAATTCCATATTCCATACTGATGCCATCAATTTCCCCAGCACCAGGACACTGATGAGTTTTGATCTTAATAAAATGAGAATGTTAAATGTCCAAGTCAGCTTGTGGCATTAACCAAGGAACTGAGCCATTCCCTGACCTCCCCAGGATCACAAAAGAAGTCCATATCAGAAATAAAGCTGGTGCCCTGCTCTGGCAGCTCTCAGCTTTATCCTTCATGGGAATCATCCCCTTTTCCAGAAGATTTTTCCTTTCCACCATGGATCTGTATCTCCCTTGTCACTGTGCTGAGTGATGCTGACCCATGGGTCCCTTTACTCACCTCTTACCTTTAGTATCTTGTCTGCATTTCTCCCCACTACACTGACTCCAAAACCAAAAACCTACACAGACTTTGTGGACAGTCTTAAAGTATTAAAGTATTTCTTAAAGTCAGTCTTAAAGTATTTCTCCCTTTCCTGAAGGCTCAAACAAAGCCAACACATTTTCCTTGCTGTACCCTTCCACTCAACCTGAAGGCAAAGAATTATTTGGCATTTTCCTGGGGGGAGGACAACACCCCCAAGACAGTGGGGAATTGCATGGTGCAGGGCCTGAAGCTGACACAAACAGGTTTTTTAGAGGCTGGGCTATTAATTGGGAGCAGGTACCCAGACCCACCAGGGAGGATTTAAGGCTGTGACCTCCAAAGCCTGGGAACAGACTGGAAAACCTGAGGAATATCTCTGCCTGCACGAGATGCACTCCCAGCCCCTGCTTTAATGGCTCCAGATGTGCTGGCTGCTTTAGTCTGAATTAGGCTGTGTCTGCAGGCACATCTGGAGAAGTGAATTCAAAGCTGGCAAGCCCAGGTTTTGTTCCTCAGCTCCCTCAAACACCATTCACTGGGGTTTGTGGGGATCTCCCTCATCCTGGCTGGAGAAGTCAGTGGCTCTGCTGAGCTCTCCAGACCTCCCTCTGGCTCTTCAGCCTGCATTTAGGTTTTCTAGGAAACCTGGAACAGCCCCACTGACCCACATCTTCAGCACAGACGATAAAAATGGTTTTATAACAACAGCTAAACCACTCTGCAGTGGTTTGGTAAACAGTAAATTTATTTTGGGATTTCATCCCAGGCTGAAGACTGCTGCATTCTCCTCAATAAAGACTATTACATTACTAGTTTTAGCCTTATGAATCCTATTCCCAACACTCAACCTTTATTTATTATTTGTAAGGGGCATATATCATCCTGCCTTGGAACTGTAAATATTCTACTTACCCGGAGCTCAGCACATCCTCATTGTTTAAAATCTAAGCTGTGATGTTTTACATAAATTGGTTTCCTTTTCAAGTTGAAAGGTCTGAAAGATAAACCCACTGATAGCCCAACGTCGTCAGCCTCATCAGCTGGAGCCCAGCCTGCACCCCAGCTCACCCAAAGCCAGTAATAATCAGGGAATTAAAGGGGGAATGAGGAAAAGAAGGATTCCTGGAGCATCTTGTTGGGAAAAATTATTGCGTTGGCTTTCATGATGAGTCAGAAGGCTCCAAAGAATTTTATTCTGTATTATTTTATTCTAATTTTATCCACCCAGCGTCGTCAGGCTCATCAGCTGGAGCCCAGCCTGCATCCCAGCTCACCCAAAGGCAAGTAATAATCAGGGAATTAAAGGGGGATGAGGAAAAGGAGCATTCCTGGAAACTTATGTCAAGTTTCAGGATGGGTCAGAAGGCTCCAAAGAATTTTATTCTAGGGTTGAAATGTAGGGATTGCTATAGCAGGGGCACAGTGATGAGTCCATCACCCTCAAAATAGTTAATTCAAACATTTTGAAGGGGCAGCCTGGTAAAACAAAGGCAATGGAGCAGCTTTAAATGGTACCTGAGCCATTTCCCATTTTCCCAAAGACTCATCAGGTTTGGTTTTTTTTATATATATACTAGCACAATTTTGCAGAAAACCACCTGTCTGCAAAACCCCCTCTGCAGGCACCAGGACACCCAGACCCTGTGCCAGGATTTCAGCTTTTGAAGATGAATTTGTTTTCATTTCCTTCACTTCCAGTAGAATGAATCAGGGGATTCTGCTGGAGGCAGCTGATTCATTTTTCATCAGTTCAACACTAGCTGAGCCATCTTTTCAAAAAGACCAGTTGGAGAGTGGTAACTTTCAGAAGAAAAACCAGAACAAAGCACTTTGGGGCCTGGCTGGTTTTGGTGATGGTTTCTGTCCCCTCACTGCTGTCCTGCTGCAAAATCCACTGTCAATATGAAACCAGGCAAAGGTGTGGCTGAGCTGTTAATTCCTAATTGGTCTAATTGGATTTGCAGTGAGGATGGACAATATGGGATGAGAAGGTCTTCCCTTCCTTGCCTTCGTGCTGCTCCATCTCTCAAATCTGGAAAAAAGGAGACTTTTATCCCAGTGAATTTTTCCTCTCCCAGTAATCCCATTCCCCACTGGAGCTGCTTTGAGCCATCTTGTCCTCATGTGCTCCCCAAAGGGTTTTGGCTCACCCAACACCATCCACAGCCCCCAGCCAGCCAAGGAGTTAACATCACCACCCTGACCCAGCAGGAAAAGCTTAATCCTTGGATTAATCTGTTCATGGATGAACAGATCCATGGCACAAGTGAGTCACCAGGACACTGCTGGTGTGGTGGCCTGGCTGGTGTCCAGCATCAAAGAAAGAACAACCAGGGATGCAACACCCCATGCAAGGTACCACCAAAACCCCAAAGGGAGAAAGTGACCCCAGCCAGGTCCCCTAAGCCACCACCAGCCATGTGTTTTGTTTGAAGCCCAAAAATGGGTGGGCTTTGAGTGTTTTCCCCACTTTTTTTTTAAATTTTCTTCTCTTGGAGGAGAGGACTGCTCTGTCTGCACGGATGGAAAGGAGACTGGGTGAGAGGGATGCTTCACCAGTGATATCACCAGCACTGAGTAAATTCTCTGACCAAAAGTTAAGACCAACAGAACAGTTTGTGCTCCATCCCTTAAATGCCAGATCTCCATTTGCTTGCAGCATTACAGGAACAATCAGGGCACTTAATAGCCAGCTGCTAAGTCATCAGGTATAAATATTTACAGAGACCTATTGCAACATGGACATTCTTCCAGATGCAAGAGGATCCCAGTCATTGTGTGGCATTTTCACCTTATACAAAAGAATCCCCTTTTAGACACACTCAGCCTCATCAGCTGTAAAACTACAAAAATAGCATTTTATGGGAAAGACACACACATACACACACACTCCTCAGTTCTCCTCTTACAGTATTTGTCAAATATCTCTGTATTTGTGCACACCAAGGAGATCTCATGGGTCTGACCACTGGATATGTAGAGCAGAGTCCTGTGGAGGGGAGGTGATTGCTAAGAGCAGTGCCAAGGGATCCCAGGAAGCATAATAGGTTGGGATTCAGCAAAAGAAAATCCCTCTCTCATGGCAAAGCCAATCTGAGGTTGTCCCAGCCCCACAAGAGATGGGATTGAGATGTTATTACTGGAAATATTTAATATTGGTAAAAGGGGCAGAGGATGCAATGAGTAATTTGTGCCATTACCAATAGAACTGAGGGCACACGGTCCAAATAAATACAGTGGAGACTTTCAGGAAGTGGAAAAAAAAAACAAAAACCTCCAGCACATTTTGAAGAGGAGAGATTGAGGTTAAACATTAGGAAAAAATTCTGGGCTGGTGGGAGGTGTCCCATGCACCAACCCCATGCAGAGGGGTTGGAACTGGGTGAGCTTTAAGGTCCCGTCCAACCCAAACCATTCTGTGATATGATTCTATGATTTTGTTCACTTTTTTCATCTTCTTGCTGCTGCCATTAAGACCAGACCTCCCTTCAGCACCTTTGTGCTTGTTCTTTGTCCAAAAGCAAATTCACAAGCGCAGACTGTGGCTAAAAGTTTGGGAATTACAGCAGGAATCCAAATCTTTAGGGCCATTCCCCTTGGGCATGTAACTGATGGCAAAATAACTTCAAAGAGGAGTTTTTTTCTTGGTGGGGAAACCCCTTCTTAGGAATATGGGGATGCTTCAACCCGGTGAGATTGACCGTGGCCACCAAAACCTCAGCAGCTTTCCCAGTTGTGTTATTTTTCTCCCCAGACACCTATTTTCACCCAATTTGTAGGACCTTGGTTATCTCTGGAGCTCCTGTGTGTTTATCAGCCTTTGCTCAGAGGGGTTCAGAAGTGAAAGGTTTACCCCCTGGTTGCCCAGAGAGCCAGGCTGAGCCTTCAGGAGAAGTGGGGACAACTCAGGAGGAAGAATCTCCCATCCCTGGTAGCAGCAACTACTAGGAGGGACCAAATCCCAATTTTTTTATTTTTTAGGACCACCCTTCTCCCCCAGCATCACCTGAAGATGCTCCGCGTTGCATCCAGGAGACCAGCTGGCAATTTCTCCTCCCCACAATGACATTTTTCTCCTTTTACCTGCTCAGAAACTCTCCCCCTCCCCCTTTTGCCTTCAGGTTGAAATGATGACAATGCACTTGGGGCTGGAGCCAAGACCTAGGAAATACAGCAAGTTTTCCACGAAAATCCTATCAGTTGATGGGGAAAAAATATGAAAGGTGCCGATTTTGTGCTGGAAAGGGAACAGAAGTCAGCTTGCACTATGCCTGACTGCCTCCCTTACTGATTCCAGACGCCAGGCCAGGCAGGATCTGGCTATTTTCACCCTTGTGTTATCACTCTGCAATATGTCAGCAAATTCTTGTACAAACATGAGGTTTTTTCCAAGCCACGTTTTATCACTTCTTTTACATAATCATGAATGATAGGGAATCTAATCTGAATTGGGCTTAGAGGAGGCACAAGAACAATGAAGTGCTGTGAGCAGCACGAGGGAGCACATCCCCTGCTTTTTTTTATTTTTAGAGCCCTGCATCATTTATTTCACCAATTCCCTGTGATGCTGAAGCACGTGAGAGGTTGGAGAGCAAAGCACACACCTGGAAGTTGCAGTAAATCCACTCTGACTATGCAGGGAAGGTGAGATTTTGTGTTTTGGGGTTTTTTTTTGTTTTGTTTGGGAGGCTTTTCTTTTGCGTTTTTGTTTTTTGGGGTTGTTTTTTTGTGGTTTTTGATTTTGTAGAATTTTGTTCATTTTTTGGTGCTTTAGAAATTTTATTTTTTTTTTAGAATTCCCATCATTTCCCTGTTATTTTCCTGCTTTCTTCAAAGAACACTATTTCCCCTCTGAGGCATTGCCTCCTGTTTCATCTTGACTTTTTTTTCCTGGTTTCCTTCCTTAGGTGGGAGAGGCCAGAAAAGTCCAAACTGCAGGTTAGCTTTAGTTCAGAGGGAGCTGGCATTTAATCCATGCCAAAAAGACAAACCTGCTGCCTGCATCGTGCCAGAAATTTACACTTTCTCTTGAAAAATTAATGTTAAAAGAAAATCCAAGCTCTTCCAGGCTGTATTCACAGCTCAACACCCCTGCTCTGCTAACGGGGTGACTCCAGCAGATTTGAGCCTTGCTTTTCATTACCCAATTAATATTTTTAACCCCAGCCCTTGACATCCATGACCTTTCCTGCCTAAAATACCATCTACCTGTAATGACAGCTTGCCTAATTAAGAGAGATGACACCTTTCTAGAGCTGAAGGCTAAACAAGCCCCTGGCAATCTGCTTTCTGCCACATCTGCCCTGCTGACAGGGATGGGAAGAAACCTCATGGAAAAACCTGGTGACCACATTTTCCTTCCTTCACCAGGGATGAGCATTTTCTGACGCTGCTGAGGAATGAAGGGGAGGAAAAGCAGCATTTGGCCCAACACAAACCTCTCCAAACTGCCCAAATCAACCCCTTTAATTTTTCCCCAGCCCTCCGAGCGGAGCCAGGCTCTTTGGAGGGGGGGAATGGGTTTGGTGATGTCCCACTCCAGGGGGACTTTCAAGCCCCTGAGCTGACTTAATCTTTCAAAAATGTGTCCAAATTGCAGGAGCAAGGAAAACCCCATCCATCCCTGCCCTCTCCCCAAATGGGGAGATTCTTCAGAGCAACGCCTGCATACCAGAGGTAATAACCTCCAATACCTTAAGTCAAAAAGCCAAGGGGAGCTCACTAGGTAATGCATTTGGGATTAAGTTTAAAGAGGCTCCCATCACCAATAATGCATCTGCCAGGGATGGGGAGATTTGGGAGGACTAAGGCAGGCATTGAGGGATGGAGGTCTTGCACAGCTCACCAAACAAACCCGGGAGGGGAGGCAGCACCAGGGTTGCAAGAAGAACACCCCAAACCCTCCAGATGCAGGGCAGCCCATCCCTGCCCCTTTCTTGACTCCCACCCTGGCTTTGCAGGAGGGCAGAAAAGGGGGGGAAGGGAAGAAAGAAGCTGGACTGGGTCCATTTTTAACTGGCTCGATGTGTCTGGGATGTAGACAGATGCTGTTTAGACAGGCTGGTGAGGTGGGTGGCCGGGTGAGGAGACCATGGCTGTACAGTTTATAGAAGGCTCCCAGCATAAATGAACTGTTGAAGACCATTGGAAGCCTCAGTGAAATCACAACATGCAGCAACATGGGGGAGGGAGGGGGAAAAAGAAAAAAAAAAAAAAGAAGAAGACGAAGGAAAAAAAAAAAAAAGGTTCTTTTTGAAAAGGCAGGGAGAGAAAGGGATGTTTTGATGGGGTTTGTGAAAATTACAATGAGGTGGGTTTCACTAAAGCCTGCATTCATTAGTTCCCTGAAAACCTCCCCCCCCCCCCCCCAATAAAGTAAACAGTCTTATGCAGAGCTGAGGGAAAAAAAATTAAAAAATTAACAGATTTCAATAGTTTCCCTGCTTCGAGGCTAAGGAACAGACATGGTTTTCCCTGCTCCTGTCTAGTCTTGCTAGGTGGAAAGCTAATATTTGAGTTCATGCTTCAATGAGGAACATTTGTATAGTAAAAAAAAAAGCCATCCCCCCTGGTTTGCCCATTTGCCAGCCTGGGAGGGATAAAAAAAAGGAGCAGATTTTGAGTTTCCTGGGTTTATTTAGAGATAAGCCCAAGATGACCTTTCACTCCCACACACACACACACCATTTGCCTAAATATTGACCCGACCCATCCTTGAGTCCTGGATTCATGGGACTCCAAAGTTGAATATGGCAAATTGTGCTGGAATCTTTAAATTTGGAGGCTGAGAGAGTCTGGGATCTGAATGAAAGTCACTGAGACAGAACTCCAGGTTGTGTTCCCCACTGAGGTGACCACAATCAGCAGAAGCTGCTTGTTACACCACCCAGACCACATCAGAGCTCATCATTTGGCTCCTACATGGCCCTTCTCCATGTCAAGGTGAGAACCAAGGACTGGAAAAAGTGCTCAGGATGTCCCAGCACCTCCCCATTTACCTCTCTGCTCTTAAAGAAAAGGGACATCCCAAAACCTTAAAACTGGAAGGAGATCAGATCACTTTGCATGGATGCAAAGCTTCCACGTGAGTTTTTCTCCCTTCCACACTGCAGGCTGGAGCTGGACAACAAACTGCTCAAAAATCCACGTGGAAGAGCCTCTTGGTTGGCAAAAGGCAGGAAGCACAAAGACTTCTCCAAGAATTTCTTCAAGAATTGAGTAGGAGCTCCTGGATGCTCAGCTGAACCCAACCAACCCCTCCTTGGTTACAGTCCTGAAAAAGCTTTTCCCTTTTCCCAGCATCCACCCTTTGGAGATGCCAACAGCACAGACCCACTCATCAGTTCCTTTGGGAAGCTTTTGGAGAGATGGAAGATATTTTCCTCACTTCCCAGGCAACCTCCTGCCTCCTCCTCCTCTTGTCCTGCTCCTGCCAAGTGCCCCCAGCTCGATGTCAGCAGCTGGGGTGGGATAACAGTTCAGGGAAGAGAAAGAAATTCCTGGACTGTAATGAAGGAGGAAAGGGAAAGGAAACCCATGGAGATCAAGCCCAGACTTGGTCTCAGTGGTCTGGGAGCAGAGGGATTCTGGAGCTCTTGTTTTATGACTCTGTGGTGGACAAAACCCCAAAAGTTTAAACAAGTTTGATGTGTCATATGTGAATCAAAATACAGAAATCACCAATCTGAGGGAATTTCTCTGCCTTTGGGATTTTTCCATCAGTGTGATAGGTATGATGTTCAGAGGACACTCCCAACCTGGAGAGGAGGATTTGGAGGAGGTACAAAGAGCCATCCATAGGTGGAGATGCTCCTGGGCACTTCTTAGCATACCTGGCCTCTGGGTGACAGCTCCTGGACAAAAAGACAACAAAAAAAGAAGAAGAAGAAAACAAATCAGTCAAAAAATATCTCTGTTCTAAGAATCTGCAGCTTAACTATTGCCCATCCTGGAAATGAAATGTTTCCAAGCCAGCAAAGAGGAGCTCAAATTGATCTAAAATTATTTACTGCTCTGAATCAAGTCATGACAAATTTATCTCTGGAGTTTGGAGGATTTCTCTCCCTTTATTACCATTTCAAGTGTTATGATGAAAAATACAGGCATAAAAAATAAACTCTGCTACTTTGAGTTTAAAACCATATGCTACTCCATACCCTGCACTTTCTGGACCTTCCAAAGAATTCATTGACTTCCAAAGGTCACAAAATAAAACTGTCCAGCTATTAAAAAATGTGCAGCCTCATACTAATTAGTGACTGATAAAGCAATGGGAAGTATATTCCTCCCAGCTTTGGCCAAGCCAAACTAAGATTAGAACATTTAACAAGAAAAACTCTTTTTAATCATTAAAAAAAATTAAAATAAGAGCATATTTCATCTGGTAAAGGTCAGATGACTTCAATTACGTGTGCCACTGGGTATCAGAAACTAGAACATTAAATTATATTCGTACCCAAGAGGCATCTTCACAGCCATACATTATGCCCAGAAGCAAACCCACCTCATTTAATTATTCGTGCGTTTGAAATCTCTCCAGCTCCCACCTTTTCACCTCAAAAAAAAATTATAAAAATGTAAATGGTAAAAAAATAAATTTAAAAATTAAAAAATAACCCTGCTACATCATTCTGGGCCCAATCCTCCTCCTATTTCTACTAAGGGAGGAATGCCTACCCCTTCTGATCCCTCTTGCCTCGTTTAAATTGCTCCCAAGAAAAAAACCCAAGGGGTATCATCAGTGATTTTTCTTCTGTCTCTCTCCTGCTCCTGGTCTGATAAGGAGAGGACTCTCTTTGCAGTTGACTCCACATTTAATTAGCTCCAGATGCAGCCTAATTAGTCAGTCTGCAAGGGCAAGCATTGTTCTGTTGTCACTTGAGCCTTCCCTCATGGGGAAGTGAGGGAGCTGAGATTGAACATGAAAACCAGATGCCAGGGGTGTGCCTCCTGCCCATCAGAGGGATCCCCCAAATCTGGGAGGGGGGGAAGGGGAACGAGTGCCCTGTTTAAAAGGGTGGAGCTTCAGATGGGTCAAGGAAGACAGAAGCATGTGCTGAGAGAAAGGGTCAGGGCTTAAAGCAACTGGTTCCCAGTAATTCTCATTTAGAGGAAGGGTTGGGCATCCTCCAGCAGGACCCACGTCAGGGATTTTGGTACAAATCCTTCTGACATCTCACTCAGTTTTGCACAGCAGCCTTTTCAACCCAACCTTTCTTCACCAGCCCTTCACGCCTGGGTAACACCAGGGGGATGCCTGTCATTTGAATGCAGAATTTTATATTTTTTTTCCTGTTTCTTTTGCTAACGCCTAAAGGTTCGGTCGCTGGGTTGGCATTTCCCATCTGGAATTAAAGACAAGGGGAAAGCAGCAGCCTGCAGAAAAAAAATCAGATAGGCAAAGGGGGTCACCCTAATGCCATCTGACACACTCAGAAGCTTGACATGATTTGGACAAAATCAGGAGTAGGAAACTCCACCAGCAGCCTCACTTCTGCTCCCAGGATGCAGGAGGGAGGGGATTTGTGTTGCTCTGGTTATTAATTTCATGTTGTCTCAGCTCATCACCTGTGCAAAGCTGGAAACTGTGACCCAGCTCACTGACAGGGCAGCTGGCTGATCTCCACCTGGTTTTATTTTTAATGTATCAGGTTAAAATGGGGAAGAAATCAGTCTTGCTGGATGGTACAGCACCAACTTGACTGGGCACAGCCTTCTGCCAGTCTCAACACTGCTTAAATGTGATGTCAGGGCCACAAGAAAAAGCAGTTTCCCTGTATTCTGGTGACACCCAGAGCAGATAATCCCAGGAAGAAAGGACAGCCCTGACTCAAAAAGCTCAGTGCCTTTCCTCTGCCTTGGCTCCCATTTTGCAATATGCCCATGGATGCAGAGGATCTTTAAGTTCCCTTCCACCCTAAAGCATTCTGTGATGTTGTGATAGAGCAGAGCATTCTGTAGCAGATGAAGGTGGGGTGGCTGAGCCCACATAAAAGCAGATTATGGATGAGTTATTGAAAAAAGAAAGCCTGATTGAAGGTTGCTCTGTGGTCTGTGTTGCCTGTCATGATTTTGGAAGAGGAACTGGCCTGACTCCCAGCAAATGCCACGAACCCCCAAATTTCTTCCCCAGAAACCTCATCCAAACATCACAACTGTGCTCTCACCCCAGATGGGGGAAAAGCTACATCTACACAAACAACATTCAGTTTAACTGGAAGTCAAGACTGCTCAACAGACAAGTCCCTTAGCTTGATGGGGTGCAGTCATAGAACAGGGCCCTTCCATTTCCCAGATGTTTTGAAAGAAAGCCAGTAAAATATATGGTAAAAAGTATCATTCCAGCTCCTCTCCCATACCTGAGCTGTTTGGGCATCACTCACATCATCCAAGTGCCAGCCCTACAGACACAGTGACCTTGGAGGAGTCCTCTTCCCCCAGGGCTCCTCCTGATGATGCTCCAGATCCCTGCATCTTCCCACCTCTTTCTGAGGACCCTGTGGAGGTGGCTTCAGTCTCCCCTGTCCCTCTTCTCTTGCTGGCAGCAGGTTTGGGGCAAGTAACTCAATCCCCAGCTGTGGTTTTAGGTGTGATTTAAGGTTTTTGTGTCTTTTCCAAGTGCCTCACCATGGTGGAGCAATGAGGGAACCAGGTAGATATTTCTGCACCTAAGAGCTCTGGGTGGCAAAGGGGTCCCAGGAGCCTTTTGTGGGGACGTGGATGGAGATCAGCAGATGCTTCTGAGCCCCAAAGGCTCAAAACAAAGCTTCACGTGGTCTTCAGTCCTCCTTCTTCAGAGAAAGTCAGTCTTGAGATTCAGCTGCAAAGGAAAAGGGAATTGCAGAAAAGGACAGAGCTGTTAATTTTTTTTTTCATCATTTTGGCTCCAGCTTTGCCAAGCACCTCAGCTTTCAAACCACAAATCTATTTAAGCCCCAAACTAGGGCTGAAACCAATCAATGAGCATCAGGCACCAACTCTTCTCTTTGCCTCCAGTCCTGGGTGACTTCTTCTCTGTTGCAACCAAGGGAGCTGGGAAGAGACAGGATTTTTAGGAGGTTCTTGGGGATGAGGACGCTGATTTAACAGCTTTGGAGAATCCTTTGGCATCCTTTTGACTTGAAATCTCCTTGGGTCCAGAGAGACTTCCCAGCTTCAAAGCCATCCCTTAGCAGCACAGAACAAGACATGGGCAGAGGAAGGCTGACTCAGGAGACCTGCATCCACACCATGCCAGGTTTTCCCATTTCAATCCATTTCTAAATTTCTTCTCATCAGGTTCTGCAAGGAATTCACCGGAGGAAACAAAGAGAGTGCCAAATCACTTTCATAAAGTCTGGAAAAAATAACCCATCCAACCTCTCCAGCACATCAGGTTAAGGAGGAGACATCTGGCTTTTATTATGTTTTATAAGGTTGATAGCAAATAAGGGTATTAGAGTTAATTTACTTATTTAGAGAGAAATGACTCAATCACAGAAGCCATGATTGTGACTGCATGTTAAGAAAGCTCCAAAATTCTCTCCAGTCTCCTCTGGGGGTGAAATGGGGTTGATGGCAAAGCAACCTTTGTTTGCCACAGAGGTATTCCCAAAGGGCTGCAAAGATTAGAGTGAAAACACCACAAATAAATCCTTTCCAGACAGCCTGGCTGTGGAGGAAGAGATCCCAAAACACCATTTCGTGGCCTTGGTGGAACTGGGAGTTGAGAACAAGGCTGAGTGGTGGTGGTAGTGCCAGAATTTATGGAAATTTAAAGATCCTGCTGGAGAGGCTGAGATGTCAGCAGTGAAACAGAGGGGAAAAGGGAGGAGAGAGAATTGATGTGAAGGATTTACAGACTCAGAGGTGTTGCTTGGGAGGATCTCCAGACCAAAACCAAATTGTCAGCTGCATGATGACATCTCCACCTCTGAGGACAGAGCTTTCCTCATCTCTCAGAGTCCTTTTCCAGGGTTTCATAACCCTCCTGGTAAATAATTTGTTTCTAAAGCCCAGCCTGAAATATTGGCTGTTCTTTCTGCTTCTGCTATTTCCAAGAAGAGACATTACCTCTTGCCCCAGACTGGAGGTTCTCACCAGGTTGGTGAGGGTTGCCAGGTGGGATCACCTGCACGACACCATTTCAATATTTCCAATAATTTTTTTTTGTGCAAATCAATGCATCATCTCCTCCAGGGAGGTTTTTCAGCCTAAAAATAGAAAGTCAGCAATGCTTTCTTTCAGGGTTAGGAGATAGCAAATTAGTGTCAAGAAAAAGGAAAGCAAAAACTCCAAAATCTTTCAGGATATCCAAAGTGAGAAGCAAAGGATGTGTCCAGAGGCCACCTTCCATCACCTCTAGGTTCTTGGCAGAGCCAGGCTGATCCCAGGATGCTGGAATAAAACTTTGAGCATCCTGGCTGGAAAATGAGTTAGCACCTTGAGAGCCAGCAGCATGAGTTTTCAATCCTCTGTGTTTTAGTTCTAGAAAAGCAAACAGGTCCTGTTCCACCCCTCTTACAAGGGTGGGAAGATGTGAGCTGCCCTGGGAATCTGGTTGGAGGTGATTACATCCCTCATGGCACCTGATAGCTCCAAGGAAGCTTTCAAGTGGCCTTTCAGCACAGCTCCTCTCCATGGACACATCCATCCCCAGACCTTCTGTCAGCAGCTCTGGCTGCTGTTGCTTGAAATGCACCAGGGATTTCATTTCATTTCATATCATTTGATTTTTGTCCCCCCTTTTTTAAGGAAGCATCAAACAGGGTTTTTTTCTTTAATCTCAACGCACCTGGCATTTCCTGCACGTTGCTTGTAGACATCATTCCTAGGGATTTTTTATTTTTTTTCTATTTTCCATTTTTTTTTTAAGTTTTTCGCTCAGTCTTTTGGCAGAAAAAAAAAATTGCTGCTGCCACCAGCTGGAAATTTTGGGGAATAGCACTTAAAAGTTCTCTCGCATCCCTCAGGGCACATTTACGGCCGCTCCTTTTTTTTTTTTTTCCTCCTGCTCATTGTAACGAGTTGAAAAGAAATTTAAGCCCAGCTTGCTTCGTGGAGGCAAAGAACAAAATTCTATGAGTTTTGACGGCTTTTGTTTCAGCTGGATTCTCCCATGCCACAGAAAATCCGTTCCCAGCCATAATTTCACCAAGCGAAAGAGGAGCAAAGGGAAGTTTGGGGGCACAAAAGTGGCCTGAAGGTTTTGTCCTAGGAATAATTTTTTAAAAAATTAAATAAATCGAACCTGGAGAAATAAGTTGAACAAAATGCAGGGTTGTCTCTTCCATGATTAAATCACAGATTGAAGGGGAAGAGCTGTGAATTTGAGAGGGATCAGCAAAATAACTGTGGATGGCAGAGGCTGAGATGGCTTTTGAGGGAGCTGAGTAAAAGGGTTTGGGGGGCTTAAAGCCCTCCTGCTTCTAGCTGCAGCCTGGAAAACCCAATCCTGCAAAATCCCATTTTTCCCCTGACCCTGGGGAATCTCCCTTGGGGTTTTTACTCTGGATTTCCACCAGTAGTCATGGAGGAGCAGTGCTGGAAGAGCCAAACCAACCCTTCCAATCCACCCCAGCCTCCAGGCAAGGTGATTTATGCTCAGCTCCCAGATGGATGCTCTGGGCTTCGTTTGCAGTAATGCCACTCCAAGATAATTTTTGATTTAATCCATGCCACATGAGGCAGTGGCAGTGCTGACCCTTGGCTTTTAACCCCCAAGCCCTTGGCTGTTCTGGCTAAAGGAACTACTGTCTGTCCTCTGATAACCCCCCTGAGATCCCTCAGCTGGCTTTAATGCCTCTGTGCTGGTGATAAAGGGGGAGCTCACATTAGCAGCTGGGAGAGATGGATTGGAGCTAAAACCCAGGCAAAGGGTTTGCTGCCTTTTTGGCCTTGGGAGCATCCAATTTGAGGAGAACCACAGGTCTCAGCCACATAGATTTCAAGGTTGCCCCCCTTTGTTTTAAATATATTTCTTTTTTTTTTTTTTTCTTGGTACCCGCTTGAAGCAAATTTGGCTTTTTCAGCCCTGCTGGCTTTGCTCTGCCAGCTTGCCCTGTTAGCCAAGTATGAAATATTGAAATAATGCCTTATTTTGAGTGTGGCTAAAGGAAAAAAAATCAGCCCTGGGAGTCTGATTTCTGCCCTGAAAAACTTGCATCTGAGTGAGATCCAGCTCAGTTATTAAATCAGAGGGTTGCAAGGAGCCTTAGCAGGAGAGGGGAGAGAAGCACTTGAAGGGATAATGGACACGTCCATAAAAGAATAATAAAAATTAAAATAAACTTTAAAAAAATAATAATTTCAAAATTATGAAATGATGGTCAGACACCAGGAATCCCTTGAGGAAAAAAAATAAATTGAAATACTGCCTGGCAGAGGAAGATGTGCATTCCCTGGGCAGTGTGTGGTGGAGAAGAACTTGGGTCTCACCTACCCCTCTCCTTGGTGGGATTTATTGCTCCACAAAATCCCCCAGCACTGCTGGATTCAAGGCACTGCTGGGAAAGCTGGAACACTTCCCATTGGGACTGGCAGCACCCAGAGCCTGCCCAGTGCTGGGGGCTGGGTGGGGGTCCTGATAAAAGGTCTCAGGAGAGGGAGAAACAGAGAGGAACAAAAGGGATTTTTTAAATTGCATTAAAATGTTTAAGGTCTATAAATCAGGTCGACAGCCTCAGCAATGCCATTTGCCTTTCCCTGGGGATGACACTTGAAAAATCTCATAAGAAACCAACTTGGAGTCTCAGCCATCCAGCTCCCAATCAAGAAGAGCAGCAATTCATTGGGGAAATGAACACTTGAAGCATTAAAAAACCAAATGAGCCTCAACTCAGTCACTGAAGGTGATGGGCTTATTTATTCCCCTGCTTGCATAAATAAAACCCTGGGTAAAAATTGAATCCTCAGCAGTGAAATGATAAGGAGCTCTGCCACCAGCTAGGGAAGTTTTCCAGTCTCCAAGAAGAGCCATCCAGGCTGCTTCTGTCTTCATGGAGGGCCTGGCTGTGGTGGGAACTCTTGTATTAAGGTCTAGAAACATCCCAGGCATTATCTGGGGCTGAGGAAGGGACTGGGGGAATCATTGCAGCCATTGCCCTGGTACCCATGGTGAGGGAACCTACTTGTCCCCCTTTGGTCACCACCTCCTCCTGCTCTGGCTGTTCTCTGTGGCATTGCTCAAGGTCTCAAGTGAAGATTTTACCTCTCAAAGCAGATGCTCTGTGCAGCTGGAGCTTTACAGAAGCAACAGAATTGTCGAGGATCGAGCAAAGCCCTTGCTTTAGTGCTGTTTGTCCAGCCAAGCCTGGTGTCAAGGACCTGGGTTGCCTCCAGCTCATCATCATTCCTACATTTCCCTCTTCCTGGGATGGTTTTTCCCCAAGGTCCCACTCCAGCAGCTCTCAAGGAGATTCCCAGTTTGTATCTTACATTGAGAGGGGAGAGAGAAGACTCTTCTCACATCCCCCCCAGGAGGGGAGCTCCAGGCTTGAAGAGCAGCTCTTCACTCCATCCTTTTCCATCTTTTCCATCCATGGTTGTACCACCCCCAACACGATGGAGTCCAGTCTGGATTTGGGCTCCCAGATGTAACAGTGAGATACATGAGTGCCTCAGGCTAACAACAGGAACTTGGATGCAGCTGCTGTGCCCAGCACTTGCCAAGTGTTTGTTTAGAAAGAAAAAAAAAAAAAAAAAAAAAAAAAAAAAAAAAAGCCTTTTTCTTTTGTAAAGGTAAGGGCAGAATTAAAAATGCAAGGGAAACATGGTGGCCAAGTTTTGCTGGAGGATGCCAAGGAAGATCCAAACAATAGTCTGGGAGGGACAAGGGCAGGGTCGGAAGGATAAGGCTGAGGTTCCCTGTGCCACAGGAAGGCTTTGGGTTAACTGGAGCTGGGATCTTTTGGAAAAGAACCCATAACCCTCTTCTGCCAAGGCCTCAGAAGCTCAAGCATCTCCCTATGGCCTCAGTCCCTGTCCCCTTGCAAGCTGTGGTCTGCTCGACCCAATGTCTCCCTCTGCAGACCAATTCCCACCCCTACCCTGGGTTCTGGGGTTTTATTCCATTGGTGCTTGGGATTTCTCTTGTCTTTTTGGATCTCTGACAACGTTGAGGTTCCTTTGCCTGTGCCAGCCTTTCCCTGGGGCTCATCCATCATTCTCCTAGTGAAAACAGAGCTGCTTGTCCAGAGGAAGTCATTTGTCTGGTACCCCAACCACCCTCCAGCCACTCCCTGGAGGTGCAAGGGGACCCATGAGCTTCCCTGGAAAAGGCAGAGTTCTGATGTGGGGACTAAATTTTAGATTAACAAAACCCCTTTGAGAGGACACGAAGGAGCCATCCCTGTCACCTTGCTCAGTGGGCAGGTCCTGACCTCCCCTTCCATGAAATCTCCAGGAGTCTCCGCTGGAGAGAACAGGATGCAAATTGGCCACCACAGAATCACAGGGTGTTTTAGGTTGGAAGAGACCTCCAAGACCATCCAGTCCAACTTTTGACTAACCCCCAGTCAACTACTAAACCCTGTCCTTAAGGACAAGGTCCAAACTCCTTTTAAATACCTCCAGGGATGGTGACTCCACCACTGCCCTGGGTTATTCCAATGCCTGACAGCCATCTCAGGGAAAAAATATTTCCTAATATCATCCTAAACCTCCCCTGGGGCAGCTTCCATCCATTCCCTCTGGTGCTGTCACAGTCACTAAGGAGCAGAGAGCTACAAGGGCTCCTCTTAGCCTCCACTTCTCCAGACTTCTCATCTTCATTTCCTTCTTTTTGAAGCCCATCCCTGGAGCTGCTGCTTCTCCTTATTCCTCACAAGGAGAAGAGGGGAGGAAACGCCTCGTGGGGGTGAAGGGATGAACCAGCCCAGAAATAACCTCTCCAAGTAGGAGAGTGCTAGGAAACAACCACTCAATCCCTCCCTCGTGTCCGGCAGCTCTGTGAGCTCCACACCCCACAGGAGCAGTGCTGAGGGCAGAGATCCAAAAAGAACACCCCAAACTCCTCTTTCAGCCTCACTGTCGCCATGCCCAAGCCCAACTTGTGATATTAAAACTTCTGCCATGGTCAAGGGGGGGTCACACCTTCCCTGCCACAGATTCCCAAGCCTGGGAGGAGCACAGGAGATCACTTCTCCAAGCAGGATCCCTGGATGATGAACCCAGCCACAAGAGTTAGAAATGTCTCTAGCATCTTCCCAGCAGGTGAGATGGGATCTCTGGATGTCTCAGAGGGCAGGGTAATAAGAGGTGTCCATGGCAAGGGGTTGAAACCAAACCAAACTAATTCTATAAATCTATAATAATTCTATATAATTCCAAGACCAATCTTGGCTGGAAAGAGCAACAGTGGCAATGATGCCTTCTAAGAGGGTTACTTCATCCCACAACCTCTTCATCACTGAAGATTCAGTCACATCTGACAAATGGAAGGAGTTACCCACTGCTGGGTGCCCCTTTGAATGGAAATTCCCACCTGCAGCCAGGAGAAAATGTTTGTCACTGAACAACAAAATGTTTGAAATATGGCTCTAGGAAGCTTTCGTTTGTATCAATTTAAATTTTCTAATCAGTGGATGGAGAAGAGAATATTCCTTCTGTTACCTGTCACACTGAGTAATATTTTTTTATTATTATTTGGTTTTGGTTATGTTTTTTTCTAAATTGTAATCTGTTAATAAGAGTTAAAATTATTAATAATCCCAAAAGCTAACAAAATAGGTGACGTGAGGTTCCCTGTGAAGTGCTTACAGAACTGTATCTCTTTTTCACTTTTTTTGCTTGAGCAACAAGCCTCAAAAGGAATTATTTCTGTATGTCTAAATTAAAGGAGGGGAAAGAGGAACTTTTCCTTTCTGGCTGGAAAGTGAATGGCCCTTGTATCCCATGCATAAGAAAGTAATTAAAAAGAAAAATAAAAGCATTAGAAGAAAAATAGATAAATCTACCTTTAGCTAAAGTACCTGGAAGCAATATAATGAGTTCTGTAATATCTAAATAAAATAAATATATATAAAATAAATATAAAATAAATACATAAAATAAGTTCTATAATATCTAATTCCTGAGTGAAAAATGAAGCAACTTTAAGAAATTCACTCCTGGAGCAGAGACAGAGGTTGTAACTGATGCAGATTTAAAGACAACCTCTTTATTTGTCCCTGGCCTGGAGGGGATGAAGCCAAGAGAGCAGTTTTGCCTCCCCACTGGAGATATAAATCCTGGAGGGTCACTCCGTCGCCATCCATCAAGCGAGAGGAAGGGAGGAGGCAGAATCCTTTTCAGTAGTAAATTTGGGGAAGAACAAGCACTAATGGCTTAAAATTACCAAAGAAAAACATTGGGCTAAATAGTAGGAAATGCTTTATAATGGTGAGGTCAGGCAGACAATGGAGAAACCTGCCAGGGGAGGTCAGGGGCTCTCCAATAATGGAGATGCTCCGGGGTGGATGGAGGAGCCACACAACGAGGGCTCCATAAAACCATCACCCCCTGGAGAGGGCTATGGGGATGCTGGCTGTCCCCCAGGGGGATGGAGCTTTTGAGGGAAAACACCAGGGTTGGGGTTTTTTGGGATTTTTTTGCAAGGCCCAGCTCCTGCATGGCCACCTGGGTTCTGTTCCACAACACATTGTGATATTTTTGCAACGTGTGGTGTCCATCATCACCCCCAGCTGTGATAAATGACACCCAGGCAGTTTAATATACACACTAAATCCCCTTGTCTTGGTGGTCCATGGGTTTACCTAAAATGTTTCATTCCTCTTCTCCTCAGATTTGGAGCTTGGAGTTGTTTGACCTCTGCAAATGCAGACTAGGTGCTACAAAACATGTGTCGCACCATTATTTCCCATCATCTCCCAGGCAGGACCCTGATTTTTTTTTTTTTCCCAGCATTTCTAGAGATTTTTTTCAACATTTCTAGAAAAAACCCAACTGGGTTTGAAAGCTTAGCTAGCAGAAGTAGGAAGTGCCCCTCTGACAGCCCAAAGCCTTCAGCAGAAAGCTGCTGGAGATCTGACAGCGAGTGGAGGGGAAGGAAGGAGAGGTGGTGACAGCCAGCTGGGATCATAGGTGGCATTTGGGGAAAACCAAAACAACTCCCTCCCCTTAGAGTTACGACCATTCAGAGGCCAAACCCCCTCTCTTTTTTAACAAAAAAATAAAAAAGAAGAGATAATTAACATCCTTAAGCAATTAAAATCCCAGCTCTGGGCCGGGCCTGAAGGAGAGCACAGGAACACCCAGCGGTGTCCTTCCAGCTGCCCTCTCCTCCCAGAGTCTTTCCTGCTTTGACGTGTTGTCCAAAACACCTCCTGAAGTGGGCTGTTGAGGGCAAGGGAGCATTTCTAATGTATAAGGTGGAATTAAGTGCTGGTAACACACAGCAGAGGGGATGGCTCAAAGAAACCTGGGCTCCTTCCTCCACGTGCCCCCTCCGGCACTTTCAGAGCAGGTTGCCACCAGCCCACTGGAGATGCCATCCCCTCCCCAACCCTTTGTGTCTCTCCTTGTCAAGAAAGGGGTTTTTCCACGGTGCTTTTCCAGGCATTTGGAGAGGCTGTTCTAAATTTTTCCCCCCTCCAGCACCAGCCCCTTGCTGCCAGGGTGGTCCAGGACGAAGGTGGCTGCTGGTGGGGTCTTGGCTGGTGAAGGCAGGAGCAGTGTGGAGGATGCTGAAGGAGGAGGAGGAAGGCAGAATTCTCGTAGGAGGTCACAGGAAGGCAGTGAGGAGAAGCTGAAGAGGTTTGGATGGGCCAGCAGGGAGGATTTTTGCAGCTGTGTCTGGAGAAACCAAGAGCACAGAGGGGTGTCAGCCCCCCCTGGGTGCCTTCAGCTGGGGGGAAGGCATGGAAAGAGCTGGGTTTACAGGTGCCAAGGGATGAAAAACAAGCATTAACCAAGAGACTGAGGAGAAAGGAAGAACTTGAGAGGAATGACAGAGTTTGCTGGCCTAAAAAGCAGCTCTTTCCTCTCTCACAGCTTTGTTTCTGTCCGGCTCCTAGGGGAGGAGAGTTGGCCTACAGCTCCAGCAGTAACTTTGAGTAACTTCTCAGGAAACAGCTTATTTAGATAGCACTGCCTATTCTTTAGAGGAGGGGACAGAAGAACATATTGCCTGTTACTAATGAATGGCTCTTCCACAACTAATGATGTTTCCAGGGATGGACACTCCAAAGTCTCCAGGCATAGGATGGATTTCGGCACCGAGAAAGCACGTGGGGTGTTGGGTTTTTTTTTTCCACAAACACCCCCCTCCCTGATAGGAGAGAGTTAAACAGCTTCTCTGGTTTTAATGGAAAATTAAGCAGGCGTGACACATCTGTTTGGAAGGCTTTTTTTTTTTTTTTTCCCTTTTCTTATCTCCAGGATCAAAAAAAAAAATTAAAAAAATTCCAGACCTCCAAGACCAGAAACCCAGAGAGCTTCATTCACTGCCAACGAGTGGAGGATGGAGGAGTTCAGGTTGAACACAAATGAAGGGCTGGAGCCTCTGTCCACTACAATAAACAAATTGTTTCCACCACAGTTTTGGACCTCAGTTTCTCTCCTAGAGTTTGCAGTAAATAAAAGCTCCAGGCAAGACCCATTAAGGTTGTTTCTATTTCCAGGCTCCAGACTTTCCAAAAGTTGAGTCTCCTAAAATTCAGTATCCACAAGTGTCCTGTGGCTGAGTAGGAGGATTCAAATCACCTCAAGTTCAGTGTAATCTTCTGGGTCAAGGATTTCCCACTAATGGGGTCTGTGAATTTGCCACCCAGTTTGGAAAAGGCTTAAGCAAAGCATTTCCAGAGACTGTAAAGATTTTAAGGGGAAAAGAAATGACAATTAAAAAAAAAAAAAAAAAAAAGAAAGAAAAAAGAAAAAAGGGAGTGGGGGAGGAGAGGGGAAAAAATACCCCACTTTTCAAGAACTTTGCTAAATTGTGGACCCAGATCCTGCACCATTTTGTCACAGCAATTCTGAAGGACCTGAGAGCACTGGGTTAAGCTTCTCCTCCCAGCAGCATGGCTTTAAACCTGAACCTGAAGGCACCAAATCTCAAAAAGGTACCTTTGGCAGAGTCCAGCCCCTATTGCTCCTTTCAGAGTCTCTCTCAGTAGTTTTATTCACAGCAATACTCAGCCAAGGCTCTTTTTTATTAAAAAAAAAAAAAATAGCAGCCACTCTGAAAGAAAGCAAACAAAACTTCATAGCTACTACCTTGAAGCAGTCAACTCCAGACTCCAAGCCAAGGTAGGTCCCTAACTCAAACCTCTTGGCTCTGGGAATCTTTCCCATGGCTGGGTTTTTTTGGCTGCAGCTGGCAGAGAGAGTTTTTGTAATGTCATTTCTGATCAAGGTAGTTTGGGGTAACAACTTTCAGCATGTTGCAGGTCAAGGTTAAGAGGGAAAGGGAAATTGGGAAGGGGAGGTGCTCTTGCTGCTCTTTGAGGTGGTGAGGGCTGCCAGAGGGAGGAGGACTCAGGGCAGAGAGGAGGTGCTGGGGTTTGACACAGGGAGGGAAAAGCAGTGACACTGTGAGCAAATCCCAACCAGGTGCAGCTGTCTGCAGAGGCTCTGAATGCCAGCTTCCAAACCCCCCCCATCCCTCTGGCCAATTGATTTCAAATCATCAGCTCTTTGCTCCCTTCCAGCCCTGGCTTGCAGGAAACACGCTGTGCTTTTGGAAAGGAGTTGAAAGGAGTCTGGAAAATATCTTGCAAAGCAAGGACCTGTCTTCCCAGCAGAGTCAGGACTTCCACCAACTTTTTTAGCTGGTGCTAGGCAGGTTGTGAGCAGTCCTGCTGTGCCAGACTGTAACCCAAAGCACATTTGCAGCTTGATTCTGCAGCATCATCACCACCTCCCAGCTCAGGAAAGTCACAGGGAGGAGCTGAGCTTCCAGCTCCTCATTGCAGTGGGAGGGTGGAAAAGGATGACAAAGGTTTTGCAAAGCCAAAAAAGTTGCTTTTCCTCACCCACCACGACATGGAACAACAGGATCAGCTGAAATCCCTGGGATGAGCCAGCAGAGCTGCATCAAGAAATTGTTGGCCTGTCATCCTGGGAGGTTTTGTGACCTTTGGAGGAGGCAGCCAGCCAGACAGCATCTCTCTGATTCATTCTCCTGGTATAAAATATAAACAGAAATTGGCTTTTGGCCAGGCAGAGGCAAGATCTCATGATTTCCCAGCCTTGTGTCTGTCAAGCTGGATCCAAAGGTTTGGTGCCCATGGGTGCTGCTGCCAGCCCAAAACAAGGGTTACTGGTGGTGAGGACTGAGCTGCTATCACCTTGGTGGCACCCATTTCTTCACCTGGTCCTCCAAGAGCTCTGGGACCACAGCATCCCCAACACCCCCCCCTGTGCTCCAGAGCCACGTGCCTGGGGGAGAAGCTTTGGACAAGGCCTGGGAGGTGGTCTGAGGGTTACTTTCAACTCATGACCCTGATGTCATGTCTCTCCCCCTTTCTCTTCAGCAACTGCCTGGACCAAGCCACTTGTCCAAGCTGGGATCTTCAGAGGATGGGCTGCATCAGCTGCCAAAGAACATGGATGCTCCTGCATCATCTCCACCCCTGCTCCCCCATCCTCCTCAATGCTCAGTGCCCCTTTTTCTCTCCCACAACCCTGAAAAATACCTTTTTTTTAAAAACAAAAAAAAGATTTTTTTTTTTTAAGAGCCTCCTCATTGTTCCTGGCAGGATGGGCAGAGTGACAATGGGCCTCACAATGTAAGTGCCCTTTTCTCAGGATGTACGTTGGTCATCCCAGGGCAGGAAAAATGCTGACGGTGGAGCTTCCTCAGTACTTTCCCTCCCCCTTTTCCCAGCAGGCTCTCACGCCAACCCTGGTTGTCTGATCACCCTTCACCCTTGGTTCCTACTCACCCGAGAGGACCAAACCCTTGTGCATCACCCCCAGCTTCATGCAACTCTCAGCCCTTGAACCTTCAAAACCCCCTGAGCTCTCAAACTCTTCTCACCTCCCTCCTATCCCACCAGGCAACCCCATCACCTCAAGAGCTGTTGTGTCCACCTGATCCAGTGGTGGACATCCCCCCATCCTCACCCCTGAGTGTGGGAATCCTTTCATCCAGTGCCAGCTTTTATCCTTGGCTCCTCCTGGAACCCCCGAGCATCCTGAGCTGGAGCTCAGAAGTTGGTTCCATCTGCTCAGCAACCCCCTGGAACAAAAGCTTCTCCATGGCTGCAACCCCTGCTGAGCCCTACAGATGCCATTAAAGGGATGTCACTAAGCAGTTCTTGTCACCACAGGGTCCAGGACAACGTGTCCTGCCACCAAGGGCAACCTCAGGTCCCAGGGACATCCTCCCTGGGGACATCTTCCCTCACCTTCCTCCCAGACATCAATGCTCCTCAGGAACCTGGACCTGAAGCAGGTTTTGGCATCTCTCAGGCTTGAGTTCAGCCCTGAAGTTGGCTCGTGGGACATCAGGTGCCTGCAGTCACCATCCCAAAGCCCAACCCTGGGATCTTACCTCATCCCTGGAATGTGGCTGGATGGGGCTTGGAGCAAACTGGTCTAGTGGGAGGTGTCCCTGCCCATGAAGAGGGGTTGGAATTAGGTGATCTTTAAGGTCACTTCCAACCAAAACGATGATTCTATGATCTCTGTGTCAATGCCAGGCACCAGGATGCTGCAGAAGAGAGCAAACCTGAGGAGCTCAGGGTGGAACACTGGCCATGGTTACCCTGGGCAGTCACTTTTGTTTCAGAGTTAAAGACCTCCTCAAGGGCTACCTGGCAAACAAAAAGGTCACATCAACCTTTCCTAAGGCCAAATGTATCTTCACTGACTTCACCAAGTCGGTCACAAAGAGACCACAAGAAATGCTGTGACCACAGATTTTCTTCACACCTTTGCTGCTCTCACCCAAGATGCATTGCCTGGGGATTCATTTCCACCTTGGGACTTCTGCTCCTTCCCCTCCCACCCCTCAACAGGGTCCTCCTGTTTTCAGTATCTATTCAGCTGCTCAAAAGAGCCGGAAATTTGGCCCATTTGCTTGCACTATTGTATCTTCTGTTATTCATCAATTTTAGAAAACAGCCTCTAAAATTGTTTCCGGATCTCTTTTCCCATATAAATCACTCCAAGGTTTCGGTTTGGGGCTTTTTTTTTTTTTCTTTTGCTTTTTTTGTTTGTTGTTTTTTTTTTTTTTAAAGAACACAACTTAAGCATTCTGTTGTTCACAGCAATATATATATATTTTTGTTGTTCACTTCATTCTAATTTAGCAACCCCACGGAGCTCCCCTTTCCCTGGATGCCTGCAAAGAGAGGAAGCAGTTCCTGCCTGGGACTGCACGCAAGCAGCAAATGCCACAGCTGAAGGGGTTTTTTCCTGTCCCATCTTACTGCTCTGTCAGCTCCCTCCAAGGGGCATCCATCAGAGAAAAAATAAAATTTAAAAAAAAAAAAGTTTTCCAAGTGCTGACTCAGAGCCTTTGGAGGGAACCAGGGGGAGGGATAGGAAAGAAAAGGCTCTTGGTGGCCAGAGAGAGTTGGAAATTGCAACATTCACCTTGATATTTTGGGGGGGATGTGGATTTATTGAATTCTGGGTTTTGGGTTTTTTCCAAACTCAAAGAAATTCCTTAAGTTTTAGAGGGAGGAATTGGGATATGAGTATATCCACTCCTGAGGGTGCAAGAGGCTGGTGAGCCCTTGTCATGGTGAGCAGGGGTTGGTATAGATCAGGTTTAATCAGGAATCCCCTTGGATTTACACCAGGGTCCTGCTGTGCTGATCTGATATTTCTGCTCAGTGGATCAATATTTCTGTCAATATTCCATCTCTCACCTCCCTTAAAGCCCCAGCTATGAAAAAAATCAAAAATTGCATTGCTGTGGGTTTTTTTTTAGGCTCCAGTTAACTCCACTGAGTCTCCCCCATTTCCCTTCCCCAGAGTGCTAGAAGTCAGCACATGCATCCATGAGGAACCTGGATCTCCTCCAACCTTTCCCAGAAAAAAACAGAAGGAAGCTGGAGCATCTCCAGGTTGTGCAGAAGGAGGTCAGCAAGGTTTTGGAGGGCTCATGCACATGCAAGGGGCAAAAAATATATAAAAAAGAAATTAAAAATTAAATTTAAAAAAAAAAAAAAAAAAAAGGAAAAATAAATATTCATGTTGCAGCTTTTGCTTCTGGAAATCCCCTGTTTGGTCTTGGGTGAGTCAGCCAAAATGGTGACCATGGAAGTATGATGGGAATGTCATCGGATGTAAAAGGAGCAGCAGGATGAGCCAGGAGCTGCTGAGCAGGATGGTCCAACCAAGCTGCAAACTGGTGGCTCTGGTGTAGTTTCCAGCAGAAAAGTGGAGGAAAAATAGTTCTTCAGTGGCTGCAACCTGCATGCAAGCAGCTCAGCAAAGCTAAGACCCACAAGGATGGAGAAGAAGACGTTGACTCCATGACCTGGGAGAGTATTCCCATTTTTAGCAGTATTTTGCCAGATTTTGAGGAAGCTGACCCTCATGCTTTGAAGCAGAGGAAGAAAATCTAATTGATTTTTTTTTTTTTTTTCCCCTAGAAAAAGTTTATCAGAAAAATGTCCTGGCAAAACAGAGCTCATTTTTGGACCAACTCCACCCACAGAAGCAGGTGAGTAAATGGGTTATTAATGATTTCATGTCAGAGGGGGTGCAGAGGGGAGGAGATAGATAGGAAAAGGAGCTGCTGAGGGAGAAAAGCTCAAACATCACCTCCCCACCCAAAGGTCTGGCCTGGAGCTGGGGCTGCTTGGGCAGAGGTTTCCTCCAGGTTTGCAAACTTCTCTGGGTGATGCTGATGGCAGGTCACCAGTCCTGCCTTTCAGCCTGGAGAATCCTTGGCTTTCTTGGAAGGAGGAGCACAACTGGGGGCCCAGAAGTAAGGAAAAATCAGGAGGAAACTGCAATGACTATTTTACCTTGAAAGATTTCTTGGGGAAAAGCCAAAGGGTGCACTGAGAAAGCACATTGGGGAAATTGCTCCATGGATGTCCCCTGGAATTCAGCATCCAGCAGCTCCCAAAGCACAGGATGGAGCATGACTTCCCACTGGAAAACTCCAAGGACTCCAGTGAGGTTGGCAGAAGGTGCTGAGCACCTCCAGGGCTTGGTGCTGTGGGCTAAGTCCCCTCTCTTCCCCAGGAGCATAGAACCATAGGATTTTGGATGAGATGAATTCAGGATGAGCTGTGGGAGAACTTTTTTTTTTTTACATCCATTTCTCAAGACATTTTTTCATTTGACTCCTGATTTCCCAGGAAAGCTGAGGCTGGCTGCATACTTTGGGGAGATAAGGGGAAATAAAAAAAAAAAAAAGGAGTCCCTATAATCTCATCCTGACCTCACCAATGGTGTCTCACCTTCTTTTTAAAGGATATAGGAGTGTTGCAACCCTCTGCCTGAGCCACCCTGTACCTCCTCCCCTCCAATTTTGTCTGCCTTAAGAGCAGGAGCAGGAGATAAGTGCTTAATGAATTAGCAGAGCACATATTTTCCCTGCAAGAAGCATCTCTCTGGGGTTCCTGCCAGCTGCTGAGCCTCTCCCCCATGCAGACCCCCCTGGGAGTCAGCCCAGGCACCAACACTGGGACCTGCAGCTTCTCCACCTCCCAAATAGCTCTACATCCCAAATGGAAGATGCTTGAAGGGGTGGGGATAAACCCCAGGAGACCTTCTGTAGCCCTTGCCCACACCAAAAAATAAAATAAAAAATAAAATAAAATTAAAAAAAATAAATTAAAAATAAAAAAATAAAAAAAAAATAAAAAAAAAGGGACTCCACAGATCTAGGGCTCTGAGGAGGGATCAGGTTCTTTAATGCTTTGAGCAGAGGAAGGTATTGGATGGGGTTTCTCAGGTGTGACATGGGATGGAGGTTGCTCTCCAGGGTGACTCCAAAAGGCAAGGAAAAAGACAATAAAGAGAAAGATAATAAAAAACTTCTGGCTTTTTTTTTTTTTTCTCCCCTCTATGGCAGGCTTTTTAGGAAGGCCCAATGTTTGCCTACAGATTTATTGCCCCCCCAGCTGCAGGGTCCAAAGCTGATGGTACCTGGAAGCTCCAGCAAAGGACATGACTGACCCACTTGATGCCAGCAAGGACCAACCAAGGCAGCTTCACCATTGAGCTGGTGGAAAAGCAGCCACCAAAGAGAACCAGAGCTAAAAGTGGCCTTTCCCTGAAGAATCCTGAGGATCAGCTGGCACAGGACCTTAAGAAAAAAAAAAAAAAAATCAGGAAAGGGTTGATTTAAGTCTGGACACCAGTGCTGCACCAAGCCAATGAATTTCTCCCATCTTTCCAAGCCCAGGCTGTCCAAACCTGGGTGCTGCACGTCCACAGGGTGTTCCTAGAGGAGATCCAAGCTTATGAGTCCATCTTTTTGATGTTGATGCTCCAAGACCAGCAGCATGGAGGTTCTGGGATGCAGAAAGAGAAAAAAAAAAAACAAAAAAACATCTTTGGAGAGGAGTTGCTGAGTTTTATTTCCAACCTGAGGCAATCTCAGCAGTTAGCACTTCACTTTCTTCTCTTTTTTCCACCTGGAATGGTTAAATATATATATTTGGAAGCACGGGGATGTTTTGTTTGCTAATGTTAGAGGTATGGTGTGATTATGGAATCCCATGAACCTCAACCTGAAAGGAGAAAGCTCCAACATGGTCTGCTCTGAACATTTTTCAGTGAAATGAAGGCATTTCCTGCAAAGGGTTGGGTTGCAGCAAAGTTATTTCCAGCAGGCTTGGGTGGCCAATGGCCAATGTCATGGCTGGAGGTGAGGACACAGCCCATGGGCTCACCCAGCTGGGCAGTAGTGACTGCTCTGGAGGAAACTCCTCTGAGAGTCAAAAAGAAAACCTTCAGAATCATGGAATTGTTTGGGTTGGAAAAGACCTTTAAGATCTTGGTCCTTAAGGACATGGTTTAGTGATTAGATGATGGTGTTGGCCAAAGGTTGGACTGGATGAGCTTGGAGATCTCTTCCAAGTGAAACCATTCTGGGATTTCTGTGATCAGGGAGTCCATTTGTTAACCCAGGAGTTTTTGTTAACCCAGGCCACCACCATGTCCCTCAGCTCCACCACATCTCCACAGCTTTGAAATCTCTTCAGGGATGGCGTCTGGACCATCACTGAGCATCCTCAACGTGAGGATCTTCACTCAAGGCAAATAATTCCCGGGTTTGTCCTCTTCTGGTGCTTTGGGGGGTTTGTGTTGCTGGTTTCTTTTTGGTGGTGGTGCTCTCCAATCAGTGCAAGCCAAAACCCCTCCCCAACTTCCTTACCAAGTGTAGACACACGAAACACCTTGAGCATGCTTGCTGGATGTCCCCAGGTGAGCTGCACTGTGCCAGCAAAGCTTTCCAGCACCCAATGTTGGGAAAGCAGTAAAAGGCACCCATGAAACAACCCAAATCCTTCCTTTTTAGCTACAAGGTCCTGTCCCCAGTTGAAAAACACATCAATCTTGCAGGACGTGGCCAGCAGACAGGAGCCAAAAGGTTGACACTGGGGTGTGGTGAAGGGGAGCCACATGTCCATGCTATTGCTCAGCAGGTCACAGCAACAGGATGCTGATAGCATCCTGCAAATTTCCTCCCTCAACCAGCTGGGGAAGGGGGGGGGAGAATAAAAATAAAATGATGGCACATAACAACGAGCCAACCATTCACAAACCCACCTGCTGGGAACCTTGCATGTCAGAGCAGAGAGGTGGGCACTTTGGGTTTTTCTGATTATGAAGGAGACAACTTGAGAGAAAGGAAAATGAGGCTGAGGTAGGAGCAAAAACTGCAGCTGGTGATGGCTCAGAGCTGGCAGGGTCACTTCTTTTCATGTTCCAGATGTATTTTGAATTGACCAGCACTAGAAAAGAGGGTTTGGTTTGGTTTTTCCTAGCTGGGGTTTAACACCCTTCCTTTGTCTTTCTTTGAAGAGATTCAGAGCCCAGTTAGGCTCTCAGCGACATGGACATAAATCCCCATGAAGTCAAAGCAAGAGAATTTATAGATTTCCACAAAAGGCAGGGAGGGAAGCAGCTTCCCACCACTTCCAACATCTTTGCTGCTTTCATTTCATCTGTCTCCTCACGTCCTGGGGAGCAAAGCATTCCCAGTAATGCAGAGGGGTTGTTGGGTCTGTGCTTTCCCCATGGAGAAGATGCTCCTGGGGTTTCCCATCAGAAATTAGAGCTTGGAAATCTCTGTGATGATGCTAGGGGAAAAAAAAAATCTTCTAAAAAAGGGTTTTTTCCAGCTGTCTGATGGTGGTGGATGCAGTTTGTCCAAAAGCAGAACTAAGGCTCCTGTAGCACAGCTCTCCCCTGCAGGGAGAAGGGAAGAAGGGAAGGGAAAAGCTGAAGCCTGGAAGCAAAGTGGTGAAAAAAACCCACCTGTGGGCATGAAAATGTGAACTGAAGGAGAATAAAATAAAAAGGGAATGTGGGATAAAAGGAGAAGGAGCTGCTTCACCTCCTATTGCCTTCTCCTCCCAAGCCTGGGTCCTCTTTTCCCTGCATCCTTACTTTGCCAGGCACAGCCCCTCCTGAGTCCTGGGGGGAATGTCTGGTTAAAAAGAATAAATCAGGAGCCACCTTTTGCAGAATGTCCCTGCCCCTCTAGAGCTCTGCAGCTGAACTTCCCATGGGGGCAGGGTCGGGGCCAGTGGCCCGATGGCAACCGGGCCAGCCCAATTAATGCCTTTGAGGGGCAGCCAGCCGCAGGCTGAACTTCCCTCTGAACTCCATTCCTTGCACCAGAGGGAGCTTCTCAGCCTTTGCTTCAGCTCCGGGTCCCCCCCAGCCTCTTATCTCCCCCCCCCTCCGAGTTTTCCTGTTTACATTTCCCATTAGATTCCTGTAATTAAGGCAATGAGAGCGGATCCTGGGTGGGAAGGGGGTTGGGAGAAGGTCGAGGGTGGCTCCCGAAAGATGGCTCAGTCCCCTACCTGGAGCTGCTCCCTGATCCCAAAAAGTCGGGGTGACCTCCCCCTCCTGCCCCCAAAGCTGCTGCTGGAAGTTATTCCCAGCTGGGAGAAAGCAATGAGCCCAGTATCCAGCCCAGCATCCCCAGCCTGCATCCCCAGGGGGCTGGGAGGGATGGAAAGAGCTGCTGTGCTAGGGGGGGGTTGGGATGTGTACACCAAAGAAAAGGGGAAATGGGGAAAAGAGGAAAAAAAAGAGGGGGAAAAAAAAGAGGGGGGGAAAAAAAGAGGGGGGGAAAAAAAGAGGGGGGAAAAAAAAAGAGGGGGGAAAAAAAAAGAGGGGGAAAAAAAAAAGAGGGGGAAAAAAAAAAGAGGGGGAAAAAAAAAAGAGGGGGGGAAAAAAAAAAGAGGGGGGAAAAAAAAAAAGAGGGGGAAAAAAAAAGAGGGGGAAAAAAAGAGGGGGAAAAAAAGAGGGGGAAAAAAAGAGGGGGAAAAAAAGAGGGGGAAAAAAGAGGGGGAAAAAAGGGGGGGAAAAAAGGGGGGAAAAAAAGGGGGGAAAAAAAGGGGGGAAAAAAGGGGGGAAGGGGAAACAGGGGAAACAGGGGAAGGGAGGGGAAGGGAGGGGAAGGAAAAGGAAAAGGAAAAGGAAAAGGAAAAGGAAAAGGAAAAGGAAAAGGAAAAGGAAAAGGAAAAGGAAAAGGAAAAGGAAAAGGAAAAGGAAAAGGAAAAGGAAAAGGAAAAGGAAAAGGAAAAGGAAAAGGAAAAGGAAAAGGAAAAGGAAAAGGAAAAGGAAAAGGAAAAGGAAAAGGAAAAGGAAAAGGAAAAGGAAGAGCTCCTTGGCACTGGGCAAGGCTGTGGTCACCGTAACATATGGCAAAGAGAGGCTGCCTGCCTCCAAGCCCAGGAGATGCAGTGAAGAGTGGAGAGCAGAGCACTGCAGATACTTGTGCTTTTGCATGGCTTAAAACTGCTTTTTCTCAGAAAATGGCAATTTCTCCCCATTTATCCCTTGTCCCAGTTCTACCCTGCAGATAAACATGCAGGCACTGGGCACAGCTGCTGATATCTGCCTGGTCCAAGGGCAGGGGAGGGAGGATGGGAGGGTATTGTATGTTCAAATAAAACCTTTACACCTTTTCTTCCTCTCCCATTTCCCCAGCTCTCACTAATTTTAAACAAAAGAGGACACGAGGAAGCTCTGCTCTTGGTCTAGGAGTGGGTCAGGCTCAATCAACCCCAGTCAAAAAAAGATGAAAAAGGAACCTCCCCCAATTTCCCTGCACCCCTTATTTCCCAGCCCCTGGAGAGAAAACCCATTGAAGTCCCTATCACTGCTACAGGTCCAGATAAGAGCCAACACTGCTCCTTCTGATGCTGAGGGGCAATCATCTGGGGGAAACCAGGGCCATAAACCCCATCCCTGGCCTTTAATTGAAGGCAAATCCTCTGCAGATCACTATCTGAATCAAAGTCCCCCAACTGATGTATGGGGCTGGGAGCCTTTGGTGGCAACAGCCCCCTTGCTGTTATATGGCACCCTGGGAATTGTTGCTATCTGGTTTCCAGACCTCTGGAGTCCTGGAGGATATTTTTTTTTTGGGGGGGGTGGAGGGGGTGTCAGAGGGATGCTGTGGCACATCTGTGCTCCCCCCCTCATCTACATGTAGGTAGGAGGCTAATGGGTGCTATATAAAAGCCCAAGAGCTTAGGAGGGAGATAAATATCTTCAAGGAGGGAGGAAATCTAGGGAAAAAAATAAAAAAAATAAAAATAAAAAAAAAGAGGAGGAAAAAAATCAGACTGGGAAATCAAAGTCCTGGTTGATCCCAACTTGGGGCTTGGGGAGCAGCTGTGGGCTGGCAGGGGAGATGCCCCCCAGGATGTGGTTGTTCTGAATCCATCCTGGTTGTTCTGAATCCATCTTTTTTTTGGTGGGGCAGACTCAGAAGTCAAGGCTGGCTGGCTCCTGTGCCCTGCTGGAGCCAGAGTGCTCCAAAGAGAGCTCCTTAAGGAAAATCAACTTGGCCTCAGTGTCTCTGAGCTCTGCTGCTTCACTGGTAGCCCCCAAAACATTGATATTCAGCCTTTAGCCACACAGGGCAGAAGGAAAACAGACACAAGCTGAAATCTGGAGGGGGAGGGAGAGCACCTCATGCCTCAAAATCCAGAAAATTACACAACTAAGGTCTGGTCTTGGCCACAACATTGATTTTCTCAGTATGTGGCCAAATCACACACAGAGAGCCAGCAGCATTACTGCTTGGCACCTACTTATCTCCACCCCTCCTTTTCCTTGGCACCTGCAGCTCGTTTATTTTGGGGGTTGAAGGCAAATGAATAAATACCACTCCATCCCTCCACGGCACCCAAGAAATTCCCAGCACCCTCTGTGCATCCGAGTTGTGCAGCACCCTGAGATGTGTGCAGCACCCTGAGATGTGTGCAGCACCCTCAGTGCTTGCAGCACAGCACCCAAAGCACACACAGCACCCAAAGCACACACAGCACCCAAAGCACACACAGCACCCAGGATGCATGCAGCACCCTCAGGGCATATAGCACAGCACCCAAGATGTGCCAGCAGGCAAGAAACAGACTCAGAGCACCCAGGATGCGTGCAGCACCCTTGGTGCATGCAGCACAGCACCCAGGACACCCCAGCACTCAAGATGCATGCAGCACCATCAACACTTGCACCCAAAGCACCCATGCAGCACAGCACCCAGGACACCCCAGCACCCTCAGTACATGCAGCACAGCACCCAGGACATCCCAGCACCCTCAGTACATGCAGCACAGCACCCAGGACACCCCAGCACCCTTGGTGCATGCAGCACAGCACCCAGGACACCCCAGCACCCAAGATGTTTGCAGAAGAGCACCCAGGACACCCCAGCACCCAAGATGTTTGCAGAAGAGCACCCAGGACACCCCAGCACCCAAGATATTTGCAGCACAGCACCCAGGACACCCCAGCACCCTCAGTAGATGCAGCACAGCACCCAGGACACCCCAGCACCCAAGATGCTTGCAGCAGAGCACCCAGGACACCCCAGCACCCAAGATGCTTGCAGCAGAGCACCCTCCCAGGAGCACTGCAGGCAGAGGAGGCTGTGGGATGCTCTTGCTCTTGCTCTCACTAGAGGGAAGCAGCATCCCAGAGAAGGCAGAGGAGGATCTGTCTGGGCAGCCAGGATAAAAGCAGGAAATGGGAAATGCCTGGAGATCCAGGTCCCTCTCAGAGCTGCCCAGGTGGGATTTAAACCCAGGCAGAACGCGGCAGCTCTGAAAAAAAAAATAAAATAAAAAATAAAAAAAAAAATCAGAATAAAGCGATGGAAAAGTTCCAGCCGGGTGTTAAAACCCCAAGTGTGTTTGGTAGCAGTGCCCAGGGCAGGCAGGACTGGAGGAATGGGATTGATAACTCCACCTTCCCACTGCTTCAGGGCTTTCTGTAGGAAAAAGTAAGCATGGAGCAGCTGAGAAGTGAGGAAGTGGGCATTTAAAATAGGGCAGAATAGGCAAAAAAGAAGGGAATTCCAGGTTTTGCCTCCATTTCTTCTCCAAATCAGTTTGATTTGGGATGGATTTCAATATTTTCAAAGCTTAATGTATTTACATGATAAAGCTGTGCAGGTTTGGTGTGGAGAGGCAGGAATATAGCCAGTCCAAGGCAGTTGTATCTAGAAACAAAATAGAAATGCCACCCTTCTTCAGAAGTTTTCAAAACCCAGGGCACAATTTTTCAAAAGCCAGGGAAAGCACTCTGGGAAGGCGCTTAGAAAAATACCTGCTAGGCTGGGCAGCTTGGTATATATATTTAATGATACTATTACATTTAATATAATATTATTATAATTGTATTTAATGCTTATAGACAGCTAGACAAGCCAGGGGGACCAGGAGCTACAAAGATCTGACCCCTTTCTTAAAATATTTCACTTTGCACCAGAACCCTGTGGGTTTTCTGAAGCATTGTAAACCAGGCTGGAATAAAAACAGCTCCTTGGAAAAAAATCAATGTGGGAGAAGTGGTTCTGCCTCCTCTCCCACCTTAGAGAAAGAATAGTGAAGGAATAAGTTAAATTTTTAAGGAAGTTTGAGGGAAAAAATCGATTTTGAAACCCCAGTGTGCCACCTCGAGGCTGATTTAGAGGAAAAAGCTGAATTTCTGCTTTCATGTTAACATTAAGGGTGATGCTTCTGGGTGTTCAGCTGCCTGGGAAGCATCTCTTCCAGCTGAGATCCATGCAAAATCCCTCCTGGCATGGGTCCCCAGGATGAGGTGGTCCTTTTGCCATGCCTTCAGACAGCTCCTGACTTTCTCCAGGACCTGGGGAAAGGAGAAGCCACAGGAGATGGCATCAGGCATGCTCAGCTCCCAGGAGTGGATTGGGAGGGGGATCTTGTCCCTGCAAGGAGGAAAATCCAGTGATGGGGCTGAGATGCCACATCCTTACCCTCCTGCATCCCACTGCCCAAGGGCATCAAAGATCTCCTGAGATGGCTGGTCCATCCCATTTCCAGCCAGCTCCCTGCCCTAAAAGCTTTAGGCTTTTTTTTTTTTTTTTTTTGGGGGGGGGGAAGATATATCCCAAGACATCCCCAAGCAGATTTTGTGCCTTCACAACAATCTCCCTCCATTTTTCTGCCTCTTTTCACCCAGCTTCAGCCACGAAACCTTCAGTGGCTGCTTTAAGCACCAGTGCCTGTTTGCTTTGGCCCAGAGGTCTCACGAAGGAGGTTATTAACCCCCCAAAAGGTTGTTTTTCCTCCACCAAACCCAACCCAGAGGAGATGCAGGGGCAGAGTGTGCCAAGCCCCCCCCCAAAGAGCATCCACATCCCTACAACAACCAAGCTACCAAGAGATGCTCCTAGGAAGAGCTTTCCTCTGTATTTTTCACAGCAGCTACAGGCTATTAAACCCCAAAAACGTTGGGTTTTCCCCCACCAAACCCAACCCAGAGGAGATGCAGGGGTAGAGTGTGCCAAGCCCCCCCCAAAGAGCATCCACATCCCTGCAACAACCAAGCTACCAAGAGATGCTCCTAGGAAGGTCCTTCCACTGCAGTATTTACAGCATCCCCAGGTTATTAAACCCCAAAAAGGTCGATTTTCCCCCCAACAAACCCAACCCAGAGGAGATGCAGGGGCAGAGTCTGTCCAGCCCCACACACTCTGGTTGTCTCCTGGCTCTGCAGCACGTCTTGCAGAAAGAGGAAATGGAGGCTGCTATTTTTATATCTTCTTTTTTTTTTTTTTCTTTTGGTCTGATGAACCAAATGTAAACTAAGTGCTGACATGAAGGAGCAATGGGGAAGAAGTTTTGCACCCCGGAGAAAGTTTAGCAGTGGCCAAGCAGTTCCCACGCCTGCTCTCCTGCAGGAGGGGATGGGTTCTGCTGCAGGGGATGGGTTCTTCAGGGCTGAAATATTCCTGCAATGGGGCTTCCAGGGGCCAAAGCAGCTTCAGAGTCAATTTGTGAGTCGTGTTGGAAAAACCAGGACTGGGTTTAATCTGTACCTGATGCTGGAATAACCAGCACTGGGATTTCTTCCTTGCAAAACCACCAGGTGATGCCTGCAAGCAGGCAGCTGAGAAGAGTTTTTAGGGTAAACTTGGTGTCTTGGGAGGATGAATAAGAAAATAATTTCTACTTAACCAGAGATATGTTCAAAGCCACCCAGGACTGGGATTGCAGAGCTGGCAGCAAGGTTTGGGCCAGGGGTTTAGAACAGGACTGGGTCTGCTGGCTCTGGGCATCCAATACAATTCATTTTGAAGCCCCTCCAGGAAGGTGACAATGAAAAGGAGAGGGACACTCCTGTCCCCTTGATGGGGAGGAACCAGCAAGGCTGTAAAGGCAGAGCAAGAGCAGATGATGCCCTCAGCCCTGCCCAAGCTCTTCAAGAGGGTTTCTAGAGCAGGAATCAAATTCGCTCCATCCAGCTTTGGGAATGAAGTCATTGCTACCCAACCACAAACCTTAAAGAAAATCTGCCAGCAGCCAGCAGCTCAGGTCCAGCTCTCCCAAAAAAGATGGAGCATCTCTTCCAAAACAAAGCCCAGGACCATGCTCACAGCTCCAACCTTAAAAAAAAATAATAATAATAATAAAAATAATAATAATAAAAAAAAATTTAAAAAAAAAAAAAGAAAAAAGGGAACAACCGAGGAGCTCAACCCTTTCCCCTCCCTCCAGCAAACCCTAACAAGCCCAGGTTACACAGCCAGCAAGGTACGTGTCCTGCCCTGACCACTAAAGCATCAAAAAATAAAAATAACCCAACCATGCTGCAGCCAAGCACTTCCTTCCCTCCTGCTCCTCACCAGCCAGGGCAGGTTGGGCTCATGGTCAAATAAGCAGGGTGGGGAGGTGGCTTTATAAAAGTGAGGTTTGTTTGCTGTGTAAAGGGTGGAAATAAAGTAAGGAGGCTTATTTGGGGGGTGTAACCAGCCCTGCCCCAAATAATAGGACTCAGTCTCTTTGTTGCCTGGGCTTCCTCCAGGTGATGGCAATGCAAAGCCATGAAATGCAGCTGGAAGTGATCCCTAGGAGAGGTTAAGGAGAGGAAAGTGATTGCTGGAGAGGAGGGTTTGCTGTTTTTACTCCAGACAGAAAGTTAGTGAGAGGGGAAAATGAGCTCCAGCCTGGGAAGGATTAGCTGGAAAACCTTCAGAGCCCAGGTCCCTGCTGGCTGGAGTGTCTCCAACTGTGTGCTCTGGGATGGAAATTTGCCACTGATTTAAAAATTACCTCCAGATTTACTGTTTGCCATCAGCTGAGCTGGGAAATGAGTGGGAAAATGAGAGCTCTGGGGATGTGAACATTTCCCTGCTGTGTGTGGGGAGGGGCAGGAGGATGGGGTCGTGCCTTGGTCAGGACATGGACCACGGTGCAGCAGGAGAATTATAGAATTATAAAATAATTAAGGTTGGAAAAGAATCTTCAGGATCATCAGCCCTACAGCACCTTAACCTCTAAATCACCTCCCAAAGCATCACATCTACCCATTTTTTTTAACAACTCAAGAATGGGAAGAGAGCTTCTGTCAGAGACTGGTGATGATAATTTCTTGGGTTTTAAATTTTCCAAACCTTGCAGATTTGCAGTTTTGAAGACTGGTGCTGGTATTACTGCTCTCCCCTGCCTAACATCCCACTTTTGCCACTATCACCTGGACAAAACCCCACACAACTGACATTTACCTCTGCCTTCCCATTCGAATTGAGAGGCCAGTTAAATGCCTGATGTGTAGAAAAGCTCCATGGTGACTGAACAGTGGAAGGTTTGGCAGAGCTTGCAGTGCTCAGCAGCAAAAAAAAAAATAAAATAAAATAAATTAAACCTTTTTACATCTTCCATGTCAAGCTTGGGGAAAGAGGACGGGACAGGGCTGTGCAAAGCAGCAGCTTCAGCTGCTAAGCTTGCAGAAGAGATGCTTTCTTTTTGGGGAGTTTGCAAGGCAGGGAAAGGCAGCCTGGCAAGCACAGCCACTGGGTGGCAACCACCATCCAGCTCCAGCACCCCTGGGACCCCCTGAGCATCCTTTCCCCCCCCCCCATGCAAATGCAGGGAGAGCTGGTGGCAGGAACTTGCAAAGATAGCTCAGCAAATACAGGAACAGGGGCTCAGCCAAGCTGCCAGGGAGTTCAAGTTCGGGTATTTTTTGATATTTCTACTTTTTTTTTTTCTTTTCTCAGTGCTCATTTGCCTCTTGGAGGTCCCCTTGCTGCATCTTGCTGGGCTTTGTTGCCCTGTGGCCCAGCAGGGTGGCACTGTCCCCATCCTGCTGCCCTTGGATAAGTGACACTGTCCTTTGGAGGGTGGGGATTGAGCTGTAAAAGCTCCTGTTGTCCCCTCCCTGGCTGCTCGGAGCTGGTGGCCCTTGGGCAGGCTCCAGGGAAGTTGCTCTGAATTGCAGCTGAATTGCAGCTGAATTGCAGCCCTGCAATCCCTGCTGAATTGCAGCCAAGGTGTTGGTGCAGTCCCCTCCTGCTCCTTGCAGGTTGCTTTGGGGTGAGGACCAAAGGGCTGGAGAAGAAACCTGTGGGCTGGGAGCCTTCAGGGAGGAGCTGGAGGAGGACTGGATGTGTTTCTGCTCCTGCAGGTTTCCTTCACAGCCCTGGGAATATCCCACTGGGTCCCCTCCCCTGTTTGCTGGCTGGGCCATGGGGACATCATCCTGACTCTGCTGTTATGGGGACATCAGCACCACCCCTGGTGTCATAAGGACAGGGGTATATCAGAAATCCCAGCATGCTTAAGCTGTAGTTCCAGAGACTTTTAATCATGCATTCTTTTATCACACATACTTTTTTATCATCCATGCTGCAGAAGGACACAGTTTAAGCCCCAAAATCTGATGATTCATGTCCACATACAGCAAGCAGCAAACCACTGCACAAACCTCTGGTGGTGTTGGCTCTACCCAGAACCCCATTACAGCTTTCAGAGCTGCTTTACCACCAGCATTGCCCTGAACCACCCTGCTAAATAACTTTCCAACACCTTCTTCATCCCTCTTGCAAAAGATATTTTACCCAGAGCTTGACTCTTGCAAGCCAGGCTGGTTTTGCAGAGCCCCAAGATATTGGGTTGATGGTCATGGAGGAAACCAACCCCCCCTGGAGAAGGTGCTTTGCCTTGAACTGAGCAGAACCACCTTTCCCCCTCTCCCCAAACCACTGCCCACTGGGAAGGAGGTGATGGGGGAGCAGCACTCTGGTCAATGAGTAAGAGGCTGTGGTTGCCCTCTGGTTTTGTGGGGCCATGATGCTATAGGTCCTGGGGCTTGTGGCTGTGGGTGCTGCTGCAGAAACATCTGCAGTGGTCACAGGGAGAGGAGATGGAGAGGACAACCAAGGCACCGCTACAGCAGGAGAGCAAAAAGTAGCTGGGGCTGGGGGAAGAGGAGAGGGAGGGATGATGGAGAGGTGTGGTGGTGGTGGAGGACTTGCTCTGACATCCCTGATGCTTCTCCAGTATGAGCTGTCTGGGGGAAAGGAGAGAGACTGGGATAGAAGGGTGGATGGAAGGAGAAACGGGGAGGAAAGTTGGAAAATGGGGTGTGAGATGCCCTGCAAGGTGCATCCCCCCTGGACTCGGGCTTGCTGAAGGAGCAGATCATCAACCTGATGCTTTCTGGAGAGGCTGAGTTGAAGGGAATCAACACCTCAGCTGAGCTGAAGGAAGAAACCAAAGGCTGCCAGAGCCACTTCTGCTGGGAGGGGGTTACTGCAAACATCCTGCAGCCAGGTTGCTGCCTCACTCTGCAGCCAGCTGGCTTCTCCCCCCCTTGGAGATGACCACCCGTGGCAAAAGTTTGCCATCAGCTCGATGACAAAAGCCTCTTTCCAACTCCAAAAAGAGCAGTGAGCATCAAACCATCTTCTTCATCTTACTGGATGAAGGCAACAAGTGAAGAATTGACACGGGTGGGGCCTTCCCAGAAGAGGTGGAGCTGATGCCCTGGGCTCTCCCCCAGGTTCCTGAGCACAAGCACCCAAAGTCAGCTCTCAGGTTGCTCAGGCTAATGATTAAACAGGAAAATGCCTTTGTAATTTACGAGAACTTTGAGGGCCACCAACATCTGCTCCTCAGGCACAGCTGCCAAAGTTTCCAGGAAATCCACTCAGCCTTTTTTATCCTGCTTGTTGAATGTTGGGATTCAGCCCCGGTGACACCATTTAACTGAGTGCCTCAGACTAATGTCCTGGTTGTAACCATGCAGATGAGCTCATGAGGGTTGGGTGAAGAGATATTCAGTCAGGAAGGGACTTTGTTCTGCCAGTTTTCCTGCATGGATATTCACAGAATCACAGAATCACACGGAGTGGAATGGACCTCTGAGATCATCAAACCCAACCCTTGATCCACTCCCCCTGTGGTTCCCAGCCCATGGCACTCAGTGCCACATCCAGTCTCTTCTTAAAAACCTCCAGGGATGGAGAATCCCCCCCCTTCCTGGGCAGCCCATTCCAATGTCTGATCACCCTCTCTGGGAAGAATTTTTTTCCCAATATCCAACCTAACCCTCCCCTGGCAGAGCTTAAGCCCATGCCCTCTTGTCTTACTGATGGATGCCTGGGAGAAGATCCCAAACCCCCTGGCTCCAACCTCCTTTCAGGGAGTTGTAGAGAGTGATGAGGTCTCCCCTGAGCCTCCTCTTCTCCAGGCTGAACACCCCCAGCTCCCTCAGCCTCTCCTCATAGGATTTGTGCTGGATCCCTTCACAGCCTCCTTGCTCTTCTCTGGACCTGCTCCAAATCCCCAACCCGGTGTTCAGGGCCTCCCACCTCTAAAGGCCAGGAGGTTGACAGGAGGTGTTTATGGTTCTGATCCCTGGCCCAACCTGACCACCAACCAGCTCCTCCCAGTTGCCCTCCAGGCGCCATCACCCTCGGTGGCATCACCTGGTTGTGGCTGCAGGGATGGTTTATGGCTTGACCATAAAGGAGGTGGTTGCAAGTCCTGATTCCTGGCCCAACCTGACCACCAACTCCTTCCAGTTCACCTCCAGGGGCTGTCACCCTGGGTGGCACCAGCTGGCTGTGGCTGCAGAGCTGTTTTTACGGGAAGCTCCGTGCGGCTGAGCCGCGGTGCCCACGCGGAACTGAGCTCCCTGCTGCAGTTTCACCCAGGTGGAACCAAGAAGAAGAGGAGGCAGCCAGACCGAAAGCCCTGCCTTGGTTTCAATGGTGAACCACATGGTTTTGTTGCATTGTTTTTCTTCTCGGCCCCCAAAATTACTCCGACCTGGTTATTTCCCCCGAAACCATCGCTCAGCCAATCGGAGTGAGGTTTCTTACCAATATTCCATTGTTGCCTTTTATGGGCATGATTGGGCCTCTCCCAGGAGCTAAAAAAAGAGGTGAGAATGGACCTCAGTGAGATGCAGTCTGGTGGTTGCAGGGTGTTCCATAATCTGCTCCCATCACCACACCTCCGGGCCAGAAAAAAGAGAAAAATCCTCACTGGGCAGCTGGTGATGATGTTTGTGGGTTCAAAAAATGGAGTCCCATCAGAGAGGTGAGATGATGAGACATGGAGAGCATTGATGGATGTGCTGTGGGACACTCTGGCCACCTGTGCTACTGGTAAACAACTTATTGGGGCTCTGGAAATCAGTCGTGGGCACCATAACTGGTACTGGTTGTGGTTCTGGGAAGATTTCCAAGCCTTGGCCAAGAGTTGGACCCATGTTGTTCTTGTTTGATTGGTAGGGGGGAAAATGCTAACAGAAAGACCTCAGTCCAAGTGAGGAAAAGCCTTCCTCCTCCCACCCATAATCATATGAACAGTGATTTCTGTTCTTGGGTGACATTTCCAGAGCTCAAAGCTCTTGGGGCTGCAAGACCTCAAGCAGAGGTCAGACCCCATCGACTGCCAACCCAAACCTTCCCAGAACTGAAGATGTTTAGAACTTCAGAGGTTTTTTTCTGGACACCTCCTTGTTCCCAACCAAGCAATCACACACCACCCTCTGCTTATCTTCTCCTGCCCTTGAGAAGAGGCAGATAAGGCAGATAACTATCGAGCCATAAAGGAAACCACTTTCCCACTCTGACCTTGAACATCCTTCCTGAGGGACCTGTAGGGAGCACTACATTTTCTTCTCACCAGCCACAGGATTTGTAATTATTGGGACTGAGCTAGCAGAAACCATCTTGAAGAACCAGGGACTCAAACCTTGACCTCTGATAGGAGCAGCTCCACCAGATCCGGCCGTGGGTGCGTGCGTCTCCATCCACCCACCAGTACTTACCCTGCAGCTGAGGGCTTTTGCCCTTCAAAAAATGCAGTATATTTCACAAGCTGAATATCTCTCTTCGTAATTTATGAGTCTCTTAATTCCACTCTCAGCTGGAAAGAGAAACAAATTACTGGAAGAGATTAAAAAAAAAAAAAAAAAGGGTTGGTTGAAGCAACCGTAGAGCAACGTTTGACTCCTGTCCTGTCTCACGCAATCCTTACTCTGGAACAGCCCTGTAAGGTAAATAAATTCTCAGGGAACATGTTTATTCCTGGCCCCCAAATGTGTTTCCTCATTCTTTTCGTATTTAAGACTCTTTTTCCTTCCATGATCTCAACCAAGTGTTTGGTTAGAAGACAGATCCCTCTGCCCAGCAAGAACAAAAGTGGTTGGTGCCACTTAAAAGAGGATTTACCCAGCCTCATGATGGGCCCGGGTAGGGCCTATCTTTGTCACCTAAAAACCCCTGGAGCCCAGGTAGGAAATTTGGTGCTAATGAGCAGGGGAAGAACCTCTGAGTTTCAGCACCCTCCTCAACAGCTCAGTCCCCCCACCCCGAGCCACCCAGGGGCTCTGGTTTCTCTGACAGCCCCGCCGTGTAAAATTAGAACATGGGAAGTTTCAGGAGCAAATTCTCAAATGTGCTTCAGTTGCAAGAAGAGAAAAGAAATTAGCACCAGGGGGAAAATTTCCTCCTGGGCTGAAACTCATGTCTTGACAAGTGAAGAGAGAAACACCCTGCCCGCTCAGAGGTGGAGGAGCATGAGAATTTAGTCTCCAGCCACCTTGTCCTAGAGTTTTGTACTTCTTTATACCAAAAAAAAAAAAAAAAATTAATTCTGGAACAAATCACTTGTGCAATTTCTACTTTCTAATTTCTGCTCATTAAAGGGCTTCAGTGACAGGAGAGGTAGGAACAGAAGGAGCATTTCTGGGCATCCAAATCAGCCCCGGGACTCATCTGAAAAGCCTGTGTAATGCTGCTGTATAAATTCATGAGCCTCTTCCTCCCAGGAGCCCTGCTTTAGTGCCAAGAAGATATTGCAGAATTACAGCAATCAGAAAACAATAAAGAGCTGGGGAAAAAATGCTGATGAAAGAGTCTGGAAAAATTAGGGGTAGTTAGAAAGACAAATGAGAAGAAATAAAATCCCGGTATTAAATAATTGGTGGGAGGCAGGAGGTAGATGAAGAGTTGTTTACATGGTTTGTAGTCTGAGCACAAGGAGCCATCAGATGAGAGGAATAGATGGGAAATTAACACACACACAAACCCCCCAAAGGGCAGCACTTTCATGTGGCAGAGGTAATGAGCCCAGGGAGCTCGCTGCCACCTTCGGCTGAAGCCACCATCTGAAGAGGTTCACCTGAGGGACAAGGATGCCATGTGCTGTCCCATGAAGAGCAATAAAAGCAGGGCTGAGAGGGTTTTCAGAACCCCAACCTTCCCCCCCCCCCCCCCCCCCCCCTGCCTCTCCTGCTTTTTGGGTTTTTTTCCTTTAAACATCTGGTGGGAAGCAGCTGCTGGACCACGGGACTGTAGCAAGAAGTCTGACGGGGTCTTGAAGTTTGCCAAGAAACACCTCAGCCACGTGGGTTGCTCCCCAAACCTTGACCAATCCTGGGGGTATTTCAGATAAAACCTCACCATTCATCCCTAAGGACCATCCTACATCCCTAAGGACCATCACACATCCCTAAGGACTGTCATTCATCCCTACAGATGACTTTAGCTCACAGATTTCTGGTAATCCAGCTCATTAATATTTAATTCCAGGTTGGAGCATGAGGGAGGTGATGTTCCCCCTGAGCCCTGGTAAGGGCATCCTGCTAGGGGGTGAAATAACTATAAAACAAATGACATTCAAGGAGCAAAGTGATGGTACCGTGTTGCAGAGATGTTTCAAGGAGCCCAGGTGATTATTTTCCCCCTGCTTTACAATGAATTGTACAATACTTTTTGGGTTTTTTCCCCCCACCCTAAATCTCCAGCTCCCAGAGTCCTGACATTACATCAGAAGCCTTCTTCCTTTTTTTTTTTTTTTTTTTTTCCTCCTTTTTTTTTGAAAAACAAGAACTGCAAAAGCTCTCCAAATGAAGAGACAAAGATTCAGGAGAATATTTTTACAAAACCTGTGCTTTTTTAATACAAGTTTCATGGGTTCTCTGGAGTCCAACTTGTGGCATTTTAGTACATTTTAATTTTTTTTAATTGATTTTTATTTGTTTATTTATTTTTAATTTTTTTTTTTTTTGGAAAACAATTGACCCTAGCAAAAGCAAGATGATGGGTAGCCAGGAAGATAAAATAAAATAAAATAACTGAAGGATGAATCCTGCCTCTTTAATTCTACTGAGAGTTTTCAACTGCTTAGCCTCTGCTCGAAAGTGAAAATAAAAGACAAGACAAAGGTCACTTATTCGATGCTGGGGAGGAGGGGGGGGGGAATCTGCTTGATTTTCACAAATAACTCTCCCAGAAGTTTTATGAATGGCTTCTCAGATTTCTTGGCAACTCCAACATCCCCAAAAGGCCTCCAGCAGCTGGGACTGGACCAGATCCATTGCACGGGGATCCCAGACCACAAAAACCAGCTTGGGATGGTCCCCATCCTTACACCCTAGGGTAAAAATGAGATTCCCATCTCATTGCCACCCCTCCAGGTGAAGAAATATTTCTAAGGAAAGAAGGGGATGGCTGCAATTTTTCACTTTCTTTTCCTTATGTCCCTCTTGCAGCCTCAGAAGGTGACATTTGAAGGAGAACAGCCCAAACACTGAGGACCTTGACATTCAAAGCTACACTGCAGATGTCCTTCTCTAAACAGTATTTTTAGTTCAGAAGCAAAAAAAAAAAAAAAAAAAAAAGCAACCAACCAAACCAGAATTCCTGGAATCTCAGCTCCTGGTTTATTTGAGTGACTTGCTAGAAAAAAAAAAAAAAAGTGTTGAAACACACAAGCCACAGTTGTCTTGCAAGTGGCCACATGTCCCAGTTTGAAATCTCATCATGTTTTGAGTTTTCCTCTTCATTGCTCTCATCCCTTTGCCTTAACACTCAAGACCAATTTCTTAGCAACCAGAAGTACCTAGAACTTAAGATCAAATTTTCCCCTCTGTTTTGTTTGGTTTTTTTTTTCCTCTCTCCAATCAGCAAAACATTTTCCTCTAGGCTAGGAGAAAATGTCACACCACTGCATGGTTTCCATCACAGACTTGAAGGCATGGTGGCCAAAAGATATGACTGAAGCAAGTTTTTCTGCATGGTATGATCTTTTTAATATTATATGGCTCATAACCAATGAGAAAAACCCACAAGCATCTGTAGATGTCCCCAGCAGTCACAGCATCTGACCCATGTCCTGGAAGGTGCCACCAGGTCTGGCTTGGAGATAGGCTTGTGTGTGAGATGGGCTTTTCTACCCTCACCTTTATTTTCAGTCAGTCTTCTGCCATTTGGAAAATTTTGGACAGAGTTAGTGTTTTCTCAAGCCACAAACAGGCTCTAAAAAAAAAAAATGTCTAAATGCCAGGAATTTCTGGGCATAGGACTCCCAAACCTGACATGCACCTTGGTGTTGCTGTGCTCGGCTCTCTGGCAAGATGCTGAAAATCTGGTTTGGAATTAATTGGCCTCATTCTTTTTTTTGATCTGCATGAGCATCCTTTGAGAAGAAGAGGAGATGTTCCTCTGCAACCCCTTTCCAAGGGATTCAGGGTGGATTTTGGCAGGCTGGCTGTCTCCTTTCACAGGAGCATCCCCCGGGGTGATGAGCAACCCCCCCCCCAAGGAGAAGCAGAGCTCTTTGCTCTCTTGCCAAGGGTTTTGGTGCCTCGGTGGCGTTGTTTTTCCTTTCCTGGGGGAGCAAGCAAGCAGCAGGCTGAGCAGATGCCCAGAGCCCAGCAATGGTGTTGCACAACCCCAGGACAACCCCAGCTCCCAACCGTCAGGGCGGCTGCGGGGGGAGGATGTGCAAGGCAATAGCTTTGCTGTGTGTCCCCCCCCCCATCTCTCCACCCATCCCCCCTTCTCTGGGTCTTTTTATACTTTTAGAGAAGTTAAGCTCATCCTAAGTTCCTCTCCCACAGATTGTTCCTGTTGCTGCTGCTCCCACCCCACAAATCATGTGGCTCGGTGTGACCTGGGCAGGGAGCTCCTGGTGCCCCCCCCCCCAACACACAAGAAGGGACAGAGGGGACAGAGATCCCTCTGGCTCCACCAGTTGGTTGGTTTTACCTTGTTTACCATCCTTCTCGCTCTCAATCCATCCCTTCAGGGACTTGGGTCCTTTACAGTCCAAAAAACCCAGTGTTCTCTGTTCCTCTCCCTCTGAATTTGGAGCTCCAGGACCCCCCCAAAAAAACTTGAACGACAAGAAGAGAAAATGGGTCTCCTTTCTAAAGAGCATCCCTTGACATGAAGGGCAGGGTCATGTAGAAAGGTGAAGCTTTCCCACCCATTTTCTGGGTCTCCTTTAGCTTTTCCCTGCTGCCCCATGGCCAGAATCCAAGCTCCCTGTCATTTGGATGCACAAACCCATCACTGATATGTGGGACAGCATTTATTCAGCCAGGAAAGTGAGTTGGAGACCAACAACACACAGCTGGACCTGGTCATAGTCACCTGGCCAAAACAGATCACCCTTGGCCCCAGGAACTGAAAACCCTCTGCAGAGAACAGCCCCAATGTCCCTGCCCTCCAGGACCAGGTGCAAAGCAGCCTGCACAGGTGAATATTTGAAATTATTCATGCCAGTGACTTGTTTGGGATTTTTCTGTTGATTCACAGCATGGTTCCTGCTGCAAACCCTCTCTGGAGGGAGCAGCTGGTGAGTCAAAAGAGCAAAGGGCTTGTTGGGTTATCCAAGAAAGAGGATGGTGAATAAAAGCTCTGCCTGTGCTGTTGTATTTACAGCTGGAACACTTGGGGAAGGGACTGGAGGTGTGTGAGGAGGAGGGAGAGAGCAAAGCCAAAGCCAAATGATGCCAAAAAACCTGCTTTGAGAGATGCTGGGGCTTTGGTTTCTCCATCTGCCAGCCCCCAAGGGAGCCAGAAGGAGCCAGTGCTGGAAGAAGGCAGCAGATACCACGATCCCAGCCAGGTCTGGGCTCTTATCTCACTACCAAGGCCATGAAAGCCATCTGAATTTATGACAGGAAGGAAAAAAAAAAGAAAAACAAACCTGAAAAAAATCATTGGAGCATGTTCCAGGGGTGGGAGATGGGTGCCAGGGGAGCAGCCCCACCTTGCACTGCCTCCATCCATCCATCCATCCATCCAGCTGCTCTCCATCCTCCAAGCATGCAGAAAGCCAAGCCCGGCTGCATCCCAGCCTGGCCAGAACCCTCCCTCGCCAGATTCCAGCTCTACTTTCCCCACATTTCTCACCCCAGAAACATCCTTCTCTATTTTTTTTTTTCCCCCTTGCATTGCAGAGCCTTCGACCCTTCCAGTGGGGAAAGAGCAGAGGTGATTTTTGGGGAAGTGGTTTCTCACAGCCCTAAAAAAACTTTCCCTGGAGCCAGGAGCCCCCCGAGGCAGGATTCCTGGCCATGCACCCTGGGGGAGGTTGGATTCAGCCATGGGGTTTCATCCTGGTGCCATCTTTCCATCACCATGGAAAATCCCACCTGCTCATCTATATGTGTATATATTTTTTTTTTTAATTTTTATTTTTTGCCTCTAGCAGCTTTGCATGTGGTTTTCACAGCCACAGAGGCTGCCAGCAGAGCCAAGCTCCTGTTGGACTCTGGTTTTAGTCAATCAGCCTTAATTAAAGCTGACTGTAATGGCTTTTAATGACTGTGGATTCTTCCTGTTCGTGCACAAGAATATTTCCACTGTTCACTTTCCAGGCTGTGGTGGTTATTTCTAGGGAGACATTTCCCCCCCTGCCCCTCCCCTCTTCGGGATCCTCAGGCACATTTTCCAGCAGGATTTGAAACTCCTCATTTCAGGGACTGCTTTTGCTTGCTTCAAAGCCAGCATTGCTTTTTTTGCAAGCCAGGCTCTTATATTTATTATGAACAGAACAGCATGTTTTTCAGTGGCAACTACTAGGAATAAAAATTAAACCACACTTTGAACTCTTTGGTTTTGTTTTTGGGTGTTTTGTTGTTGTGTTTTGTTTGGGGTTTGGTTGTTTTTTGGGTTTTTTTTGTATCATTAGGATAAGGATATTTGATTTTTTTTATAAGACATGAGGTTGAATTTGTATCTGTAAAATAATTCCCAGGCTCATTATAGGATCCTGGGTAAAAATGTTCACACTTGGATCGACCAAGAGTTGTTTTGGAGGTAGAATTTAAAAGCAACCAGGAAGAGAAATGTTCTCAGCCCCTTGGTGTGCAGGGGAAATATTGAACACGGGGTGTGGGGGAGATGGGGCTTGGTAAGAGAGGGGCAAAGGAACATCTGGAGGGTTGTTTATCTGCCATAATGCTTCATCCAAAGAGAGAAACTCCTCACCAGTTGTTATTATGAGCTGAATCTTGCCTCCAGGAGTGTTTGGTGCCTACAGAAGGTTTCTGCTTATCACCTGTTAGAGCAGAGATGAGGGGGACCAGGGGGGTGATGGAGGGGATTCTGCTCCTCTGCTCCACTCTGCTGAGACCCAGTGCTGCTGGAACCAGTCCAGAGGGAACCCTGGAGCTGCTGGGAGGGCTGGAACAGCTCTGGAGCCAGGCTGAGGGAATTGGGGATGTTGAGCCTGGAAAAGAGAAGGTTCCAGGGAGACCTTGGAGCAGCTTCCAGTGCCTGAAGGGGCTGCAGGAAAAGTGGGGAGGGACTTGGGACAAAAGCCTGGAGGGATGGGATGAAGGAATGGATTTAAACTGGAAGAGAGGAGATTGAGACATCAGGAAGGAATTCTTTGGGGTGAGGGTGCTGAGCCCCTATCCCAGGTTTCCCAGAGAAGCTGTGGCTGCCCCATCCCTGTTGGAATCCAGGTGGGATGGGGCATGGAGCATCCTGGCCCATGGCAGAAGGGTTGGAACTGGGTGATCATTGTCCCCTCCCATGTCCCCTCCACCCCCCCCCCTTTCCCAGTACCATAGCCAAGGCAAAAAAACCCAACCAAGCAAACCCAAAGCCCAGCTGGGCAGCACTCAGTGCCAAATAACCCCCTCCCTCCCTCCATCCCCCACCCCCCACCTCTTGCCCCAACCCTCCTCGTGTCCCTGGGCTGAGAAACCCAGCGGAAAATTAAAATTAAGTTTCCTTTAACCATCAGAAAACTCAGGGGCCAGGCTGATTAATTTAGGTGAGAGCTCCAGCCAAGCAGAACCAGGACTGGGCTGTCCCCCACCTCCAAGCAGCCCCCACTCTTCTCTCCCCCCTCTCTCATGTGTTTCCTGCTCTCACCCAACCCCACAGTTCCTGGGATGGTTTGGGTTTGGTTTTGGGTTTTTTTGGTTGGTTTTTTTTTTTTGGTTTTTTGCAATTAATCCACCAGCTGGATGGATGAGAAAAGAGGCAACACCATTCCCCAGCCCGTCCCCAGCACCCACCGTCGTGCCTCAGCACCCCCTCAGGAAGGATGAAGGGTGATGAGTCTAAAAGAGAGCTAGAAAAGGGCTTTATTTTGGTCCATACTCCACCATTTCAACATAAAACATTTTCTTTCCCCCCGCCCCTGTGGCTTCTTGCATGCAAGAAGCAGCTCAGCCCTTTCTTGGGAAAGTTGTGGTTCAAGGAGGAGGGGGGGGGATTTTACAGGGTGGGAGGAATAGGGAAATGCTCCTGAGATGCTGCACTTAAAGCTTGAGCTGTTTTTTAAAATTTTTTTATCTTTTTTTTTAAATCTCGGTTTTGCACTAGGGGACCCCCTGGGAGCCTTTGGGCACAGAGTTTTTTCATGAGGGAACAAGAATCCTGGTTCCTGACACATCTCCCTCCTGCCCCAAACCTAAAGGGAAGAAAGAAAATGATCTCTCCAGGAGAAGGTGAAAAAAAGGCTAAATACATGGGGTTTTGGTTGGTTTTTTTCCCCTCAGAAAGGCTGCAAACAGCAGGGAAAAGCCCTTGGATGCTGTGCTGAAAGGTGAAGGCTGAGGTGCTCCAGTCCTGGGTCTGCACCTTGGGCTCCATCTGAGCCAAAAAATGAGATTTTATACCTGGGAAAAAGCCTGTGATGTCTGGAAGCCAACTCCCCCCCCCCCTCACCAAGCTTCTTCCCATTTCCTACTCGCCTTTGTGCAGGGGTTATTGTTGGGTAATGCCTGTTTGGTTGAAAAATTGCACCATAAACAGCCAACGGGGAAGGAAATAAATAATTGCTAATAAATGTCAAAGTAGATCAGCAAAGCAGGGAGGCCAAGGAAAGGCAACATTTTTTTTTTTCCTTTCAGCTCGGAAAAGAACTTATTTTATTTTTTTTTTTTCTTTCTGCTTGGAAAATAACCATGGGGTTCTTGCAAAGATTGTGTTTAATAAAAACAATTTCAGTACCTTGCAGGGGAGTTAAAGCTTTGTCCTTTCCTCAGACTGGGTTAAAATGCTGTCTGACTCCTTTGATGTCTGCAACAAGCCTGGAAAACAACTTTTTTTTTTTTTTTTTCCTGTAAGATAAGGAAAAGAAGGGGAAAAAAATAGTGGGTTTCTTCTGAGCACATGGGTTGCTTGGAGTACTGGCTGCAAAGAGCTTTACTGGGATCCAGGGTTGGAAATTTGGGGAATTTGGGGGGAGTTCTGAAGTTACAGATGATAATGTGCATCTCACTGATATTTAGCCAAAAAAAAAAAATAAAAATAGTTGTCCAGGTGCCTTCAAAGCAAGGCAGGAGAAAATAATCTTTAAAACATTAAATGAACTGTGGAGTATAAATAAATACAAAAAGAATTTTTAAAAAATCAAATATAAAGATGAAACTGTTGGCACTTCACAGTCTGGGAGATTTCTGCTCCCCCCAGCCTGATCTTTCTGGAAGGAGCCACAAGTTTTGGGTTGGCCAACACAACCTTCAGACACTTTATTGGGTTTGGTATTTTTTGTTTTTTTTTCTTTAACAGATTGCGAAGAAACAACCCAACAGCAGCTCCTTCAGCACAAACCTCTTGGTGATCTCATTTTGATTATTTTTTTTTTTTTAATTTTTGCTTTTCCTTTGCTCCTCTTGGCTCAGCAGAAACCTGGAGCTGGCACGGAAAAAAAAAATAAATAAAAAAATGGGAAACCTCAAGAGCAGAGAGGATGCTGAAATCAACAGTGAACCTGGGGCTTATCCCTTGTGGCTCTACTTGACTCCTGCCAGCTCTGCTTGTGGTTGAGATTACAGCCATAAATCACAAGCTGCAAATCTTTGAAATACCAGCTCTGATTTCACCCCACTCCAGGAAGGAGAAGGATGGGTGGGTTGTGCAAGGTGGAAGGAGCAGAACTGAGCTGCCCTGACCTCCCTTGGCTTTCCTGATGGGTTGAAGGAACTCAGAGAAGGACAAACACCTTCAGGGGTGCCAAGAGCTCATGGTTCACACCTGGAAACATCAGGGAGAGTTTTCCTCCTGGCTTGAGAGCTGGAGCATCCTTGGGGAGGCAGGATGGGGCTGAGCACGGATGCTGCCAGGAGTTTGTTGGCTTGGATGCAAACTGGACCCCAGCAGGTGAGGTGAGGAAGACAAAACCCCCCAGGTTTTCATCTCCAACAGGAGATCTGGGGGCATTGAGCACCTTCCCTCCCCAAGCAGGTGCCCCCTTGTCACGGTGCTGAGCCCCAGAGAGCTGACACAAGGGATGCCTGGAGGTGATGGTTGGGACCTCATGCACCAAAACCTACCAGGCTCCCACATTTCTCCTCCTGGAGCCTCCTGGAACAGAAAGAAACCCTCTGAGGTGCTCAGTTCTCCTGTTAACCCAGATCCAGTTTCACCTTATGTTTCAGCACCACCCCAAACCCCCCATATTTTTAGCCTTGGTCTCAGCTGTGAGACCTTTGGGGCCAGGCAGTTATTTTTAGGTATTTTTAGCCATGTCCATCTGTGAGGGGATGGGTGAAGGTTCGTGTGGTTTGAGCATCTGTAAAGCAGGCCAGGAGGAGGAGAAACAGCTCCAGGGTTTTTGGGTCATGGCCGAGGAGGGGCCAAATGTGGAAGTGTCTCCTCCATCCTGGGCTTGGGGAGGGTTAAATAAAGAAAAGAGCCACTAGTGGCTCTTTTTTTTTTTTTTGGGTGCAATTGTGAACTGAGCTGGCTGGTGGGATGTGGATGGGTAGGAAGGAGCAGCCTGGTGTTCAAACCCCTGGGTGCCAAGCCCTGATGGGGCAGGAAAGGTGGAGAAGAGGAGATTTGTCCTCTTCTGCATTGCTTGCCCAGCTCCTCCTGCACCTCCTGGCTCTGCCACAGAAACCTCAGCATCACTGCTGCATTGCCCAAGGCCTGATGCAACCCCAGGGTGCTGGCACTCACTCTCCCTTCACATCTTTGCTCTCCCAAGGGGCACCCATGGGAGATGCACATCCCCCCCCACAAACCCTCCACCTCCCCGGAGTCCATTGCCCCAGAGCTTCCTCTTTCTCGGAATAAAGAATGATGTTTTTTACAAAAACAACAACAACAAGAAGAAAAAACAAAACACCCCCCCCCAAAAGAAAAAAAAAAAAAAAAAAAAAAAAAGCAAGGCTGGAACTTTTACTTTTAGGTGAGTTTTGGGGTGGGATTTGGGAAGTTGCCACAGGTTTGGTAGCTTTCGACTTCGTGTTTTCACTTTTTAAAGTCTGCTGTGGTGACTGAGATCTCCCTGCCCCTATCACACTGCCTTGCCCTGGAAATTCCCACTGATACATGGAAAATCTAAAAAAAAAAAAAACCAAAACCAAAAACCTCTTCAAACGAATCTCTGGTTTCCCTGAAAGTTTCACCAGAATTTCCAAAATCTGTTGGGGGCCCAAAGTCCATGGCACGGGTGTGAGGCAGCCCCCAACCTTCCCCTGAAGCTGGTGGGGACCTCAGTGTCCTCTCCAGAGGTGGTGGCCAAGGCCAGATGGTGATGCCTCCAGGCTTGGAGCTCAGCAGTAACCAAGTGACCTTGGCAACACTGCTTCCCCATCCCCCAAACCTTCCTGGGGACTCGGAGCCCCCCAGGACTCCAGCTCTGACTGGGCAAGGTGGCTCAGAGCCCAGCATCACCTTCACCACCACTGGCCTGAGGGCTAGCCATGAGCTCTGTGGTGGAGCCTCCACCTCCAGAAGGGTCACCCAGAGCTGCCCAACCTGAGCTTTGGCCTTTGCACCCTCCCTGGTGGACCCCAGCACCCCACGGCCAGCACCCCATGGTGATGGGTTTTGTAGGGTCACTCCGTGCCACGCCGGCTGCTCTTCCCTTACCCCCTCCTGTTCACTTCCTAGCTCAACAAGAGCCCGTGGTTGTCTTCAAGATTTATAAATAAAAGAAATAAATAAGGTCTTTTTTTCTTTTTTTTTCTTTTTTTCTTTTTTTTTTTTTTTTTTTTTTTTTTTTTTACAAATTAGCCCCCGGCAGACGCCGCGAACGCGGTGGAAGATTCGGTTTCCTGTCTGTTTCTCGAGGCTCCCAAGAAGCTTCCTCTGCACAACCAACCCCGGCTGGAGAGCGGAAAGGGTAAGGACTGAACTGAAATGTGTACAGGGGGATTGCACAACACCCCCCCCAGGCCACCCCTCAGCTCGGGGCTCCGTGATCCAAAGGGATCCGAGAGGTTGCCAGGGGCCAGTCCCTTCTGCACATTTAAATCCCTGCTTGCATGGGATCAGGGAGGAGCAGGCTCTGTTCTCAAATAGTTCATTGGCTCCCCAAAGGAATAATCATTTGGGATAATCATTTTGGGTTCTCGGCCATAAATATCTTCCTGCTTGACACCCGGGTCCTGCTCTCAAGAGCTGAAGAGCATCGGCGCCGAGCGATGCTGCGGTGGGAGCTGCAGCCACCAAGAGTTGGTGGATTCCCAGCCTGGAGGATGTCTGGGAGGATAATCCCAGGCTGGAGTGTGGGAAGGGCAAAGCCAACGCCAAGAATGATGATGCAGCGTTGTTCTTGTGGTATTTCTGGCCCAACCAGAAGTGGGAAGTATCTCATGAGATGCAGACTTGTGAGATTTCCAATTATTTTGCAAACCTCCCCGAGCCTGGATTCATCTCCGACCTGGTTTTCTCCATCTTTTTACTTTTTATCCCTGTTTGTAAACTTCCCTGAGCCTAAATTCATCTCTGACCTGGTTTTCTCCATCTTTTTTTTTTTTTTTAAATCCCCATAAAATGACTTTTTTTGCCTCCAGAGCCTGATGAAGGTACAAGGAAGAGGGAGGAGCCCAAGAGGGAATGTGCCATCCCACCCTGCACCAAAAAAATGGGGATTAAAACAAAAAGAGGATGAGGAGTCCAAAGGGATTAATAACAAGCAGCAGGGGAGAAAAATGGAAATACATCTCTCATTCTCTGATGTACTCAATAGGGAAGGGAAGGGAAGGGAAGGGAAGGGAAGGGAAGGGAAGGGAAGGGAAGGGAAGGGAAGGGAAGGGAAGGGAAGGGAAGGGAAGGGAAGGGAAGGGAAGGGAAGGGAAGGGAAGGGAAGGGAAGGGAAGGGAAGGGAAGGGAAGGGAAGGGAAGGGAAGGGAAGGGAAGGAAAGGAAAGGAAAGGAAAGGAAAGGAAAGGAAAGGAAAGGAAAGGAAAGGAAAGGAAAGGAAAGGAAAGGAAAGGAAAGGAAAGGAAAGGAAAGGAAAGGAAAGGAAAGGAAAGGAAAGGAAAGGAAAGGAAAGGAAAGGAAAGGAAAGGAAAGGAAAGGAAAGGAAAAAGGGCAGAGGATGTTTGGGGCCCAGCAGGGTGCTGACAGGAAGGGTGCTGACACCCAGCCTCTCACTGGCAGAGATGTAAATCAGAGCTGAGGCCACCAACCCCCTCACCAGCTCTCCCCGAGTCACTTTTTCTGCCTCAAATTTCCTGATTTTTAAATCAGGGGCATCCCCCCGGGGCTCAGCATCCCCTGCTGGGAAAGGTAAAAAAGAGTTGAGATCCCCAGAGGAGCCAGGGGATGAGGGGGAAGGAGCTCAGCACCCACAGAGGCCAAGGACCAAATCCTGAGCTAAGAGTTGGGGTTCTCCCCAGGGGGGATGGATCCCAACCCAAGGAGGGGGATCATCCCAGCAGGAAAAGTCATCCTTGATTCCTTGGGGAGATGGACAAGAGCTCATTGGGATAAATAGATTATTATATATAATTTATTATTATATAAAATTTATTATATATAATAATATAATATTTTAAACTTATAGTATATATAATTTATATATATAATTTTATATACTATTTATTTTATAATGAATATAACACATATAATACAATATATAATATAGAATATATATTATATAAAAATATAGGGTGTGTATTATATGTAATATACATTCTATTCTATAGTACAAAATATATGATGACTAATATATAACATATAGTTTATAATTTATAAAATATAAAAATATACGATATAATATATAAATGTAAAATATATATTTATGTTTGTATGTTTATATGTATTATATTTATGATATGTTATGTTATAGTATCATATTTATTATATTACTTTGTTATATGTATTTGTATATAAATTTTATATTTTACTTCTATTAATTCTATTTGTTATTTATTTTTCTTTTATTTATTTTTACTTTTAATTATTTACTTCATTTTCTATTCTATTCTAATTTCAAATATTATTTTTGATTCTTATAATTTCAATATCTACAATTCAGCCTGAAGCCCAAGCCCTTCTTGCTCTGGTGTCACAGGAGGAGGAGGCTGTACCAAGGGGACAAAAAGAAAGGCTGGGGTGACATTTTTCCTTTTTTTTGAGGCACTTGAGGTATTTTTGCAGCGCAGGTCAGTGCAGCTCCAGATTTTGGCAGTGTATAAACCCAGAGCAGCTCTCAGTGTCAGGCAAAGGGGGTGGGGGGGCTTATTTCTTTTTGTTCATTTTTTTTTTAATTGTTTGGTTTGGGTTTTGGGGTTTTTTTTTGGTGAGCTTTCAAAGCCAAACCACTCACCTTTCCACCAGCAAAAGGGTTATTTTGGAGCCAGCTGAATCCCAGCTGGGGAGCTGAAGTGTGTGGTGGCAAGATGGAGAGAGAACTGGGTCTGTTCCAAAGCCACCTGGAGAAGAAATGGTTGGCACATCCCCTCCCCTCTCCATCTTGCCCATCTTTTGGCCATCACATCGTGACCACCACAGCCCTGAGTGGGTTTAGGGCACTACAGAAGCCCAGAGAGAAGGGTTGTGCTGAGGGCTGTCCCCCAGCCACTGCTTTTGGGGTTCAGCACAGCAAGATTCACCCAGCAGGCTGGCTCCTTCCCCTCCCTGCTGGCTGATGCTGCCTGGAGGAGCTGGGTGGATGTTTGCTAGGCTTTGGTATGGCAAATCTTCACCTTTCTCTGCTGATTTCTTCTTCCTTCCACCTTTCTCTGCTGATTTCTTTTTCCTTCCACTTTTCTCTTCTGATTTCTTCTTCCTTCCACCTTTCTCTGCTGATTTCTTTTTCCTTCCACTTTTCTCTGCTGATTTCTTCCTTCCACCTTTCTCTGCTGACTTCCTTCCTTCCACCTTTGTTGCATCTCTAATGCATCTTTCCCTCCATCCATCCACCTGCATCCCTGACTTTTCCCCATCTTTTTCCCCTCTCCTGCTCGATGCTAAACCCCACAGCCCACCTTCCCCACCTTCCCCACCTTCCCCACCTTCCCCACCACAAGACTCCTTCCTGCCCTTGCTGACACCACAAGGAAACATTTCCCACTGCCTTTTCCTTCCTTGCAGGAAGAGCAATGGAACCATCCCTTCCCTTCTCCACCCCAAAGCTCCCTGTCCCCAGGGGACAGAGCTGGGAGACTTTTCCTCTTTCTTTGTGGAGTGGATCCTCTCCAGACCTCAGCAGCACCTTGGGATGCTCACCATTTAGAAGCAAACAGAGAAAAAACCTAGAACAAGAAGTTGGGTAGAACCAGTGAAGCAAACCAGACAATCCTCAATATTTAGGTTTTACAAAAGAGGTGTCTGGACCCTCCTCCAAAATAAAAACAGATTTTGGGGTTTTTTTTTTCTAAGCAGAGCTGTAAAACTATTCCCCAGACTGGTCCTTCTCTCTTCTTGCTGGCCAAGAAGACCAACCTGCAGATGTGCTGCCTGCTGTGCCCTGCAGACGTGTCCACGAGCCAGATTTATCTCAGGGAGAAGTGGTTTCTTCTTCAGAGAAATACAGAACAGAAAGATCCAGGCAAAGGAATCACTTTGTTTCAAACCACCATCCAGCTCCCACATCCCCCCTTCTCTGGGTCCCCTCCTCTTCTCTCCTGGCTGATGGGGACCTGCTCTGGGCAACCTGATTTAACTGAGGGTGGCCCTGCTTGCTGCAGGGGGGTTGGAGTAGATGACTTCTAGAGGTCCCAAAGAACCAATGACCCCAATGACCTCAGGAGAACCCAAATTATCCTCTGATTCTACAACCTGCTCTTGTCGTAGACAAAAAAATGGGGAAAAGCTGCTTTTGGTAGCAACCTCACCAAGAGAGTCGAGAAGTTTCAGGTCCCAGGATGGATTTGGATGGCTTTGTCCTAAGGTGGAAAGTGAGGTGAGGAATGGGGCAGTTGGGTGTGGGAGGAGAGCAAAGCTGAATAAGGAGAAGTCAGCAGTGGAGGTGACTTTGCTGGCACGCAGAGAGCAAGGTGATGTTTGGTGACCGGCTGGAGACCTGGTTCCAAGGCATCTGATGACAAGGAAATGTGTTTTCTTTATGGCCTGGGTGAGCAAACAGGTTCTTAGTGAAGTACAGCTCCAGGTTTTGGAGCTCAGATGGAACCTCAACCACAGCCAGATCCCAGCTCCAGATTCCAGCTCCTCTTCTTGGCTCCTTACATTGGAAATGCAGGAGGTGAAATGGGGCAAAACTCCCTTTGAAGCTCATCAGAAGAAGAACCATCCCATACTGATGACTGATACTATTGAAAATAATAATCAATATTATAATAATCAATTCATTAATCAATGCCATTGAAATCCACAGCCTGCTCCAGATTTCAAAACTGTGTCCTCATTTGCAGTTCCCTGGAAAAGATCCAGAAGGAAGAAGGAAGTTTTACACAAGGCAGGTGGATTTGGCAAGAACTGGAGCAACTTTGCTGAACACCCAGGTCCTCTCCCACATTGGGGTGGAGGGGTAGAAGAAGAAGGAAAAGGAAAGCTGGGGAAAAAAAAAAAAAAAAAACAAACAAGCTGGGAGCAGGACGTGGTCTCCAGGCACATGCAAACGTGGGGGATGGAAGGAGAGGATTTCAGCCTGGACCTTAGTTTCATTTGAAGACCTGGTCTTCAAATAAACCCCCAAATCTGACCAAACAAACCAAATATCTCCGTATGTCTTCTGATCTCTTGTTTATTTGTAAAGCTGGGGCTGGGGTGGAGCCCATTTTCATGACCTTGTGCCTGGTGGTATGGCAAGGACCTGCAGGAGGAAGAGGTCATCTGTTAAAAAGTGGATTTGGAGAAAGAAGTGCTTGTTGGAGTTTGGGATCTCTGAGTGAGACCCTGCTGCAGCCAGGTGTAGCTTGAGAACTGTTGGTTGCCTCTCCAAGCTCAGACCTTGCAGCTTCAACATCCTCAGCCTCAGCTCTTCCCACCACCTTCTCTTCTCTTCTCTTCTCTTCTCTTCTCTTCTCTTCTCTTCTCTTCTCTTCTCTTCTCTTCTCTTCTCTTCTCTTCTCTTCTCTTCTCTTCTCTTCTCTTCTCTTCTCTTCTCTTCTCTTCTCTTCTCTTCTCTTCTCTTCTCTTCTCTTCTCTTCTCTTCTCTTCTCTTTCTCCTCTCCTCTCCTCTCCTCTCCTCTCCTCTCCTCTCCTCTCCTCTCCTCTCCTCTCCTCTCCTACCTTCCCCCCCAGACACCCCAAGCTGCTGAGATGCCTCCAGACTACCACCCCCCCCCCAGATCTGACTTTGAGACTTGTACTTTGATGGTCCATGCCAGTCCAGGAACCAAGTGCCACCAGCCCCCCAGGGTGAGCATCCAAAGCAGGAGTGAGCTGGCAATGTCCCAGGGTGTCACTTTGGGCACAGAGCCACCTCACCTCTGCAGCCTTTGAGCTCTGCCCAAGGCAACTCGAGCTGGGTGGTCCTGGCATCACCTCCTGCATCCTCAGAGATGCACAAACCCCTCAGAGAGGGAGGCACAAGCCCCCAGAAAGCTCTCCTGCCTTCCCAAGGGGAGGGAGGAGCAATCCTCCTCCTGGGGGCCGTGGGAAGAAGGTTGTTTTCCAGATTACAACACGCTGGGCAGGAAGAACCTCGAGATGTTCCTCGTGGAGAGGCTGCTGTGCTGAAACGAGGCATTGAGCAATCAAACCAAGTTGGAAACCCTGGTGTCTAGAAATAAAAAGTGACTGTTTGTTTTCTAACGCCTGGAGGGGCCTGGGGGGGTATGGGGGGAGGCTGGGCCAGAGGCAGCAGGTTGGAGGAAGCAGCTGGAGCTGGTTTGTGTTGTACTCCTGAGCTGTTCAACTGTGAGCTGGGAACCAGAGAGTCAACTGTGGTCATCTCCCTGCACAGAGCACTTGGCCACCAGAGCTGGGCTGCAGAGCTTCTCCTGGTCCTCCAGGTTGAGATAAGCTTCAACTGGGCTGGAGCTTTGGATCCAAACCTCACCTTCCTTCTCCTTAGTCCTGGATGGAGATAGCTGCAGAGCTTCTCCTGGCCCTCCAGGTTGAGATGAGCTTTAGCTGGGATGGAGCTATGGATCCAAACCTCACCTTCCTTCTCCTTGGTCCAGCAAGTCCATTCTCCATGCAGGAGATCTGTCAGCAGGTGACACCTCAGGATAGTTCAAGCATGTGGTAGGGATGGGCAGAAGCTGACTGGCCTCACAGACAGAGTCCTCCTGCTCCTGAAGCCACATGCACTGGTCCTTTGTGCAGTTGTTGAAGGGCACATCATGGGAACCCACCAAAACTTCCTAGGGACCAAACCAGATAATGCTGATGGATATAACCAGGCTCATTTTCTCCCAAGGAAAATGCTTCCCCGGGGCACAGCTGCCTTCCAGCCCTGAAGAATCCCAGGAGCTACTTTGGCTTTGAACCCAAGGGACACTCCAAGTCAGTGAGCAAAGCATCAGGTAGAGGCTGCAGTGTTCCTCCAGCACTTTGCAGCTCCAAGGAATCACAGCATTCCAGGGTACACCACGGAGGAGATGTCTCCATGTTGGGAGACCAATCTGAGCACTGCCTCAGCACATTGCTGCTTCCCAAACATGCTTGAGGAAGCAAGGAAAAATCAGTTTTCCTCCAGGGAAGCCAAGCTCTCCTCTTCATCCCATAGGAAACCTCCACTTCTGTTCCTGAAGGCAGGAGCTCAGCATGGGCATCTCCCAGAAAGCCCCTTCCCATGGGATTGCAGCCATCTCCAGAGGAACAGCTGGACCTGGTACCTGGGTTGAGATTCCCAGGAAGCAAGAAAACATTTCCTCATCGGGTAGGAGCTTGATGGAATTACTGCTCCCACCTTCAACAAGGGTTCCAGGGGCAGGAAACCAAAAATTCGGACGAGCAGCACTTGGGGAAGGGGAGTCCTTGAGGATCCAGTGGTGTGGATGCAGCCTGTGCCTGGGATATTCCATGCAGGGGGTCCAGCATCCCCAGGAGCTGGGATATTCCATGCAGGGAATCCTGCATCCCCAGGAGCTGGGATACTCCATGCAGGGAGTTCTGCATCCCCAGGAGCTGGGATATTCCATGCAGGGGGTCCTGCATCCCCAGGAGCTGGGATACTCCCTGTAGGGAATCCTGCATCCCCAGGAGCTGGGATACTCCATGCAGGGAATCCTGCATCCCCAGGAGCTGGGATACTCCATGCAGGGAATCCTGCATCCCCAGGAGCTGGGGCCAGGACCCTCAGCTGAAGACTTGGGCCACCAAGTTGGCCTTGCCAGCAGATGAGCCATTGCCAGAGAAGAGCAGAAACTGAGGTTTCACTTCAGGGAGGCCACAGAGAACCCAAGTGAACAGAAACCAGTGAAAGCATCTGAGCCCCCAAACCACTGAGATGTGGTGCAGCTGCACCCAGCAGCTCCCCAGAGCCAGGGAGAGGTGCAGGGATGGGTGCTGGGGATGGGTGCTCTGCTTCCAGGTCAGGGTGCTCCTGAAGACCACCAGCACCCCAGCTGAGGTGGGGGGGGATGGATGGCAGCACCCCAGACACGTGGCTTGGGAGGCACTGAGGACAGGAGCAAGGTGTAACATGGTCCCAAAGCAACCTCTGGGGGCTGAGGGTGACAGGAAAAAATAAACAGTGGAGCCAGGACTCTGCTCCCCCAACCACTCTTGGGGTGGAAAATGAAAGAGCCCTGGGGCAGGTGGCATCAGGCAAGCACAAGATGGGGGTTTCTGAGGAAGGGCTTGCACCAGGACAGCTGGGGAAACCACAGGGAGGTGTTTCTGGTGGCTCAGCCTCCAGCCCATCACCTGTTGTTCCAGCACAGACCACAGTGGGTGCCTTGCTCCCACCTCCAACCCCCCCAGACACCTCATCCCATGGAGGGAGGGATCCTCCCTGAGCTCTGAGGGAGCACAGAGGACTGGGAGGGGATTAAACCCCAAGGTGGGCATCGTGGGGGTCCTCAAGAAGAGAAGGAAAAGGCTGGGAATGAATGCTGGTGCAACCCCCACCTCCATGGGGTGGACCAAGCAGCCCAGAAGAGCTCCCAGGAGTAATGGGGACTTCATTTCACCCAGGATCATGGAGCATCCTCAAAATTCTCTCTGCAGACATCCTCCCTCAGATGCCACGGTGCTTGCAGGGCTCAGGCAGGACCCCAAGTGTCCCACCACCACAACTGGGGCCTGGAGAAGAACTTGGGTGTAGAGGAGGGTGCTCAGAGTATTAAATAGCTTGGGGTGGAGCATTTCCCTCCATCCTGACCCATAACCACGAGGTTTCAGCTGGATCTCCTGTCTCAAGGCATTTTTTGCATGACTCCAGGGGACAGAGGCTGCAGCTGCTCACCCTGGAGGGACACAGCAGGGCAGCAAAAAAAAAAAAAACACCAAAAAACAAAAACAAAACAAAACAAAAACAACAAAAAAAAAGGGGGTGATGGACTTTGATAGCCAAGCAGAGAAGCCAGCTTTGTATCCATCTCCTGAGGACACTCAGCCTGGATTTCCAGGTACCCCTTTCACCTCAGCTACCAGGGTCATCCCATGAAGCTTGGTGCTTCCCTACAGATGCAGGCAAGGACATGGAGTTCATCTTTGTCCTTCCCAAGTGGCAAAAGGGACAGCCCAGCCATGGTCCCCACAGCCTCCCCGAGCCCTCCTCCTCTAAGGGAAAGCAGGGGAGGGGGGACCCCCCTGCAGAGGATCCCTTGTGGCTCTTAGTTCTCCCCAAAGCATTCATCCCTGCTGGAAAGTGTCCGAGGAGGAAGGTGGATGGAGAAGACAGCAGAGAAAGGTTTCACCAGGCAGTAACAGAGGCAGGGGAAGAGGAGGGCTTTGAGTGGGACCATAAATAACTGCAGTGTTCCCCCCCCCCCCATGGCCCTGGAGCATCACAGCAATGCTGTGAGAGGGAGGCAGGGACCCAACTTCATCTTCCATGGACTCAAGGCCCTACAAGTGTTACGAATCACAGATATTTAGGTTGGAAAAGACTTTCAAGATCCTCCAAGTCCAATCATTAACTCACCCATGGCCCTCAGCACCACATCCCCACACCTTGGAAACCCCTCCAGGGATGGGGACTCCACCCTTCCCAGGGAGAAATTGTCCCCAAGCTCCAACCTTAACCTCCCCTGGCACAACTTGAGGCCAAAAGTTCCTCTTGTCCCATCCCTTGTTCCTGGGGACCCCCCCTGGCTCCAACCTCCTCTCAGGGGGTGTCAGAGAGCCAGAAGCTCTCCCCTCAGCCTCCTCTGCTCCAGGATCAGCACCCCCAGCTCCTTTAGCAGCTCCTCAGAAGTTTTCCAGCTCCATTCCCTCCTCTGGATACACTCCAAGCTCTCAATCCTGAGGATTCCAAGTGTGGCCAATCTCTTGGACACATAGGGACAATCTCTTCCCTAATCCTTCCCCCTCTTCCATTCCATTCCAGCATCCTGACTCCTTTCTCTCCTGCCCTAGGGATGAAGCCAGGCAGTTATGGGGCAGGAAGGAGGTGACAGCAGAACAGAACTCAGACCCCCACCATAAGAAAAACCAGGAGAAGAGCAAGACCAAAACACCAGCTTCTCAAGACCAGCTTCATTGCAACCCAGCCCAACAGGAAAAGAAAATAAAACCACGTTGCAAGAGAACTACAAAATATAGCACTTTAATAGCAGGAAGATTTAAAAAAAAAAAAAAAAAAAAAAAAAAAACAAAACGCACAACAAAATTTGAGGGATAAAATAAATAGGCAGCATAGGAGCAGGCACCCAGGTGGGCTCATGGCAATGGGAAGGCACAAGCCCCATGCCCAAGCAACCCCTCAGGGCTGGGGCCACAGAGGGAGTGAGGTTAATGAGGATTTACACATGGCTGCTGCTGCTTGGTCACACTCGAGAGAGATCAACCCACGTGTTGGGGGGGGTGAAGCCAACCTAGACACACTATGCTGCAGCAATCTTTAAAATGGAGGTGGTTATTATTATAAACTTTGTCTCTAGTTAGGGAAAAAAATATTAAAGATTCCTAAAATCTTCTATATTCATCATTGACATTGAGAACAGCTGCCCTGGTTTCCAAGTTTCAAAAGACTTTGGTAGATAAGAGGCAGAAAGCCTACAGCAAAAATAAAGAGGGACTGGAAAAGGTTCTGATCCTCCAACAGCAGGACTCCTTGAGGGGAAAAAAACAAACAAACAAAAAAAGATTTCTGTGAAGAATTTCCTACATTTGAGGATTTTAAGGCTTTTTAAAGCCTTGTGTCACTATTGTCAGCAAGGTGCAGGTCCTTAGAGGTGTTGATGGTTGGTTCTGCTTGACTGGCCACTAAAAGCCCAAGCTTGGCTGCTGCCTTCTCCCCTGCCACCAGCTGTAGCCAAGGGTATGGGGACCACCCTGCTGGGTACAGAAGTCCTTTTTAATCAGTGAAAAGTCATTTTTAATCAGTGAAATGCCTGCAGGACAGACACTGAGCATCCAACCTCTGCTCTCCTGTCGTGTTTATAGGAACTCTGGACTGGAAACAGATTTTAAAAAAAAAAAAAAAAACAACACCTTTCCAAAAGGGGAATTTAGGCACTAAGGAGACAACACTGGGTTGAGATCAACCCAAAGCACCCCACCCCTGGCTGTGGAGGAGGCTCAGACAGCAATCTGTGGGGTTTCTCTGAAGTGGGGCCGCTGGTGCGTGGGGCAGATGTCCTGGAAGATCCTGTAGACCTGGTCATGCTGTGTCTCATCAGCCATGGGGAGCATGGGGCTGCTGCTGCTGCTGCAGGTCTTCCCAGCCTCCTCCACCACCTGCTTGACACACAGCTGCTCCACCTAGACCAAAAGGAGAAGTCCTGAAGATACCGAAGGAAAAGGAACCTCTTGGGGCATCTCCTGCTGCTGCCATCCCCTTCCCCCAGCCCAGGCACCAAGGGGGGTGGGAGATCACAGCTCTACCAAACAAACTTGGTTGGCCAGGTCCAGCCAGACCAAGAGATCCAACTCCACAAACCACCTTGGCACAAGCAGCTCTAGAAGAAAAGGAGCAGTCAACAAGAGCTCCTTTCCCAGGAGAGCTGAGGACAGGCTGGGGGAGATCCCGTGACATGCAGAGTGACCCTCAGCTGAAGACACCGAGGCAAGAAGAGATGACCAGGTCAGAAGGTCACACAGGGAGGTGTGAACACAGCTTCTGCACTTGGGAAATCCCCTCCAGGACCTCACAGACTTGGTGGCTCACTGCAACACCCTCCCTGTGCCCTCCATGCCACAGCCCTGCTGCTCCAAGGTCCCCCCCATCACCTCCTTCTCCCTCCCGAGGGTTTCCCAGCCTTGTCACCACATCCACAGGGAAATGCCAGCAGTGGGGTTCCAAAGGGCAGCCTTCCATACCTGGACAAGGATGAGCTTACACCTCAAGGGCACTGCATCAGGGAATTCCTCTCCAAAGCACAGGGTGACTCTGCTCTCCGGGAAGCGGCCCTGGCTGTGGTAGAACTGCTCCAGCTCTGCAAGGAGAAGGGAAGAGCTGGAATTTGCCTGCCCTGCAAGATGCTTTGCTACACAGCTTTGAGACCGAGTCCCCTGCCCTTGGAAGAAAGCTGGGGGCAAAGCAGCTTCAGTGTACAAAGCCTCCAAGCAGGAGGAGTCGGCCAAGTGACACAAAATATGGGGTGACACCTTGGTAGCATCATCCAGAGCACTCGGGTAGCCCATCAGTGATGCCTCCAAAGTGCTCCAAGGCAAAGGGTTCCACCCTTTCAACCCCAACTTGAGTGGACAGAGAGAGAAAGAGAGAAGAACAATTCCTACAAACCTCTGAAGAACAAATTGGTGTCAAATATCTTCACCACCTCATCCCGGTCAAGTTTATTGGGTCTGTCCTTGTAGACCACAGTGTTCCCACTCCAGAAAACCCTGCCCTGGCACAGCCTCTTGATGAAGATGCCCTGCTTGCTGCTGTGGAGCAGAACACCTTTCTCCAGGTGCCCAAAGAGCTTCCTGGTGATCTGCTTCTGGCGTTCATTCTGGATGGCATCAGCCGAGGGGAAGCTGAGATGTTCCAGAGCCTCAGGACTGTAGAGCTTCTGCCCGTGGCTGGAGGGTTGGCTGAAGGAGATCCTGCAGCCCTCACTGCACGAGGTGGTGACATGGCCCACCAGCCTCCCACCGTAGTAGAAGTTGATCACCATCTGGGAATAACCTGGGAAGGGATGGACACTTAAACACACACACACACCCCCAGCAGAAGACAAAACCCTGCCTGCTCCTCGCTGCAAACTCCACCTGAGCAGCAAAAATTCCTAGGAGCCAAGGCTCACTTGATGGAGGAGACTTTCTGCTTGCTGGAGGACACCCCCCTGAAGCACCCAGCCTGGTGGTAGCACTGAGCCCATTACTCAACCTCTTCCTCCTGCCTTTGCTCCACTTTTCTCCCCATGCTCAAGCCTGAGCCCAGCATCCCAGGACAGCCCCCATGCCCTGGCCACAGGACAACCCACAGGACCTCTCCCTCTTCAACATGCAAACCCTGGGGGTTGTTATTATTATAAACTTTGTCTCTAGTGAGGGAAAAAAATATTATTTCCTTGGGGACCTCCCAAACCCAGGGCAGAGCCACCTCCCCAGGCAGGGAGCAGCAGCAGAGCCACCTTCTGCCACCACAGCCCCCAAGGAGGCCAAGCCCTGGAAGGGGTTTTGATGGCCACAGCCCAAAAACAAGGAGGAAAAGTGTCCTACCTGAATGATGCTGCTCGTAGCTGGAATAGCCATTCATCAGGGGCAAGGCTGTGGGCAGCGAAAAGTTGAGTTGTGCTGCATGTCCAGGTCCCAAACCCTGAGCCCAACACTCCCACCTCCACCACAGCCCTTGGTTTCCTCTCCCAGGCACAGCAGAATTCCCAGCTCCCACCCAGGGGACACCAGCAAATCCTCCCAAGTGGATTTAATTCTCCACCAAACACACTCTCGGCCACCTGGCTGCTCACCACAGCATCCATAACTGGTGCTTGGTAAGGAAGCTAAAGTATAACTGGGGAGAGACTTTTCCCAAGGGCCTGGAGGGTTGGGACAAGGGGAAAGGGATTAAAACTGGAAGAGGGGAGATTTAGATTGGATCTTAGGAAGAAATTCTTCCCTGTGAGGGTGCTGAGCCCCTGGCCCAGGTTGCCCAGAGAAGCTGTGGCTGCCCCATCCCTGGCAGTGTCCAAGGTTGGATGGGGCTTGGAGCAGCCTGGGCTGGTGGGAGGTGTCCCAAGAGGCTTGGAATTGGGTGAGCTTGAAGATCTCTCCCAACCCTAAGCATTCCCATTATACTTTATCCACTGCAAGATCTTTCTAGCCCAGATAAAGTTCATTCCCCTAAACACTGTAGATGCTGTTGGCTCCTTACCAGGGCTGGGCTGCTGCACCCACCAGTCAGGTATTGGGGGGTTCCTGCAGGTCTCCTGGGGGGGTGAGGGGCTTCTCTTGATGATCCCCAGATACTCATCAACACAGGGGGGCTGTGTGAGAGCAGACACCAAGATCAGAGCAGGTTCTGCTTCTCTGCACAGAGACACAGTGCTCAGAGATGGTCCCAATGCCACCACCACCAGGATGCCAAAGAGCCTTCTGGGTTAGAAAGAGCAAATTTGGCATTCCTGCTCAAACACCACCTTTAAGGAGCAGAAGCAGCCCCAAGTGACCGAGCCAAAAAGGGGAAGGGAGCTGGGAAACAGCCTCCATCCCCCAGGCAAAGCTCTCTCCCATGTGGATGCAGATGGGAAACATGAAGAGTCCATCAGCCACGGTGTCCTGCATGCAACTCAGCTGCAAACCCTGGAGTCACAGACTGATTCCCCAAAGCTTTGCAGACTGAATTTGAGGATGGCAACCCCTCCTCAGGCCACTGGCCACCATCCAGCCACCTCTGGCCAAGGCCACCTGCAGCCAGGGTGGGAGCTCACCTCCTTAATGAGCTCATCCATGGCAGAGGAGCTGCAGTCCATCTCCATCACATCATTCAGGCTGCTCCCGTTGGCAATGCCAGCTTTGCCTGGAAGGAGAAGCTGGGATGAGCACAGCCACCCCCTTGCCACAGGTCACCTGCCCAATGGCTTTTCCAAACCCTTCAACCCCATGAAAGCTGTGAAACCAAGAACCTAACAGCACCTCCAGCTCCACCCGGAGCTGCTTTTCCAGACCAAAAATCAGTTTACAACCCAACACAGGGTGACCAGCAAATAAAATCCAGCAGAGCTACAGGAGGAGGTTGGGTTTTCTGGGTTTTTTTCTTATTTTTTGAGCACCCCAGAGACCAGAGCTGCTGCTGCTGCTTCTCCTTTTCCCACCAGTGGGAACCTGCAGTGTCATTTGCATAGTGACACCACGGCCCCCCATGTGAACGTGGCTGGAGGAGATGCTAAAGGCAGATTTCCTGACCAAGAGAGAATTTTTTTGGTGTGTCATTTCACAAGTTGTTGTGTTGGGTTTTTTTTTTTTTTCTTAAATTAAACAAAAAGCAAAAAAGACCTAACCACAAGCAGATAAACTTAGCATGACCTGTGCTGCACTGGACATGGCAGCAGAGAGTGCTCTCTGTGAAATTACTCCTCTCTGATCACTGCTGGCAAGAGAAGAGAGATTTCTTGCAGCTCCCTGCCATGTCAAGCCCTCTGCAAGCTCAAATACCCTCCCCCTAAGGGGGAAGAAAAAGATTTTGGATTGGCTCCTATGACATCTTTATGGAGTGGAAGGTCAGGCAATGCTGCAGGTAGCCCTAGTTGCCCAAGGAGTTGTTGGGGCAGAAAAAAAAAGACTTTCCTTCCTTCTCTCCACAGCAGAAGAGATCTTCTCCAAAGCAGGAGAAGCAAAAGAGGAGAAGCAAAGCATCCCAGCACCCAGCTGGCCAGGAAGCTCTGCTCAGATGTAGGTCAGTGGTTACCTGCAGGACCACAGCAGGATGGGGGATCAGCCTTTTCTGGGGACACTCACATTTTTGCTCCTCCTCTGGGACAATTCTGTAGACTTTGTAGGGCTCAGAGATGTCCAGCTGGGACCTGTCTGTCACCTCCTCAAAGTCAGGGCTCTTGTTCAAGGCGCAGCGCAGCCGCGTCTTCCACGTGGCCGGTTCTGCTTTGTCACCTTCTTTGAATTTGCCTTTGAAAACAGCCCAGGCCTAAAACAAAGGCATAAAAAAAATAATCCTGGGAACTCCTCAATTAAAAAAATAATAATAATTAAAAAAACCAACTCCTTTCCCAGCTCCTGGCCAACAAGTGAAAGCTGTAAAGAACACGAACATCGTTTGTGCTCCTGGTGGGACAGTGCTTCACCCCTGAAGGGGGGACTGCAAAATGTGTGTTATTTTTTAAAGGTATGTATTTATTTTATAGGTGTTGATCCATTTTCAGGCGGCTGAATTCAATGCCAGCCTCACAGCTCAGGGCTTCCAAACCAGCTGTCACTGCCCTGAAAGCAAACTCATCGACACAGAGGGAAGGGAATTCCTGGGGAGGAGCCTGACCTTTCTGGGTCAGGATGGAATTTACCAGTTTGTCCCCAAAACTGGAAATTCCCCTCCCCTTCAGTGAAATCCCAAACTCCCTTCCCTCCTGCAGAGATTTTTTTTTTGTAACTCCAGCCTTTTATCAAGAACACCCTGATAAGAAGTTTAAAGCAGGTCAAGAGGAGCAGCACTTCAAGCTCCTCCTCACCAGGATTGAAACATGCTGAAAACAAACCTCAGCCTGGCACCAGCACTTGGCAAAGAGGATTAAAAAAATCCCAAAAAAACCTGGGAGACCCATTTTGGAGCAAAGCACCTCCTGCAAGGCTCAAACCATCAACATCTCCCACCGGTGGGAGCAGCAGCAAGGGGAAAAAACCCAAACTCAGCACCACCAAGCCCCAAAACGGAGGAGAAAAAGCACAAAGCATCTCTTCCTTACCTTGAAGATAGAGGCATCCACCTCCTGGTTATAATCCTGCTTTCCAGCGTGTTTCCAGGGGATACGGAACATGGTTTTCTCCTCGTTCTCCCAAATGAGGCCAGGGTAGAGCTGGCTGTCAATCTGCTCCATCAGCCACTGCCGCAGCCGCCGGCCCCCGTTGCGGTCACACATCCTGGGGAAAAGGAGAGGACAGAGCTCTGGAGGGACCCCACACCCACCCAGCACCAGCCCCTCACGAGTGGGGTCCCCAAAGGACCACGTGGGCCCTGGCTCTGCCTGAAGGGATGAGCAGCTCTGGGTGGCTCAAGGGTTGGAGATGAAAATCAGTTTTTTCGGGTTTTTCCCCGACCCGGATTCTTTTAGAATGAAAAGGAAAAAGAAAAAAAAAAATAAAGATGGTAATTCCCTCAGAATTAATGTCAGCTGTGCTCACGGGAAGAGGCTGACCTGCTGCTCTGCTCACCCCTGGGTTTTGCTGCAGGATAAGTCACACAAAAAGCAGATAAATGGGGATTAAAGCATCGGGTTGTGCTGTCAGCTGAGCAAGGGACAGGCCAGCCCAGGGCAGACTCCCATCAGCTGGTAACTCGGGTGACTCCACGGGGAACCCATGAGAAAGCTTCTCCCCCCCAGCTGGAAGCCAGGTGCCAGCTTCATCCCATCCAGCATCTCCCATCACTTCCATGACAAGTCTCACGGGGACTTCAGGAGCTGGGGGCCTGGCAGAAGTGACCAACAACCCCAGGACAAGCCCTCCAGGACCTTTTGGGCTCACAGCCCTCCTCCGCATTCTACAGGATTTCTTTTTTTCTATTTACTGCCCTGTGGCGAGGTTTTGGGGAGAAGGTGAGGATGCTCCCAGCACACCCCGTGTCCTGGTGGTCCCTGCTTTGTCACCAACTTCTGTCCCTTTCCCAATACCTTCTGCCAGGAGACACAGACAGCCTCTGCTTTTAGGGATGGCCACGAGAACGCTGAGGACACAGCTCTGGATCTCAGCAGAGAGCAAAATGTCCCCAAAGCAGGTGCCACAGCTGATCCCCAGAGGGACAGGGACACAAAAAGGCTCTGGGTGGGTTCCTGCCTTGCACCCGAGTTCTGCCCAGGTGAGGAGCCTCCCAATTCTCTCCCTGATTCACCCCAATTTTTAGGAAGCCCATTTCCCCTCCACAAAAAGCTGGACAAGCCCTTCAGGGTGCCAGGAACACCAGGACCCAAGCCCTTCCCCACACCCAGCCGGGCACTGGACCGGCACCAAAGAACTCAGCCCCACACCATCACCCTCCCCATCCCAGCTCCAAACCCCCCCCAAGCTCTCCCCATCCCAGCTCCAAACCCCCCCCCAAGCCCTCCCCATTCCGGGCTTTACCTTGAACCAACACGGGCAGCACCTCCGAACCCCCCCAGCCCCCCGAACCCAGAACCCCTCAGCAGCAGGAAGCTCCAATGCACCAGCACCCCAAGCTCAGCGGCACAAGGGCTCCCACATCCCCAGGGTCCCGCAGCCCCCCCGGACAGACCCATGGGTACCCCCGCATCCTTAAAGCCCCGCATCCCCACGGACCCCTTCCCCTACACCCCCAGCACCCCACGGCCCCCCCCAGTCCCTTCCGCTGCACCCCAACACCCTTCCCTCTACACCCCACCGCCCTTTCCTGCCATCCCCGAACCCCCAGCACCCATATTTTTTTTTTTTTCCCCACCCCGGTACCTTCCTCCCCTCCGCCCCGCTCCGCCTCACTGACCGCGCCGCCCCCCCGACTCCCCTTTTTTATAGCCACACGGGGGGCGTGTCCAGCATTGACCACGCCCCCCCGCGTCGCCTCGCCCAATCGGAAGCCGCTAAGCCGGGCCCGCCCGCGCGCGCGGCAGGGGTCGCTTTCACTGAAGCGCGCGCCTTTCCGGGAAATGCAGCGGAGGGGGCGTGGCCTTTATGGGCGTGGTCTGAATGGGCGTGGTTTGAGTGGGTGTGGTGGTGGGGGGGGGCGTGGTTTGAGGAGGGGGCGGGGCCACGCCTGGGGTGTCCCCGCGGTCCCCGTGTCCCCATCTGCAGCCCCGGGCACAGCTCAGCCGCCCCCAAACCAGTCTCCCCAGTCCCAAACCAGTACAGTCCCAGTCCCACACCAGTCTCCCCAGTCCCAGGCTGATCCACCTCCAGTCCCAGGTTGATCTCCCCAGTCCCAAACCAGTCTCCCCAGTCCCAGGTTGATCTCCCCAGTCCCAAACCAGTCCATCCCAGTCCCACACCAGTCTCCCCAGTCCCAGGTTGATCCACATCCAGTCCCAGATTGGTCTCCCCAGTCCCAAACCAGTCTCCCCAGTCCCAAATCAGTCCATCACCAGTCTCAAACCAGTCTCCCCAGTCCCACGTCGGTCTCCCCAGTCCCAAACCAGTCCATCACTAGTCCCAAACCAGTCCATCCCCAGTCCCAGGTTGATCCACATCCAGTCCCAGACCAGTCTCCCCAGTCCCACATTGTCCCTATGGCCCATCCCAGAGCAATCTCCCCAGTCCCAAACCAGTCTCCCCAGTCCCAGATTGGTCCCTTCAGTCCCAAACCCCACACCAGTCCTTCCCCAGTCCCAAACCAGTCTCACCAGTCCAAACCAGTCCACCCTTGAACAGTTCCCCAGTTCCCTCCTGCCTCAACCCCAGGTCCGGGTGCCTGGCAGAGCTCCGGTCCCACCAGGAGCCCAACTTCAGGGATTTTGGGGGGAATTCCCAGATTACACACGGACTCACTTCCTGTGGATCTGTCACTCCCGTGTGTCCCATCCCCTCCTGTGGATCTGTCACTCCTGTGTGTCCCAACATCTCCCAGGGATCTGTCACTCCAGTGTGTCCCAAAATCTCCTGTGGATCTGTCACTCCAGTGTGTCCCAACATCTCCCAGGGATCTGTCACTCCAGTGTGTCCCAAAATCTCCTGTGGATCTGTCACTCCCGTGTGTCCCAAAATCTCCTGTGGATCTGTCACTCCCGTGTGTCCCATCCCCTCCTGTGGATCTGTCACTCCCGTGTGTCCCAAAATCTCCTGTGGATCTGTCACTCCCGTGTGTCCCATCCCCTCCCGTGGATCTGTCACCCGCTGGTATTTGGGGATGAAGTTGATGAATTCCTTAAAATGCTGCAGCCTGGGACAGGGAGAGAGGTGGGGATGGGAGATGGGGATGGAATGTTGGGGATGGAGGTGGGGATGGGAGGTTGGGAATAGAGGTTGGGATGGGAGATGGGATGGGAGATGGGATGGGAGATGGGATGGGAGATGGATGGGATATGGATGGGAAGGCTTCTGACCCCTGAGAGGCCCCATCCCACAGCACCAGCAGCACTTGTGGATTTCCCAGCAGGCTGGGTGGGAGCAGAGCTGGTTCCCCTGCCAGGCGCAGGCAGATCTTCACCTGCCAGGAAGGATTTTCCCTAGGAAGCTTTCCAGGATATTTCCTGCTTCCCAAAACACCAGGATGGGAGCGGGGTGATGCCATCAGGCCAGCCAGCTGAAGAAGGAGCCTGGGGAGCAGATCCATGTCCTGAGCCATTGGCTCACCCTTCATCCAGCCCAAACCACCCAGAGCCCTCCAAGGACAAGGTGCTGGTGGGGAAAAAATCCGGGAGAAGGTGTTGGTGGGGAGGGTGAGGCAGGCTCTGGGGAGACTCATCCCTCTTGCTCATCACTTTACAGGATGCTGGGAGCTGCTGCAGATCCCTCTGGAAGCTGCTGAGCATCTCCAGCCAAGCCCAGGCCAAGGCAGGTTTTCAGCTCCCTGCAGGTGTTTGCAGGAACCATTGCCCATCCCTGCTGCTCCCACCGAGCCCTGGGGGAAGTTTTGAGGCAGAAAACCTGGTTCTGGGTAACTTGGGCTAGGCCAGTGCTGGACTTCCTCTGCCTCCACGTGATGGGCTGGTTGGTCGCCTCCACATGAGGGGGTGGGAAGTCACCCCCACAACCTTCCTGATTTCTCAGAAGCCAAGGAACCAAGTGCTGCAGAGTTACCTCCCCTCCCAGCCAGGTCTTCCCCCTGCCCTGGATCAGGGGATGCTGCTGAAGGACCAGAACCTTCAGGAACCTTCTGAGAAGCCAGCCAAGGATGTGGTCAGAATTTGCTGAGGGTCCTGCAGCCCAAGGAGAGGAGAAGAGATGGAGGAGACTCTGAAGACATTGGACATACTGCAAATCCTGAGCAGAAGTCTACCACTCCTTGTGGGCTGGAGATGTGTTTCCTCCTTCAGCACAGCCCATCACCCTTTGGTGGGCATTTCCCTGCCTAAAAAAATGATCCGGAGGGATTTCTCCCCCTCCTCCTGCATATCTCAGAGCAGAAATCATCCCCAGGACCCTCACGTGTCCAAGCTCTCCAGATCCCAGTTCCTTGGCTGCATCCCAGCAGGGATACACCTTGCATGCAAGGATACGATGCTGTGACCTCCACACAGCCCCTCCATCATCCTCCCAAATCATCCCCGAGGGAAGGAGGAGACTACTTCAGCCACTCCATCCCTCCCTCCATCCCTCCCTCCATCCCTCCCTCCATCCATCCCTCCATACATCCCTCCAGCCCTCCAGCCAGCCCTCCAGCCCTCCCTCCCTCCAGCCCTACATCCATCCCTACATCCTTACATCCATCCCTACATCCATCCCTCCCTCCATCCATCCCTACATCCATCCCTCCATCCTACAGGGGTTTGGTTTTTATTCCCCCTCCCCTCAGAATTCCTCCCAGAGGAAAGTTCTCCCTGTGTTTCTCCAGCCTCCCAAGAGGGGATGGAAGCAGAGAACCACCCAGGTCCTGAGTCACCAGCAGCTCCTCTTCAGGACACAAAGTTCACCAGGATTGTGAAATCCTTGGCACAAACTGAGGAGGAGAAAAGGGTTCTGTGACTGACTCTGCCTGCCAGCAGCCAGGCTTGGCTTTCCTTTTCCCTTTCTCCTGAATGGCAAGAAATGAGAGAAGAGAATAAGTAACAACCCAAAAAAAAAAAACAAAAAAAAAACCAACCCCCACCAAACCCTCTTCTTGCTGGGACAGGGTTTTCTTGTAAAGTTCTGCTCAACAGGAGGATGAGGCAGCAGAATCTGCAGCTCCCAAGAGGCTGGGAAGGCAACACCTCCACCTTTGCTCTGAGTTTGGATCCTCTGTAGGGTTTGGTTTAGGAGAAAAAAATCCCTGGGAGGTGCCCAGGTTTGGGTTGGTTTCTGGCTGCTCAAAGGGATCCACCATGGGTCCTGGAGCTCAGCACTGTGTCCCATGGGAGCTTGGGGCTCCTTCCAGCACCTTCATCTCAAGAACATCTTGAAAAGGCTTTTGAGTAGCTACACTTTGTATGGGAGCAAAAAAAAAACATTACAGTACTTTGAATATTAATTAATTTTATTGTTTTATTTCTCTTTCCGAGCTGCGAAGAGCAACACAAGACTTGGTCTTCCTAATTTTCCAGTTTTCAACCTTGCTCAGTCGAAAAATCTTTGAAATCTGGTGGAAAAGTGAATTCAGACTCCCATGCTGACAGCTTTAAGCCCTACAAATCCTCTTTGGCACCTGAGAATGAAGCCCAGCTCCTGGCAAGCTCAGCATCCATCCAAAGTTCTCTCCACACGAAGGGACCCAACCCTCATCCTGCACAACAGGAGCTTTTCTTGACCCAAAGCTCTCCCCACGGGATGCTGGGGGGCAAGAGGGTGACCAAAGGGACTTCCAGGTTTGGGCTGGATGAATCCCAGGCTGAGCTACAGGGATTGGTCACCTCCTGCAAGAGAAAAATAGTTGAAGCAATGAAGACCCCTGTGAAAAACACAAAATCCCCCTCATTTCTCTCTTTTCCCTCAGCCCTTTGGTGATGGGAAAGCCAAAACCTATTGTTGGGTGCCATCACCCTGCTCCTCACCACCAGGGACAACCTTGGCATCCCTCCCTCCCTCCCTGGCTGCCCAGGGAAGCTGTGGTTATCCCATCCCTGGCAGTGCTGAAGCTCAGCTTGGATGGGGCTTGGAGCATCCTGGGCTGGTGGGAGGCTGCAGGGAATTGGAATGAGATGCAGGGAATTGGAATGAGATGCAGGGAATTGGAATGAGATGATCATTGGAGCTGGCTGGGAACCAGCAGGCTGGCAGGAGCTCCCCCAGCACCTTGGATAATCTGGTTCCAGCCTCCCAAAATTCCAGGGCCAGGTTGGGCTGGGGCTCTGAGCCAGCTGGGCTGGTGGGAAGTGTCCCTCTGCGTGGCAATGGGGTGGGACTGGATGAGTCCCTTCCAAGCCATCCCATTCCATGATCCCATGAAATTCAGCCCTGTCACCAAGCCAGGAAGATGCAGAGGGGCTGAGGAAAGGTGCCCCAAACCCCTCCAGATACCCTGGGGAGGGTGGAAAGAAATAATGAGAGGGGATCCTTCCCACTGGAGCCTTGAGGAGGGGAGGACACTCAGGGGGTGGGGACTCCAGGGGGGTGACACTTGATCTTTAAGCTCCCTTCCCACCCAAACCATTCCGTGATGGCAAAGCCCCCCCTGAGCCCATCCCAGATGAGCAGCTGGGATCCCAGTTTCTTCCCCATTCTCCCTGGGGCCAGGGGTGGGAGCAGTGCTGGGCTTTGTGGTTCCCAGCCCGGGGGCTGTGATTTGGCACATGGCTCAACCCCCACCCCTTCCCTCTCCCTTTCCACTTCCCTTTTCTGCCAGCTCAGCCCTTTGCTCCTCCTTGGAAGTTCAGCCAGAGGTTTGCTGCCCATCTGGCAGTGTCCCCAGAGCCACCAGCCCCAGCTCCTGCCCCTTCTCCAGCCACCAGCACCTCCTCTGCACCCCCTTTCTGCAGCCTCCTTCCTCCTCCCTTCTCATCCCTCAATCCCTCAGCTGCACTTGGTGCTCCCCTGGGGCATCCTGACCACTGGAGTAAATCCCACCATCTTCTGCCACATCCCAAGATTCGGGGTGAAATCTGAATTGGATGAAGCTGAGTGGCCTGGCCCAAAACACAGAACCTCAGCTGGGTTTAGGTTGGAGGCTCAACCAGTGCCACAGGTAGGGAAACCTCCCAGCTGCCTCCCAGCCTCATCCCACCTGGATTCCTACAGGAATGGGGCAGCCACAGCTTCCCTGGGAAACCTGGGATGGGAGCTCAGCACCCTGACAGGGAAATGAGGATGAGGATGGATCACAGGATGGGGATGGATCACAGGGTGAGGATGGATCACAGGATGGGGATGGATCACAGGATAGGGATGGATCACAGGGTGAGGATGGATCACAGAATGGGGATGGATCACAGGATAGGGATGGATCACAGGGTGAGGATGGATCACAGGATGGGGATGGATCACAGGGTGAGGATGGATCACAGGATGGGGATGGATCACAGGGTGAGGATGGATCACAGGATGGGGATGGATCACAGGATAGGGATGGATCACAGGGTGAGGATGGATCACAGGATGGGGATGGATCACAGGATAGGGATGGATCACAGGATGGGGATGGATCACAGGATAGGGATGGATCACAGCTGATCCAGCTCTGCCTGCAGCCTCTCCCGTTCTGACACCATCTGCTGCTTCTGATTCCTCAGCTCCTGCCAGGAAAAAAAGGAAAAAAAAACCCAAATCAGGGCCAGGAGGAAGCTGGGAGGTTGAGGGAATGCTGGAAGGGGTTTGGGGGGGAAGGGAGCTTGGGGCTCAGGGACACCTCCCCATAGGGACACCTCCCAGCTGCCTCCCAGCCCCATCCCACCTGGATTCCAACAGGGATGGGGCAGCCACAGCTTCCCTGGGAAACCTGGGATAGGGGCTCAGCACCCTCACCCCAAAGAATTCCTTCCTGATGTCCCAGTCCCTCATCCCACCCCTCCTGTCCCTTCTCCAAAGTCCCGGGAAGATCAGGATGATCCCAATCCCTCTCTGCTGATGGAGGAGGGGAGGATTCTGGGGGTGCCGGTGTCACCTCGCTCTCTCGGCAGGGATTGGATCGGTCCTGCTCCTGGTCCTGGTCCCGGTCCTGGTCCCGGTGCCGCCACCCGTGGGGTTCCGCTGCCCTCTCCTGGTTCTCCCCGAGGCAGCACCCGAGGTGCAGACCCGACCCTGCCTGCTCCCAAAATAACCCCATCCCCACCCAAAATAACCCACCCCAAAATAACCCCATCCTGACCCCAAATAACCCCACCCCAAAATAACCCACCCCAAAATAACCCCATCCTGACCCCAAATAACCCCACCCCAAAATAACCCACCCCAAAATAACCCCATCCTGACCCAAAATAACCCCACCCCCACCCCAAAATAACCCACCCCAAAATAACCCCATCCTGACCCTAAATAACCCCACCCCCACCCCAAATAACCCGACCCCAAAAGAACCCCACCCTGACCCAAAAAACCTCGACCCTGAGCCAAAATAGCCCCACCCCACCCCCAAAATAAAATTACTTGACCCCAAATAACCTGACCCCGACCCCAAATAACCCGACCCCAAAAGAACCACACCCTGACCCAAAAAAACCCAACCACGACCCAAAATAGCCCCACCCCCACCCCAAATAACCCAACCCCAAAAGAATCCCACTCTGACCCAAAAAAACCCCACTCTGACATCAAAATAAAATTACTTTACCCAAAATAACCCTACCCTGACCCCAAAATAACTTGGCCCCAAATAACCCTACCCTGACCCCTAAAGAACCCCACCCCAACCCCAAAAAAACCTGACCCCAAAAGAACCCCACCCTGACCCCAAAATAAAATAACCTGACTCCAAAAGAACCCCAACCTGACCCCCAAAAAAACCCAACCCCAAAATAACCCCACCTCCTCAGCCCCTACTCCAAACCAAGAGAACTGGTGCAAACTGGTGTGTACTGGTGTGAGCTCTATGGGGTGCCTGAGGTCCCTCTGGGGCACTTCAGGAGGTTCCCTGGGGCCTCTGTAGGGTTTATTTGGGGTACCCTGAGTGCCCCACAGAGGGGTTTGGGGTTCCCAGGGGGCTCTGAGGTCCATGGGTCTCATGGAGTATCCTGGGGGATCCTACAGAGGATCCTGGAAGGCCCTATGGGGTGTCTTGGCACCCTTTAATGGGTCTGGGGGTCTTTAAGGGGTTAATGAGGGTTTATAGGGTGTCCTGGGATCTCCAAGAGGTTAACAAGGGCCTGTAGGGTGCCCTGGGAGTTAATGGGGGCCCAAAGGGTATCCTGGGGGTTAATGGGGGCCTGTAGGATGTCCTGGGGGTTAATGGGGAGTCAAAGGGTGTCCTGGGATCTCCAAGGGGTTAATAGGGGCCTGTAGGGTGTCCTGGGATCTCTAAGGGCTAAATGAGGGCCTAAAGGGTGTCCTGGGGTCTTTAAGGTGTTAATGAGGGCTTATAGAGTGTCCTGGGATCTCCAAGGGGTTAATAGGGGCCTGTAGGGTGTCCTGGGGGTTAATGGGGGCCTGTACGGTCTTCAAGGGGTTAATGGGGGCCCAAAGGGTGTCCTGAGGGTTAATGAGGCCCTGTAGGGTGTCCTGGGATCTCCAAGGGGTTAATGAGGGCCTGTAGGGTGTCCTAGAGGGTTAGTGGGGGCCCAAAGGGTCTCCAGGGGGTTAATGAGGGCCTGTAGGGTGCCCTGGGGTCTCCAAGGGGGTTAATGGGGCCTCTAGGGTGCCCTGGGGTCTCCAAGGGGTTAATGGGGACCTGTACGGTGTCCTGGGGGTTAATGGGGGCCCAAAAGGTCTCCAAGGGGTTAGTGAGGGCCTGTAGGGTGTCCTGGGAGTTAATGGGGGCCTGTAGGGTGTCCTGGGAGTTAATGGGGGCCTGTAGGGTGTCCTGGGGTCTCCAAGGGGTTAATGGGGGCCTGTAGGGTGCCCTGGGGGTTAATGGGGGCCTGTAGGGTGCCCTGGGGTCCCTGTGGGGTCTCTCTTGGAATCCCAGGAGCCACTGGAGTTGCCCAACAGATTTATTGGCAGCTGGAGAAGTTGTTCCAGGAGCAGAGAGGTGAGGGGTGGGCAGCTGGAATCATTTCCTGCAGGAGCAGAGCAGGGGCCTCCCCCTCTCTCCCTTTTTTTTTTTTCCCCTCCCCTGAGCTGCTTTCACTTCTTCCACTCCTTCTTCTCAAAATCCCACTGGGAGGAGATGCCCTCCACGGGGTTGATCCTCATGTCCAGCATCCTCTGGGTCTGAGCTGAGAGCCACTCCTCAGAGAAGGTGTGAGGGATGGGGCCATACACTGGGGAAAAAACAAAAATCAAAAATTAAAAATTAAAAATAAAAAAATTCCCACTGGAAACCTCCCTCCTCCCTCAGCTCCCAAAAACCCCAAATGGGAGCCCAGAAGGGAAGTTCTGGGGGGGATTTACTGCTCTGCTCCCCCCCAAATCTTCCCCTCCCTCTGCCTCCAAGCAGCTTCCTGGAAGTTGGCACCAGGAAAATGCTGAATTCCCAACCCCAGGAGGGAAGTTTTGGAAGCCAGCCCTCAAGTGGTCACCGACCCGGAGCAGTTTGTAAAGAATTCCCTCATTTCCCCTTTAATTGTCATTAAATCTGCCTCTTAATTGAGCTTGATTGGACTCACTGAAATGTTTCTGCCAGATGAGGATGACCCCGGTGACACCCAGGAAGAAGAAGACTGCCCCCAGGACTGTTTTCCACTCATTTGTCCCTTTCTTCATCTCTGCGTAACTCTCGTTGAATTTGATCCTGTACACTGCCCAAAAAAAAGCAGGATTTGTCCCCAAAATCCCAACTCTTCACCCAGCCAACCATTCCTTGCGTTTTTCCTGCCCTTGGGTGCTCTCCAGAATGAGGAGATGGGAAAGGGAGCAGGGTGGGGGAAAGGTTTTGGGGTTTTTTTCCTGCTTTCCCTCTGCTCCTCAGGCCAGTGTTGCAGCAGGGAAGTTAATTAGTGCTTGATTCAATTAAACTTTCAGCTTTAACGAGCTGAGCTTTGGGGAGGAACAGGCAAAAAGCAGAGGGTTCCACTCAGCTGGGTAAGGAAGGTGCTGGGAACCACAACCTCCCCACATTCCCACCCTGGGGGAGGAGCAAGGGAATTAATTTTTTATTTTTTAATTTTTTTTTTTAAGTCCAAACCTGTGAATAATTAGGGGGGGAGGGCTGGGAGGGGACACAAAGCCCCCCAATACCTACATTCCACCTTCTCATCCACTGAGAGTGCAGTCCAAGAGGCTTTCTCCTTCTCTTTCAGGGCTTTCTGCTGAGCAGAGAGGTCCCTGACAAAGGCCACCTCGGGCAGGGGGACATCCCTCCTGTCCACGTAGGCAGGGAGGCTGAAATCCTCAGCTTTGACCACTCCAGCTGCAGGGGGAAGAGAAGAAACAGCCCTGAAACATCCCTGGAACCTCCCTGGAAGCTTCCAGCTCCCTGCCTGGTGACCAAAGCCCAGAACTGGGGGATAAAAAGTGAGGAGAAGGAAAAAATGTAGAGGAGGGGAAGAGTTCCAGGTGAGGATGAGGGGAAAAAAAGGGGAGGGGGGGTGGGAGGGGCTCTGTCAGGCTAAGAATGAAACAGAGAGGGATCTCCACACACCCCAAATTCCTGCATTAATGTCTCAGCCATCTCTGTTCCCAGCTGTCAAGCACTCCAAACCTTTTCCATCCTTCCCCCTCCTCCAGACCCCAGCTTTTTGTCTTCTCCTTCTCCTTCTTCTCCCTCCTGCTTTTATCAGCCTTACTTAAAAAAAAAAGAAAAAAAGAAAAAAACAAAACCACAGAAAGCTTTTACCCCCTACCATGTCCGTGGGCTCTGAGGCAGAGGGAGGTGGACAGGGATCTCTTCCCAACGAGGCTGAACACCCTGGAAGCCAACATCCTGTGGGGACAGAGCCAGAGGAGGAAAACTCAAGAGGAGAAAACAGGGAAGATGGAAAGGGGGACAGAGCACTGGGCCCTATTGCCTTCCCCTCCCTCCTCCCCAGGGAGCAAACACCCCAACACCAGCTCCCTCCCCTTACCTCAGCTTCCCCAGAGTGTGTGTGTGTCCCCTGGGATAAAGGCCAAACCACCCCCAAACTTTCCCCTAAACCCCAAAGGGAGCACGGAGCCAGTGGCCTCTCCTCATGGGGGGTTTGGCACCTGATGCAGCCCCCCCCCTCTGCACCCTCCCTGTACCCCAACTCCCCTCACGATGTCAGGCCCTGTACCCCCCCTCCCCTCATGGTGTCACCTCAGTGTGTCCCCCCAACTCCGTACCCCAATTCCCCTCACGGTGTCACTTCAGGCCCCGCCCACGGTGTCACCTCGGGCCCCTCCCCCCCCCCCCGTGTCCCCCCTCTCCTCACGGTGTCACCTCAGGCCCCCCCCTCCGTGTCCCCCCTCCCACGGTGTCACCTCAGGCCCCTCACCCCCCCTGTACCCCAACTCCCCTCATGGGGTCACCTCAGGCCCCTCACTCCCTCCCGTACCCCCTCCTCCCCTCATGGGCCCCACTCCCCCCCTACCCCCCCTCCCCTCACGGTGTCACCTCAGCCCCCCCCCCTGCACCTCCCCTCCCCACACGGTGTCACCTCAGGCCCTGTACCCCCCCTCTCCTCACGGTGTCACCTCAGGCCCTGTACCCCCCCTCTCCTCACGGTGTCACCTCAGGCCCTGTACCCCCCCTCTCCTCACGGTGTCACCTCAGGCCCTGTACCCCCCCCTCTCCTCACGGTGTCACCTCAGGCCCCTCACCCCCCCCTTCCCGAGGAGGCGGCGGCGGCGGCCACAGCGCTTCCCTTACATCCCCCCATCCCTTCCGTGCTTCCCCCCGGGGTTGCTGCAGGCGACGGGGCAGTTTTTTCCCTTCCCTCCCACCCTTTATTCCCCGACGACCTGGCGACCGTCCTCTACCCCGCCGTCGCCACCGGAAGGAGCCGCCCACCGGAAACGCGGGGCCAGCCGGGAGCTGCGGAGCACCGAGACGCCGCGGGGGCTGATGGGATACAGGAGGACTGCCTGCCTGCCTTCCCGCCTTCCCGCCTCTGCTTCCTCCGTTACCTCAGCCGCGGCCTGAGGGGAGGGAGCGGCGGGGCCGGGGATTCCCGGGGCTTTTGTTCCCCTCAAAATGAAGCTGACCACTCAGGCTTATTGCAAAATGGTGCTGCACGGAGCTAAATACCCGCACTGCGCCGTCAATGGGCTCTTGGTAGCCGAGAGGCCTGCGGGATCCTCCCGGAGGGAGCAGCCCGGGCCCTCCGCCCTTTTCGTGGATTGCATCCCCCTCTTTCACGGCACCCTGGCCCTGGCACCCATGCTGGAGGTGGCTCTGACGCTGGTAAGGACAGAAAGGGGGGAGTCTGAGGGGCCAGGGCCTGGGGAGGTCTGAGAGGGGGAATCGTAGGGTTGGAGGGGATATTGAAGGTTATCCAGGTTTGTTATCCAGGATTATCCGCGGCTCCCCGGCAAGGGGAAAAGGCTGTGGTTGGGGATCAGGCTGGGGAGGGGGTGGTGGGTGCTGGGTGGGGTTTGGAGTGGGCAGCACCGAGTCCTTGGGTTTCTCTGGGTAGGGGGAAAAGGATCATAGAATGACAGAATCATAGAATGACAGAATCATAGAATGATAGAATGGGCTGGGCTGGAAGGGACCTCAGTGCTCATCAAGTCCAACCCTTGATCCACTCCCCCTGTGGTTCCCAGCCCATGGCACTCAGTGCCACATCCAGGCTCTTTTTAAATATCTCCAGGGATGGAGAATCCACTGCTTCCCTGGGCAGCCCATTCCAATGGCTGATCACCCTCTCCATGAAGAAATTCTTTCTAATATCCAACCTAAACCTCCCCTGGCACAACTTCAGTCCATGCCCTCTTGTCTTGCTGATAGTTGCCTGGGAAAAGAGCCCAACCCCCCCCTGGCTCCAGCCTCCTTTCAGGGAGTTGTAGAGAGTGATGAGGTCTCCCCTGAGCCTCCTCTTCTCCAGGCTGAACACCCCCAGCTCCCTCAGCCTCTCCTCACAGGACTTGTGCTGGATCCCTTCACCAGCCTGGTTGCCCTCCTTTGGACCTGCTCCAGGACCTCAATCTCCTTCCTGAACTGAGGGGCCCAGAACTGGACACAGATAGCAAGCTATAAAATCATAGAATTTTCAAGGTTAAGATCATCCAGGTGCAACCCCCCTGCATGGGCAGGGACACTTCCCATTAGATTGCTCAGAGCCCCATCCAGCCTGGCCCTAAAACCTTCCAGGGATGGCTGGGGCTTCCACCACCTCTCTGGGCAGCCTGTGCCAGGGGCTCACCACCCTCATGCTGAAGAACTTCTTCCTGACTTCCAATCTACATCTCCCCTCCTCCAGTTTGAATCCATTCCCCCTCATCCTATCCCTACCTGACAGCCTCAAAAGTCCCTCCCCAGCTTTCCTGCAGCCCCTGCAGACACTGGAAGGCCACAATGAGCTCTCCTTGGAGCCTTCTCCTCTCCAGTCTGAATCACCCCAACTCTCTCAGTCTCTCCTCACCCTCTGATCATCCTCCTGGCCTTTCTCTGGACACTCTCCACCACCCCCATGTTTTCCAGGAGCTGCTCCAGAGAAGGTGCTGAGGGGATGGGGGAGGGTGCAGCAGCTCTGGGTGGGTTTGGAAGGGAACCCCCTCCTCCTCCCCCCCAAAAAACCCTCTCTGCTGTGGGGCTTTTGCTGGGGAAGCAGCAGGAAAGTGTCAGATTCCTTTCAGTGCACAGAAACTGCTCTTGGATTCATGGTTGTCCCTCAGGGGGAAGGTGCTCATTCCAAGAGCTTTTCCCAAGCTGAGGCACTTCACAGCAGCATCCGAAAAAAAAAAAAAAAAAAACCAAAAAACCACTGAACTATAGGCTTGGAAAAGCAGCAAATCCATGGGGGACATTCCCTTCCCTCTTTGTCACCAGGGCCAGGAGGGTGCCAGGATTTTTGTGTCCCTTCTCTCTGGTGGGAGAATCCCCAGAGAGGAGAGGGAGGGAGCAAAATGTGCTGGGGTTTTTTCTGGTTTTTTTTTCTAGGGTTGGTGCCAGTCTGGGGGTGAAGCTTCACTTTGTCAGCTTGGTGGTGGAGGTGCTGAAGTGGCAGCAGGGGTTTTTTGTTCAGCTCCAGGTTTTCTGTTGAAAGCCTTGGGCATTATTAGGAGGAGAAGATCCATCCCCTCTGGCTAGCTGGAAAAAAAAACCCAAATTCCCGAGGCTCCTGAACTCCTTGGTCTCAGCTCCACAGGCTGCTTCCTCAGGAATTCTTTATTTGTAGCTCAGCTGCAGTTTTCTCTCCTTGGGATGACACCAGGGCAACAGGGAGGGATTTTTTTTTTTTTTTTTTGGGAAGCCTGGCAGTGATTCCCTGCAGCCAGAAGCAGAAATTGACCAAATTTGTCAACCTGAAATTATTTCCCTCCCCTTTGGAACCACAAATATTTCCTTCTCCCTCTGGGAATGAGTGAGTGGAGGTTGTCAGGGAAGCAGAGGAGAACACATCTCCTGGCTCTGATGTTCCTGGGCATCCAGGCAGGATCAGGAGCTCTTCCCCAGGTAGGAGGGTGTTGAATTTGAGGTTTTTAGGGTCACTTGAAGCTGCAGGCTCAGATTATTAGGGAATAAACTCTTTTTGTTGCCACACCTGGAATCCCATCCCACATCTCCTGCCTCATGGAACCAAATGAGCCCCTGACCTCTTTCCTCTTGAGTTTTTTCATCATAAAATACATGGAAAATCAGAAAGCTTGGCATTTCCCACCTTCATGAGGACTTTTCCAAGACCTTTTGTGGTTTGTGGGAAGGTTTGGGGACCCCTGGGATACTTGGCAGCTTCAACCCAGGGTTGGAAAAGAGCCCCAGGGCTTTTCCTCTGGGTTTTTGCTTTTAAAAAGGCCAAAAATGTCACCGAGCCCCAGCGTGGCAGCTCTGAAAATTGGGTTTTCTTGCTGTGGAGTTGAAGACAGCATTCTTACCTCTTCCCCAGGTGGCTACTGAATAAACCAGGGGGACTACCAGGGCTAGAATTCCCATTTTTCTGGGCTGGAATTCCATTCTCATGTCCCACTTGGAGATTGTGGGCTTGAAACCCCATGCCAAAACCAGAGGGATTAAAGAATTCAGCTTCCCAGAGGGGTTGTTTGGGATTTTTTTGGTACCCCTGAGTTTTGTGGCTACCTGAGGTGGTTTTGCAAAGGTCCAAACCCAAACCCAAGCTGCACTTCCCCCTCCCAGGACCCTTCAAAGCCCCTGCAGCTCCTCTGACCCAGGGCAGGACAGGGGTGACACAGTTTGGTCCCCATTGTCCCCTTTGGAGGTGGCTGCAAGTATCTGGGGTGAAGTTCTGCTGGGGTGGAAACAATTTTAATTTCAAGCCTCCCCCTCTCTCCCCCTCCCTTTTTTTTTTTTTCTGTATTTTTGGTGACATTTTTCAATTGCCACTTCAGGAGCTGAGAGTTTAAAAATCATCTTTTTTCCCTTCTGCTTCTTTTTTACCAATTGTGCTAAAAATTGAAACCTAAGGGTCTCGTTTTGAAACGGGTGGGCTTCTTATTTTTAATTTTTTTAATGAGGATGATTAATTGGAGTGCCTGGGCTCTGCCTTTTAATGCCAACCTTTCAAACCACTGACAATTCCAACCCTCCAGAGGGGGTTGGGGCTGCCCCTCAGCTCCACCAGGGCCACCCAACCCTTGTTTTTTATTCCCTTGATGACACAAATCCCCATCACCCCCTTGCAGAGGGATTATTCACGTGGCTTTCCTGTTTGTTTAAGCACTCCAGGACTATAATTATTGCTGAAACCCAGATTGATTTCCCTCCCAGGATGCCACAGCTCAGCAGCAGGTATATTTTTGGACTCTATTTTAATAGAGCTGTTGAGTTTTTTTCTCTGCTGTGTGCCCTCTGGGGCCTGCAAAGGAAAATTCTAGCTGCTTGCCCCCCTCCTCTCTTTTTTGTGTTATTGCTGACTTGGTAGCCTCACTTTTAAGGAGAAACATCTATATTTATAATTTTTTTTTTCCCCAGCAGGAGGACTCTGAAACCAGCATAAAGCAGGGAGATAAAACTGCATTTAAAAAAAAAAAAAAAAAAATCAAACAAAAAACCCCACCAAAACTACAGAACTTTTTGTCCCTGTGTAAATCAAACGTTGTGACAATTGTATGAAAAATAAAAAACCTTGGCAGATGTTTCAGCTTTCCCATCCAGATGTTCAAGGGGGAGGAGCTGCCTGGGGCTGCCCCAAATCCTTATCTCATGGCTGGGTAGGGGGTTTTGGGGAGGGTTTAGTGTGGATGGAGAAGTTTGTCAAGGGTGGGGGATCCCCCCTGCCTGGTGGCTCAGTTGCCCAGGTGGTTGGTTGCCCTTGCAAGTGAATTCTCAAACCATTTTCTTGCCAAAAAGTCTCTTGGTAATAAAGTCGGGGGGGGGGGGGGGAGAAAAAAGAAAAAAAGCAGTAAACAAGACAACAGTAAACTGAGACAAGCCCTTGCTCCCTTAGGGTTTTATTTCCCACCCCAAATGTTTCATTTGGGTTCTCTGGTACCACCCAGGCCCTTGGGGGGGTGGAGGATCCCCCCAGCCTGGTGGCTCAGTTGCCCAGGTGGTTGGTTGCCCTTGCAAGTGAATTCTCAAACCATTTTCTTGCCCAAAAGTCTCTTGGTAATAAAATGGGGAAAAAAAAACAAAAACAAAGCAAAAAAAACCACAAAAAAACCCCCCAGTAAACAAGACAACAGTAAACTGAGACAAGCCCTTGCTCCCTTAGGGTTTTATTTTATTTTTTTTAATTTTATTTTTTTATTTCCCACTCCAAATGTTTCATTTGGGTTCTCTGGGGGGGCCTGCACATAAACATTTAAATTCAAAGCAGCAGCTGCCAAATAATGCTCGGGTGACATTTTATTGGCAGGGCAGACAGAACATTTCCTTAAGTTCTCTGGAGTTTCTTTGGGTTGTTTTTTTTCCTGTTTTATGTTTTTCTTCCCCTCCTGAACTGTTCCTCTTGCTTTCCCAGATTGATTCCTGGTGCAAAGAGCACAGCTATGTGATTGCTGGCTATTACCAAGCCAACGAGCGACTGAAAGATGCCAGGTCTGTTGGTTTTTTTGTGTTTTTTTTTGTTTTTCCTTCTGTTTGCTTTCTTCTGCTGTACTTTGGACTCTGCCAACCCAGCCCCACCATCACCTTTCTGCTGGCTGGCACCACTCCTCTGCTTCCCCCCCTTTGCTCAGCTGCAGGAACCTCAGGGATTTTTCCTGGAGTGGGTGCTGCAAAAGGACCCAACTGCTTTAATTACACTTCTCAAGGAAGTAGCCACCAAAATCTCTTGGTGCAGGGTGTGTGCTTGTCAACTGGGATGGAAACCTCTTGGAAAACCTTTTAGATTTTCACCTAATTCTTGCTAAACATCCTCAGTGCCTCTTGAGTTTTGCTGGAGTGTTTCCTGAGGGGGGAAAGGGAGACTCCTGAACTGGAAAATGATGGCAGGCAGGCACGGGTAGCACTTCCCATTTTCCCCAGGATTAATCATTTTTTTTCCTTGCTGTCTAACTCAAATTACCCAATAAGCAAGGAGGGGTCTCCCCCTGGAGCCACGAGGTAGTTTCAAGTAAATACATATATATATATCTCAGATATTTTCCCCCATTTGACAAATGCAGCATTGGGGCCAACGAGAGTACATTGCATTTAAAATAAAATAAATAGAAATTGTTTCTTTAAATCATTATATGCTGTCTCCCAATTATTTTTTATATATATCCCTCAGTCCTCAGCATGTTTTTTAATGGATCCTGCTGACCCCTGAGGTTCCCAGCAGGGCTGAGGGAATGATTTGTCCTTTCCTAACAAGGGGAAGAAAGCTGCTGGGGCCCTTTCAGATGAGCAGATCACAGTTTGCCTGTTGTTTTTGAGATCTGAAAGAATATCACAGGCCTGGCTGTGGTTTTAAACTCCACTTTTCTTCCTGAAGATCACCTGGGGATGCTCACCTTTGAGGAGGGGTCTCCTTGAAAAGCTGGGGGGGGGGGATTTTGGTGGGGAAACTGAGGAGCTGGTGAGGAACGAGCTCAACATCTTCCCAAGTACCACTTCCTGATAGAGAAAACCTCTTTGCAAGGCTCCATTTTCCCCATCTTCTCCCTGCTGAGGTGGCCCCTTAGTACCACAGATGTCAGGAAACACATTCAGAGAGGGAAAAACAAGTTCCCCCTAAAATTCCATCTGCATTTTGCCTTTCCAACCCCCCTGGCAGAGCAGGGCAGGGCAGGGCAGGTGCACTGGAGAGGGGAGCTGGGTTTTTCCTTGGCCTCCTGACTTCCATCCCCTGTCAGACCAGCTGCCTGGTTCCTGGTTCTCAGGGTCTTTCCTGCTGGTTTCAGCCAGGCTGTCCCCCTTCACCCCCCCCAATTCCCTCTCCCTTCTCTTGCAGCCCCAACCAAGTGGCAGAGAAGGTGGCTTCCAGGATTGCAGAGGGCTTCAACGACACAGCCCTCATCATGGTGAGTTCTTTCACTCCTCCCCTTTCTGAGGGGTTAAAAGTCAGGAACCTGGTGTTGGGCTTGCCCCTGAAATTCTCTTCTCTGGATGCTTGAAAGGAAAAAGAACTTTTTTTCCTCTCTCCCTTCCACCACTCTGGGGATGAGATGCTCCTTAAGAAGTCAGCAGAGCCTGTGCTGAGCTGCCTGCCAGCTGAGAGGCAGTGGAGCCCTTCTCTGCTTGCAAAGCCTGAGCACAGGCCACGTGTTCCTGGCTTCACACCCCCTCGGGGACTTCAACTCCTCTCTGGTTTGCAGCAAATCATTCCTCACCTCCTTGCTGCACTGACAGTGGCAATTTCAAGGTGTCAGTTCAGCTCCTTTGGAGGCAGAAGAGTGGATGAGTTAGTCTCAGGTGCCCTGGTGGTAAAAAAAATGATTTTTTTTTTTCTTTTAATGAATTTCCTCTCATCCTTGGGGTCTTGGGAGGAGGAGGAGGAAGCTGAGGCAGGGTTTTTCTGCAGGTTGATAACACCAGGTTCACCATGGAGTGCACTGAGCCAGCCATTCACGTCTACGAGCTCCAGGAGAACAAGTGGAGGTGCAAGGACCCTCACGTGTGAGTGAGCTCCAGACTTCCCTCATCTTTATTGCGGGCAAAACTTCGGGGCTGAGTGACACTGAGAGCAGTGTCCAACTTTTAAAAGTGTTTATTTTGCTGTCCTGAGGGAGAACAGCTGGTGGGGTGACCACGCTTGCAGAGAACTCCTCTCCTTTTCCAGAGTGCAGGGAGGTGGTGGAGCTTTTCTTTGCTCATTGCTATTTCTTTCTGGTTTATTTGTTGTTTTTTTTTTTCTTTACATCCTAGTGATTTTTGTGAAGATTGGACTGAAGCCCAGAGGATTGCTGCATCTCTCTTGGACAGCAAGTCCTACGAGACACTGGTAGATTTTGATAATCACCTGGATGACATCAGGAATGACTGGACCAACCCAGAGATCAACAAAGCTGTTCTGCACCTCTGTTAGAGGAGTTGCTCCTGACTAACTTGTACAGGCATTCCTACTCTGTAATGAAGAGAGAGGAAAAAAAAAAAAAAAAAAAGGCTATTTTTGAATGTAAATAGAATAATATTCAGTAGTGTGGAAACCTGACTGATTAAACAAGGAGTGGCATGTCCCAGAGCAGGGTGTGGGCTCCATCAGCTGCTGAATCCTTTCTGAGAGATCCCTTGGAAGAACTACAAACAGTTCCAGCCTCAGGGAGGCTTTCCCACTTGTCAGCAACATTCCTTCCAGACCAGAACTCCTCCTGCTTGTCCCTGCTGCTCGTGTTCCATAGTTCTGGTTAAGCTTTTCTGATCTTTCAGGTTACTTTTTTAATGGTTTATGGAAATACCTTTTTGGGGGGGGAAAAAAAAATGAGTCTTGTTCCCAGAGGAGAGAAATTTGAAGGTGATAAGACAAAAAATATAAAGGTTAACAGTTTCTTTTGGCCTGCTTTGGGAATGTCATTGTGTCATCACAGTGACATGTGAGGGGAAGATGTCCCATCCTCCCCTGTCACCTCTTCTGCAGTGGTTTGTCAAATGCTGTGGTGATTCCTGCTCTCTCTGAGCACCAAACCACAGCTGGCTGTGTTACATCCAAGGTCAGCAGAGGGGTGTTCACCTCCTGACTTGTAAAAAGGAACCTCAAGTGCACCACTGAGTTGGAATGACAGAAAAACGTTTTGAGTACCCAAAATAAGAGCGAGAGAACTCCATTTCACACAGTCTGCTGGGGGTTTATAACCATTTTTGTCAGGTTCAAGCAGTGTCCTTGGCTCCCTCCAAGCTGAAAGCAAGCAGCCTGAGTGTGCTAAATCAAGGAGCCTGGGTACAGGTTTCAGCTTCTCTCTTTCTAATGAGTATTTGTTTCTAAGAATAAGTTTTCCAGGCAGTCAAGCTCTCTGTCTGTTCTTTTCAAGTCTTGTTGCCCCAGTCCTCCCAGTTGTTAGCCCAGCTGTAGCTAAACATAACCTCAGCCTCCCTGGATTTCCTCCCCTTCCTACCCAAAAATGGTTTTCCAAGGAAGATCCTCTCTCCAAGGTCCTTATTTTAGAGCTTCAGGGATGAGTTTCTCTCTTGGGCTACCTCTGCTTCTGTTTAGTAAGCACCAGTTTTCCTCCTGCTCTTGGGGAGAGATGGGCAAAGGCTTAAAATCCCAGTTGGAAGCAGTAAATGGCACCAGTAGCTCCAGTCAGGTCCTGCTGTGGACAGAAGGCTTTGACACTGAGTTTTGAGCTTTTTTCTAAGTGTGAGACTTGCAGGAAGGGAAAAGTATTCTCACTTGTTGAAACAAAAACAAAAAAAAAATCCAAATATCTAACTCGGGAGCAGGGAGAGAAACTGAGGGTTGTCTGAGGGCAGAGCTCTGGGGTTAGCTGTGAGCAGGAGGTGCTCCATGCCCTGAGGCACAGGAAGAAAAGGGGTTTCTTTCTCACTGGGTGTCACTCCAGCTTGGATCCTAAATATTCCAACCCAGGCTGAGCTCTCCTTGGACCCCCAGCACCCCAAGACAAAGCAAAATGGGTCTCCTCACTCTGGAAGCTGATGGAAACCCAAGCCCTGAGACACACTGCTGGAGGCAAAGCAGCTTTGAAGGCTTTATCTTTCCCTTTTTTGTGGGTTGGTTTGGGTTTTGTTTTTTTTTTCAGTCTTCTCTTTGCTCTTCAAAGAGATCCTTTGAATCTTTTACCACCAGTGGAAGCCCAGGGCTGGCTGGCAAGGAAAAGGACAAGCTCTGGGGTGCTCAGCTCTTATCTCACCTGGGCTGGTTGCTTTAAGGTTGGACTCAAAAAGGCAACAGTTTCCTGCAGCCGGGCTGGGGAAAGAATGAGGAACACGAGGCTGTGTTCCCCCTTCCTGCTGATGTCACAGAATGACAGAATGTTAGGGCTTGGAAGGGACCTGGAAAGATCAAGTCCAAAACCCCCAAAGCAACCTTTGCAGGAGCAAATCCCCTGCTGCCCTGGATCCATCAGAGGAACTCAAGGTAACTCCTTTAAATTTAAGTTCATTTAAACTCCTTTTAACTCCTTCTGGGGAAGGCATTCGAGTTTCTGCCACTGAAGCTGGGCGGATGCCCCTGGGGATGGGGGTCCTGCTCTCTTATTAGCAATTCCTGATAGACAGGATTAATTAGCCCCCCTTTTCAGCCAGACCTGGAGATTTGAGGTGTGCCAGCCCAGCCATTCAGCTCCTACCTCCTTTGCCTCAACTGGAGGCCCTCAAACCCTGAGAAAACAAAAACTGATGCTCACAGGGGGTTCTCATTTTCCACTCCCAAGCTTTAAAATCTCAGAGCAGTGACAACCAAAGCCTGAAGACACCAGGAGTGGGTTTCTGAGCAGCAGCAGCACCCGGTGCTGGGGTGTTTTGCTCTGAATCCTTTGGTCCGGAGCCCCTGCTCTCCCTTCCAGCATCACCTGGGGTTGAAATTTGGGATCAGGGTGAGGCAAGAGCCAGGATGCCAGCTCCAGCCATGCCCCAGGCTCCAGGTGCAGATCCAACAGAGAATCCCAGGAGGCAGCAGGGAGTTTGGGGAATGTTTTTCCCCCAGAAATGAGAGATGCTTTGGTGTTCCCAGGGGAATGGGTGGCAGGTTGGGGCTGGGGGCAGCCTGGGAATGGTCTCAGCTCCTCCTGGCTCCTGTGGTGTCAGGGGTGGGATGAGCAGATGGGTGGCAGAGGTGGCTTTGTCACCCAGGGGTGTCCCTGGGCAGCTGGTGATGCTCACCCAGTGAGTTCCTGGGAGCTCACTGCTGCTGGGTTTCCTTTCATTCCACGAGTGAAGAACCGTGGAATGATTTGGGTCGGAAGGGACCTTAAAGCTCACCCAGATCCCACCCTCCCCAGCTTGCACAAGGCTTCATCCAACCTCAACTTCCAGGGTTGGGGCACAACAACCTCCCTGGGCAGCCCCTGTCCTCTTCCCAGCCTCACGGGGAGGAAAGCAGTGAAGCAGTCAGTGTTCCTGCCGGAGGGGTTGGGTTTTTTTTCCCTTCCTTCCCAGCTGAGCTGCTTGCTGGGACCTTCCCCAGCCCCCGTCAGGCTGCAAACCTGAAAAAAAATCTGGAAGCTGCTGCTGGGAAGGAGGAACCCCAGGCTCTTCCTTTGCCACAGCTGGAGCTGGGAGCAGCCAGATGTGCAGAGCCCAGCCTGGCTCTGCCCAGCATCACCCTGGGAGGTGACTTTCTCCCTGCCACCAAAATTTTCTCCTCCCTCCCAGCAGAGGTGACAGTGAGGGATGCAGGAAGCAAACCCCGGCTCCTTGGCCGGTGGCCTAATCGCTGCTCTCTGCTGCTATTTGTGAAGGAGCTGGAGATGCTGGGGTGGGGAGGGGAAGGCGGAGGCTGCTGCTAATGGAGGAGGCTGTTAGCAGCTTGGACTTGTGGCTGCCTGCAGCTTGGGAAGTGTTCCCCAGGGAAAGGCTCCCGGCGTGCTCCTTCCCCACCTTCTCCTTTGGGTTTTGCTTTGGGTGGCCCAGCCTGATTGCTGGGGTTTGGACCCAGCTGGGCCAGAGACGGGCCAGACCCCTGCTTTTTCTTCCTTCCCACCCTACCCACACCCTTATTCCCAACTCCAAGATCTCACCACCTCCTCCTGCTCTGCCCAATCCTGGTTCTGTTTCACCGCAGCCATTTCTCTGCGCCGACCGAGATGCTGAGGACTCCGTCGATTTGGTTGGTTTGGTTGGTTGGTTGGTTGTTGGGGGTTTTTTTTAAACTTTTTTTTAATTTTTTTTTTCACCCAGCCCTCTCATCCCAAAGCACACCCTGGCTGCTTGTTTCCCTCTGCTTTCACAACCCTCTCCTCCCCGTGGAAGGCAGCAGAGGAGGGGTTGGAGGGGAGGCAAGCAGGGGGTTCCCGATCCAACGGGACTTTTCCTGCTCAACCCAGGAGCTTTGCAAATCCATCAGAGCTGGGATGAGGGAGGCAGGGAACGCTGCTCTTAAATATCCCCAGGAGATGAACTGGGAGTAACTGGTGACTCCTTGAGTGCTTCCAGGCAGCCGTGGCAGCACTTTAGTTGGATGCAAGCAGGACCGATGCCAGGGATGGCCCGGGCAGCATCAGCCCCGCGGGGGCCACGAGAAACCATTCAGCCCTTCCTAGAAATGCTCTCTGGGGCTTAAAAAATGGACCTAATTGAAAAAAAAAAAAAAATAAATATAATAATACACTGAGGTTGCAGCAGGGGATAAAAGGGAAAGCTGGGCCCAGATTAACCCGGAGCTCAGCGAGCTGAGACACGCGGCCAGGTCCCGAAGCCAATTCCCAGCAGAATCCATGCCCGGCAGGGAGGAGGTTTGCTCTGGATGCAGGTCTGGTGGTGGGAGAGCCCCTGCAGGCTCCTCTTTTGTGCTCAGGTATGTGCTGCTTTCCCTCTTTGCCTCCCACCCCTCTCCATGGCAGCTCCAGGCTCGCTCCTCAGGGCTCCTGCCATGTCCCACTTGGATTATTTTATTTTTTTTTTTCTTTCTGGGGGCGTTTTGCTGCCTGCAAACAGTTCCTGCTGGGGATTGGGGTCGATGGGGCTGCCAAGAGCTTGTGTTCGGGGAATGCTGAAGCTGCTCCAGTTTCCCCACAGCCTGCAAATTCAGCTGCCATCCCCCTGCCTTCCCACGCCTGGCATCCCCGCCGGGTACCTCTCTCCTGCCCTGGATATCTCTGAGTTTCTCCCTTCTCCAGGAGAGCTTTGGGTTGGGCTTGTTGGGTTGTTTGTTTTGTTTTTTTTTTTCTCACCCCCTCGCAGCGTTTTGTTGTCACCTCCAGTCCCTCAGCAAGTCCCAGGCACCATCCCTGCAGCCCCTTTCCGAGGGGATTGATTTCTGAGCCAGGCTGGGACCAACCTTTCCCTGAACCCCAGGAGATGTGGAGCAGGAGCAGGGAGCAGGAGTGACCCGGTTGCTCCCTTAGCACAGAGCCAGGGTGACATGTCACCTGCCTCTTAGCAGACTCTGGGACATCCTGACCCAGAAAGCTGCTTCCCCTCCCTCCTTTCTCAACGGGGCCCAGCTGGGGTTTGCAGGAGCAGCTCTGCTCCACCAAAGTTTGCTTTGTGGGCACACAAAACACATCCCTCCCTTTCTCTGGGCTTCTTTGGGCACCCAGGAAGCCACCGGTTCCCCCTTCCCTTCCCCTCCCAGTGGAATCCCATGGCTGCACTCCAGCCTTGTCCCCTCTTTGGTGGCTCAGCCCCTTCCACCCCCCTGCTCTGTGCCAGGGCAGGATGGGGCCAATGGGTTGGGGAGTGCTGAGCCCAGGGAGAGGAGCAGCTTGGCTACCAAAAGGTCGTGGCCACAACTGGAAAGGGGTCCCTAGCCAGGCCTGAGTGCCTGGGCTAGAGGGATGTCCTGCTTTGGGCCAGGATAAAGGGGATTTTTCTGCCTTGTCCTTTTGCTTTCAGCTCAGTCACTTGTAGGTGGTTGGAAGCAAAAGGACAAGACAGAAAAATCACTTTTTTCCTGGTTTAATTGCTGGGTCAGTGTTAAATTGTGACATGGGAGAAATCCTCACCCAGAGCTCAGCCAGCTCCATACCCACCCACCCAGGAAGTTTTAGGAGCCCACCTTCTCCTCACCCCTGACTTTTGGGGGGTTTGGCAGCTGCTGTGGAGCTCCTGGGAATGCCCCAGAGTGCAGGGAAGCTGCCTGAGTGTCTCCTGGTTCCCAAGGAAACGGGATGTCTGATCCATGGGGCTGCTCCCATCCTCAGGACCCAGCCCACCACTGGTTTTTTGGGGGGTTTTTTTGTTTTTTTTTTTTAACTGAAGGAGCTCCAAGCTGGACCCAGCCCCCTGGAGGTGACCAACCTTTACCCCATGGACTTTCCTGAGGGTGTCCTGGCAGGGACAGGATGCAGGGGGGGTTTTGTGTTTGTGTTTGTGCCTCTCAGGTGTCCCCACACCACCTGGAACCCTCCGCAGCCCCCAGAGCTGCCCCCAGCAGGTGATGGTTGGGTGGTTTTGTCTCCCTGCCTCAGTTTTAGCTCAGTTTTAGCAAATTCCAGCCTTTTGGGGTTGTTTCAGCAAACAAGTAGTTTTGGGAAGGTGGTAGCACAGGTGGAGGGGGAGATTGCTGCAGCTTGGGCTGGGTTTGTGCTGAAGGGGAGGGTGGGATTGGATCCAGAAGGCCCAAGCTTGCCAGGCCCTGCCTCACTCCTCGTCCTCTTGAGCTTTTGTGGCTGAAAAAGGAAAGGATAAAAAAAAAAAACCAAATCCAGCCACACGAAGCAGTTAATTCCCCTGTTTCTCTGGGGCAGAACTGGAAGCAGGGATTGCAAACATCTCTGGGGGCTGCAGCTTTCCCCCCCCCCCCTTCCCTGCCTTCCCCTTGAGCTTTGCAAATAACTCCCTGAGCTGAGAAAGGAAGAGAAAATCCACCTTTTCCACAGCCAATTTATTCTGGTTTTTTTTGTTTCCCCCAGGCCAGCAGGGAGCAGAGCAACCCCACCCTTCTCCCTCTTCCTCACTCCCCATTTTCCCCATCCCTAAACCTCAGGATTTTCCCAATGGGTCCTGACAGGGTCCTGCCCCCCCCCCCTCCCTCCCCCTTTGCTCGCCATTCTAGCCACTCGGTAGCCCCCCCGCCCCACGCAGGGGCTGAGCATCCCCCACACCCCCCCCTTGCCACGAGTGTCCGGGGTTGGGGTGGGAATCCAGCCAGGAAGAGGCTGGAAAGAGCTTGGAAAATCCCCGAGGAGTCACTGCCCCTCACCCCCATGGGGCTTTGCCCGGCTGCACATTTCCCAAGAAAGGGATTTTTTTTTTCCTTTTTTTCCTTTTTTTTTTTTCTTTCTTTTTCTTTTTTTCTTCTTTTTTTCTTTTCTTTCTTTTTCTTTTTTCTTCTTTTTTTTTTTCTTTTTTTCTTTTTTTTTCTTTTTTTTCTTTTTTTTCTTTTTTTTTCTTTTTATTTTTCTTTTTTTATTATTTTTTTTTTCTTTTTTTTCTTTTTTTTCTTTTTTTTCTTTTTTTTCTTTTTTTCTTTTTTTTATTTTTCTTTTTCTTTTTTATTATTTATTTTTATTTTTATTTTTCCTTTTTTTTCTTTTTTTTCTTTTTTTTCTCTTTTTTCTTTTTTTTTCTTTTTTTTATTATTTATTTTTATTTTTATTTTTCCTTTTTTCTTTTTTTTCTTTTTTTTTCTTTTTTCTTTTTTTTCTTTTTTTTCTTTTTTTTATTATTTATTTTTATTTTTATTTTTCCTTTTTTTTCTTTTTTCTTTTTTTTTTCTTTTTTCTTTTTTTCTTTTTTTTTCTTTTTTTTATTATTTATTTTTATTTTTCCTTTTTTTTCTTTTTTTTCTTTTTTTTTTCTCTTTTTTCTTTTTTTTTCTTTTTTTTTATTATTTATTTTTATTTTTATTTTTCCTTTTTTTTTTTTTTTTTTTTTTCCCCGGCCTGATTTTTATCCCCAAGGGAATCCCCCCAGCCCAAAGCTCTCCGGATGTTTCAGCCCTGAGCCCCCTGGGGGGGGGAAGGCAGCAGGAAAGCCGGGATGAAATTCCCAACCCAGCTCCTATCCCGAAAAGTTCCTCCTGAAACTCAGCGCCTTCAAAAAGAAAAGCAAAACTGTCCTGACATCACCCCTGGGGTTTTTTGTTTCCTGTTCTGGCTGGACACTTAAAAAAAAAAATAATAAAAAAATTAGTGTTAATAATAAATATATTTAAAATAAATAATATATTAAAATATATAAAAAATAAATATATTAAAATAAACAATGTATTAAAATATATAAAAATAAATATATTAAAAATAAATATGTTAAAATATACATAAAAATAAATATATTAAAATAAACAATATATTAAAATATATAAAAATAAATATATTAAAAATAAATTATATGTTAAAATATATATAAATATATTAAAAATAAATATTAAATTAAAATATATAAAAATTAACATTAAAAATAAATAATATATTAAAATATACATAAAACAAATATATTAAAAAAATAAATACTATGTTAAAATATATATAAATAAATATATTAAATACGTAATATATTAAAATATACAAACAAATAAATATATATAAATATATTATATATATATAATATATATTATATATATTATATATATAATATATATATTATATATATTAATATATATATTATATATATATTATAAATAAATATAAATAAATATATAAATATATATTTATTTATATATACATAAATAAATATATATATTTATTTATATATATACATAAATAAATATATAAAAATATATATAAATTAAAAAAATAATATATTAAAATATAAGAAATATAAATATATTAAAAATTAAATAATAAAATATAAATAAATATAAGTATGTAATAAATATAATAACTATAATAAATTGAATAAATATAAATTTAAAATTAATTTTTTTTTAATTTCTTTTTTTTCCTTACACCTCCAGGTCGGTTCCTCTTCCTCCCGCAGGTCTGAGGCTGCTCCCTGGCAGAGGATGAGAGCATGGGGCTCAGGTTCTCCTGCCTGAAAGGTGAGAGCTGCTGCCAGAGGGGAAACTGAGGCAGGGACCCCCAGCCCCTCCCCCAACGCACCCCTTCCCCTCCTTGGCTGTTATTGCCCCCTCGCTTTATGGCAGGGTTTTATCATCCTTAATTAAAAAGAGATTAAAAGTCTCCGGGTCTGCCCTTTCCCCCCAGGGAGATTGATTTTTTATTTATTTTATTTTATTTTATTTTATTTTATTTTATTTTATTTTATTTTATTTTATTTTATTTTAATTTTTTAATTTTTTAATTTATTTTATTTTATTTTATTTTTAATTTTTATTTTATTTTTATTTTTTTTTTTATTTTTAATTTTTTTTGAAGCCTCCCCGGTTGCTGCCAGCACCACATGGGGGTTGGATTTTTTTTTTTTGATTTTTTTTTTTTTTTTTTTTTCACGGGGCTGCAAACGCCCCCAACCCCCTGAATGAGGTGTGGGGGGGAGGGGATTCTCTGGTGGCTCGTAAAGGGTTGAGTGGCACAGGGATATGGGGGGAGGCAAATCTTCTTTTTCCCCCTTTTATTTTATTATACTTTATTTCACTTTATTTTACTTTATTTTACTTTATTTTACTTTACTTTATCTTATTTTATTTTCCTTTTTTTTACTTTATTTTATCTTATTTTACTTTATTTTTTATTTTACATTATTTTATTTTACTTTATTTTACTTCATTTTTACTTTTATTTTACTTTATTTTACTTTATTTTTTAATTTTATTTTACTTTTTAAACTTTTTTACTTTATTGTATTTTACTTTATTTTTTATTTTACATTATTTTATTTTACTTTATTTTACTTTATTTTACTTTATTTTACTTCATTTTTTTACTTTATTTTACTTTATTTTATTTTACTTTATTTTATTTCATCTTTACACTTTATTTTACTTTATTTTACTTTATTTTATTTCATTTTTAAACTTTATTTTACTTTATTTTACTTTATTTTATTTCATTTTTAAACTTTATTTTACTTTATATTTTTATTTTATTGTATTTTATTTTATTTTACTATTTTATTTTATTTTATTTTACTTATTTTTTTATTTTATTTTATTTCACTTTATTTTTTAATTTTATTTTATTTTATTTTATTTTTTTATTTTATTTTATTTCACTTTTATTTTATTTTATTTTATTTTACTTTATTATTTTATTTTATTTTATTTTATTTTTTTTTTTATTTTATTTTACTTTATTTTTTAATTTTATTTCATTTTACTTTCTTTTATTTTACTTCATTTTTTAACTTTATTTCCCCCTTTTTTTCCCCCCTTTTTTTTTTTTTTTTTTTTCCCCTTTTTTTCCCCCAGGTCTCAAAACCTACGTCAGCAGCCGCCATGGGGATTCCCGCCCCCCCTCGGTCACCCCCCCCCTGAGGCCCTCCCTGGGTGACAGCCACCGCCTGCACGTGCCGGCCATCATTGTCACCCCCCCCAGCCCCACGGGGGGCACCACCTGCCCGCGCCAGGACGAGGAGATCGCTGCGCCCCGCTGAGCGACACGGGGGGACACGGGGGGGGGACACGGGGGGGGGGACACGGGGAGGGGACACGGGGGGGGGACACGGGGGGGACATCTGATGAGGCCACCGCGAGGCAGCCCCCAGGGGACACACGGGACAGGCCCCACCCCCCCGGCTGAATAAATCCCAAAAAAAGCAGGAGAGAGCCCCAGGGAATGGGATGGGATGGGATGGGATGGGATGGGATGGAGGGGATCCCTGGGGACATTATCCCTGGGGTGACATCATCCCTGGGGTGACATCATCCCTGAGGTGACATTATCCCTGACGTGACATTAACCCTGGTGACACTATCCCTGGTGACATTAACCCTGGTGACATTATCCCTGAGGTGACATTATCCCTGGGGACACCATCCCTGGGGTGACATTATCCCTGGGGACACCATCCCTCGTGACATTGTCCCTGGGGACACTATCCTGGGGTGACACCATCCCTGAGGTGACATTATCCCTGAGGTGACATTAACCCTGGTGACACCATCCCTGGGGTGACACTATCCCTGGTGACATTAACCCTGGTGACATTAACCCTGGTGACATTATCCCTGAGGTGACATTATCCCTGGGGACACCATCCCTGGGGTGACATTAACCCTGGTGACACCATCCCTGAGGTGACACTATCCCTGGTGACACTATCCCTGGTGACATTAACCCTGGTGACACTATCCCTGGTGACACTATCCCTGGTGACATTAACCCTGGTGACACCATCCCTGAGGTGACACTATCCCTGGTGACACTATCCCTGGTGACATTAACCCTGGTGACACTATCCCTGGTGACACTATCCCTGGTGACATTAACCCTGGTGACACTATCCCTGGTGACACTATCCCTGGTGACATTAACCCTGGTGACACTAGCCCTGGTGACACTAGCCCTGGTGACACTATCCCTGGTGACATTAACCCTGGTGACACTAGCCCTGGTGACACTATCCCTGGTGACATTATCCCTGAGGTGACCCCGCCCCCCGGTCCCTTCCCGTCCGCCAGGGGGCGCCAGCACCGCTCCCCCCCAACCCGGGCGAGGGGGCGGGGCTACGGCTGCCCGGCAACAAGTGCTGAGCGCTGATTGGTGGAGAGCACTCCGGGACGCGTCGTGATTGGTCCCTCCGTGGCCGACCCCCGCCGGGTTTGGCCCTGCATGGCGGCGCGAACGGAACAGCCAATCAGAGAGGGGAGCGCCATGGGAACCAATGGCGGGAGAGAGCCTCTCTGCGTACAACCAATCAGAGTGCTCCGAGCCGCCGCAGGCCCCGCCCCCAAGCGGAGGGCGCCAAAACGGTGCTCGGAGGGGCGGGCGGTGGGCGGGGCTTCCCCCGGCTCAGCCAATAGGAGAGGAGGGGATCGGTTCCGGTCCCGGTGCGGTCCCGGTGCCGGTTCGGTGCCATGGAGCCGGCTGAGGCGGAGTTCCTGGCCGAGAAGGAGCTGGTGACGATCGTGCCCAACTTCAGCCTCGACCGCATCCACCTCATCGGGGTCCGTGGGGCCGGGAACGGGGGGGTTCGGGGACACGGCCCGGGGGGGTTCGGGGACACGGTCCGGGGGGGGGTTCGGGGACACGGTCCGGGGGGGGTCGGGGACACGGCCCGGGGGGGTTCGGGGACACGGTCCGGGGGGGGTTCGGGGACACGGCCCGGGGGGGTTCGGGGGCGGGGGCTCGGGGGGTTCGGGGACAGAGGCTGGAGGGGTTCGGGGACACTGCCCGGGAGGTTCGGGGACATGGCTCGGGGGGGGTTCGGGGACACGGTCCAGGGTGTTCGGATATAGGGGCTGAAGGCTTCGGGGACACGGTCCGGGTGGGGTTCGGGGACAGGAGCTCGAGAGGTTCGGGGACACTGTCCGGGGAGTTTGGGGACACGGGGGGTTCGGGGACACTGCCCGGGTGGGCTTCAGGGACACGGCTCAGGGGGGTTCGGGGTCAGGGGCTGGGGGGGTTTGGGGTGACAGTCTGGGGGGGTTCGGGGTGACAGTCTGGGGAGGTTCGGGGTCACGGCTCAGGGGGTTCGGACACAGGGTCGGTGGGGGGGTTTGGGGTGACAGTCTGGGGGGGCTCGGGGTGACAGTCTGGGGGGGTTTGGGGTCACGGTCCAGGGGGTTCGGACACAGGGTCGGTGGGGGGGTTCGGGGTCGGTTTCCAGGGTGATTTTTGGTGGTAGTTTCAGTGCAATGCTTTGTTGGGAAGGTTTGGTGTGAGTGCTGAAGGGAGAGGAGGAGGAGGAGGAAAAACCCGAGAGGAAGAACGATGGGAATCCGGAGGGAAAAAAAAAAAAAAAATTCAGATTCCCTAAAAATCCCCCCGGGAATTTCCAGCATCTGGGGGATACCAGATGAGGATGGTGGAACCTGAGCTTTTTTCTGCTGCTTTATGCTCCCTTTGGAATTCTCTCCCAGGGGGATTTGGGTCCTTTCAACCCCGGTTTGCCCGTGGAGGTTCCCCTCTGGCTGGCCATCAACCTGAAGCAGAGGCAGAAGTGTCGGCTGATCCCTCCGGAATGGATGGATGTGGGTAAGGAGCTGAGCCCCAGCCTGGGGGGAGCAGTGGGAACACACAATCAGAGGGGGCTTGGGGGTTTTTTGGGCAAGATTTTGGCTGGAAGCCTTTATATGGAGAGGAGGTGATGGGATCTGCCCCCTCCAGTCAAGTGTTGAGATAAAAAAAGGGTTAAATCATAGAATCATAGATTTGGGTGGGTTGGAAGGGACCTCAGAGATGAAGTCCAACCCTTGATCCATTCCCCCTGTGGTTCCCAGCCCATGGCACTCAGTGCCACATCCAGGCTCTTGTTAAATATCTCCAGGGATGGAGAATCCACTGCTTCCCTGGGCAGCCCATTCCAATGTCTGATCACCCTCTCCGTGAAGAAATTCTTTCTAATATCCAACCTAAACCTCCCCTGGCGCAACTTGAGACCATGCCCTCTTGTCTTGCTGATAGTTTTCTGGGAAAAGAGCCCAACCCCCCCCTGGCTCCAGCCTCCTTTCAGGGAGTTGTAGAGAGCGATGAGGTCTCCCCTGAGCCTCCTCTTCTCCAGGCTGAACACCCCCAGCTCCCTCAGCCTCTCCTCACAGGACTTGTGCTGGATCCCTTCACCAGCCTGGTTGCCCTCCTTTGGACCTGCTCCAGGACCTCATCTCCTTCCTGAAACTGAGGGGCCCAGAACTGGACACAGGACTCGAGCTGTGGCCTCCCCAGGGCTGAGTACAGGGGCAGAATCCCTTCCCTGGACCTGCTGGCCACGCTGTTCCTGATCCAGGCCAGGATGCCACTGGCCTTCTTGGCCACCTGGGCACACTGCTGGCTCCTGTTCAGCTTCCTGGCAATCCAGACTCCCAGGTCCCTTTCTGTCACTCTGTGCCCAGCCTGGAGCTCCCCATGGGGTTGTTGTGTTGAACCTCATCCCATTGGGATCAGCCCAACTCTCCAGAGGTTTTGTCACCTCAAGGTGGCACTGGGTGAGGAAGGGAAACCTCCCACAACATCCATCCCTCTATTTCTGTCCAGGAAAACATTGCCCTAGGGGGTTGGTCTCCAAAACCAGGATCCTGCCACTCCCCTTTGTCCCCTGTAGGGAAAATGGGGACAAAAAGGGGACAGGGACAGAGCTGTGAGGAAGGGGAGGTCTGCACCAAACCTCTGCTTCATCCCTCCCAGGCCACAGAGATTTCAGCAGTGCTTTGGGGGTGAAAGCCCCATCATCACCTGAGAGGTTCAGGGAGCAACCTCCTGGTTGATGGCCCCGTCCCCACCCTCCTCTAAAACATTTTTATTTATTATAATTCCACATGAATTGAGTCAATCCTGGAGAAACACCCCCAGGTATCAAACTTCCTGGGAGCACTGGTGGTCTGCCAGGATCTGGGAATCACTCTGGGTTGGTTTTAGTGGGGTTTGGGGGGTTTTGTTTTATTTTTGTGGGTTTTTTTTTTTTAGAAAAACTGGAGGAAATCCGAGACCAGGAGAGGAAAGAAGCCACCTTCACCCCCATGCCCAGTCCCTACTACATGGAGCTCACAAAGCTGCTCTTAAACTAGTAAGTAGGAAGAAAAAAAAAAAAGAAAGAAAAGGACTCAAGGACCTCCTTGAGTCAAAAAGTTGGGTTTGGTTTTTTTTTTTTTTCTCTGCCTTGGCCCTGGGAGCATTCCTGGGCCAATAAAGTACCTCCCCCACCAAAAAAATTTAAAAAAAAAAAAAAGAAAAAAAAAAGTGTGTATATATATATATATATATATATAAAAAATATATACCTATAAATCTCAGCAGCAGAAGGCCCAGGCTGGATTTTAATGTCAAAGTGCAGGTTTTGTGCCTCCCAAAAGATTAAAAACAAAAAAAGAAAAAAAAGTGTGTATGTATATATTAAAAATATATAAATACAAAAAATATATAATTATATCTATAAATCTCAGCAGCAGAAGGCCCAGGCTGGATTTTAAGGTCAAGGTGCAGGTTTTGTGCCCCCCAAAAAGTTAAAAAAGAAAAAAGTGTGTATATATATATATTAAAAATATATAAATATATCTATAAGTCTCAGCAGCAGAAGGCCCAGGCTGGATTTTATGGTCAAGGTGCAGGTTTTGTGCCGCCTAAAAAATTAAAAAAAAAAAAAAAAAGAAAAAAAAGTGTGTATATATATTTAAAAAATATATATCTATAAATCTCAGCAGCAGAAGGCCCAGGCTGGATTTTAAGGTCGAGGTTCAGGTTTTTTGCCCCCCAAAAAATTAAAAAAAAAAAAAAAAGAGAAAGAAAAGTGTGTATATATATATATTTAAAATGTATAAATATTAAAAATATATAAATATATCTATAAATCTCAGCAGCAGAAGGCCCAGGCAGGATTTTATGGTCAAGGTGCAGGTTTTGTGCCCCCCAAAAAATTAAAAAAGTGTATATATATATATATATTAAAAATATATAAATATATCTATAAGTCTCAGCAGCAGAAGGCCCAGGCAGGATTTTATGGTCAAGGTGCAGGTTTTGTGCCCCCAAAAAAGTTAAAAGAGAAAAAAGTGTGTATATATATATATATATATATATATAAAAAATATATAAATATATCTATAACTCTCAGCAGCAGAAGGCCCAGGCTGGATTTTATGGTCAAGGTGCAGGTTTTGTGCCCCCTAAAAAATTAAAAAAAAAAAAAAGAGAAAAAAAAGTGTGTGTATATATTTTTTTAAAAAAAAAATATATATAAATATGTATATTTTAAAAATATATATCTATATAAATATGTATATTTAAAAAATATATATCTATAAATCTCAGCAGCAGAAGGCCCAGGCTGGATTTTATGGTCAAGGTGCAGGTTTTTTGCCCCCCAGAAAATTTAGGAAAAAAAAAAAAAGTGTGTATATATATATAAAAAATCTATAAATAATAAAAATCTATAAATAGATCGATAAATCTCAGCAGCAGAAGGCCCAGGCTGGATCTGAAGGTGAAGATGGATGTTTTTGTGCTGGGTTTTATTTCTCTGGATGCCTGGGGAAGAGCTGCCAGCATCCCCCCCGTTGCTGAGTGCTTGTCCTGCTCCTCTCCCCATGCTCCCAGTGCCTCAGACAACATCCCCAGAGCTGATGAGATCCGCACCCTGGTGAAGGAGACGTGGGACAGCCGGCTGGCCAAGCTGAGGCTCTCTGCAGACAGCTTCCTCCGGCAGCAGGAGGCACACGCCAAGGTCTGGGACACAGGGATGGGGACAAGGACTGCTTGGGGACACCTGGGTTGGCGTGGGTTTGCGTTGGGGTTTTTCTGTTTGGTTGGTTTGGGTGGGTTTTGGTTGGTTGGGTTTTTTTTCTCTGGGTGGTTTGGGTGGTTTTTTTGCTTTGGGTTTTTTTTTTGGTTGGTTGGTTGGTTTGGGTTTTTTTCGGTTGGTTGGTTTGGGTGTTTTTTGTTTGGTTGGATTTTTTTTGTTTGGTTGGTTTGGGTGGTTTTTGTTTGGTTGGATTTTTTTTGTTTGGTTTGGTTTGGGTGGTTTTTGTTTGGTTGGATTTTTTTTGTTTGGTTGGTTTGGATGTTTTTTGTTTGGTTGGATTTTTTTTGTTTGGTTGGTTTGGGTGTTTTTTGTTTGGATTTTTTTTTTGGTTGGTTGGTTTGGGTGTTCTTTGGTTGCATTTTTTTTGTTTGGTCGGTTTGGGTGTTTTTTGTTTGGGGTTTTTTTTTGTTTGGTTGGTTTGGGTGTTTTTTTCTTTAGGTTTTTTTTTTCAGTTGGTTGGTTTGGGTGGTTTTTGTTTGGGGTTTTTTTGTTTGGTTGGTTTGGGTGTTTTTTGTTTGGTTGGATTTTTTTTGTTTGGTTGGTTTGGGTGGTTTTTGTTTGGATTTTTTTTTTTGGTTGGTTGGTTTGGGTGTTCTTTGGTTGGATTTTTTTTGTTTGGTCGGTTTGGGTGTTTTTTGTTTGGGTTTTTTTTGGTTGGTTTGGGTGTTTTTCGTTTGGGTTTTTTTCGGTTGGTTGGTTTGGGTGTTTTTGTTTGGTTTTTTTTTGTTTGGTTGGTTTGGGTGGTTTTTGTTTGTTTGGATTTTGGGATTTTTGTTTGGGTGTTTTTTGGTTGGTTGGTTTGGGTGGTTTTTGTTTGGGGTTTTTTCAGTTGGTTGGTTTGGGTGTTTTTGTTTGGGGTTTTTTTTGTTTGGTTGGTTTAGGTGTTTTCTGTTTCTCTGGGGGTTTTTTTGGTTGGTTGGTTTGGGTGGTTGGGGTTTTTGTTTGGTTGGTTTGGGTTTTTTTGGTTGGTTGGTTTAGGTGGTTTTTTTTTGTTTGGATGTTTTGTTGTTTGGTTGGTTTGGGTTTTTTTGGTTGGTTTGTGTGGTTGTTCAGGGGTTTTTTTGTTTGTTTGGGTTGGGTTTTTGGTTTGGGTGGTTTGGGTGTTTTTTGGTTGGTTGGGGTTTTTTTGGTTGGTTGGTTTGGGTGGTTTTTTGGTTTGGTTGGGGTTTTTTTGGTTGGTTTGGGTTTTTTTGTTTGGTCTGGGTGGGTTTTTTTGGTTTTTTGTTTGTTTGTTTTTTTCTTGTTTGGTTGGTTTGCGTGTTTTATTTGTTTTTGTTGGTTTGGGTTTTTTGTGGGTTTTCTTGGTTGTGATTTTTTTCTCAGTTTTTTTTTGTTTGCTTATTTTTTGGTTTGGTTTGGGGTTTTTTGTTTGGTTTTGGCTTGGTTTAGTTTTCTGGTTTTATGTGGGTTTTTAAATTTTTTTTTTTAATGTTTTTTTCCTGAATTTTTTTTTGTTTGTTTTTGGTTTTTGGTTTGGTTTGGGTGTCCCCTGGTGTCCCTGGCTTGGTCCCTGGGGTTGTCAGGGAAGGCAGAGCCTGTGCCATGACTGCTGCTTTCCCTCAGGAATTGTTTTTTTTGCTTTTTCCTCTCCCAGTTAGATAATTTAACCTTGATGGAGATCAACACCACGGGGACTTTCCTGACCCAAGCCCTGGACCACATGTACAAACTCCGCAGCAACCTCCAGCCTGGGGAGAGCTCCCACTCCCAGGACTTCTGAGAAGGGTTTTTCTTGGAGAAGTTGAGGATTCCTGGAGGAAATCTCCCTGGAGAAAAAGGGGAAGGGATCAGATTCCACTCCTCACCCCTGGAGCCCTCCACCTGGCCAAGCCCCAGCTGAAGGAGCTGGCACAGGGATGGGGATGCTCCAGGGATGGGATCCAGGGGTGGGATCCAGGGGTGGGCTTCTCCCTGGGATCCAGAGCTCTGGAGGATGCTGGGGGGGTGGGGTTGTCACCCTGCTGTTCCTGTCCCTGAGAATTTGCTTCCTGGGATGAACTTCTGAAGTCCTTGGAAGTAAGAAATTTCTAAATTTCTAATTTAGAAAGAAATTTGGAAATAACAAATGAACCTAAACACCCCCAAAAAAGAGATTTGGGGTTGGTTTTTTGTTTGTTTTGTTGTTTGGGTTGGTTTTTGTTTTGTTTTTTTTTTTTAATTATTCTGGAGAGGTTTGGAAAAAAGGGAGAAGCTGATGATGCAGCAGTGTGTGCTGCTCTGCTGGGAAGCAGATCCATCTGGCTGCTCCTTGGAGGAGGACAAAAGGAAATGGCTTTCCCCTTTTTCCCCTCCCAAGTCCTTGTCTTGTACCTTTTTATTTTGGGGCGATTTAAAAAAAAAAAAAAAAAAACCTGGAACGGTGTAAGAAAAATAATAAAGGAGTTGCTTGGCTTCAACACTTGGGTTCAACAATGCTTGGAAAAAAACCTCCAGGACAGGCAGGGGCAGGATCCTGGTGGGTGGCAGATGGAATAAATTATTACAGGGAAAAAGAGGGAATAAAATAAGAATTAAAAAAAAAAAACAAAACAAAACTCCAGTTTGCCCCCAAGGGTGAGAGCTGGGCTAGTACTTGCCCAGCTCCTGCTTGCCATCTGGGCCCTGGCTGCCTCCCCCCTGGGGCTGGGCCAGGGTGAGGGGGGAGAAAAAAAAATCCTCATGGAAGAGTTTCCTATTGCTGTGAGCATTCCTCTTAATTTGGGGATGTGTGTTATTTTTAGAAGTTACAGAAATGTATTCACAAATCCCTAATGACTCCAAGGAATATCTTACAATTAACTCCCAATGCTTGGAACGTGTTTAGTTGGGGTTTTTTTTCCCCTCATTTTTTGGGGTTTATTTATTTTTGGAGTGCTTGCTTGCTTTCACACACACCTTACAGCCAGGCTCTGCCCCTGGAGCAATTTTACACCCAGGCAGAGACTCAATCCCTTGTGCTGGCCCTAGAGAGGGAGGAAATAATTCTGAAAATATCAAAAAAACCCAAATTCTGGGCTGCTCAGGGAGGGGGAAGCCTCAGCAGAGGAGCTGCCAGGAGCCAGGCTGCAGCCTCAGCCCTGCAGGGTGGTGAGGGATAAATTGCTGATTATTTTCATCTTTTTTTTTTTTTTTTTTAATTCATTCCATCTCCAGCAGAAGGAAGGGAAGGAGGAAATGTTTGGCTCTGTTAAAAATTGCTGGTGAAGCCCAGAGCTGGCAGCAGGCAGGCCAGAGGCTGGTGGAGGTGATTGGGGATTTAGAGAAAGGGGGGGGGGAAAAAAAAAAAAGAAATTAATTTCTGTCACGAGGGAGTTTTTGCTTTTTAAGCTTGCACTGCTTTTTATTTATTTTTTTTTTATATTATATTATTTTATGTTATATTATTTTATATTATATATTATATTTATTTATTTTTTTTTTATTTCTGGTGAAGCCAATGGGAGAGGGGGATGAAGGGGGGGGTTGATGCTTTGCTGAGGAGTACAAGGAAGGAATTTCAAGCAGATCCCCCTGAGTGTGTGTTGTGTGGAAAAAAAATATTTAATTAATAAATAATTTATATATATATGTATTAAAAAAAAAAAAAAAGAGGCTCCCCATGGAACTGAGGATTTTTGGGAGGGGGTACGGGACACACAAGGACACCCCAGTGCCACCCCCCCTCTGGGTGCAGTGGTTTTGGTTTCATTTGGGTTTCACACCCAATGTCACCCATCCAGTGTCACCCACCCAGTGCCACCCACAGCTGCCCCAGAAAAAAAGACCCAGAAACCAGAAGGAAATGGTAAACAACACAAATAAAAATTAAAAAAAAAAACAGGTGGGAGAGGAGGGAGGGAAGGGCTCTGGGAGATCCCCAGGGGCAACTGGAAAAAGGGAGTTATATTTTTTTTTTTTTTCCAATATTTTTCAAACACTTCCATCTCTTGTCTGCCCTGGGGTACAAGCACTAAAAGAGGGGAATTTTTTTTGTTTGTATTTTCTAAAACAGAAAGAAAATTAACGAGAGGAGGGGGGGGAAAACAAAAGCAAAATAAATAAAGCAGAAACAGGTTAAAAAAAAAAAAAAGGCAAGCTTTTTATAACAATAATTAAAGCAATAAAAACATACAAAACTTCTTTTTCTTTTAATATATATACACAGTACAAGGCTGAAGCACCTTTTGGGTTTGTTTTTTTTTTGGGGGGGGGGGAGAATTTTTAACATTGAAACCAGGGTGGCTGCTGCCTGGCTGTGCCCCCTTCCCCCTCCAAAGAGGAACAAAAAGGTACCTTCCAACCACTTCACTGATTTGTTTTTTTTCTTTTTTTCTTGTTTTTCTAGCGAAGTGCAGCTCCAGTGGAAAGCCCCAGGGTGGGGACAAAGAGGGGGGGGGGGGACACACGGTGGCTGCTGCCACCCAGACCCCCCCCAGGCTCCTCCTCCAGCTTTAGTGTTGTCGGTGGAGTCTTGAATTGTCAATTTTTTAAGGAAAAAAAATAAAAAAAGAAGAAAAATGGAGCGTTCTGAAGTGTGGGTGGGTGGAGCTGAGCCCCAGTGGGTGCTTGCAGGGCACAGGAGGGGACGGGGACAAAAAGGAGGGGGGGGTCCCCGTGTTCCTTTGCTTCATGCATGGCACATTCTCCATTGATTTATTTATTTTTTTTTAATTTTTAAACTTTTTTTTTTTTTTTAATTATTATTACCATCACTTTTTCATCTTCTTGCACGTTGTTTTTTAACCCTCTTCTCATTTGTGTTTTTTCCACGTTCTTTTTTTTTTTCTTTTTTTTTTTTTTTTTTTTTTAGCTTCAAACCTTCCCGAGTGAAAAATATTAAATATTCAAGGTAATAAAATAGATATTATTATTAATTATTATTATTATTATTATTTCTAGACTATTGTGTTGGGCCTGGCCCAAGGAGGGTCACCTGGGATACCCCTTGAAATACCCCCTGGACCACTGGAGGGCAGGCAGGGCAAGGCACTTCCTCAGGTGATCCAGCTCTGCCTGCAGCCTCTCCCGTTCTGACACCATCTTCTGCTTCTGATTCCTCAGCTCCTGCCAGGAAAAAAAGGAAAAAAACCCAAATCAGGGCTAGGAGGAAGCTGGGAGGTTGAGGGAATGCTGGAAGGGGTTTGGGGGAGAAGGGAGCTCGGGGCTCAGGGACACCTCCCCATAGGGACACCTCCCAGCTGCCTCCCAGCCCCATCCCACCAAGATTCCAACAGGGATGGGGCAGCCACAGCTTCCCTGGGAAACCTGGGACGGGGGCTCAGCACCCTCACCCCAAAGAATTCCTTCCTGATGTCTCCATCTCCTCTCTTCCAGTTTAAATCCATTCCTTCAGCCCATCCCTCCAGGCCCTTGTCCCGAGTCCCTTCCCAGCTTTCCTGGAGCTCCAAGGTCTCCCTGGATCCTTCTCTTCTCCAGGCTGAACACCCCCAACCCTCCCAGCCCCATCCCACCTGGATTCCAACAGGGATGGGGCAGCCACAGCTTCCCTGGGAAACCTGGGATAGGGGCTCAGCACCCTCACCCCAAAGAATTCCTTCCTGATGTCTCACCCAGGGATTCCTTCCCAGTCTCTCACCCAGGGATTTCTTCCCAAATCTCTCCCTCAAACCTCCCCTCTTCCAGTTTAAAGCCATCACACCCCTTTTCCCATCCCTCCAAACCCTTGTCCAGAATTCCTCCCCAGCTCTCCTGGAGTCCCTTCAGGCACTGGAATGTGCTCCAAGGTTTTCCTGGAGCCTTCTCCAGGTTCAACAAGCCCTTGGAGCATCTTTGTGCCATCCTCTAGACTGACCCCAAGAGCTCCACATCCTGCCTGGGTTGGGAATTCCCAAACTGGGCAGAGTTACAGGGTACTGGGAACTGCAGGATGAGGGGTGCCTCTCCAGGAGGTCAAAGCACCCAGGAGATGATGGGGTGGGGGTGCCTTGGTCATGGGGTGCCTGACTGGGGTGCCCAGGAGATGATGGGGTGGGAGATAGAGGTGATGGGGGGCAGAAGGAAGTGATGGGGGGGCAGAAGGAGGTGATGGGGGGGCAGAAGGAGGTGATGGGGGGCAGATAGAGGTGATGGGGGGCAGAAGGAGGTGATGGGGGGGCAGATAGAGGTGATGGGGGGCAGAAGGAGGTGATGGGGGGGCAGATAGAGGTGATGGGGGGCAGATAGAGGTGATGGGGGGCAGAAGGAGGTGATGGGGGGGCAGAAGGAGGTGATGGGGGGCAGATAGAGGTGATGGGGGGCAGAAGGAGGTGATGGGGGGGCAGAAGGAGGTGCTGCTGGGGTGATGGGGGGCAGATAGAGGTGATGGGGGGACAGATGGAGGTGATGGGAGGCAGAAGGATGTGATGGGGGGCAGACAGAGGTGATGGGGGAGCAGATGGAGGTGCTGGGGGGGTGATGGGGGGCAGAAGGAGGTGCTGGGGGGGCAGATGGAGGTGCTGGGGGGGTGATGGGGGTCAGAAGGAGGTGCTGGGGGGGGTGCTGGGGGGCAGAAGGAGGTGCTGGGGGGGCAGAAGGCTGGTCCCACTCACTGCCATGCTGTGGGAAAGCTGCTCTGCTGTCAGGCTCAGGCTGTAGTGCTGAGCTTCCAGCCGCCGGCACTGGGTCTGCAGCACTTGGCGTTCCAGGTTTTGTTCTGCAAGGAGCAAAGGAGAGGAGGAGGAGGAGGTGAGAGATGGCTCCTCCAGGGCCATGAATACCACAGGACCCTGCCCAAGCACCACACGGAGGCTGCCAGCCCTGTGGTTCTGCTCCAGCACCAGACGACCTCCAGGAATGCAGGGAGGAATTGGGAATCCACGGATTTTTCATGCATCTGTCAAGTTTTCATCAGTGCCTGTTGTTACTGTGCTGCTCCTGTGGTGCTGGAGGACCTCAAGCAGCTCCTCATCCCATCCCATCTCACCCCAGTCCATCCCATCCCAATCCACCCAACAAAGATGGAGACATCAAGGCTTGGGGTGCTTTCATTCGGGGAAACTGAGGCACATCCCATTCGATTCCATTCCATCCCAACCCATTTGATTCCATCCCATCCCATCCCACCAAGCAAAGATGGAGACATCAAGGCCTGGGGTGCTTTCATTTGGGGAAACTGAGGCACAAAGCAAGGCTTTATCAACCCAACCCCCCCCTCCCCTCACCTTCTATATGTTCCTGGTATGCTTCAAAAATTGCCTCGATTCCTTGCCACTTGGGCCTGGGGTACTCCTCCTCTTCTTCCCCCTCTTCCTCCTCCTCCTCCTCTTCCTCCTCCTCGGAGGCCGAGTCCCGGGGCAGGGGGGGCATCCCCCGGGGGGGCAGCAGCCCCTCTGAGTTGGTGCCATTCTGGGGGGGGGGTGCAGGCAGGCGGCTGGGGGGCTGCAGCTCAGGGATGTTGTAGTGGATGGAGGCATCCAGCTTGTGGTTCTGCTCCAACGTCCCCCCTGTGGGCAACCAAAAGTGTCACCAAAAGTGTCACCTCCCCAGAGTCTCCTTCCCTCCTCAAGGCTTCCAAGAAGGAGCAAAGGGCTGAGCTGGCAGAAAAGGGAAGTGGAAAGGGAGAGGGAAGGGGTGGGGGTTGAGCCATGTGCCAAATCACAGCCCCCGGGCTGGGAACCACAAAGCCCAGCACTGCTCCCACCCCTGGCCCCAGGGAGAATGGGGAAGAAACTGGGATCCCAGCTGCTCATCTGGGATGGGCTCAGGGGGGGCTTTGCCATCACGGAATGGTTTGGGTGGGAAGGGAGCTTAAAGATCAAGTGTCACCCCCCTGGAGTCCCCACCCCCTGAGTGTCCTCCCCTCCTCAAGGCTCCAGTGGGAAGGATCCCCTCTCATTATTTCTTTCCACCCCCCCAGGGTATCTGGAGGGGTTTGGGGCACCTTTCCTCAGCCCCTCTGCATCTTCCTGGCTTGGTGACAGGGCTGAATTTCATGGGATCATGGAATGGGATGGCTTGGAAGGGACTCATCCAGTCCCACCCCATTGCCATGCAGAGGGACACTTCCCACCAGCCCAGCTGGCTCAGAGCCCCAGCCCAACCTGGCCCTGGAATTTTGGGAGGCTGGAACCAGATTATCCAAGGTGCTGGGGGAGCTCCTGCCAGCCTGCTGGTTCCCAACCCCCCCCCTCCCCAATCCCCTGGGTACCTTTATGCTTCTGCAAAGCTTTCTGGGTGGACTGCAGCACCGACTCGTGGAACTGCTGGGCAAACTCCTCAGCAATGAAGGGTTCCCAAGGTTTGCTCTTCCCATTCATGCTGTGGGACAGGGGCACTGGGATGTCCTTAGGGGGCAGGGGACCTCTGACGTAGCCCAGGATGCTCAGTGCCTTCTTCCCGGGGTGCCCATCACTCAGACGGGGTTTTTCCACTGGGATGCTGCCTGGTTCCTTCCCCCTTGGGAGCTCCTGGGGTCTCAGCTGCTCCAACCTGCCCAGTTCTCCTGCTTTCTGTGGCTCTGGCACGGAGATGCCCAGGGGTTTATCGGGATCCAGCAGGAGAGGAGGCACTGGAAGCTCTTTGGGAAGAGAAGAAGGATGTAGTTGGGGGGCCTCTGTGTCCCCCCCCTTAGGGAAAGCTGTGTCCCCCCAATCCCACCAGGCAGGAGATGCTCCCAGGCCCAGGTGTCACCTGTCCCACCAGGCAGGGGATGCTCCTGGCCAGCCCAGAAGGGAAGGACCAAGAAAAGAACCAGGGAAGGATGAAGGAAAGGCCAAGAAAGGAGCAGGGATGCAGCAAGGAAGCAACGGAGAAGGATGAAAGAAGGACCAAGGGAGGACGAGAGAAGGACCAAGAAAAGAACCAGGAAAGGAGCAAGAGAGGACCAGGGATGCAGCAGGGGAGCAACAGAGGATGAAGGAAGGACCAAGAAAGGACCAGGGAAGCAACAGAGAAGGACCAAGAAAGGACCAGGAAAGGACCAGGGATGCATTAGAGAAGCACCAGAGAAGGATGAGGGAAGGCACAAGAAAAGAACCAGGGAAGGCCCAAGAAAGAACCCGGGAAGCACCAAGGAAGGAGCAGGGACTGTGGGGTGCACTCATTTACCAGTGGGGGGGCCACTGGGGCTGTCCCGTGGGGAACTCTTCACCACCACAGCAGCTGGCGTGGGCTTCTGCTTCATGGCTTGGAGCATCTCCACCAGCTTCTCCTTGTCTGCAGCAGGGGAAACTGAGCTTTAGTGTAGCCTCTGCTCAGCAGAGCAACCTCAGGACCCCAGGCAGGACCCCCCCTCACCCCTCCAGGACACCCCCCACCCCCAGGGCAGGGAGGACCCCCCCTGGCCCATGGCTGATACCTTTCCTCTTCTCGGTGCTGATGTGGGTGAGGTTGAAGATGGTGAGGAAACGTTTTTTCTCCTCAAAATTGGGGCTGTTGTTCATCTCGTCGGGGCTGTAGCGGGTGGAGAGGGGGAGGCGTGGGGAGGGGGTGCGGCGTTTGTTCTGGGGGGGGGGGTGGGGAGGGGCTCCTCTCCCGCAGCATCCGCCGCCTCTTGCGCCTCTTCTGGCTCAGCAGTTCCTCCTTCTGCTGCTGTGTGGTCAGCCCAAAGAGCTGCAGGAACTCCAGCTTCTGGGACACCCAGGGGGAGAGCAGAGCAGGGTCACCCCCCCCGAGCCACTCACTGCTTCCAGCCTCCTCCCCATCCTCATCCCTGTCCCCGTTCCCACCCTCATCCTCATCTCCACCTCTATCTGCATCTCCGTCCCCATTCCCACCCTCATCTCCATCTCTATCCTCACCCCCATCTCCATTCCCACCCTCATCTTCATCTTCATCCCTGTCTCCATTCCCACTTTCATCTCCATCCTCATCCTCATTCCCATCTCTATCCTCATCCCTGTGCCCATTCCCACCCTCGTTTTCATCTTCATCCTCATTCCCATCCCTATCCTCATCCCCATTCCCACCCTCATCCACCTTCCTATCCCATCTCAATCCCTATTCCCATTCTCATTCCCATCTCTATCCTCATCCCCATTCCCACCCTCATTCCCCTCCCTATTCCCATCTCAATCCTTATTCCCACTCCCACCCTCATCCCACTCCTATCTTCACCCATCCTCATGCTCGTTCCCATCTCCATTCCCACCCTCATCCACATCCCTATCCCCATTCCCATCATCTCCCCTCCTCATCTTCATCCCCATCCCCAGTTCCCATCTCTACCTCCATCCCCATTCCCATCCCCCTTTTCCCATCTCCACCCCCATTCCCATCTCCATCACCCCCATCCCTTTCACCCCCATTCCCATCTCCCCATCCCCCTGCAGCCCCGGGTGCTGGTGCCTGAGGAGCAGCTGCTCCCCGGGGTGGCAGGGCAGGGGACAGAGGGGACACCAAGTGCCAGCTGTACCTCAGAGGACGTGTCCAGCTTCAGTGGGGGCTGCTCAGCCACGCAGCGGAGGTGAGCCCGCACCTCCTCCTCGTCACTGTCATCACAGGAGTCATCCAGGTCATAAAAGTAACCTGGGGACAGGGGGGGGGGCTGCTGTCAGACCAGGGGGGACCTTCTGGGACAGCCACGGGGACACAGCTTGGGACAGGGACCCAGCAGGGCGAGGGAGGACATCACCCATCCCAGTGTCACCCACCCCTCAGCAGAATTTGGGGATGGGTGGGAAGGTTGAGGGGGCAGAGCTCGGGGGGGGGAGCTGCAGCTGGCCCCCATCCCTCTTTCCCTGTTCTCCTCCCACTTTTCCCAGGTCCCCTCGCTATTCTGACCCCCACTCATTAACCCCAGCTCATCATTTAGGAACTGGGCAAAACTGGAGGGGAGGATTTACCAGGATGATGGGAGAACCACCCCCACTGCCACCCCACCCAGTGGGTCCCAGTGCTGCTGGGATGAAATCCCCTAACAGAAGATCCTAGTGCTGATGGGATGAAGATCCCCAAACAGAAGATCCCAGTGCTGATAGGATGAAGATCCCAGTGCTGATGGGATGAAGATCCCCACCCAGCAGATCCCAGTGCTGATGGGATGAAGGTCCCCAAACAGAAGATCCCAGTGCTGATAGGATGAAGATCCCAGTGCTGATGGGATGAAGATCCCCACCCAGCAGAGCCCAGTGCTGATGGGATGAAGGTCCCAGGGCTGCGGGGATGAAGATCCCCACCCAGTGGGTCCCAGTGCTGATGGGATGAAGGTGCCCACCCAGAGGTACTCAGTGTTGATGGGATGAAGATCCCAGTGCTGCTGGGATGAAGGTGCCCACCCAGCAGATCCCAGTGCTAATGGGATGAAGGTGCCCACCCAGCAGATCCCAGTGCTGATGGGATGAAGGTCCCAGTGCTGCTGGGATGAAGGTGCCCACCCAGCAGATCCCAGTGCTAATGGGATGAAGGTGCCCACCCAGCAGAACCCAGTACTGATGGGATGAAGGTCCCAGTGCTGCTGGGATGAAGGTGCCCACCCCCTCCTCACCCTTCTCCCGAGCTTCTCGGCGCCGCCGTTCCTCCAGGTCCAGTTTGCTGACCAGCCTGCGGTGCTGCTGCACGAACTCATCGTAGATGTACATCGGGTCCTGGGCCCGAGGTTGGGCTTGGGGACAGTAGGGTGAGGTGGGTTTGGTGGCCTCGCCGAAAGAAGGGGCCTGAGGTCTTTGTTGGCTCAAGATGCTCTGCGTGGATTTCTCCAGCTCGGTTAAAAAGGGAGCGTGGGTGAAACCCCCATGCTCCGGAGCACCGGGCTCTCGTCCTGGGGGGGGGGTATTTTTCCAGAGGGTCCCTCTTCCTCAATCCTTCCTCCAGCTTCTCGGAGCAGAAGACCCTCTCCACCTTCACCAGACGGCTGGCTTCGAAGGGGGCCGGGTGGCCATGGAGGATGTGGGGCTCGGGGTGACGCCGGGGTGGTTCGGGAGGACTTTCCATCAAGGAGACGGGGTTCCAGAGGGAGGTGGGGACGGGGTGGTGCTGGGGTTTGGGGGAGATGAGGGGGGGGGGACCACTGAAGTGCTGCCCCACCTCCCGCCCGCTCGGCTCATGCCGGCTGGAACCCGACCTGCAGGGAAAGGAATGGAGAGGTGAGGAGCTGGCACCCCACTGCCCACCCCCCAAAAAAAAAAAATTTTAAAAAAATTGCTTTTGGGTAAAAACAGGTTGTGATGGGGTTTGTGCACATGGGGCTGTCACGTTTCTCCCCTCTCGTGCTGCTGCAGGAGGGACAAACCTGTCCCTGAAGGAAGGGGACACGGTGGGGACAGCGTCACGGATGCTCCGGGTGGGTTGAGCAGGGATGTGGCTGCATCCTGACCCCCCCTTGGCTGCCCACCATGGGGACAAAGGAGCCCCCGGTCCTGGCACAGCCCCTGCTGAGGTGTCCCCTTCCTCTGGCAGCTGGGGACAGGGCCAGCCCTGCCAGCTGGCTTGGTATTTCATGTGCCCAAGCTGGGCTGGTGACACTTTGTCACTCCAGCACCTCCGTGTGCGGAGCAGCTGTCCCCACTGCCACCCTGTCCCCACTGCCACCCTGTCAACGCAGTCACCCTGTCACCACGGTCACCCTGTCCCCACTGCCATCCTGTCACCACTGCCATCCTGTCACCACAGTCACCCTGTCACCACAGTCACCCTGTCACCACTGTCACCACCTGCCCTGCCCAGGATTGTTCCCTCTCCAGGCAGCCCTTGGGATGAGGAGGAGGAGGATGGGGATGAAAATGAGGATGAGGAGGGAAATGAGGATAAGGATGGGGATGAAGATGAGGAGGGGGGATGAACTTGAGAAGGGCCATGAGTAGGGGGATGATGATGAGGAGGAGGAGGATGAAGATGAGTGTGAAGATGGGGATCAAAATGAGGAGGGGGATGAGAAGGGGGATGAAGATGGGGATGAGGAGAGAGATAGGGATGGGGATGGGGATGGAGAAGAGGGATGGAGATGAGAAGAGGGATAAGGGATAAGGGATGAGGGATGAGGAGAGGGATGAAGATGAGGAAGGGGATATGGATGAGGGGATGAAGAAAAGGACAGTGCATCTCCCCAGCTGCAGGCGTTTTGCTGCCCAAACAGAGCCCTGGGAGGGGGCAAGCCCCCATCAATCAAGGGGTGCATTTAGGTTGGGGGACCCCCCCCCTCCCCAGAATGAACCATCCCCACTGCCTGGGTCCAATGCACAGCAGGGAGCTGCAAAGAGCAGTGCCAGGTGCCTGGGCAACACCTGGCCACTGGCCACTGGCCCCGAGCCACCTCCCGGGCTCCTCGCCTGCTGCCGCGCAGATGTCGGGCACTGGCAAAGCCTGGTGGTGCCAGCACTGCCAGCACGGCTGGCACCATGGGACAAGGACCTGCTGGCACCTGGGAGTGAGGGACACAGCTCTGCGAGGTGGCTACCAAATGGGGAGGGGTGCAAGCCACAGGAGAAAATACTGTGGGTATCACAGCAGGGATGGCATAAGTACAATGAGGGGTTTGGGGTTTTTTTGGGGGGGATGCTCCATGCCTGGCTGCAATGCCATAAATACAATGAGGGAGGGTTTTTTTGGGATGCTCCATGCTTGGCTGTAATGCCATAAATACAATGAGGGTTTTTTGGGGGGGGATGCTCCATGCCTGGCTGTGACAGCCTAAATACGAGTGGGGTTTTTTTTATGATGCTCCATGCCTGGCTGCAATGGTATAAATGCAATGAGTGTGAGGTTTTTTTGGGATGCTCCATGCCTGGCTGCAATGGCATAAATGTGGTGAGGGGTTTTTTTTGGGGGGGATGCTCCATGCTTGGCTGTGACAGCCTAAATACAATGAGTGGGGGTTTTTTTGGGATGCTCCATGCCTGGCTGTAATGCCATAAATACGAGGGTTGTTTTTTTTTTTGGCATGCTCCATGCCTGGCTGCAATGGCATAAATACAATGAGGGTTTTTTTTGGGATGCTCCATGCCTGGCTGTAATGCCATAAATACAATGAGGGTTTGTTTTTTTTTGGGATGCTCCATGCCTGGCTGCAATGGTATAAATGCAATGAGTGTGAGGTTTTTTTGGGATGCTCCATGCTTGACTGCAATGGCCTAAATACAATGAGGGTTTTTTTTTTTTTTGGGATGCTCCATGTCTGGCTGTAATGCCATAAATCCAGTGAGGGGTTTTTTTGGGGGGGATGCTCCATGCCTGCCTACACCAACACAAACAAACCGAGAGGCGTTTTTTGTGGGGTGGTTTGGGAGGAGGAAGCTGCTCCTTACCTGGGGTGTTCGGGGCGATGCTCGGGCTCGGTTTGGTTGGGGGTTCTCCCCATCTCCAGGTGCTGCTCCAAGACTTGCTGTCGGAACTCGGAGACCTGGGACTGCCGATCCTCCTTCTCCTGGCGCAGGCGGCGTTGCCGAGCCAGCCACTTCTCCTCCTCGTTGGTGCGTTGGATCAGCAGAGCCGTGGCCCCGCTGCTCCCCGGCAAGGGGAAAACGCTGTGGTTGGGGATCAGGCTGGGGAGGGGGTGGTGGGAAGCGGGTGGTGGGTGCAGAGGGTGCTGGAGGGGTTTTGGAGTGGGCAGCACTGAGTCCTTGAGTTTCTCTGGGAGAAAAAAAGATGGCAAGCTATAGAATCATCAAATTTTCAAGGTTAAGATCATCCAGGTGCAACCCCTCTGCATGGGCAGGGACACTTCCCATTAGATTGCTCAGAGCCCCATCCAGCCTGGCCCTAAAACCTTCCAGGGATGGCTGGGGCTTCCACCACCTCTCTGGGCAGCCTGTGCCAGGGGCTCACCACCCTCATGCTGAAGAACTTCTTCCTGACTTCCAATCTACATCTCCCCTCCTCCAGTTTGAATCCATTCCCCCTCATCCTATCCCTACCTGACAGCCTCAAAAGTCCCTCCCCAGCTTTCCTGCAGCCCCTGCAGACACTGGAAGGCCACAATGAGCTCTCTTTGGAGCCTTATTCTCTGAATAACCCCAACTCTCTCAGTCTCTCCTCACCCTCTGATCATCCTCCTGGCCCTTCTCTGGTCACACTCCAACACCTTCCTTGCAATAGGGGCCCCAGAACCAGAGGATGAGACAGGACCAGAGGAACTAGGTTCAAGCTGCCCCAGAGGAGGTACAGACTAGGTATTAGGAAAAACATCTCCCCCCAAAGCCTGATGAAGCACGGGTTTCCCAGGGAGGTGGTGGTGGAGTCACCATCCCTGGGGGTGTTCAAAAAACAAGTGGATGTGGTGCTTCAGGAGGTGATTTAGTGGTTAATGGTTGGATTTTGGGGTCCTTTCCAACCACAATGATTCTGCAGCACCCCGTGAGCACCCCTGAAACCAGACGGGAGAGCACGGCTCCATCCCAAGCCACCTCCCAAGGCCACCAACCCCTTGGGCTTGGCCATTTGGCGGGGAAAGGGGACAGTGTGACCCATGGGGACATTACCTGGTCTGCCGGGTGCCAGTGGCTCGGGCAGGGCTGGTTTACCCCTCTCCTCCACCGGGTGCCCCCGCAGCCCATGGAGCTCGGCCACGGGGAGGAATGGTCCCTCCATGGCTTTCACCATGCTGAGCTCCTTCTCCCGGGCTCTCTCCCGCTGTCTCTCCAGCTCCCGTTCTTTCTCCCGTTCCCGTTCCAGCTCTTTCTCCCTTTCCCTCTCCCGTTCCCGTTCCTTTTCCCGTTCCCGGTCGGCTTCTCGCTCCCTTTCCTTCTCCCGTTCCCGTTCCCGTTGCCTCAGCTCCTCGTCCATTTGCAGCCTGCAAAGTTTAAAAAACAAAACAAACAAAAAAAACCCCAAAATAAAAGCACAAAACCCAACAAAACACACCTCCAAAAAAAACCCAAAACCCGAAGCCCATCCCGTTGGGGGGGGGATGTCCCCTTCCCGTACCTCTCGGCGGCGAGGCTGGAGATGCGCTCGGACTGGAGGGCAGAGAGGGAGGAGTGGGAGAGCTCGGGGGGGTACCGGACCCCCGAGAGGTGCAGGTGCATGGCCGAGGGGTGCAGGGGGGGCAGGGAGCCCGGGGCTGGCAGGGGGTAGAAGGGGGAACGCAGTGCTGAGAGGCAATAGGATTCATCCATCCTGGGGGAAGAGAAAAGACAAAGGGGTGCTCAGAGAGGAGGGAAAAAAAAAAGACTTTGGAGAATGTCAGAGGTTGGAAGGAACCTCGAGAGATCATCCAGTCCAAACTCCCCCTGCCAAAGCAGGGTCACCCCGGGGGGGTTCAGTCCCAGACTTCCACTGTTCAGACTCCACAACCCCTCGGGGCTCCCTCACACTCCAGAAGTTTCTCCTCACCTTGAGCTGGAACTTCCCATGTTCTGCCCTCAACCCATTATTCCTTGTCCTATTACCCCAAAAAGAGATTGTCCCCTTCCTCTTGCCCCCCACCCCTCAGATACTGATGGGCATTCCTAGATCCCCTCTCACCCTTCTCTTCTCCAGCCTCAACAGACCCAGGGCTCTCACTTTTTTCCCAGCAGAGATGCTCAAGTCCCTTCCTCACCCTCCCAGCTCCCCCTTGGCCTCTCTCCAGTAGATCCCTGTCTCTCCTGAACTGGAGAGCCCCAAACTGGATCCAGTATTCCAGCTGTGGTCTCCCCAGGGCAGAGCAGAGGGGAAGGAGAACCTCCCTGGATCTGCTGGACACACTCCAGGGCCACCACTGGCCCTCCTGGCCACCAGGACACATTGCTGACCCACGGAGAACTTCCTGCCCACCAGGACTCCAAGGGATTCTCCATGGAGCTGCTTCCCAGCAGGACACCCCCTCACCTGTCCTGCTGGTTGGGGTTATTCCTCCCTGGATGCAGAACCCTACACTTGTCCTGACACAACTCCAGGAGGTGCTCGGTTCCATCCACCCCAAGGGCAGACAATAGAAATAGAGAATATAGAAAAATAGAATATAGAAAAATAGATTCGGATGGGTTGGAAGGGACCTCAGAGATGAAGTCCAACCCTTGATCCACTCCCCCTGTGGTTCCCAGCCCATGGCACTCAGTGCCACATCCAGGCTCTTTTTAAATATCTCCAGGGATGGAGAATCCACTGCTTCCCTGGGCAGCCCATTCCAATGGCTGATCACCCTCTCCGGGAAGAAATTCTTTCTAATATCCAACCTAAACCTCCCCTGGCACAACTTGAGACCATGCCCTCTTGTCTTGCTGATAGTTTTCTGGGAAAAGAGCCCAACCCCCCCTGGCTCCAGCCTCCTTTCAGGGAGTTGTAGAGAGTGATGAGGTCTCCCCTGAGCCTCCTCTTCTCCAGGCTGAACACCCCCAGCTCCCTCAACCTCTCCTCACAGGACTTGTGCTGGATCCCTTCATATCCTGGTTGCCCTCAAAGACTGGGGCTGGGAGAAGAACCCCCAAACTCCAACCCAAGTGTCAGCTCCCCAGCCCCCTCCAGCCTCCCCGGTGCCCTCAGCATCCCCCACCTGAATGCTGGGTGTGGGAAGGGGTGGTGGGTCAGGTAGCTGGGGTGGTAATAAGCAGCAGCAGTGGCTGGGTCGAGGCCCAGGGGTGGCAGGGAGGACATCCGGAGGTCCTCGGCCGTGTGGTAGGGACGGAAGCTCCTCAGGTAATCCTCGGTGACAGCACTGGGAGGGACCACGTGGTGGACGGGTCTCTGGAGGCTGAGAGAGGAGAAAATCATCAGGAGGCTGGGGTGGGAAGGGACTTTGATGATCAGGGAGTTCCAGCTGGCTGCAGGGACACCTCCCACCAGCCCAGGATGCTCCCAGCCTCATCCAACCTGGGCTTCAACAGGGATGGGGCAGCCACAGCTTCTCTGGGAAACCTGGGCCAGGGGCTCAGCACCCTGACAGTGAAGAATTTCTTCCCAGTATCTCATCTCATCTCAATCTCCCCTCTTCCAATTTAACTCCATTCCTTCATCCCATCCCTCTAAAAGTCCCTTCCCAGCTTTCCTGCAGCCCCTTCAGGCACTGGAAGCTGCTCCAAGGTCTCCCTGGAACCTTCTCTTTTCCAGGCTGAACATCCCCAACTCTCCCAGCCTGGTTCCAGAGCTGCTCCAGCCCTCCCAGCAGCTCCAGGGCCCCCTCCAACACCTCCACCTCCTCTTTGTCTTGGGAACCCCAGAACTGGACCCAGCACTGCAGTGTTAGGGACCCTAACACCCAGGACACAATCCCTTGTCCTGCTGGGGATACAGCCCAGGTCTGGCACACACTGGAGGTTCATGGGGAGCATCCCATCAACCAAGACCCCTCCCCAAGGTTTTCTCCTCAGGGCTGGCTGCTCTCCATCCGTTCCCCACCCAGCCTGGATCTGAGCTTGGGATTGCCCCCACCCATCTGCAGGACCTTGGCTTTGTTGATCAAGTTTTCACGTTTCTCCAAGCCCCTCTAGATGCCATCCCTTCCCTCCCACCTGTCAGCCACAGCTGGCCACCAGCCCACTTTGTCCCCTGCTGGGAGCAGATGTCACCTCCCCTGTGGATGCTCAGTAGGACCAGAACTTGCACGGACACCCCCATCCTTCATACTCCCCCCCCCTTCCCCATCCATCCTCCAGTCAAAAAAAAAAACAAAACAAAAAAACCCCAAACTCACTTGAGGGGTGGGAAGCGGGAGTCCTGGACCACAGAGCTGGGGGGCAGCCCGAAGGAGTAGGGTGTCCCCAAGAGGTGGGAGGGGACAGTGGGACCCCCAGCTTTCTCCTGCCCCAGGGGGGGCTCTGAGATGAGGCGCTCACGGCCGCTGCTGCTGCTGCTGCCCCGGGACCCCGCTTCTTGCTGGCAGGCAAAGAGGTGGAAACAGGGGTGAGGGGACCCCCCAGAAGGATGAGGAGGGGGGGGTGTCCCTGCTGCTTCCCCACCCTGAGACCCTCAGTGAGTCCCCAGTGTGCTCGCAGTGTCCTGGGTGGTCCCTGGTACCCCCAGTGATGCATCCTCTGGAGCATCCTCCTGCATCCAGGCTGGGGAAAGGGCCCAAGGGTCTGGGGGGGCCCAGGGGGTTCAGGGGTGCTGAGGAGGGGCAGTGGTGACAGCAGGACATACCCCCACCCCCCCATGGGGCTTCAGCCATCAGCTCCCCATTCCCAGCCCTGGCATGAAGGTCACCCCCCCCTGGTACCCCCTGGCAAGAGGGGACCCCTTGGGGTGACAAGGGACCAAGAGTGTGTGTGTGTGGAGTGTGGAGGTGACCTCCAGCAAGGCAAGATTGGGTTTAAAAATGCTTCTTTTTCACAGCATTTTTTGTTTAGCTGCTAGAGGAGGAGAAACAAAGCAGCTTCCAGCATCCCTGCCCCAGCCAGCCCAGGTCCCCAGCCCCTTGGGGACAGGTTGGGGACAATCCTAAGGTCACCACAAATGGCACAAAGGGCTTTGTGTCCCCCAACCATCCCCATCCCCACCTTCTGCTCTCATCACCTCCCACCTCAGGGCATCACCAACGCTCGGGTACCCAGGAGGAGGAGGTGACACTAGGGAGAGGGGGGGGACATGTCACAGCCCCCCCTGGGGGTGTCTCCCAAGGTTGGGTGCTGTCCTGAGGCTTGGCAAGGGGCACAACCCCTCTGTGTGTGTGTGTGTGTGTCCCCCAGAGCAAAGCCACTAACGAGGTTTGGTAATTAGGTGCTGCCCCCCACACCTCCCCTCCTCTTCTTTCTTCTGCTCCCCCCCCACTCTGGGATGGCAGCCTGGGGAGGGTGGCAGTGCAGGGATATGGCACTCTGGGGACAATGGCAGACCAGGGGTGATGGCAGCCTGGGGACAATGGCAGTTTGGGGATGATGGCAGTATGGTAACAAAGCAGCCTGGGGACAGCATCAGCCTGGGGATGATGGCATTCTGGGGATGGTGACAGTCTGGGGACCATGGCAGTCAGGGATGGTGACAGCCTGGGGACAATGGCAGCCTGGGGACATGGTGGGGGAGCAGAAGGGACAAAGCAGGGGACTGGCCCTGGGGTCCCCTGGAGGTGACACAGCAGCTCCTGGCACCTCAGACTGGTGGTGGCACCATCAGTGCTCTGCCCGGGACCCCTCAACCTCCATCCTCTTGGGTTTTTTTTTTGGGGGGGGGTGTTAGGTGGGTGTGTGTCCCCCTCCCCCCAAAAACTCCATCCTTACCTGTCTGCCCTCACTCCTCCAGACCCCATTGACCGTCTTGGTGGGGGCAATGGTGACAACGGGGGGGGTGCTGGGCACACTGTGTCCCCCCGGGGGCACGATGATGGGCCCCATGGGGCCACGTTTGGGGGTGCTGGCAGGGGAGCTGTGGTTGGTGGCTGGCGAGGAGACGGGGGACGACTCACTGCTCAGTGAGGAACCTGCAAAACAGACAAAAATCAGTAAGAAGGGGGAAAAAAGGTGAAAGTGCCCCCTCCCCCCCCCCAAAAAAAAAAGAATCTCCAGCAGAACGCCCCATTCCAGGGACCAGGTGGCTCTGGACCCCCATCCTCCCTTCTCTGTCCCAAGAGATGTTCTCCTGGGTGCTAAAAGGTTTTGTCCCACACTACCTGGGACTGTCACCTCTCATCGAGCCCTCCCTGGGCAAAGCAATCCCCACGGGTGGTGACAGGGGTGTCACCCCACAGGTGGCCCCATCTTCACCAGCCACAAACCCACAGAGTCCTTCATCTGGCTTCAGAAGTCACCAGAGACAAACTGGGGGGCACTGGGAGATGCTGGGATGAAGGAGTCAGCTCCCAGTAACCCCTGGGCTTGATCTGCCCTGAAGACTTTTTAAACCCCCACCTACCCCAGGAGGAGGGTAAGACTTCCAAGGAAAAAAAAAAAACAACTCCAAACCTTAGTCCCCCCAGCCCTAACCCCCAGCCTGGCCTGAGGGAAGTTTCTGACATGCCAGCAGGGAAAGGCTACTGGTCACCCAGGGGTGGCCTGTGGCCACTGAGGGATGCTAGCCAAGAGGTGATGATGCTCCCAAGCATGGAGGGCTTGGCTTGGCTCCCCCAGGGGAGAAACTTGGTTCCTCTGAGCATGCAAGCCAGCTCCTCGCCCTCAAAGCATCCCAGCCATCCCTCCTTGTCCCTAGGAGGTGCCTCTTCACCCTGCTGGGTGACAATGTGTCCCCTCCCCGAGCAGAGCAGGCAGCTCCCAGCCCTGCAAACCTCCAAGCCCCCCCTCTCCAGGTTCACCCCCAGCTCTGGGAGACCCCGAGGAGCCGGAGGAGCATCCAAGGAGGAGAATCCAAGGAGGAGCATCCCAGAGGCAGGATGGAGAGGAGCAACCCCACCACTGGGATAATGATCCCTCTGAATCCAAGCCATTCGGCTCCAAGGGGACAAGAGGTCCCCACCACAAAGAACCAACCCCCCCCCAAGGTTTGACACCCCCTGAAGTCTATCTTGTCACCAACAATTAGCAGCTTAATCCCCTCTGAGCTGGGAAACCATCCCTCTCCCCCCTGCCCTCCTCCTTCCTGATCGATGCCTGGCAATTAATGCAGCTCAAGTCATCTCCTCAGAACCTTTCATCCTGGCAGGGTGGGTTTTGTGGGTTGTTTTTTTTTTTGGTTTTGGTTTTTGTTTTTTTTTTTAAATGGTCCCGAGGTTTGTGATCGTTCTAATTAACTGGTGGTATTCAGCCAGGAGTGAAGTCAATGAAACTCAACTGGATTGGAGGTGACAAGAGGAGCAGTGGGATGGTGTCACCTTTGTTTTCTGACCTCCCCCTGCTCGGGCAGGGTTGGGTGAGAGGAGATTAACAGCCTGGGCTGACAGGGAAATGTAATTAACAGCTGAGACCCTGGAGGAGGAGGGAATTGGGGAAGAGAAAGAAATGGGAGGATAAAATCCACCCATGGACAGCTTGGGGGGGGGACAAGAGGAAGGAGCCCCCAGCCAGGCTGTGGTTGCTGTGGCTTCATGGGGTTCTGCTTGGATGGAGCTGGTTGGGATGAGTGCCTGGGGGCAGGGATGCTGAGGGACATTCCCAAGGAATCCCTATGGAGAGTTAGAAGGACACCCCCATGGACACCCTGTGGGATATAACCCCTTAGGGTCTCCCTCTGGGACACCTCTAGGGAAACCTTGTGGGACATCCCTATGGAAACCTTGTGGGACACCTCTATGGACATCCTGTGGGACATCCCTATGGAAACCTTGTAGGACATCCCTATGGACATCCTGTGGGACATCCCTATGGAAACCTTGTAGGACATCCCTATGGAAACCTTGTAGGACATCCCTATGGGCATCCTGTGGGACATCCCTATGGAAACCTTGTAGGACATCCCTATGGAAACCTTGTAGGACATCCCTATGGACATCCTGTGGGACATCCCTATGGAAACCTTGTAGGACATCCCTATGGAAACCTTGTAGGACATCCCTATGGACATCCTGTGGGACATCCCTATGGAAACCTTGTAGGACATCCCTATGGACATCCTGTGGGACATCCCTATGGAAACCTTGTGGGACATCCCTACAGCCAGCCAGCAGGACATCCCTATGGACATCCTGTGGGACATCCCCATGGACACTCCATAGGACATCCCCATGGACACCCTGGGGGACATCCCAAGGGACAACCTGTGGGACATCTCTAAGGACAACCTGTGGGATGTCCCTATGGACACTCCATAGGACTTCCCTCCAGACATCCCTATGGACATCCTGTGGGACAACCCTATGGATACCTCCCAGGACATCCCTACAGACACCTGGGCAGGATAACCCATCCCCATGTTCTGAGGAACAGTTTTGCCCTCTGGAAGGAGAGGAGTAAAAAGGTCCCACCTGAACCCCTCTTTTGGGGAGGAACAGACAAGATAAATGGCCAAAATTGACCAAACAGAGTATTCCATCCCATACACCTCATCCTCAGGATAAACTGGAGGGATCACCAGGGTCAAACCCCTTCCTGCTTCCCCTTCTTCTCCTCTCCCTGTTTGCTTGGGCATCCTGGGAGGATCCCATCCCTTCCTCTGCCTGTGCTCCTGATCCATCCCAGCCTGAATCTGTGTGTTCCTGCCCCCAGCTCCCCACTGCTGCTGACCCCAGGATTCCAGCCTGGATTTTCCCAGGGCTGCCCTGCAGCCTCGGTGCTGACCTGAGAGTTATTGGGGGGGAGGAACGTGGGATCAATTTTCCTGGATATTTGCATATATTCAGTAATTTCTCCTATTTATCATCCCTGTTCCATTAAAGCTGTGTAGCTTAGGTTTCCAACCCATGAGCCTCTCTCCCTTATTCTCTTTCTTTTACCTGGGAGGGGGATTAACAGGGAGCATCCCCATTCCCAAGGAGGATGGAGAAAGCTCCAGAGGAGCTGGATCCCTCCAGCTGAATGACCCTCCTGAAGTGCTCCTTGGAGTGTCTGAAGGAGGGCAGTGCTGCTCAGGGTGATGTCCCCACCTCCGGGTCCTTGTGTCCCCCCCCCCCAATTACCTCTGGGTTCCTCAGCTTGCTTGGCGAGCTTGCGGAGGGCGGCGGCGAAGCTGGAGGAAGGTGCTGCCTGGACAGATAAAGTGGTGCTGGCTGCTGGGCTGCCATTGGGGACCAGGGAACCATTGAGGGGTGAAGGGGTGAGGGGGCTGACGGTGGCAGTGGTGCGGGTGGCAGTGGAGAGCATTCCTAGGGACGGTGACTTCGGCTCATGGCTCATGCCTGCCCAGATGGAAGGGAAAAAAAAATAAAAATCACACACACACCTAAACCAACCCCTGTTAGGTGGCCAAATGAGGAGGGGGGGAGCTTTGGATCCCACCCAGGAGGAGAGGAAAAATCAATCAATCAATCAATCTTCCCTCTGGTCTTCTCGGAGTCTGTGGGAAGGAAGCACACCCACACCCACACCCCAGCTCTGCAGGGATGGGTAGAGCTCTGGGGGAGGGAGAAAGTGGGTTTTTTTTGGGAAAAACCGGGACCTTGGTATCCCAAGGGAGGTGATGGGGAAAGGGGGCAGCCCCCCCGACTGGGGTGATGCTGCCAAAGATGACTGCAGCGTTGCTGCACCCCCAAATCCCAGCACTGCTGCACCCCCAAAACCCCAATACTGCAGCCCAGGATCCCCACCACTACAGCCCCAATACTGCATCCCTTGGATCCCCAACACTGCAGCCCCAAATCTCCACCACTGCACCTTCAAGTCCCAAATACTGCAACCCGGGGGGGCCACCCCCCCCCCCTCAAGTAACCCCCCCAGGGTTGGGGAAGGGGTGGGGGATGCTCCCAGCAGGGCCGGTGGCACCGGATCCCCCCAGAGAAAGGGAGGGGGGGGATGCTACGGGAGCAGGGGCAGGGGGGGGGACACCACTCACCCTCGATTAATCTTTGCCCCCCCCCCCACACCCCTGGCAGCCCCAGGAGAGGCAGCGGGCAGGTCCCCTCTGCCCTCATTATCCCGGCATTTATTAACTCCGGGGCTCTCAGCCATTGAGTGCTGCCGTGTCACACGCTGGGGCTGATGTCAATTCATTACCCCAGCAGCTGGGAAATCAACCCACCCAGCCAGCAACACCCCCCCTCCTCCCCTCCCCCAGGCACAGCCCCCCCCAAGCCTCAGCACCAACCTAAGCATCCCCCCCAGCCCCTCCGGATCAGTGCCTGAGGGGTTTTCCCCCCCTTCCTCTGCAGCCCCACACCCGTGGGCTGTGCAAAGGGGGGGCAGCACCTAGGGGACAGCCCCCAGGCACTGCCCCACATCCTTCAAGCACTGCCCCACATCCCTCAGGCACGGCCCCACAGATCCCAACACTGCCCCACAGACCCCAGACACAATTCTGAACTCCTAGGGCACTGCCCCACAGACCCCAGCACTGCCCCACATCCCTCAAGCACTGCCCCACAGCCCCCAGACACAATCCTGCACTCCTAAGGCACTGCCCCACATCCCTCAGGCACTGCCCCACAGACCCCAGCACTGCCCCACAGCCCCCAGACACAATCCTGCACTCCTAAGGCACTGCCCCACAACTCCCAGCACTGCCCCACATCCCTCAGGCACTGCCCCAAAACTCCCAGCACTGCCCCACATCCCTCAGGCACTGCCCCACAGCCCCCAGACACAATTCTGCACTCCTAGGGCACTGCCCCATATCCCTCAAGCATGGCCCCACACATCCCAGCACTGCCCCACAGCCCCCGGACACAATTCTGCACTCCTAACACACTGCCCAACGTCCCTCAGGCACAGCCCCATAGATCCCAGCACTGCCCCACATCCCCCAAGCACAGCCCCACAGATCCCAGCACTGCCCCACATCCCCCAAGCACAGCCCCACAGATCCCAGCACTGCCCCACATCCCTCAGGCACAGCCCCACAGATCCCAGCACTGCCCCACATCCCTCAGGCACAGCCCCACAGATCCCAGCACTGCCCCACATCCCCCAAGCACAGCCCCACAGATCCCAGCACTGCCCCACATCCCTCAGGCACAGCCCCACAGATCCCAGCACTGCCCCACATCCCCCAAGCACAGCCCCACAGATCCCAGCACTGCCCCACATCCCCCAAGCACGGCCCCACAGATCCCAGCACTGCCCCACATCCCTCAGGCACAGCCCCACAGATCCCAGCACTGCCCCACATCCCCCAAGCACAGCCCCACAGATCCCAGCACTGCCCCACATCCCCCAAGCACGACCCCACAGATCCCAGCACTGCCCCACATCCCCCAAGCACAGCCCCACAGATCCCAGCACTGCCCCACATCCCTCAGGCACGGCCCCACAGCCCCCTGCCACTGCCCCCAACCCCCCAGCACCGCCCCACAACCCCCAGCCCATAATTCTGCGTCCCCCAAGACGCTGCCCCACACCCAAAAAAATCCCCGTGCCCTCAGGCACTGCCCCACACCCCAAGACTCAGCCCCACACCCCTTGGGCACCTCCCCGTGCCCCCCACCCATCCTCTCCCCACATATGAACCCCTGCACAACCCCCCTGAAGGTGAAGCCCCCCTGCTGACCCTTCACTGGGGCTCAGCACACGCTTGCACACGCTTGCACACGCATGCACACGCGTGCACAGGCTCACTGGGATTTTGGGGGGTGCTAGCAGCAGCTCTGCTGCTCCCCACAGCCTCCAGCACCTCCCCAGAACCTCCCGGTCCCGCTGGGTTTGGCCGGGCCAGGCGCAGCTGCAGGGGGGGAGCTCCCCCCATTCCCCCCCCCCAGGGCTGCCCTGGCCAACGCTGCTCCCAAACCAGTTGTGCCGGTGATAAAATCGGTTCCTCCACCCCGGCTGGGTCCCCAAAAAGCACCCGCCTGCCTCACCCCCACCCAGCCGGCGTCCGTCTGGCCGGGTGGCCCCGGGGCTGGGGTGCCAACTGGGGAAACTGAGGCACGCCGCGGCGGACAGCATCGAGTCCCCCGGGGAGGTTGGGGTGGGACCGCGCTGCGTCCCCTCCTCGTCCCTCCGGCACCAGCGGGTGTGGGGTGGCTGCGGGTGTCACCGTCCCCCCCCCCCCCCTCCTCCTCCTCCTCCACCTCCCATCCCTCCCCGGCTGCTTTTCCCGGCAGGAAAATCCAGGGCAGGTTGGGAGCCCGGGGTCACGGCAGCGTTTGCCTCACCGGGGCGGGGAGAGAAACCCCAAAACGGGACAAAGTGTCCCCAAAACGGGGCGGGGTGTCCCCCTGGCTGTCCCCAAGCCTAGGGTCCCATCCCAACCCACAGGGTGCGGGGTGCCTGGGTCCCCTGTGAGCCCGGGGGGGACCTTGGGGACAAAGAGTTCCCGGTGTCCCCGCTGCCCCCAAAGGAGGAGGGAGGGGACACTGGGGCCACCTCCACGTCTCCCCCTTCTCCCGTGTCCTGTCCCTGGGTGTCTTTCCACGCGTGGCACCAGCCAGGGGGTCCGCACCCCCGCTCGGAGCGAGCCCCTCCCCCCCCCCCAAAGCTCCTGTGGGGTCTGGGGGGGGGTTGTCCCTGTCACCCCCCACACTGCCTGCACAGAGCTGGGTGCTGGGCTGGTGCCATCTCCTCTCCATCTGCTCCCGATGACGCCGGCGGGGGTTGTTTTTTTTTTTGTTGGTTTTTTTTTTATTATTATTTTTTTGGCAGCGGGTGCCTCCTCCTCCTCCGCCAGCCGGAGCAGAACCAGTCTGGCTGCCTTGGTGGAGCTGGAGACAACCCAAACACACTGGGGAAAGGCTCCCACCCCCCCCGAAACACACCAACACCCCCTAGAATCCCCTTTTTGGAGGAGCCAAGGGACCCCCACCCCCCAGCCGGGATGCGGGGACCTGGGTTCCCCCCTGCCGGGTCCCTGCTGAGCACCCAGCACCCTTCAGAGCCCTTTGCCCCCCCCCCCCGCACCAGCCGCCCCGCTTTCCAAGCAGCTATTTTTGAGCTGGAACTAATAATTTATTACCAAATACGATCAGGCAGGAGCTTCCAACCCCGGGCAAATGGAGCGGAAAAAAACCCCAGCGCGGCGGCAAGAGCCCCAGCATCCCTCACCCTCCCCACGCTTCCCAAAAAATAATAAAAAAATAATAATAATAATAAAAAAGGATGGATCCGGGATGCAGGATAGCCTCCCAGAGGAATTGGGGGTGATGCTCCATGGCATGAGGTCCTCTCACACCCCCCTAGAGGTTCTTTTTTTGGTTGTTTTGGGTCTTTTTTTTTTTTGTCCTCCTCCCCCCCCCCCCCTCTCTCTCAGCACCTCGGCTCCTGCTCTGGATCCAGCTGCACGCTCCAAACGGGAACAGCTGCTCCTCCTGGATTTTCAATGCTAATGGCTTCGGGTTGGCAAATTCCAACCCCCCCACCCCCCTTAAATCCCTCAAGGCTGCCTGGGGGAGGGCAGGCTGCACGTGCCCGCTGTCCCCCCCCCCCTAAGAGCCCGCAGGCAGGGGACAAGCAGGGGACCAACCCCCCCCTCATTACACCAGCACCTCCAAGACGCTTCGTTAATTAATTCACCGATTAATCAGAGCCCCCCCACCCACCCCCCAGCACAAGAGGCCACACTCAGTGTCCCCAGGGACCCCCTGCACCCATTTTTTAGGGTCCTGGGTGCAGCGCTCAGGATGCATCCTAAGAGCATCCCCACTTCTCCTGGCTCCCCAGCACCCCTGGAAGGGTCCGGATGGATCCCTCAGGGTGAGGACCACCTGGTTGGGGTGGGAATGGGATTTGGAGTGGGCTGGGGTGGCAGTGAGCAGCCAAGCTGTGGGCTAGCTGGCTAGTTGGCTGGCTGGCCATCGATCACTCCCTCCATGGCCCATTGATCTGGCAAACGACAACAAGCAAACTAATCAGAGCTCGTTTGGAGGGCAGCCGGCCTGCTGGGGGATTATTTTTCCTCCTTTCCTTCCCACCCCTCTCCTCATCCAAGCACACCATCCCCTGGGAGGCTCTGGAAACCCTGCAGGAAATCAAACCACTTCCAATCCCCCCTTCAAAGCAACTTCCCCCCCCCCCCCCCAAGTTTCTACCCTCGGCAGAGCCAGCTTCAAATAAATAAAAAAAACCAACCAAGTGCCCAAAAGGACGCTGCTGACCCCCCTGAACCCCCCCTCTGCAGCACCCACCTGGGGACGTGGCTCCCCATGCCCCAAATGTGGGTGCTGGGTGTCATCTGAGGGTCACCCCTTGGCTTTTGGGTGGCCACCAGCTCTGCTAAGGGGGTGTGGGGGGGTGGGGGTGCCAAGCACCTCTGGGTACTGCAGGGTGCCTGGCAGTGCCACCAGTGCCATGTCCCTTGTCCCCAGGCCAGCAGCCCGGTGTTTTGGCAGGCAGAGGGGGGCCCTGGCCCAGCAGATGGCAGGTATAACAAAGCAGCTTGCTGCGGCCAAGCCAATTATTTATCTAATTATGATTTACCACTTAACCACATGATCTTTTCTGCCGAGTTGCCGGCAATTAAAACCGGGGTGATTATGGGGATTATGCAAATTGGGGGCTTGGAACCCAGCGAATAAAAACTGGGGAGAGATTAAGAGGTTTTTCAAGCGGGTTGGGAGCTTGCACCCCGAGCTGGGTGCAGGAGGGGCTGGGGGGGTGGTCAGCACCCAGCTGAAGGGGTGCATCCAGCTTTCGGGGTGCTCCCACCCTCTCCAGCACCCCCAGAATCAAAAGAGGTCCCCAGCACCCTAGAGGGGACCCCCTTTCCACTGGGGGGGTGCAGCTGGGGACTCAGCACCCACCCAAAAATGAGGAGGAGGAGGGGGGGTTACATGGCACAGCCCCCCCCCTCCCTGATGTCACCTGCAAGCAGCTGTGGCACTGGGGGCTGGCAGGTATTAATAATCCTGGGTATTATTAATAAGAGGTATTATTAATAAGGGGTATTATTAATAATGCTGCCTGGCAGATTACTCTGCCCGCCCAGCTTGATAGGAGATTTATACCCAGAGAGAAGTCCGGAACTCCAGCAGTATTAACAGTAATTCCTCCTGTCCTACCAAAGGTCACCAACAATCTCCAGCAATCCCCCCCAAAACCAGGGCTGGGTGGGTTAGGGGATGCCCCCCAGGGTCCCCCCCCTCACCACACACACACACACAGGGTGGTTGATGGTTTTTACCTTGGGGTAAGAACTGAACGTTGGCAAAGGGGCAATTTACTGCCTGGTATTTTCCTTTTCCCCATCCTGGTGCCATCTGCTAGCCAAGGGTGCCACACCTCACCAGGCTTTGAGTTACAAGAAGCTGCTGAGGGCTCAGCAAAACCTCCCCTAACATCCCACAGGGTCCCCCCCCAAGAGCTGGGGAGGAGCAAGGAAGGGTTGAAGCAGCAAGGATGCCCCTGGAACCAAGCACAACACATGTGGCACGGCCACCAACCCACACCCAGCTCCAGGGGACCACGGGTGACACCGTTTGGCACCCAGGGGACCGGAGCCCTCTTGCCCACCTTGGGATTTGGGGTGATGAGCATCACGGTGTCCCCCCTCCCTGGGCTGGTGGCATCTTCCCTTTTTTCGCCTACAGTAATCCTCAGCCTTTCCAGCGAATTTATTAAAATTCACTTTATATTTAATCTTCCTGCTGGAATTAATTGAATTTTTACGCTCGGCAAATGTCAGGGGGTGGGCACGCTGCCTCCCAACGGGGACCTGCCTGCAGGTGCAGCCTCCAGGGGGTTTTATCCCCTCTCTGGGGGGACAAAAACCCACCCTGGGGTGGGGGGATGGGGTGCCCAGGGCACCCACAGCCCCCCCTGGCAATGGGTGGTGGGATACAGGGGTGCCAGCCCCCTCCCAGCTCTATGGGGATCCCATGGCAGCTGCTGGATGGCTTTGGAGAGGACAAACTTCCCACCCCACCCCCTTCTCCATGGGTGACAAACTTCCCCCCCCCAGCACACCCCTCCCTGTCACCCTCCTCAAGAAGTGCCAAAGCATCTCATTTTCCTGCTGGGAAGACAGAAGGGAAAAAAAAAGCCTCTCTTTTCCCAGGAAGAAACCCTCCAGACAAAGGCAGGAGAAGCCAGGGAAGGGAACTGAGGGGGGGGGAAGAGCCCAACCCTACCCCAGGAGTGCTTGGAGGACCTGGCACCTCCATCCCAACACCCATGAGCTCCTGGATGGGTGGTGGGATGGCCACCCCCTCCCAGGCTCTGTGTTGGGGCCACTGGTGGGACCTGGGGACAATCCCAGTCCCTGCTGGAGATCCCCACTGGGCTGGCTGGCTTTGCACCACTCTGCAGAAGTTTATGGTTGGGATGAACCCTCCTGAGTCCCAACAACTTGACCGGTGCTCTCCTCCCATCACCACCCGCCCGGGATTATCATAAATTAAGACTTAATTACTCCATGGAAATTTACAGCACAAAGCTGGGGCGTTAACAAGTGTGTTTGGAGGCACTGGGGAAAGGGGAGGGGGGGGGAAGGAAGAGGTACAAAGAGTTATTGTTTTGGTGGGTGCCAAAAAATCCTCGCTCTGCCCCCCAAAAATGCCAGGGATAGGGATGGAAGTGCCACAGTGAGCCACATGCCTGGGGATGGAGAGGGGGACAGTGTCCCAAGAAGAGGGTGACAACCCACAGGGGTGGGGGCAAAGAGGTCCCCATGGGTGCCCTCCTGGTGTTGGGGACTCAGCTCTGCACGGAGCTGCCAAGAAAAAACATCTGGGATCATCCTCTCAGCTCCCCCCCGAAGAAAAAAAATCCTTTCACTCGATTCAGCATGAGAAGGGTTAAAAAGAAAGGTCCCCAAGGAGGGGACACAGACAAACACACAGACAGGAGGGGACTGGTGCCAGTCTGTGTGTGTGTGTGTACCCCCCACCTGCCACACGCAGGGAAAAGTAATAATCAATGTGGAATAATAAAAAAAAAAAACAAACAAAAAACCAACCCAAAGCCTTGAAACACCACCACCACCCAGGGAAAAAAAAAAAAAAAAAGGAAAAAAATTAAAAATTCAGGCGGCTAAAACAAATCCAGCAATAAAGGAGCCGGGGATCCTCGCAAAGCTGGCTGTGCAATTAAGCAGTTTTCTGCTGTACGCCGATAATCACCTAATTATACTATTAATGACAGTTCAACCTGCTCGGAAATAAAAGGACATTCTTCCATAACAGGATGCCAGCTGTTTGTTACAGATGTCAAACATCTTTAAAGCGTTATTATTAAAAGAAAAGAGGGAGAAAGGAGCGAGCTCGGTGATGCAGAAATGCAGCATTCCCCCCCCCCCAACTCCCCCCAAAAATCTCTTTAGGGTGGGGGGTGTCACCCTTTCTGTTCTCCTGAAATAATCCTTTGGAGGGGTGTTGGGCTGCAGGAGCATCCTTCCCCCATGAGGAAGGAACCCCTGGGGTTAAGGGGGGAATAAAGTTAAAATTAATAATAAAATGGGATTTGGGATGGAGGAAGGGAGGGGGGGTGTAAGGGGTTGGCCCCTCTTTTGGTGCACGTGTGGTGGGGCCGTGCCAAGGAGGAGCATCCCTGGCAGGTGCTGGCAGCCAGTGCCAAGGAAAGGGATAAAATATAGGGGGGGGGGAGAGATTGTAAAGAAAGGAAACACCTGCTCCCCCCCCCTAAAAAAAAAAACAAACAAATAAAAACACCAAAAAAAAAAAAATATCAGGAGTGGGTTGGGAGGTAAAGGATGCCCAGAGCACCCCCAGGAACCCAGGGTGTTGGAAGGGGGATGCTGGAAAGGAGGGGGAAGAAAGGAAGCCCTTGCGGGGGGGGGCAGCTGGGTGCCCACCCCCGTGGGGTGATGGCAGCACTGGTGTTGCACACCCACCCTCTTCCCAGCCTGTCCTATATAGCTAGAGGCAAATCTGCCTTTAAAACCATCAGGAACCAGGCTTAGCCCAGGAATAAAGAGATTAAGGGGTGGCGGGGGGGTGGGAAGGAAAAAAAAAGAGGGAGAAAAGGGGGTGTCTGGGAATCATTCCCACCACCACCCCCCTCCAAACCCTTGGGGTGCCAGCAGGTAGGAGCAGGGTGGCTGCAGAAAGGCAGTGAATTTTGGGGGTGCCCACCCACCTCCTCAGAATTATAAGGGGAGGGGGGGGATGCTGCAATGGACCCCCTTTGCCCCCCCCCCCCATATCCCTTGGCACACCTCGGGGTTGGCACCAGCCCTGGCTCGCCAGACGGGACCCAGCAGGGAAAAACCATCTGGGAAGCATCCCCCTGAGAGATGCCCCCCCAGTCCCTCTGTGTGTGTCTGTGTGTCCCCCCCCCTTTCCCTCCTCAAACCATCACAGGGAAGCTGGAAAGTGGTTGACACGGTTGCCATGGAGACCGAATTTAGAACTGGTGAGAGGAGGAGGAGGAGGAGGAGGGTGGTGGGATGGGCAAAGAAGGCAGCTGGGGGCTTCCCAGCACCCCAACATAGCCCGGAGCCCCCCCAGTCCCCCCCTCCAGCACTCCCTGAGCCAGCCAGGATGGAAAGGGTGACCCCCAACCCCAGCACTGTTGCCAAAAAATGGGGGCTCAGCCCTGAGCACCCCAAACCCAACCCCAAGGAGGGAGAGGGGGGTGGGGGGAAGCGGGGTTTGTCCCCCCACCCAGTGCTGCCACCAGCCATGGGTGACTCGTGGCACCCACCGAGAGGGTGTTGAGGCAGCATCACCCAATTCCCTCCATCTGGCATAAAAATTTCCTCCCATTTCCATCCCTGGCATAAAAATAGGAACCACTGGGGATGCTCCGTGTCCCTGAGGGATGCTGCTGTCCCCAAAGGATGCTGCTGTCCCCAGGGGAGGCTGGAGGGTGACAATTGCACCCAGGCATCTCAAGGCAAGCCCCCCCTGCCCCGAGCATGGCTACCACATGGACCAGTGGGGAATGGGGTCCCCTCCCTGGCCCCCCTGGTCTCAGCTATGTTTGGTCCCCAGTGTCCCCTTGCAGCTGGCTGAGCCCAGGGGCACATAACCTGAGAGATGCAGGGGACAAAAGCATCGGTGACCAAAGGGACAGAAGGGACAGAAGCATCAGAGACCAGAGGGACAGAGGGGACAGAAGCATCAGTGACCTGAGGGTACAGGGGACAGAAGCACTGGTGACCAGAGGGACAAAGGGGACAGTAGCATTAGAGACCAGAGGGACAGAAGCATCAGTGACCTGAGGGATGCAAGGGACAGAAGCACTGGTGACCAGAGGGACAGAAGGGACAGAAGCATCACAGACCAAAGGGACAGAGGGGACAGAAGCACTAGAGACCAGAGGGACAGGAGCATGAGGGTACAGGGGACAGAAGCACTGGTGACCACAGGACAGAGGGGACAGAAGCATCAGTGACCAAAGGGACAGAGGCACTGGTGACCAGAGGGACAGAGGGGACAGAGGCACTGGTGACCAGAGGGACAGAGGCACTGGTGACCAGAAGCCACCGAGGAGCCCTCAGCTCCCCCAGCAGCCCGGGCAGGAGGAGCACAGCACCCGGGAAGGTGTGACCTGACAGTCCCCGAGGGGGTGACAGTCCCCAGCAGGACTCAGGCTGCTGAGTCACGGGCCACCAGCCCAGTGCTCCCCACAGCCCTGCAAGCCCAAGGGGGGGGTTCAGGTTCCCAGCTCCAGCTGCTCCCACCCCCCCAGCACCTGCTGCCCACCAGCTCTGCTCTGCCAGAGCCTCCAACACTGAATTTCCTTGAATTGCTTTAAATCTCCCAGCCTGACACTTCCCTGCTCCTCTCCCTCTCGCTTTTTTCCTCCTCTCCTTTTTAATATTATTATTATTATTATTATTATTATTATTATTATTATTATTATTATTATTATTATTATTATTAATTTCCCCTCCCCAAGCTGCTCGGGAAGCCAAGAGCTGGCCGGAGCAGGTTTTCCAAGGTGGAAGAATTAAGGATATTAGCAACAAAACAGCCAAAGCCAGAAGTTTTCACTCAACAGGAGCCGCCGGCGGGAAGCCCGGCTCGACCGGAGCGCTGCTAAAAACGGGATAAAAAAATAAAAAATAAAAAAATTAAAAAAAAAAAAGGGAGGAGGAGGAGGGGGGGGGGGAATTAAAATAAAAATAAAACAACCTCCGAGCCATCTGCCTACACCTGCAGCCTTTGGAGGAGACAGCTGGGAGGCAGGGCAGTGCCACCAGCAAGGGGACAGTGTCACGGAGCTGGGGGGGGGGGACACACGGAGAGTGGGGACCCCCCCCCTAACCCCCCCTTCATCAGCAGGGTGGGAGCCAGTAGGGTGGCAGAGGCGAGCGGGTCAGGTTTGTCCCCATCGTGTCACAGCCCTAGAGGGGATGTCATCCCAGGGAAAAGGGGAAGGGGGGAAATGGAAGTTGGGGGCCCCCCCAGGTGGCACCCCAGCACCCCTTCCCGGCTGGCCCTGGCAGGATGGGGCGCAGGCGCGTTCGGCGGTTCCTCCAACAACTGCCACATGCAAAAACCATTTCCTGAAACAAACAACCTGCCCCGGGGTAACCGCCACAGGGAAAGGGCCCCCCCGACCCCAGAATGTACCCCAAAAGCACCCGGAGCTCACAGCCCCGGCTCGCAACTGGAGAGTGCACCCCAAGAGCTCCTGGAGCTCACAGAATGTCCTGAATCTGCACCCCAAAAATGCACCCTCAAACGTGCACCCCAAGAGCTCCTGGAGCTGACAGAGTGTGCCGAGTCTGCACCCCAAAAATGCACCCCAAAAATGCACCCCAAGAGCTCCTGGAGCTCACAGAATGTCCTCAATCTGCACCCCAAAAATGCACCCCAAGAGCTCCTGGAGCTCACAGAGTGTCCCGAGTCTGCACCTCAAATGCTCCTGGAGCTCACAAAATGTCCTGAATCTGCACCCCAAAAATGCACCCCAAAAATGCACCCCAAGAGCTCCTGGAGCTCACAGAATGTCCCAAGTCTGCACCCCAAAAATGCACCCCTAAACATGCACCCCAAGAGCTCCTGGAGCTCACAGAGTGTCCTGAATCCGCACCCCAAAAATGCACCCACAAACGCACCCCGAAAAGCACCTGGAGATCACAGAATGTCCTGCTTCTGAACCCCAAAAATGCACCCCAAGAACACATAACGTCCGGGACCTGCACCCCAAACGTGCACCCCGAGAGCTCCTGGAGCTCACAGAATGTCCTGATTCTGAACCCCAAAAATGCACCCCAAGAACACATAAGATCCTGACCCTGCACCCCAAACATGCACCCCAAAAGCTCCTGGAGCTCACAGATTGTCCCGAGTCTGCACCCCCAAACATGCACCCCCAAAAAGCACCTGGAGCTCTCAGGCTGAGTATTCTGAGTGTGCACCCCAAACATGCACCCCAAGAACACCTCAAACTCACAAGCTGAATATACCGAGTCTGAACCCCACACATGCACCCCCAAACATGCACCCCGAGAGGATCTGGAGCTCACAGCATACCCCGACTCTGCACCCCACACATGCACCCCAAGAACACCTGCAGCCCACAGCCTGAATATCTCCAGTCTGCACCCCAAGTCTGCACCCCAAGTCTGCACCCCAACAACACCTGGAGCTCTCACAGCCGGAGCTCAGAGCCCCGAGGCTGCACCCCGAGGCTGAACCCCGAGTTTGCACCCCGGGATCACCCCGAGCTGGCAGCCTGAGTGCCCAACCCCAGTGTGCACCCCAACACCCCCCCCTGACCCTGCACCCCCACAGCACCCCGAGCTCACATCCTGCTCACCTCCCCCTCTGTGGGCACCCCAAAACACCCCCCCCCCTTTCCCCCTCGCCACCGACGCTCTGCAACACCCCAAAAACCCTCCCGGGGAAGGGGTGGGGGGGGTGGGGGGGGTCCCCCTTTCCTCACAGGCTGCTGGGGTGGCACAGCAAACTTTGGTGTCCCCACCTGTCACCAGCAGGGACCCCCACCCCAAAGCACAGAACATTTCCCCCCCATCCGCCTCGGGGTGCAGAGAAAACCCCCCAAAAAACCTCCCAGGGTGAGGGAGCACCAGCAGGAGAAAAAAAAAAAGGGGGGGGGAAGAGAGCCAAGCACCCCAAAACAAAAAGCTCCACAAACCCTACTCCTAGGTGCTGGGAGAAAGTAACTTCCCCTCCAAAGCCCTGTGGGACCAAGGGGTGTCCCCAAGGCCGAGGGGACCCCAAAAGGAGGCTCCGGGGGGGGGAAGAGGTCGGGGGGAGGGAAAAAGGTCGAGGGAGGGGGGGAAAGGGGTCGGAAAGGGTGAAGGGGGGGGGGCGGCATCGCAGCGTGCCTTACCTGGTAAGTAATAGAGAGGTGGTTTCAACCCAAACATGATTTATGTTACAGTTCCATTGCGGCCAGGGAGAAAATAAATAAAAAAAAAAAAAAAATAAAGCAAAAAAACAGCAATCAAAATTTAAAAAAAAAAATATATTAAAAAATAATAAATTAAAAATCAAAAGATCCAAGGTGAAGAGGATGCGAGAGGGGAAAAAAAATTAAAAAAAAAAAAAAAAAGGAAGAACAAGAAGAAAAACAAAACAAAACAATAAACCCCCCCGAAAAAAAAAAAAAAAAAAAAAAAATTAGCACCAAGCCACACGGAGGGGGTTGGAAAAATAAACCAGAGGCGAAAAAATACGGTGGAGGGAGGAGGAGAAGGAGGAGGAGGAGGAGCGGGAGGGAATCAAGTGCGCGGGGAGGGAGGGGGGAGGAGGGGGAGGAGGAAAAAATAAAAAATTGCAATAGCAGCGAGGCCAGGGCGCCGTCGGAGCGGGGTGGGTGGCGGCAGGGTGGCGGGGGTGGCAGTGGTGGCTGTCACCAGGGCAGGAGCAGGGCTGGCGTGGCGAGCCCCGGGGGGCGGAGAGCACAAAAAGGCAGCGAGGGGGGGGCGGTGGGAGCCTGGGGGGGACACACACACACCCCCTGAGCTGGAGGGGGGGTCCCCTCCTCGGAGAAGGGTGCGAGGTGGTGGGGGTCCCGAGGAGAAAGCGTAGGAACACACCCCCCCCCCCCTATCTCTTCATCAGCACCTCCTGGGAAGGGAAAGGGGGGGGCGGGGGGGGGCAGACTTGCCCCTCGATCAATTTTCATGCAAGAATCATTATCGGTAAATTGGAAATCTGGCTCCTTGACAGCAGATTTGTCTCCCCTAATGAAGGGGAGCGGGCAGGAGAGCGGCAGGCAGCTGCTCAGCCCCGACAAACTAACCCCCCCCCAAAAAAAAAAATTAAAAAAACCCCGAAAAAAAAACCCCATTGCTTCCCCCTCCCGGGGGGCTCCAACCCTGAGCCCCCGGAGGTTTCGGGGAGGGGAACCCCGGGGTCCTCCTCCCCCCCTTCCCAACCCCTCCTCCTTGCCTACAGACAGAATAATTTTTATTTTATTATTATTTTTCCCTCTCTCTTTTCCAGGAGGCTGTTTTCAAACAGCTGCCGCTGCCTGGGAGGAAGAGGAGGGAGGGCGGGGAGGGGGGGGGGGGAACAAAATAAAACCAGAAAATCCAAACCCCCCCCCACAACCGCTCCCCCCGTTGAGGCGAACGAGGAAATAACCCAACTTTCCTGCCACAAAAATCGGGGTTTACACCCCTCCGCACCCCCAAACCCCCCTCTAATTGGGTGTGGGGGGGTCTGCAATCAGCCTCCCGATAGGATCCCCCCCGCCCCCCCCCTGCAGACATGCTTGCAGGCAAATGGGGCTAATAAATGCTATTACGGGGCTCCTGGCTGCACCATAGTAACCAGGGCCCGGCTTCATTTGCTTTAAGCAAACCAGCAGCGAGGCGGGGTGGAAAAAAAAAAAAAAAAAAAAAAGGGGGGGGTGGGTAGAAAGGGGGGGTGGGAAGGGAAGCGTTTGGAGTGCTCCAGGCACGGCAGGGAGCGCTTCCAGGGGTGCATGGGGTGCATGGGATTTGGGGTGCACGGGATTTTGGGGTGCAGGGTTGCATGGGGAGAATGGGTGCAGGGTTGCATGGGATTTGGGGTGCATGGGTGCATCGGGAGCGATGTTGCATGGGTGCAGGGTTGCATGGGATTTGGGGTGCAGGGTTGCATGGGTGCACGAGATTTTGGGGTGCACTGTTGCATGGGTGCAGGGTTGCATGGGGAGAATGGGTGCAGGGTTGCACTGGGAGCGATATTGCATGGGTGCAGGGTTGCACGGAATTTTGGGGTGCAGGGTTGCATGGGTGCATGGGATTTTGGGGTGCAGGGTTGCATGGGGAGAATGGGTGCATGGGTGCAGGGTTGCATGGGATTTGGGGTGCACGGTTGCACTGGGAGGGATGCTGCATGGGTGCAGGGTTGCACGGAATTTTGGGGTGCAGGGTTGCATGGGTGCACGGGATTTTGGGGTGCAGGGTTGCATGGGTGCACGGGGAGCACGCTTGCTTGGGTGCACGGCTGCCTGGGATTTGGGGGTACAAGGCTGCACGGGATTTTGGGTGCAGGGGCTTTTGCTCGCAAGGTTCCATGGGATTTTGGGTGCACGGCTGGTGCTGTCCCCCCCTTTCTCTCTCTCTCTCGTCCCCCTCCCAACCCCCAGCAGCTCCAAGCCTCTCTCTTCCCAAACTGCCGGCTGCTAAAAACACCAAAGTTCACCCAGGCGACGTGTGATATCTCGGCCCTGCAAGAGAAGCCACATCCTGTGTGATAATGGCCAGCCCTTCCAACAGCTTCCAGATACAAGGGGCCAGTCCCAGGCCCCCCGCTGCCTCCCCCTGACTGAGGGGGGGTCTGGGGAGGGAGGTCCCGGTGTCCCCCCCAGCCCCACGGAGGGGAGATTGGGGTCACCGCTGGCTGCAAGCTACAAGGGGGAGAGGGGGGGGGCTGTGCAAAAAGCGTGTGTGTGCACATGTACGTGGGTTCAGATGCAAGCGTGGATGCACAGGGGTGTGTGAACAGACGCGTGTGCAAGGACACGCACGTGTGTGCACACGCACCCCAGGGACGCCTTGAGCCAGGAAGGTGCTGGTGAAAAACTCCACTTTCCTCCTCTCCTGCCCCCAATGCTGAATATTGCTTTTCTAATTCCAGGGCGGGGGATTACTGTTATTATTATTATGTCTTTTTCTTCCTTCCTAACCTATATCTGTCAGGCACGGCGCTGGGAGTATTTCTGGCCTGTCCCCTGAGTCAGCTCCTGTCCCACAGCTCCCAGCCACAGCCTGCTGGGGCCCTCACTGCATCTCCCCCCCCACCTCACTGCATCCCCCCCCCCACCTCACTGCATCCCCCCCCCACCCTCACTGCATCCCCCCCCCCACCTCACTGCATCCCCCCCCCCCTCACTGCATCCCCCCCCCCCTCACTGCATCCCCCCCCCACCTCACTGCATCCCCCCCCACCTCACTGCATCCCCCCCCCACCTCACTGCATCCCCCCCCCACCTCACTGCATCCCCCCCCACCTCATCAGGACATGGCACTTTTGGGGTGACACAACCGTCCCAAACCCAATGCCCCCCACTCCCCGCATCCCAAGGGGAAGGGGGAGCTGAAAAAGGGGAGGGGGGTGTCACCTTGTCACCCATTTCCCCCTGCAGACCCTCGTCCATCCCACCCCGTTCGGGTGTCACCTTGTCACCCATTTCCCCCTGCAGACCCTCGTCCATCCCACCCCGTTCGCCTTAGAGGGGTTGAATTTGCAGGGTGAGGGAAGGGTGGTGGGGGGGACGACACACGCACATCCCCCCCCCCCCCCCCCCCCCCTCCCATGGCATGAGCCGTAAAAATTAATTTGCAAACATGTCATTACACAATAGCTGTACAGGCAATAAACCTGTAATTACAAGCGGCTGGGGGAGCGGGCAGGGAGGGGAGGGCAGGCAGGGAGGGGAGGGCAGGCCTGCCTGTCTGCCTGCCAGCTCCGGCTTTGGGGTTTCACCTCCTCCCCCCCCTCCTCTTTTCTCCTTGCTCCCTTTGTTCATTATGCAAACGAGAATTGCTTCACTCCTGGAAGTTGGGCTCCACTTCAAAGGGGCACCCTGCCTGCCCTGCCTGCCTGCCCTGCACACCCTGCCCAGAAAGCCCCAAGGCCGCCAGCACCCCCCCCAAAAAAAAAAAAAAAAAAAAAGGAACACACACCCCCCCCCCCCTACAAACACAGAGCCAACGGCGCTTGGCCGGGGATGGGGAAACTGAGGCAGGGCAGCCCCCTTGGGAAACTGTCCCTCTGCTCTTTGCGACATCAACCCAACCGAATTACCCCTCAGCAACCCTCCCCCCTTCCCGCTCCAGCCCCGCGCCTCGCCCTGCCTCAGTTTCCCCACTTACCAACCCCGCGGGGGGGAAACGGGCCACGCGGGGCAGCGGCGGGGCGAACCACCCACTCGGGCACCCGGTTCTGCTTTGGCCTCGCCCTTCGCTAGCGGGAGAGCTGGCCGGGCCTGACCCACTTCCCCCGGCTCCGGGAGGATTCATTGGTTCCTGGCTCTCGCGAAGCCGCCGGGAGCTGGGGCAGGTGCCAGCCGGGATTAACAAAGCAGCAGAGCGCAAACTCACGGGGCCGGCCGGACCAGCCACCCACACACCCACCCAGCCTGGCCCACGCCACCCGAACCGCCTGGCACAGAGGACAAAGTGTCACCCAAGTCCCTCCCGGCCCGTTGGACCCCCTGGTATCCTCGCCTTGAACACCCCCAGGATGCTCCGGGCTCTCCCCAGGGGGATGCTGGAGCTCCCCTGGGATTGTTTGGGGACCCAAGTGGTCCCCGCTGTCTGGAAAGGATGTGGGCAAGCTGGAGAGGGTCCAGAATGGCCACGAGGATTCAGAAGCCTTCAGAGGCCCCAGGATAATCAGAGGACTGGAGCACCTGAGGGGAGGCTGAGAAAAATGGGTCTGTTCAGCCTTGAGAAGGCTGAGGGGAGACCCCTTAAGGGAGAGCTCTTAGGGGAGACCCCAGGACCATGTTCCAGTGCTTAAAGGGGGGGCTACAAAAAAGATGGAGCCTCCCGAGTTACAGGGAGTCAGCTGGAGAAGATGAGGGGCAATGGGCACAAGGTGCTCCTGGGGAGATTTCCAAGTGGACACAAGAGGGAAATTTTTCCCCATGAGGACGGTCAGACACTGGAATGGTCTCCCAGGGGAAGGGGGGGATTCCCCCCCACTCCGGAAAGTTGGGAGCTCTATGGGGTGCTGGGGCATCTCAGATAAACAAGATTATCAGAAGGGTTGGAGCAGGTGATCCTTCAGGTCCCTCCCAACCTGACAATGATTCCATGATTCTATGACACAGAATCATGCAGGCCCTCAGTGCCCACCCTCAAGCAGCCTGCTCTGGGGAAACTGAGGCAGGGCTGTGCTCCCCAGCACCCATCAGCAGGGATGCATGGGGGAGGAGAGGAGTAAGCAGCCTCTCCTCGCCGTAAATAAGCGGCTCAGCGCTGATTTCCTGCTCTTGTTGACCTTTGACTAGGCAGAATTGTGCCATAAATCCATATTTTAAACCCATCTGAGCTCCAGCCAGGCCCACAAAGCCATTTACAGCCTGCGATTTGGACGGGGCAGTGAGCAGGAAAGCGATGGGTTTCTCGAGGTGACATTCCCCAGGAGGGAAATGAAGTGTTTTATTTGCAGATATATAGGGCACGGTCGTTCCTCTGCTTCCCCTTTCCCTCCGCCCTCGGCTCATAAATAAAACATACGGCCGCCTAACCGGCTAATTACGGGAGGATGGCAAAAAAAAAAAAAAAAAAAAACCCCGCCGGTCGCTGGGAAGGGGAAAAAAAAAAAATAAAAAAAATCCGCTTTTTTAATCAGCCCACTTTTTTCCTCCTCGGCTAAACTTCAGGAGAAACAGGGATGGACACGAGACTCCCCGGTGGCTCGTAGGCTCCCAGCAGGGTTGTGCACCCCAGGTTTGGGTTGGGATGAGGCGGGTGGAGAAGAAGGAGGAAGAAGATGGGGAGGGTTTGAAGCTGCTTCTGGTTTTGTTTTTTTTTTGTTGTGGGTTTTTTGTTTTTTTTTTTCCTTTCTCCCTGGCTGGGAAAAGGATGTCTTTGAAAAGTCTAATTGTTCCTTACACATTAGATACATTAATGAGGTCTGTGATCAAGCAGGCTGGCTCTCCGGCAAGGAGGCTTCAAGTAGCAATTTTCCATTTGTGTTTCAAATTTTAATGAATGTTCCTGTCTGGGGCTGCGATGCGCGGTGATAATCCGCAGGGCTCGGGTCAGTGCTGGAGCAGGGGCTGCCGTGCGGGAGGGCTTGTACAAGGGTTTGATTTCTTTGGGGAATAGTTCAGACAAAAAATGGTAATGGCAGAAGACAAGTCTTCCTTTCCCCCCCCCCTTCCACCTCCCCTTCGGCTGCCAGAGCCTGAGAGCTACAAATCAGAGGGTTATTATTTCTTTCCGATGTCCCTAAAGTATCCTATATCTTCAGCGGGAAAGTTCAGCCCTGATAAGATTGAGGCACTGGGGGAGACACGTTTGCCTCTGCCTCCTGGGTTTTTTTTTTGCTTTTTCCTCCACTACCCTTCTCTCTCCTATCCCTGATGTGGCTGGGGGGGATGTCTCCTGGGCCACCAGCCCACTCCAGGGCCACCAACACTACTCCAGGGCCACCAGCCCTACTCCAGGGCCACCAGCCCACTCCAAAGCCACCAGCCTACTCCAGGGCCACCAACCCTACTCCACGGCCACCAACCCTACTCCAGGGCCACCAGCCCACTCTAGGACCTCCAACACTACTCCAGGGCCACCAACACTACTCCAGGGCCACCAGCCCACTCCAAAGCCACCAGCCCACTCCAGGGCCCACTCTAGCCCATCAGCCCACTCTAGGACCACCAACACTACTCCAGGGCCACCAACACTACTCCAGGGCCACCAGCCCACTCCAAAGCTACCAGCCCACTCCAGGGCCACCAACCCTAGTCCAGGGCCACCAGCCCACTCCAAAGCTACCAGCCCACTCCAGGGCCACCAACCCTACTCCAGGGCCACCAGCCCCACCCCAGAGCCACCAGCCCACTCTAGGACCACCAGCCCTAGTCCAGGGCCACCAGCCCCACCCCAGGGCCACCAATCCCACCCCAGCCCCACTCCTCCCCATCCAAGCACCAGATCCAGAACCCACCCCGCCAGGACAAGATTTTTATAACCTTGTTTTGGCATGCCTGCCATTAACTTAATTTAACATCCATATTGCCGCTACTTAATTAAATAGATGAACTCATTTTACATTTGCAAGTCTTAATTCATCCTCAACAAAATTGGCCGTGTTTCGTTCTTTCTACACTACCAGCTCCCCGGAACAAATGACTGCCTTTTGTAGTTAACTGCTAGTACAGGTTAAAAGCTAATTAGCAGCCCGGGTTGGGTGTTAACTTCCTTATTTATCACCCGGCGCCACTCGGTTAGCGAGGGGGTGAGGGCTGGCACTTCCCTGGCCCTGCATGGGCCCCGGGTCTGCAGGGCTGGTGCCTGGGAGCCTCGGGGGAAAGGGTGCTGGATGTGTGCCTGGTGCTCAGGGCATGGCACTCGGTGCTCAGGACATGGTGCTTGTCCCATGGCACAGGATGCCTGGTGCTCAGGGCATAGTCCTTGGTGCTCAGGACATGGTGCTTGTCCCATGGTTCCTGGTGCTCAGCATATGGCACTTGGTGCTCAGGACATGGTGCTTGTCCCATGGTTCCTGGTGCTCAGCATATGGCACTTGGTGCTCAGGACATGGTGCTTGTCCCATGGCACACGGTTCATGGTGCTCAGGGCATGGTCCTTGGTGCTCAGGGCATGGCACTTGGTGCTCAGGACATGGTGCTTGTCCCATGGCACACGGTTCATGGTGCTCAGGGCATGGTCCTTGGTGCTCAGGGCATGGCACTTGGTGCTCAGGACATGGTGCTTGTCCCATGGCACACGGTTCCTGGTGCTCAGGACATGGGTGCTCAGTGCATCACCCCCCCACAGCACCCAGCAGCACGGCAGGGCAAGCTTGGCAGCACCCTCCCAACCCCACCATCCCACCAAGCCACCTCAGGCTCCCCCCTGCCCACCCCCAACCTCCCTGGAGACACCCCAGGAGACCCCCTGACAGCAAGTGTCACCTGGGTGACCCCAGCAGGGCTGTGGCAGGGGCACGGCAGGGCTGGGGGGACACGGGGGGACGTGGAGCTATGGCAGGAAGCAGCTCCAGGAAGGCTCATCTGGTTTGACTAACAAATCACCAACTGCTTCCCCCGGGGCAGGTGGAAGGAAACAAACTCCCCTGGCTGTAAACAACCCCTCCAGCACCCCAGTTCCCACCCCCGGACCCCCCAGGTCCCAGCCCGTGGTTGGTTGGGACAGGAAAGTGCTTGTGAAACACTCCCCAGTGCTGATGCAAGCCCTGGCAGGGGGGGACAGGCCACCCCCCCAGCCCCTCTGGGGACATTGTCACCCCGGCAGGGTGTGGGGTGACACACAGCTTGCACCAGACATCACCCGCTGTGCCACCCCCCTGCCAGTGGGACTCCAGGGGATGAGTCGGTGTCCCTTGGTGGCACCAACTGGATGGGAACAAAGGCTGCCATGCTGGGTGACACACTCGGCCCTCTGCCACCACGAGCCGGTGGCAGGGATGGGTACAGAAGCCCAGGTGAGAATTGTTGTCACCAACCCTGTCCATCCTGGTGACAGGATCATGGCAGTGGTGGCAACAGCCATCACTGATTGCCCATCCCACTGACATCACCATGGTGGCGATGGCAATTGCCATCACTGGTGATGTCCAGCTTGGTGACAGAACCATGGCAGTGGTGGCAATTGCCATCATCGGTGATGTCCAGCTTGGTGACATGACCAGTGGTGACAAACACCACCACCAGTGACACCCATCCCAGTGCCCATGGCAGCGGTGACAATCACCACCACCCCTTACATCCAACCCCCTGACCACAGCGGCGGTGGCACAGGGACGATGTGACAAGAGGGGACCGATAGCATCTGCCTGGCCCCGTAACCCGATCAGCCCCTGCCTGCTGAAATAACAGCGAGGGGGGGGGACAGGGACAGGGACAGGGACAGCTCCAGTTACTGGCAGTGCCAGGGGCCGGCTGTGTGCCAGGGCTCTTGGCCAAGGGCTCCAGGAGCGTGGAACGGGGACCCCCAGCGTGTGTGTCCCCTCCCTTCCTGTGTCACCCCCTTCCCCCCCCCGGGCACTGCACGGAGCTGCTGGTCCCGCTCCCCAGCGTCCCCACCCCACCGGAATTTCAAGTCTGGTGGCACCCGAGGTGGAGCCTTCGGGAGGCAGCGGCTTGGCGGGGGACATCACCCTCACCCAGGGCCACCCCCCTGGGGACAGCACCCAGCCGAGCAGGGGTAATGGCCCAGGAGAAGGATAATGGTGTAGGAGAAGGATAATGGGGAAGGATAATGGTGTAGAGCCAAGGAGAATGGTGTAGAGCCAGGGATAGTGGTGTCAGAGCAGGAGCAGGGCAGGGATGCTGGTGTAGAGGCAGGAATAATGGGGTAGGAGCAGGGATAAAGGGGGGAGGAACAGGATAATGGTGTAAGAGCAGGAGGAGTGGTGTAGAAGCCACGGTAATGGTGTAGGAATAGTGGTGTAGGAGCAGGGATGCTGGTGTAGAGGCAGGAATAATGGGGTAGGAGCAGGAGAATGGGGTAGGAGCAGGAACAGTGGTGTAGGAATAATGGTGTGGGAGGAGGAATAAAGGGCACAGGAGCAGCAATAACGGGGTAGGGGCAGAGAAAATGGTGTAGGAATAATGGTGGAAGGGCAGGACTGGGGGTGTAGGAGCAGGAGTAGGGGCGTAGGGGCAGGAATAGTGATGTAGAGGCAGGAATAGTGGTGTAGAAGCAGGCCCCCCCCCAGCCACTAGGTTATCCCACACTGTTCCAGCTGCATCCCCCTGGCCCGGGGCGTTCAGAACCCATCAGCACCGGGCCAAGGAGCCACAGGAGCCCAAAATCTAATCCTGGAGGTGGGATCTGACCCACCGGAACCCCTCTGTGTCCCCCACATCCCCCAGGACCCCATCCCAAATCCTCCCCCCATCAGCAGGAGGGGCGGCGTGGGGCTGCGGGGTTGATAAGAGCCCTCTGCACCAGGGAGATAAATAACCCCGGCAGCACCAAGCTGGCCCCAGCCAGGAGTTAATAGGGGCTGTCAGGGTGGTTTAGAGGAGCAGAGAGCATCGTTTTGGGGGAGGGGGGGCTGGCATGAGGGAGGACGAAGAAGGGGGGGGGGGTGGGAAGGGACAAGGAAAGCTGAGCAGAAAAGAGATACACAAAGAGCGTGTCCTCTGTAAGTGGTGATAAACCTTGGGGGGGGTTGTGGAATTTCAAAAAAAAAAAAAAAAAGAAGAAGAAAAAGCTAAATCAGTTGTTTAGCCGATGTACCACATGCTGACAGGGCAAATGTGAAGGCTTTTATGGCCACATGGGTTTTCATTTGCAGTTATTCATAGCGGAGCCGGGCGCTTTATCTCACTTTACATTATGTGCAACCACAATGCAGACACTGCACCGCAACACATTGCCTGCCCGGGAAAATATTAATATGGAAATGGCAGGGAGGGAACAGAGGGGCCGGGCAGGAGAGATAAAACCTGTCCTGAAAGGCAGCAAGGGGGTGGGACCCCCGGCCAGCACCCCTGGGTGTGCAGGAGGAAGGGAGACACGAGTGTGTGCACGGCTGCAGGGCAGGGGGGGCCTGGCAGGGGGGGTTGTGTGTGCACCCTCTGGAAAGTGGTGGTGGGGGGGTGCACAAATGTGCACAACAGACCCTCTGGAAAGTGGGGGGGCACAGGAGTATGCGTGCAAAGGTGCACAACCTCCCCTCTGCAAAGCAGGGTGCCTGTGCACACGTGTGCGAATCATCCCCCCCCTGCAAAGTGGGGGGCATGTGTGTGTGCAAACATGCACAACACCCCCTCTGAAAAGTGGGGGGCACGTGTGTGTGCAAACATGCACAACACCCCCTCTGCAAAGGGGAAGGGGGGATGCAGGCGTGTGCACACGCATGTGCACAGCACTCCCTCTGCCAGGTGGGATGCATGGGTGTGCGTGTGCACACGTGTGCACAACATACACTCTGCAGAGCAGGAGGCATGTTTGTGTGTGTGCACACCACAAACACCCTCTGCAGAGGGGGATGCGTGTGCACAACCTGCACTTTCTGCAGAGGGGGGTGCACGTGTGTACACACACACACACACACACCAGGGATGCAGAGGGGGATGTGTGTGCACATCACCTGCACCCCTGAAGGACAGCCAGCCCCAGGAGGACAGACTGACCCCTGCAGCAGGACAGACACCCTCAGCAGCAGGACAGACACCCTCAGCAGCCCACCCTTCACACCCACCCCCCCAACACAAAGCTTGCCCACCCAGTGACCCAGGGACCCCCCGAGCCCTCCCCTTGGCTTCCTTCCCCCGTGCCATCCCGAGGCTGTGGCCATGCCAGGGGACACGTGGCCAAGGCCATGGCTTTGGGTGCCAGCCCTGCCTGGGCACAGTGTGCCAGCTCCTGCCAAGCTGTGCCGGGCACAGCTCCAGCCCTGCCTGCTGGTGCTGGGCTCCAGCCCCGGGCAGTGCCAGACTGCCAGCCTGGGGGGGATTTATTCACGGGCAGAGGCACCCAGAGCTGCTGGCGGCTGCAGGAGCCTTTGTCCTACAAGGGAACTTTGCTCCTCGCCTCCCCAAATCCCTTTTTCCAGCATCCCCACTCAGGGAGGGGGTGTCCCGGACCCACGGGGGATGCTTTTCCCCCATCCCTGGCATCACAGGGAGGCGGCACCAAAGGGGGAGGAGGTGGGCACCCAGCCCTGGGGGTTGATGCTCAGCTGGGCTGGGGGGCAGGGACGAAACGACCTCCCCCCCCCTCCCCAGCTGTTGGCAGGAGAAGGGCTGGCAGGGGGGGCTGGCATCGGGAAGGGTGACTGCCCCCCAAACACCTCAGGGAAGGGAACAATCCTTTTTTTGGTGGTTTTCTTTTTTTTTTGGCAGGCCCTGGGTGCTCCCCTCCCCTCCATCTCCATCCCCAACCCCCCCACCTCCCCCTTCCCTGTCCTCCTCCCGTGCTGGGGCGCGGGGATACAATTAAATCAGTGTTCTGCTAACAATCTGCCGGCTAATAAGACATTTTCCTCCCTCTCCCTCCTCCCCCCCACTCCACCCCAATCCGTGTGTGATGGGAGCGCTTTGATATGAGAGTGGACTCTAATGGGTTCGGTGTAAGGGAGCCTTAATTTATTACGTGCCTGTAATTGATGTTTGTATAAAGTAGCTCTTACAGCTCCTCAGAGCGGGAGATGAAAAGCAATCAGTCAGCCATTTGCCACGAAAGGAAGGAGAGGGGAGAAGACAGACAGCGAGGGAGAACCAGACGTACTCATCAAACCCGGAGAAAAACCCAGAAAGCCAGGGAGCAAAACAAAATCCCCCCCCCCTCCCTGTGCAGCCTCGCCAGCGGCTCCAGCACTGCTGGGCAGAGCCACCAGCATCCCTGGGGGTGACAACCAGAATTCCAGGGTACCAGCAACCCTGGGTAACACCACCAGCATCCTTGGGTAACACCACCAGCATCCCTGGGGGTGACAACCAGAATTCCAGGGTACCAGCATCCCTGGGTAACACCACCAGCATCCCTGGGTAACACCACCAGCATCCCTGGCCACCAGCATCCTGGGGTACCAGCATCCCTGGGTACCACTGACAAGCAGCAGCCCTGAGTACCAGCATCCCTAAGTACCAGCATCCCTGAATATCACCACCAGCATCCCTGGGTACCAGCACCCCTAGGTACCACTACCAGCATCCCTGGGTATGACCATGAGCATCCTTGGGTACCCTCACCAGCATCCCTGGGGAACCCCACCAACATCCCTTGGATCGTAGCATCCCTGGGTACCCCCACAGCATCCTTGGGTCCCAGCATCCCTGGGTACCCCCATCAAACACCCCTGGGTACCCCCACCAACATCCCAGGGTATCACCACCAGCATCCCTGGGTGGTAGCATCCCTGGGTACCCCCCCCACATCACCAGCACCCATTTCCTGCTGGGAATTCTGGAGGTGGGCAGCCTGCTGGAGCTGTGCCAGGGCAGGCTGTGTGTGTCCCTCCCTCCTTCCCCAGCAGCAGCAGCAGCAGCAGCAGGTGTGGGGCTGGTGAAGCCAGGCTGGCTGCAGCAGGCGGTGCTGAGCTGTGGTAATGAGGGCGGGCGCTGGGGAGTCACATGCAGCCCAGGGCTGGCTGGGGAGCTGCACGTCACCAACCCTGGCAGGGGGGAAAAAAAAAAAAAGGAAAAAAAAAAAAAAAAAAAAAATCGGTGCTAAATTGAATCAATCCATCTTGGAAATGGCTCTTGTCAGGCGGTGTCAGGGAAGAGCGTCTGCGGGAGAGGGATCAGGCAGGGGCAGCCCAGCCAGGGCCAGGCGGTCAGCGTGGCTGCCAGCTCTCTGCCAGCCCCCCCCCAAAGGTGCTCCCCAGCTCCAGGTGGTGGGTTTGGGGGTCCCCAAAAGGGGGCAGAGGAACAGGGGATCATACTCCAGCTGGTGGGGACAGAGAAAAGCATTGCGGCTGTGCCTCAGTTTCCCCGCGTGGGGTAGCTCGTGCTCCTCAACCACCTTCCCGAGGGATCCTGGGGGGCTAATCCACATCAAGAAAAAAAAAAAAACAAACAGGAGAGATCCCTCCACCCCATCCCCAGTACACCCATTGCACCCCAACACTGTGCCCAGGCTGGGAAGGACAATGCCAGGGTGGGGAGAGACACAGATACAGATGGATCCTTCATGTACAACCCCTGCAGCCTGGCAAATTAAAATATAAGGGAGGGGGGACACAGAGAAACAACCCCAGTGATTGATTTTCCACCCAAACATTCCAACCAACAGAACGTGTCACCCAGAGAAAGCTGTGGCAAGCCCGGATTTAGCTGGAGAACACCAGTTCCCAACCATCCCGGTCTTCCCATCCCAGCATCCACAGGATGGGCACCTCAGTGGGAAGGGGCACCTCGGTGAGAAGATGTCCCCACCCTGGGAAAGGGACTCCAGGCAAGGGGACATATAGCTAAGCTCCTAACGAAGGCAATTAGAAGGGCAAGCATCCCTCGCGCCGCTTCTCCTAATTAAGAACCAGCTAATTCCCCAAGCCTCCTGGTTCCCCAGCTCTGGTCCAGCCTGTTATTTACCTGCAGCTAATAGGTTGGAGTGAAGCTAATGATAAGTCTTGTATCAAATGGCTGGATCTTGGCTTCTGACAGCTTTAAAGACCCGGCTCGGGGACAACGAGGGTTTCTAATTACGGGGTTCGTCACGGGAAGGCAGGGTTCAATGCCAGGCACTCTCCCCGGGTGACATTTCTGCCTGGATTGGAAATCTAAACGCAAGCCCAGGCGGTTTAAGGTTAAAAAATACGGCGCTCGACAAGACAAGGGGATCATAATTTGGGTCACCGGCGGGTTTAATTAATTGGAATGGAGCAATCAAAGCGCTGCGTGCGGTAATTACATCCCGGCTTTGGGGAGGGGGGTGGGAAGGGGGATGCCTGGGAGATGGGATGCAGGGATGGGCAGGGAGGCATCACCCTCACTCACCTCAGGGTGCGTGGAGATGCTGAGCGAGCCAGCTGGCAAACACCCCTGTGTGTCCCCCCCCAGCATCACAGCAAAGCCAGGCAGGCAAAGAGGGGGCTGTCCCCTGTGTCCCTGCCCCCCAGGGATGCAGCTGGAGGCTGCCAGTCCCACATCAGGAGAGTGATTTATTTTCCCCAGTTACTGGGCTCCCTTTTTTTCCCTTTTGTGGGGACCACGGTTTAACTGATTGGAACCTCCTGAAAACAACTTAAAATGGCACCGGAGGTCATGGGGAGGACACGGGAGTGGCTCTGGTGATGCTGGGGTGGGATTAACAGGATGATCAACCAAGTGATGCTGCTGAGGACCAGCACAATCCCATAGGGTCAAGAGGAGGAAGGTGGGGAAACCCAAACGTCCCCCCCTACACGCTCCTCTGCAACGGTTATGGCTGATGCAAGGGGAAACTGAGGCACGGAGCCTAAGTCCTGGTGCTTCCTCACCAGAAAAGCAACATGGGCAGAACCAAAATGTCCATCCTCTCCCCCAACATCCCCCGAGGAGGGGACGCTGGCGAGAAGCTGGTGAGGGTGACCCCATGAAGCCAACCCAGCTAGCATTAATTTGACCCCATCCACCACGCGCTAATCAGCTGTAACCGTGGCACCCAGCTCAATCCAAATTGATTTACCGAGGCTGGAAATGGATACAAATGTGATTAAAGCCTTTTTTATTTTCCATAGGTCCTCTCTAAAATGATTTAAATCAATTCCTACGTGCGGGGTCCTCCCACACCCCCCCATAACCCCCCCCCATCTCGACCCCATGGCGCCGCGGATGGGCAAACGGCGCCGCAGGGTTGAGAGCGGGGAGTGAAGAAGACACCTCCCACCCCAAAAAAAAAAAAAAAAAAATTCCACTCCTAACCCCCAAGGCGAGCAGCACCCTGATTTCCACAGCTCCACACCCACAGACCTCCGTGGACCCCCCAGCATCCCCTGGCCACGGGGCCAGCATCGAGCCGGGCGGCCCTTGGCGAGCGCTCAAAGGCCATTAGGCTGAGCGCCGATGCGCGCCCGTTGCTCGTCAATTATTCAAGCAATAATTGCACCCTTATTTAAAGTCTGGTCTTGCGTGAGCCCGGCACTGCAGGCTGCCAAGGCCCCACGTTAAGATTTACACCCCCGGCGAGCTCCCGTCCGCCAATTAATTAAGCAAACACATTCCACAGCACAGCTCTCAGGTGTGCAACCTGCCCCGGAGCCCACGGGCAGATGCGTCGGGTCCCACCTGGTCGGGGAGAAGGGTCTCAAGCCCTGGGGAGGGGTCCCCAAGGTCAGGATTAGGGTTATGATTCAGGCTGCTGGTTATTATGAGGGGTCCTCATGATGAGGGGGTCTCAAGTCGGTGGCAGACGAAGCGATTTGCTCTTTTCCGATAAATTCCCTCCTTTAGAAATTAGCAAAAAAAAAAAAAAAAAAAGGAGAAAGGTTGGGGAGGAGGGGGCTGATGGCAACATCTGTTCTTAGGGGCCCCGCTGGCTCCCAGAGGCACCTAACGAGGGGGGAGGCTGGGAGTGACAGTCACCAAGAGGTCAATTCATTCATCTGGCCGTGTTATTACAAGTCCAAATTTATTGTCACCGGGCCACATTAGTGCTGGCACCGAGGACGCGAGGTTGCACCCCTACTGAATAAGCAGATAAATGAAAGACATCTGGAGAGCAGAATGAAGGGGCAGATTATTAATGCTGAAATTTAGAAGCCAAGGTCTAAGCCACGAATCCATCAGCGCAACCAGTTATGTCCAATAAATTAGGAGAGATAAGGATTGAAGGATGGTATATTAAAGGCAACATTCATTTCTGAACTGGCACAAGGGCTCCAAGGCATCTCCCCCCCCATCCCCCCCCCCCACCCTTCAGTGTTAACCCTTGCTGGCCAGGGTTAACTGGGACGTGCTGGAGCTGTGCTGGAGCTGGGGAGGACACAGCCCCATGGGCATGGGTCTTCCAGCAGAGCCATCAGCTGGGTGTTGATCTCAGGGGGTAGAGGTGGGTGGGATGAAGAAAAGAGAGGATGATGACACAGTGTGCAAGGCACGGTGGTGAAGCATGCCCAAAAATCCAGTGGGAACCAGCGATGGAGCCTGCACGAGGATGGAGCGTGCAAGAGGATGGAGCACACCCAGGGGAGCTTCAGATGGGAGATGAGGAAGAATTTTTTCACCCAAAGAGTGGTGAAGCACTGGAACAGGCTGTCCAGGGAGGTGGGGGAGTCACCATCCCTGTGGGGGGGTTCAAAAAACAGGCAGATGTGGTGCTTCAGGAGATGATTTAGTGGTTAGGGTGGGATAGGACTGCTGGTTGGGCTCGATCTTGAAGGTCCCTTCCAACCACGATGATTCTGTGATTCAAAGAGCAAGCGTGCAAGATGATGGAGTGTGCACGAGGGAGTGTGCACATGGAGTACACACACATGGGAGAGGCTGGCACGGGGACACAGGGCACTTCACAACCACTATCCAGGAGTTCAGCAGCTTCCCCACAGCCCACCCATCCTCCCCAGTAGCCCCAGCACCTCCTGGCTCTGCCTGCCTCAGTTTCCCTCATGTCACCACCATGGGAATGGCAGGGTCTGGCTTCCTGAGGACAGCTCAGTCCCCATCCTGCCGGTCCTGGGGCTGACACTGCACCCCCTGGCACCCCCACACTCACAACCCAACCCACATCAGGCGCACTCCCCGGGGAGGAGAAGGAGGGGAAAAAAAACAAACCACATTTTGGCTCCCCAAATTTTTTCTTCATTGGGGTGACCCTTTGGCAGTGGGGACACCCACGTGTGTCTCCTCTTGGCTTCCCCAACTTCATAGAATCATAGAAAAAAATGCATTTTGGAGAAGAAGGGTGGGCTAAAGTGGGGAGATGCTGGTGAAAGGGGGGGTCTCCCTGATGTTGATCCCTCCTGGACTGGCAGCAAAGGGGTGTAGGGCAGGAAGGCACCCAAGGCCCCCCAAATACTGACCCCCCCCAAACATCAATGGGGCATCCTGCCTATCCCCAAGCTCTCCCACACAGCTCCAGCCCCCCCAGTTCAGCAGTGAGGAGGGGGTTTCAGCCTATCAGCCCCTCCCCACGGCGCCTCACCAGCAAATTCCCATCAGCTTCATCTGGCATCTGAGGGATTTGGGGATTTGTTTAAGCTCTTTTTCACCCACTGGACTTTAATCGGGGCATTTGCCCGACCTCCAGCCCAGTGGAACCGGGTCCATGCCGGCGGGGACACCAGAGGGTCTCAGCTTAGGGGCTGGGGGGAGAGGGGAGAGATTCCCAGTGTCAAAACCCAGGGTTGCCCCCAGCTTTACGTCAGGATTAATTACCAAATAACTTTGCATTTAAACCCTTTTTAACAGGGCTGGAGGGCAGGAGGGAAAGGGCAAAGGTTAAGCCTGGCCAGGGCTGGGCTCTGACCCCGAGGAGGGGGACTCCGGGGAGGTGACAGGGTGGCACGAGGGGGCAGGGGGGGACACAGGACCCTCACCCTGCCCATGCCACCCACCCACATCCCTTTAGATGGGGAGGGGGCGACTGGTGTGGGGGTAAGGGGGTGCCCCCCCAGCCCCCCATCACTTATTGAGGCTCTGCACAAGGACAAGCAGTTCTTCATCCCCAGCGTGGTTGGGGGGCCCTGTGACCCCCCCCCTGTCCCAGCACTGAGGCTGCTGGAGGGGCTGCACATTCCAGTGATGGGATCCACAGCCAGCAGCTGCAGGCAGGAAACAGCAACCATTTTATTCCCCTTTAACTCTGCCTGCCTGTCTCTGGGAACATCCTCATCCTCCCCAGTCACCCAGGGATGGGGACTTGAGTTCGGGGAGCTTTGCTGGTTTGCCTTTTTTTTTTTTTTTTTTTTTTTTTTTCCCCTTTTCCTTTCCCTCCTCCTCCCTCTTTGCACTTGATAGCAGCCTTGTCAAGACTGCTGAGTTGCAGCTGACCCCTGCCCCGTCGCTGCTAATTAAGGCTGCACAGTGACAGTTCAAGTGCCTTGCCGCCAGTTTGCAGCATCCCTGCTCCTAATTGGAAACGCTTTTCTTTTTTTTTCTTCTTTTTTTTTTTTTTTTTTTTTTTTTTAATTATTTCTCAATAGCTGCTGGGTTTGGGGTGGATCTAAGGAGATGAAGGGGGTCTGCACCCATCCCGGGTGCAGTTGGCACAGGGGGGATGCACCCATCAGCACCCAGCCCCTCGGACGGGTGGGTGGGAAATGACAAGGATGTAGAAGGGGGGGTGAAAAAGGCCCTGAATCCAGGAAGAAAAAGGTGAGCCAGTCCTTCAGGAATGTCCCCAGGCTGGGAAGGGTGAGCGGGACCCCAGGACGGTGCCTCCTGATGTATTTTTGAGACGGGAGCAGGCACGGCGGGGAGCCAAGAGTCACAGCTCTATCTCCCCTTAGCAGAGCAGGGGCTGGGTGCAGGGTATCAGCCGGGACACCTGGGTCCTGTCCCTGGTCCCTTGTCCCCATCCCTTGCCATGCCCCCCACCACCACCACCCTGGCTGAGACCCCACAAAACTCCCACGGTGCTTGCGTGCACCCCCAGGAGCGGGGCTGGGGGGCTACAGGAGCATCCCCCCCAAACATCCCCCCATGCATCGGGGCTGTGACCCCTCAGGCGTGACAGCAGCCTGACGGATCCATTGTGTCGTGACAGACGAGCTGTTTTATCGCGGGGAGGGAAGGGAGGGAAGGAGCCAGCGCCAGCCGCCACCATCCTGACCCCGCCGGCGGGCTGAGGAGAAACAGAAGAAGGTTTGTATCATCCCGACAGGGCAGAGGGCAGGGGGCAGACACCTCCCCCTTTCCCTCCCCCCCCCGCCATCCCAAATTCCTGGGATGCAAGCCCGGGAAGGCAGGCAGCTGCCTGAGCAGCCCTTGCCCCATAGGTGGGGGGTGGCAGGCTATGGGGACAGTCCCCACACCGGGCACCCTGCTTCCTCCTGTCACCTCCTGCCATGGGGACTGCTCCCTGAAATGGTGTCCCCAGCCTGACCCATCCCACAGCACCCCAGAACTAATGTCCCCAACCTCCTCCATCCCACAGCACCCCTGAATTGATGTCTCCAATCTGCCCCATCCTACAGCACCTCTGAATTATGTCCCCAACCTCTCTGGTCCCACAGCACCCCTGAACCGATGTCCCCAGCCTGCCCCGTCCTACAGCACCCCCGAAATGGTGTCCCCACCCCACAGCATGCCTGAATTGATGTCCTCATCCCACGGCACCCCTGAACCATGCCCTGTGCCAGGCACAAGCTGGGGGACACAAATAAGGACAGGGATGCTCACAACCACCCCAGTGTTCACCAGTAAGAGCCACCTCCAAGTCTCCCCACTCAAACCAAGGAGCAGGGGGTCACTGTCCTTCCCCAGAAGCCACTGTCACCTCCATGCCAGGGCTGGAGAGGGACAGGCAGGGCTGTGACAGCAAGTGCAGCCCTGACTCGTGTGGAAACTTCTTGGAAAACAGCCCTGGGGCTGGCACGCTGTCCCAGCACAGTGTCCTGCCGTGGGAGCTCACTGGGCAATGCTGCCCAACCCCAAGCTGTCCCTAAAATTGGTCCCTTTGGGAACGATCCCTCTGGACTGATGTCCCCACACGGAACACAACGGTGCCAACCGCGGGGGTCAGAGCCCCTCTGTGCCCCCTCACCCCAGCACTGGGGGTCTGCCTGGGGCAGAGGGGAGCAAACCCTTCCATGGGGAGGGGTTCACCAAGCCCCCCCACCCCCTTCTTCCCCTCTTGGCAGCTTTTGTGCTGCCTCCCCCTGGGCACCTCGGGGGTGGATGCATTAAGGCAACACAAAGCAGAGCCGAGAGGCGATTCGGCTGCAATTTTCTCTGCTCCATTATTGACAAACAAGCTGCTCGGCGCAGGTGACAACGGCGAGGCCAGCTCAGCAGCTGGGACACCCCGTGCCGTGCCATGCCACGCTGTGCCAGCTGGCCTGCCCTGCTCAACCCCCTCCTGTCCCCTGTCCCCCCCCAAAAGCCCCGGCACGCAGCCGGCAGCGACGCCCTCCCGCTCGCCTCATCCCAAATCCTTTGGGTTTCCAGCATCCTCTGGCTCATGCTGTTCCAGAGGTGCTCCCTAAAAAAAATAAATAAATAAAATAAAAAAAGAAAGGGGGGGGAATGAGGCAGTGGATGGCGGGTAGGCTGGCAGCTCGGCCACCGGGCAGGCCCCTTTCCCCAGGCCGCAGCGTGCGGCGAGTCTGTCGTTAGCGCCGTGCCAAACCCAAAGTGGCTGCTTCGAAACAGCAATCCAATAAAAAGTGCTACTTGTCTATTTATCATCCTCGGGGCTTTTTATCACAGTGCAGATGGCTGCTACCTTCGCAAGGCACAGCAGTGTGCTGGCACGCGCCCGCCGCACAGAAGCTCCCAACGCCGCAGAGTCTGTGCTTACACCTGCGAGGAGCCGGCGGGCCGCCTGCTCCCTCACCATCACACCCTTTCACAAGCTGAGTCCCAGCCCGGGTGGTTGGTTTGCACCCTGCACGTTCCCCAGGCACTCGCACGGGGTGTTTGCACCAGGCATTTGCACCTGGTGTCGGCACGGGGAGTTGTTTGCACCCCGAGTGTTCACCGGGAATCGGCACGGGGTGTTTGCACGGGGTGTTTGCGTGGGGTGTTCACACCATCCATCTGCACCAGGCACTGGGTGTCTGAAGACACCCTGGACCTTGTTTGCACCAGGCACCTCTGCCCCTGATGTTCATAGAATCATAGAATCATGTTGGCAGGGGGCATTTGCACAGGGGGGTTTGTACCAGGCACCTCCAGACAGCATTGGTACGGTGTCTCTGCACAAGGGGTTTGCACCACGCAGGGGGACAGGGCATTTGCACGGGGTGTTGGCACCAGGCTCCTGCCCCTGATGTTGGCAGGGGGTATTTGCACGGGGGGTTTGCACCAGGCACCTGCAGACAGCATCAGCATGGTGTCTCTGCACAAGGGGTTTGCACCACACACGTTCACCAGGACGGGGTGTTTCCACTGGGTATCAGGCCAGGGCAGCCACACCATGCTTTTGCACGAGGTGTTTGCACCTGGAAGCTGCAGCAGGTATTTGCCCAGGGCGTTACAGCAGCAGGTCAGCACCAGGCACCTGCAGGATGTCCTCACCCCAGCTGGGTGGGAGGGTGGGAGCCACCCGGGGAAGGTGATTAAAGCTGTGTTAAGTGTCTGTCTGCACATAGGAGAAAACACACCCAGTCCCCCAGCAGGAGTGGGACAGGCGGGAGGAGCAGCCTGCGTGGCAGAGAATTAATGAAGCGTAACACTGGGGCGGGCAGTAATTAAGAGCCAGCAAAGCCAGGACTGCAACAGCCACAGAGACCCCCAAATCCCCTGGGAACCCCCATGTGCTGACCCCAGAAGATGGGGTGGTCACATCCCTGCAACCAAGACACAGGGCCATGCACTGCAGCCTCGAGTCCCACCTGCTGATGGCAACCCCCCTGGTGAGCCCCTCATTACCAGCAGGAGCCTGGGGGTGCCCGGGGTGCCCAGGGCACGATGCTGGCACAGCACGTCCTGCCTGTGGGCATCAAAAGCAGCTTGATGGGGTCGTGCCCCTCAGTTTAAGAAGGATGTTGAGGTCCTGGAACAGGTCCAAAGGAGGGCAACCAGGCTGGTGAAGGGACTCGAGCACAGGCCCTATGAAGAGAGACTGAGAGAGCTGGGGGTGTTCAGCCTGGAGAAGAGGAGGCTCAGGGGAGACCTCATTGCTCTGTACAACTACCTGAAAGGAGGCTGGAGCCAGGGGGGGGTTGGACTCTTTTCCCAGACGACTTTCAACAAGACAAGAGGACACAGTCTTAAGTTGTGTCAGGGGAGATTTAGGTTAGATATTAGAAAGAATTTCTTCACGGAGAGGGTGATCAGGCAATGGAATGGGCTGCCCGGTGAGGTGGTGGATTCTCCATCCCTGGAGACATTTAAAAAAAGACTGGATGTGGCACTCAGTGCCATGGGCTAGCAACTGCTCCGGTGGGTCAAGGCTTGGACTTGATGATCTCTGAGGTCCCTTCCAACCCAGACAATTCTATGATTCTATGATTCAAAGGGGTCCCCAGAAGGATCACCAGAGGGGATGTCTGAGCACCAGAGCTGCTGAGCACCAGATACCAGTCCTCACCTTACCACCAGGTAACCAAACCCAGGTCCAGAGACCCCCCGGCTCCTTTGGGAACCCCTCCGCGGTGACTCCCAGGATGGGGCAGTCCCATCCCTGCACCCAGCAGGACGCCAGCCGCACGGCACGGCCCCACCTGCTCGGAACCAGGGCCCGATCCGGTTGTAGGGGCAGGGTACCGCGCTGTACCCCGCACCCTGCCCGCGGGCGCCGGTTCGGCACCGTTGCTTGGGCGTGGGGCGAGTCCCGCTGAGCGGTGATGCCGGGACACGGAGGGGAAGGCGCCGCTTGGAAAAAGCGTCTGGAGGGTGGCGGGGGTGGCTCAGCCCCACCTCTTGTACCCAAGCCAAAAACCACCAACCCACGCCGGCGCTCCCCGAGCGGGTCCGGCTGGTCGGGACAGCCCCACGGAGCCGCCGCGGCGTCCCGCCTGCACCCGGCGTCCGCAACACCGCTGCAGGGACCCCACGCCCGTGCTTTTTTTTTTTTTAACAACCCCCCCCCTCTGCTTAACTTCCCTGGTCCGGCTGCCCCAGCCGGTTGGGAAGCAGCCGGGCTTGCATCAGCCTTGTCCCGGCTGGCAGCGCTGGCAGGCAGGTACGTGGCGTGCCGGGGGCAGGGGGCTGGCAGCACGCAGGGATGGGGACAGCCCTGGCACCTCCTGGCAGGGACCTCCCTGTCCCGCTGGGGATGCTCAGGGCAAGCGGTGACCCCGCAGGAGCGGCCACCGGGACCCATCCCAACTCCCCGGCATTCCCAGCCCGGCACGCCACGCGTGGCAGCACCCACAGCCCTGTCCCTGGCGAGGTGACAGTGCCCACCTCCCCGCCACGAATGAGGCAGGGTGGCAAGGCAGCAGGGGCTGGCAGGGAGGGGGACAGGAGGGGGACATCCCCTCCATCTCCTCTCCCTGTCTTTTTCTCCTTTTTTTTTATTTTTTTTATTTTTTTATTTTTTTTTTTTATTTTTTTTTTTTCCCCTCCCGATCAAAGCTCTCCAGAACAAAGTACACACTCTACCTCTTCAAACCCACCACCATCTGGCCGTCCGTCTGAGAGCCGCAGCCCCGCCGTCGCTCGGAGCAGATGGTGCCAAGGGAAGGACAAGCCACTGCCACCGCAGGGCCTGGCCAGCGCTGGGTCACAGCAGCAGCTCTCCCCCTTCACCCCCCTCCCCTTCCCTTCCCCCTGACCCCCTCAATCCCTCCCCCCGGCACAATCATTCCCCGCCGTGCCGAGCAAACAGTCTGCACCGGGGGCATTGTGCCGGACACCGACAAAGGGCGAGCGACGGCGGGGACCTCCTGACCCCTGCCACCCCCTGCCCCTCCGCCAAAAGAGCAATAAATCAAAGGGAGGGGACGGGGACAGGCTGGAGGGCGGGGATGGGGACAGAGCTGGGATCTCCCTCCATCACCAACACCTCCCCCCCTGCACCTGGGCGGTGAATCCCTGGGGACAGGAGCACAAGGCTGTGTGACACGGGGGGGGTTAAGGGGGTGTGTACCCTCCCTGCACCCTCTGCTCCCAGCCTGTCAGGGGGGGACCTTGCTGGGCTCGGAACCATCTGCTCGCAGGACCCCGGGGCTGTCGAGCCGCCCTGACCTCAGCGTGGCAAACAGTTTGCCGGAGCAGATGTCACACCCTCCCTCACCCTTGGGTCCCTGGTTGTGTCACACACACACACACGAGGCCATAGTTGTGTCACCCCCCCCACACCCCCCCCCCCAACAACCTCCAGGTGGACCAAGCTGAGACCAAACCAGGCCAAGAGCAAAGCTCTGGGCAACTCACTGCAGGAGTGACACAGACACACACACATCAAAGCTGGGATTTGAGCAGCCAGCTGTCCCCAGCCCCGTGGAGCAGGGCACAAAAGCAGCCTGGCTCTGCCGACACGCAGGTGGCATGGCACAGCATGGCACGGGAGCAAAGGTGGGAAGCAGGCAGCAGATCCTGGCTGGATCCATCCCGGTTTCCCGCAGGTTCCCCGGGAGTGGCTGGCACCGGTGTCTTTTGGACTGATTAGAATTCATTCTGCATGATTTAGGACCTAATCTCGGTGAAACTCCACGGCGCTTTATTAATAGCGCATTAGCGGGTAATTCATGCGTTCGGGATAAAAATAATAATAATAAATAAATAAATAAAAAATCAGCCTATGTCATTATTCCGGGAGGGGGGACACGGTGACAATAGGAGCAGGGGGGGCTAGGGGGGTACCCCTCTCTCCCCCAGCCTCCCAGCCCTTCCCGCTGCATCCCGGCGAGGCAGCAGCCCTTCTGACAACTGCCACCACTCATTAATCTTGACGAGTTTTCTGCTGAATATTCTTCCACGGGCTTTCAAACCGTTCACTAATTGCAATTAATCACTTACCGAAACAGATGTCAGGAACAATGGAATTGGGAAGTCTGGAGGCTTGATAAAGCTGTCAGAGGAGCGCGCTCGTGTGGCGGCGGGTGCCAAAAGGTGACAGCAACACCTTCCCCCAACCATGTGCTGGGGGGACCCTGGTGACCCCCTGGTGCCTGCCTGGCATCTGTCTACCCCTGCGAGGGAACACACGTGGTGACGGGGTACAGGGGAGGGGGGGGATGTTCCACCCCACCTCCCCAGCAGCTCCCGGTGCATGGGATGGGGACCTGGGTACCAGCGCTGGGTGCTGGTTTGGGGGTTACACTGCAGACCCCCCCCCCAGAGCGGCATGGCCCGATGGGGACTTGGTTTCTCCATGGGGAAAGCCAGCAGGAGCCCCCTTGGGGTGTCACGTCCACAGGCGACGGCACGTTCCCCGTCCCTGCCAGACGCTGCTTTAGCACCAGCAGGGATCCAACAGCCTTCCCCGCCGTGCTGTTTACCCATCACACAGGAAAGGTGCTGAGCTGACAGCTCCAGAGACACCAGAGAGCTCCCGGAGACACCAAAGCTCCCAATTCCTTCACTTCCCACCCTTGGAGACCCCCAGAGGCCACCTCAGAGGTGACCCCAGTAAAGGGCTTCTGCTCCCCCAAAGGAGCCTCCTGCAGCTCCATCAGCTGGGGCTTTGCACACCCCTGCATCTCACCTGCTCCCCACCGGCTTGGGGACACCCTCTGGGAACCAGGTTGGGGACAGGCTGGGAGGACAAGCTTCCCCAGGACCCCACCGAGCAGAGGACGCTGCGCAGCCCGAAGCCTCCCGATCCATTTCACCCCGAGTCCCCCCCAACCACCCTGGGGATGGTGACACGGCCATGGGGACACTGTGCACCCCCTCTGGGGCAGGCAGAGCCCAGGGGACCCCAGAGCATCCCCTTCCAGGGTTGGCACAGGGCGAGCCAAGCCCGGGGCTTGGGGCCGGCGTGGCCCTGACACATGTTAGGATAAATATTCCGCGCAGCCCCCGTTCCATATGTATGATCCGGTGGGGTGATGATTTTTCTCCTGATCACTGGAAGTGACAGCTGTGCGGAGAGCAGGAGAAACAAAGGCACCGACTGCTCTCCCCGCTCCGCTCCGCCGGTGACATGATGGCGTGACACGCGGTGGCAGCAGCTGGTGGCACGGGGAAGGGCGAGCGGGACGGGATGGCTGTTAGCCCGGGGTACAAAGGGGTGGGCGTGGGGATGGGGTGGCCATAAGGGAGGAGGGGGGTGGCAATGGGGACAGGGTGGCAAGGGGATAGAAATAGGTATGAGGTGGCAATGGGGACATGGTGGCCAAGGAGATGAGGTGGCTATGAGGACAGGGTGGCCACAAGGATGAGGGGGGTGACAATGGGGACAGGGTGGCAAGGGGGTGGAAGTAAGGATGAGGTGGCAATGGGGACATGGTGGCAATAAGGATGGGGTGGCAATGAGGACAGGATGGATGTGGGGGTGGCAATGAGGACAGGGTGGCCATGAGGATGAGGGGGGTGGCAATGGGGACAGGGTAGATGTGGGGATGGAGGGTGGCAACGGGGACATGGTGGCAATAAGGATGGGGTGGCAATGAAGACAGGATGGATGTGGGGGTGAGGGGTGGCAATGGGGACAGGGTGGCAAGGGGATGGAAATAAGGATGAGGTGGCAATGGGGACATGGTGGCAGTAGGGATGGGGTGGCAACAGAGTGGAAGTACAAACGGGGTGGCAATGGGGACAGGGTGGCCACGGTGATTGGGTGGCAATAGGGACAGGGTGGCAAGGAGATGGAAATAAGGGTGAGGTGGCATTGGGGACACGGTGGCCGAGGAGCTGAGGTGGCTATGGGGACAGGGTGGCAAGGGGAACAGGACAGCAATGGTGAGGGCTCCCATCAGCTCCCTGGTGCCACAGGCAAGCACCCAACCCCTCTCTCCCCTGAAGTGGTGGTGGGACGGGGCACCAGGGAGCACCCAGCTCAGGCATGGTCAATATTTGCATTTGATTTGCAAGTGTTCCCTCCCCCTGATAACAGCGGGGCTGCTGCACGTACAGGAGGGAGAAGCACTGGGCTCAGTTAATTATTAGCAAAGATGCAAATTCCCCCTCCACGAGATAACAATAAACACCATGATTTCAGCGAGATAAACAGGGCTTTAAATTTCCAGCAGCCTTTACTGGTGTAAAAATAAGCGCCCCTTATTTATTTAGCTCCTTTGAGAAACCACATCAGTCCCCAAACACAGTCTTTTACTGTCAAGCTACAGTAGAAGCCTTTATAGGCAGCGAGGATCCTGACAGCTACCCCTAGCACAACCATCTTTTATTCATGCTCATAATATAAACTGTATTGCCTCGGAAACAAAAGGATTTAACTCGCTGCTGGCCGGGTGGCAGGGGCTGAGCAGAGGTCTCTGGTGAGGGCACGTGGCTTGGGGTGGCTTTTGCATCCCTCGGGGACACTGCTTCCTCCAGGGACAGCCCCAGCCTAGATCCCTGCCCCGCTGCACTGGCTACAGGAAAGTCAAAATAAATCTGCCCAAGCCAACCCCGGAGCCAGGAGGCAAAGCCTCTGTGCTCAGCAGCTCCAAATCCCACCCTGCCCACCCCAGGACCAGGCAGAGCAGTGGTTCCAGGAGTGGTTTGTATTTAATAATGCAATTTATATTCCACTCTCAACATAAACTATTGTAAAGGCACACTAATGTAAAAATACATCTGGCTTGTCAATAGTTTATCTTCTGGATCTGCATCTAAATCCCTGGGCATTCTTGACTTATGGCTGCACCAGTGTCTAATGAATAAAAAGGTGCAAATTATAGGCCTTGCTTTAATGCTCATCATAAAATTAGATGATAGTTGCAAAAGCTGCATTCTCCTGCCCACAGTGCAGCAATGGTAAGCTATAAATAAAGTGTATTTAATGTATCCCAGCACTGCGCGGAGCCAGGAAACAGTATGTTACTGCACAGCCTTCAATGGATCCACCACGAGTTCAATGGAGTGATAACTGATCCATCATGTGAATTTATGTTAACTGTCTGCTCGCAAAGTCACGGCCCCAGCACTGTAAATAGCTGACAATCCTTCCAGCCTGGCCTGCCTGCCAATAAACCTGTCACCAGCAGCCTGGGAGCAGCCACCTTAGGACACCGCAGACAAACCCTTCCCCTCTTGGGTTTCCTCTTGGTTACTCCCTCCAGCTTGGCTGCACCACCCGGGCTGGCAATGTTTGGCTTCACCCACGGCCCGTTCCCCTCCCCGGGGTTTGCATCTTTCTGATTTATTTGATCCTTGTGCTACGAGGTGCTCTGGCACCTCCCCAGAGCTGTCACATCAGGGATCTGGGGAAAGGGCACCTGGATGGGATGGGTCTTGCTTGGGTTTTAGGGGGTAGGACGCAGGCAAGAGGAGATGTGTCCTCCTGGCTCTGCATCCCAGCACGTGAATGGAGGGGCTGCTTCACTAGACCGTGCCTGGAAAGCATCCCCTGCAGCAGAGACCTGTGTGCCAAGAAGGAGAAGCCCCCAGGATGGAGACATTCCTAGGAAGAAGACATCCCAGGGAAGATGTGGTCTCTAGGAAGATGTCCCTGAAAGATGGTGTCCCCCAGGAAGGAGATATTCCCAAGGAGACAACCCCAGGAAGCAGATGCCTTTGGCAAGGAAACATCCCTGGGAAGACATCCCTGGGATGCTGTGGTCCTTAGGATGATGTCCCTGGGAAAACGTGATCCCTGGGAAGGAGATGTGCTTGAGAAGGAGACACCCACAGCACCATGTGGTGCTCAGGAAGGAGATGTTCCCAAGAAAATATCTCCAGGTAGCAGATGGCTTTGGGAAGGAGATGTCCCTGGCAAGGAGATATCCCTAGGAAGATGTCCCTGGGGAAGGAGTCATCCCTGGGAATACACTGTCCTCAGCAACAAGATGTCCCTGGGAGGGTGATATCTACCAGGAGATGTCCCTGGGAAGGAGATATCTCTGCTTCAAGCAACCCAAAGCCAAGCAGCCCCTCACCCTTCCACGTCCCACCTGCCACTGGGGACACATGCAGAGCCTCAGCTGAGTGAGTGGGCGGTGGTGACAGCCACGGGGACACAGCCACCCTTTGGGGACCGAGGTGCCAGCCCAGGGGACTCTGAGCTGGAGGGAAAGAGCATTTACCATCATCACCCAGCTCTCATTAACACGATGCTGAGCAGCCCCTAATAATAGCAACAGTAAATTCTCCTAACCAATTCGGGTCCATTTCTATAAATAATGCAGAATCTTTTTATTTACTGACAGGTTGTAAAAGTATCAGTGAGAATAATGTGAAATCAGGCGGTGCTGAATAATTCATGGCAGCAGCTCTGCTCCCCCCCCCCCCCCAACCTACCCCTTCCACCTCCAGCTCCCCCACATCCCCCCCCCCAACTCCCCTGGCCCCAGCGTTTACACGACAGCACCTTGCACCCGGGTTTATCTCATAAAACCCAGGACTAACGACCTGGCACTAATTCTTTATCAACCGGGACTTTTACGGCGAGGGGAGGAGGGAGGAAACAGAAAGAAAGAAGAAATAACCCCGAGTGCCCCCTGTCACCAAACTCCTGCCTGCCTCCCCCCACCGAGCACTCAGCATCTCCCAGAAACAATTCCCTTCAGCCCCCCCAGAGCCTTCCCCAAAATTAGGATTCAATAAAGCATCCCCAGGAAGGGTGGCACGACCCTGCTGGGCCACGGGGACACCTGGCAGGGCTCGTGGGGACAATGGCAGGATGCTGGCTGTCCCCATGCCACCCCCAGGGAGGTGCAGACCCTCCCCGCCACAGGTAGAGGGGTTAAATTTGGGCAGGAAAATCAGCTTCCCCGGGCAGCTAATCCTTCTGATCCGGTGTCCCTCATCCCTCCTGCCACCGCCAAGGGTGACGGGGACAGCAGGGGACCCCCAGCAGCCTTTACCCCCCCAGAACAATACCTATCCACTGCTGTTTTGATGTGCAGCACAAAGCCGGGAGAGCTTTCCATGTAACATGATAAAAGCAAGTCCCCAGCCAGCACAATTATTTGATAATTCTCCCTTAACACCCATCAAATTAAAGCAATGTCCAAGGGCTGCCTGAAGTGGCACTGATAGGTATTAAACTTTAATGAGATTTAATGGCACTGCCCTACTTTTTAAGCGCTCGGGCCTACGTTTATGAACATTTAATTTCCCAGGCCCTGACCTCTTTTATTTTTTTTTTATTTTTCTTCCCCTTCCCCAGCAGCCCCCCTGCCTGCCCAGCTGCTTTCTGTTAGCTCAGCAGCCCCCCTGACCCGGGATGCTGGGCCAGCCCCGAGCCCATCAGAACCTCCAGGGGCTGCAGGGTGAGATGTTGACTCCAGCAGTCAACCAAGATGAACCAAAGAGGGGGAGCCCAGGGGAGGAGAGAAAGGGGTGATGGTGATTTGCCATCAGCAAAGGCAGACAAATTTAAGGAATTCATTTGCTCCCGGAATGATGGGGCACCTGGGTTTGAGTGACCTCATCCAGCTGCTTGGTTGCAAAAGGGTTTAAATGTCCCTTACAAACAAGCAGCTCCCTGGCCCCAAACCTGATACAGCAGGGGAAATTGGGGGGGAGGGGGGGTTAGACCCCCAAAGCTCCCAGGGATTTCACACACTGATCCAGTTTGTTGCTGCCCTCTAGTGTGTACGGGACAGGCCAGACCCACTCTCACTTCTCCCACTCCCCACATGTCCCCAGGGCCCCTTGGCCACGCAGGATGCTGCATCTCAAGTGGGGACAGCTGCTGAGATGCTCAGAGCTCACAGACGGGGTACCAGAGAGCATCGCTGCACCCCTACCTCTCCAACCCCCCCCACAACCCCAAAAGAGGTTGCAAAGTCAGCACTGGGGTGCAGACTGGCACAGCTGCCCCTGCCCTGCAGCACAGCCCCGGGGGGATGTGGGATGCTGTGTTCCCCTCCACACACCAGGATGCAGGGGGGGGGTTGGGGGTACCCATCTCAGCATCCTCCAAGAAGAGGTTTGGGTGCCAGCACTGCCCACCCCGGTGTGCCCCCTGGCACGAGAGATGAGCCCAAGGTTAGGGAAACTGAGGCAGGCACTAGTGAGGCCAGCTGCTGCACTGGGAATATCTTTCCCCACCTCCTAAACCCGTCCCCAGCACCCACACTGACCACGGGGAGACCAGCAGCAGGAATGCAAAGGCAGGGCAATAAAAAGGAGTGTTATCAAGCCTCAGCAGAGCCAACAGCCAGCGCCAAGGAGGGGAGGAGAACAGGAGGGGAAATGGGAGGGGGTGGGGGGTGAGAAGACAACAACAAAAAAGAAAAAAAAAAAAAGAAAAAAACCCAACAAAATCCAACCCACCCTTAACCCCGAGATCGCTTATCATTCCGGCTGCATCACGCATCTTGAAAGTGCAGACACAAAAATGTAATGTCATAACATTCCCAGTTCAATAACCTTTGCTTCACGAGACTGTCAGAGGAGCTGGAAGGTAAATATTTCAGCACACAGGCACAGAATGCAAAGGCGGGGAGGAAAAGGGGAGGAGAGGGAGATGGGGGGGGGGAAAAAAGGGGAAGGGGAGGGATCAGCCTCAGCTTCCCCCCCAGCTCGCCTCAACACGTTCAAATATCCCCCGCCATAAATCCCAGCCGGTGCTGGGGAAAGGCTGTGGCACGGATAAAATACGAGGAGATATAAAGGCAGACACCTTTATTGTTCAGAAAAGTCTTCCAACAAGTTATGAACCCCCAGCTTGACCCTAACCCATCATCTTGTTATACGGCGGAAATAAAGCTGGTGCCTGGAGCCGGGGCTGGACAGGAGTAGGGAAGAGCAAAGAGCCAACAAAACCCATCCTGCCTCCTCCTAGGGGAATCCTGGGGGCAATTTGACTTCCCTGCACCCAACATCCACCTATGAGTGGCTGAGAGAGGCATCGGGTGCCTCTGCAGGTGAGGAGAAAGGAGCAATGGCTGTGAGGGGATGGCAGAGCAGCTGGGGACCAGGGGCAGAGGGCATCGGGGGGGAGAGAGATAACACTTGACAGGGAAAACCCCCCCCCTCCAGCAGCAGTGCTGGAAAATTTGGGAAGATGCTGGAACCAGGGCTGTGCATCGAGGTGGGATGTGTGGCATGGCGTGGAGGGCAGCAGCAGTGGCCTGTGCATCTGAGGGGGATGCAGAACATGGCATGGGGGGCAGCAGAGGTGGGGGATGCATTGAGGGGGATGCAGAACATGGCATGGAGGGCAACAGGGGTGGGGGATGCATCCAAGGGGGATGCAGAACATGGCATGGAGGGCAGCAGGGGTCAGGGATGCATCCAAGGGGGATGCAGACCATGGCATGGAGGGCAGCAGGGGTCAGGGATGCATCCGAGGGGGATGCAGAACATGGCATGGAGGGCAGCAGACGTGGGGGATGCACCCGAGGGGGATGCATGGCCCAGCACAGAGCCCCGTGCATGCAGGAGACTGCAGAGCACAGCAAGGCACTGCAGGCAGCAGCAGCACCCAGCAGCTCACACACCCCACGCACGGCACAAGCCACACAAACCCTTACCCCCACCCCACCCCAACCCCCCCAGCTCCCAGCCGGTGACAACCAGAGCCACCTGCCCGCAGCTGGGCCGGCTCTGCCCAAGGGTTTCACCATCTCCCAGCAGGATTCTGCACCCCAAAAGTCTCACAGAGCCAGGGAAGTCTCTCACGTCGGAGCAGCAGCCCGGCAAGAACCCAAAGCCCCAAGCCCAGCCTGGCCGCCCCGTCGAGGCCGTCGGAGGGGGCAGAGGGCAAGCGGGAGCCAGGAACAGTTAAACATCGCCTGCCCGGGGCGTGTGGCAACAGGAACCTGTCTCACCCTGCCCGAAACACCTGCTAAGGGCGAGCTGGCAGCGGGGGGAGAGCCCGGGGCGAGCGGGAGGAGCGGGGAGGCATTGGGGAGCAGGCCAGAGCCCGCAGCAAGAAGCAGCATGTCTGTCTGCAGCCTTGGCAGCACTACTGAGAGCAGGTGACAACCGCCCCGGCGGTCGCTTTATTACAGGAAGCGAGCACGCAAGCATCTGACGCCGCTCTGCCCGGAGAAAAAAGAAATAATTAAAGAAAAAAAAAAAAAAAAAAAAAAAAAAAGAAAAAAAGCCCACAAAACCCGAAGCGCAACAAATTTACACACACACACACACACACACAACCCCCCCCCCCATCACTTCACCGTTAAGCCTCTTGCCCCACCGCAAAACGCTTTACATCCCACCCGGGTGCAAAACGTTTGCATCCCACCCAGGACTGCATCCCCGTTTGCATCCCACAGCCTGGCCTCCCCCCCACCACCACCATCACTGTGAGGGACAAGAGAATCCCAAGGGAACGGGAAGAAGGGGGGGGGAATAAATAATTAAAAAAAAAAAAATCCACGTATGCGTGTGGTTTTGTGTGTGTGTGCGTGCACAAACATTTCTCCTTGGCAAACACTCCCCGAGACAACAAAATTAGCCGCCCCTGCACCCCCTCCCGCGCCGACCCGCTCCTCTGACACAGCAATTAGAGGCAGGCATTAATATTTAAATATTGCCAGCTCCAGAGAAGGGAAATCAAATAAAAACGCCGGCGTGCCAGCAGCACATCAAGCTCCTGGGTGCATGGCAGCGGGGGGGGTGTGAATGTGTGTGTGTGTGTGTCTGTGTGTGTGTGTGTGTGTCTGCCACACTGCGGGGGTTGTTGGGGCCCCGGAGTGAACCCCCTTTCTGGATCAAATCCAAGGAGGTGGCGAGCAAAGGGTGAGCAAGTGGCGAGCAAACAAGTGGCAAGCAAAGGGCGGTGATGCTGCGGCCAGCTTAGTGAGGCTGGGGACTGCAAATGTACCCCAACCCTGTGCTGGCCAAGCTTTAGGGGTCACACAGGGCTCCCCACTCTCTCTCTAAAAGTGTTGAGGCTGGGTGGGGACACACACACACACAGAGCTTTGGTTTCCCCCCCCCCCCTTCAAGGTCCCACGGGTGCTAAGAGGCGGCGTCGGCGCAGCAAAGCGGATTTACTGCTCAACGCAAGGGGCTTTAGAGGCAATAAACTTTCCCTCCTCTTGACTTAAATGGATTTGAAACTTCAAAAAGGATGAAGGAGGAGGAGGGGAGGGGGGTAAGCTGCCAAGTGACCGCCCCCAAAAGGGCTGATGACTCCCCCCCCCCCCCAGGGTTGTAGGGGGGAGTAGGTCACAAAAGGGGGAGTGGGGGGAGTGTGAGCTGGGGCCAAGGGAGATAAGGGGTGGGGGTGGGGGGGATGCTGCCTGCCCTTGCAGAAGGCCCCCCGATAAGGTGGCCCCACGTTATCAGCCAGGGCGTGCTTCCTCCCACCCCGCGGTGCAACCGACGGTGGGGTGCTGGGAATGGGGGGGAAGGGGAAGGAGGGGGGGGGGGATGGAGGGAACGACATGGGGTGGTTTGGTGTCTGTGTGTGTCCCCTCCCCATCCTCCTCTACTCCTGGCTGAGGGCAAGCGAGGCACGAGGCACAGCAAGGGCTATTTCAAGGGCAATCCCCCTGGCATCCTGCCTGGGTAGCTGAAGCCTGCCAAGCTCTGGCCTGGCTGTCAGACATGATGCCCCCCCCCCACCCCCCCTGCCCCAACCTTACCCTGGCATCCAGACACCCCCCCACCCTGAGGTCATCACCCATCACCTCGCATCTGAACAGCACTGGGGGTGATGTTGGGTGTCCTGGCCTGGGAGGTTGAAGGTAGAGGCAGGTGAAGGCCATGTGGCCCCCCCCCCCACCCACTGGGTTGGCACTGCTGGGGGAGGGTCACAGGGGTGGGGTGGGAGCACCCGCAGCCTTGCACCCCCCCACAGGCACTACTCAGCCAGACAAACCCCCCCAAAAAAAAACAAAAAAAAAAAACCAAAACCGGGGGGGTTACAGCCAGACACCAGGGTGAGGGGCAGCACCTGGGGGGTCAGAGGAAAGGAGCAGGGGAGCGGAGATTAAAAATGTCACCACCTTCCCTTGAGCCAACCCCCAACCTGCAGCCCCTTCCCGGGTGTTGGCACATCAGGAAGTGATAAACTGTCCTGCGTGTGTGTGTGTGTGTGTGTGTGTGTGTGCGTGTGTGTGTGTGTGACCCCCTCCCCGTCCCCCCGCCAGCCTGGCCCCCCGCCAAAGCCACTGTCTCCTCTGTAATGCTCCCTGCCAGCACACGCACCCACCCACCCAGCCTCCCCAGCACCCAAAAAAAGCAAAACCAGCCCCGTGCATACACACACGAACGCAGGCGGGGGGGGGAGGAAGGGGGGGACGTGCAGGCACACGCTCGTGAGCGCGCACGCACCCTGGTGTGAACCCAAAAAGGTGCGGGGAGGGGGGGGGGGACACACACCACGCTCGTGGGCCATCAGCCGCCCTCGTGTCAGCCCCGCAACACGCGTGTGCGCGGAGGGGGGGTTGCTGTGGGTGTGTGTGGGGTATATGTGTGTGTGTGTGTGGGGGGGGGGTGTCCCGGCCTCTGCACCCCCTCACACCCAGCCCCGGCTTTGCTCACACTTCCCACCAGGTTGCACAAAGGCTCCCCCTGGGGCGCACCCACGAACCGCAGCGGGGGTGCTCCCCCCCCCCCCCATTCCTTTCCCTTAGCGCAGGCGCGGGGGGAGCCGCTGCCTTCCCGCTTGGGTCCTCTATTTTTTTTTTTTCTTCTTTTTTTCCTCTGTTAAATCCCACCCTGGCTACTACAACAAGCAACACCCCCACCCCCCCCCTCCCCACAGCACCCAACTCCCAGCTTCAGGATGCCCTGTTCCAAGAGGATGGGAGCTGGAGGAGGAGGAGGAGGAGGAAGGAAGGAGGCAGGCGCTCTTGCCCTGGGTTTGGGGACATCAGCCGGGTGCTGGCACCGCTACCAAGCACGCAAAATTGTGGCGGCACAAGACAGGGCATGAGGGCGGGAGGGTGAACCGCCGGGCCCCGGGGCGAAGGGCAAGGCAGGCAGCACAGGTAGGGGTGGAAAAACGAGGATGGAGCAGAGCGATAAAAACGGCGGCGGCAAAGGAAGGAGCCGGGAGAGACGCCGGGGAGGTGGCATCACCCCCAGAGGGTGTGCGGTGCCCGGGGTCCCCGTGTCAGGCGGCACAGTTTGTTTGGAAACACTCTGCTTCTTCCCTACACCATCAAGTGTCTGGAAAGATGGATAATACCGGAGCTGCGTGGGTAAACTGAGGCACGGCCCTAGGGCAGCTCACTGCACGCTCAGCTCAGGGAAGTTACAGAGGGGAAAGCAAGGAGACACAGCAAGGTTGAGCCCCACACCCCCCCATGCCCTGCCAGCCTTGGGGAAATGACCCAAAAGGTCCCTTGTGGCAATGTGGGACACGGGGAATGAACACCTCGACCAACACCAGAGCCTGAGGCCACAGCACCCAGCAGGTCCCAGCTCCCCCCAGCACCCACCAGGAGACGCAGCAGCTGGACCCACAACCCCAGGGTGACCTCCATATCCCCCATGGCCAGGGTGACCTCCATCTCACACACAACGGGGTCCCCCCAGCCCCAGCTGACCTCTGCCCCCCCCAAGACAGGGTGTCTCAAGCCCAGGGTGAATTCTGCCCCCCATGCCATGGGGTCCCCAAATTCCAGCATGACCTCCAAGCCCCACACCATGCATTCCACAGGCCCAAGGCAACCTCCACACGATGGGGTGACCCCCAGGATGGAGTCCCCAGGATAATCCATGACCCCCTAACACAACGGGGTCTCCCAAAGCCCAGGATAATTTCCACCCCCCAAACGAGGGTGCCCTCCAAGCCCAGGGTGACCTGTGCCACCCACACCATGGGGTCTCCCAACTCCAGGGTGACTTCTATTCCCTGCTCCATCAGGTCTCAAAAGTTCAGGGTAACTTCTGTCCCCCACACCATGGGGTTCCCCAGGCCCGGTGCAACCTCTGCCTTCCACACACCAGGGTCCCTCAAGCCCACAGTAACCTCCATGTCCCAAGGGACTCCAGGGAGACCTCCACATCCCACACATCCCAGGCCCAGAGCAACCTCCACTTTTCCCACCATTGGGAGTCTCCCAACTCCAGGCTGACCCTTACCTCCTCACACAACTGGGGCCCCCCCCACACCCATCCTTCAGCATCCCCCAACTCCAGGGTGACCTCAGCCCCCCCTTCCCTTCATGGGGGGACCCTCAACCCCACAGCGACCTCCACCCTCCCCACCACGGGGGTCTTCTCCACCTCACCCCACGAGCTCCCTAAACCCGGGGGTGACCTCAAGCCCCAGGGTGACCTCCGGACCCCTCGCCCCGCAGCAGAGGCGAAGCCATCGGGGAGAGGGGGTGGGGAGGGGGGGTTGGGAGCGGCGGGAACACACGGGACCCATCCCACCCCTCCGGCAAAGCCACCCCTGTCCCCCCCACACCCCCTCACGGCGCTGGGCAGGGGGATACCGGGGAGGGGGGATACGGGGGACACACACACACACACACATAACCCACCACTCACCCGTGGGCCGCGCTGTCCAGCGGGAGCTGCGCTCCTCCATGGGCAGAGAGCGGTGGAAGGAACGGAGCGCCGAGAAATATTTTTTTTTTTTTTTTTTTTTCCCCAACCTCCCCCCACCCCCCCCCAACCAACCACCACCTCCTCCTCCTCCTCCTCTTCTTCAACCACTCCGAGCCGCTTCCTGCTTCCCTCGGCGCCCGCCCGCCCGCCCCGGGAGCCGCACGGCTGGAGCGTGACTCACCGGGGGCCGGGCCGGGCAGGGCAGGGCCCCCACGGGGGCGGGGGGTGGGGGGGGAGGAGGCCGGAGGGCTGGCACCTTCCCCCTGGGGGAGGGAGGCAGCGAGAGGGGGGGATTCCCTAAAACAGAAGGGGAGGGACACGACATCACCAACACCCCCCCCCCCCCATCGCTCCCGGGGTCGGCTGAAGAGGGATGCTGGGGAAGGGGTGCACTAGGGAGTATGGTGCTCCCCCCCCCCCCCCTCCCCGCCAGGAATTAGTTGTAGATGTCCCCCCACTAGCGCTGTGTTTGGGGGGCCCCCACGCCCTTCTTCCATCACCCCTCAAATTTAGCTCTGCGCCCCAAGGCTGGCTGGCACCCAGCCCTTTGACCTCCACCCCAAAACTGCTCAGACCTCCATCCACTAGGACACCCCAGACGTCTTGTGGTAAGAGCCCAGGGTGGTCCCAGCCCCAAAACTGCTCAGAATTCCACTAGGACACCCCAGACCCATCATGGCAAGAGCCCAGGGTGGTTCCAGACCCTGCAGAGATTAGGGGTATCCCCAGGATGGCCCCCTCCATGCACCCCAATTCCCACTGCATTCCCAGCATGGGGGGTAAGAATGGGGATCCTCTGGATGGGGACCACCCTGGTCCCCCTTGTGCCACCCCATCAGCACCCTGCGGGCTCTGCCTGCACCCAGGTTTGGAGACACCAGTGAAACCAGTGGGGTGGGGCTCATCCCACTGGCAAGCAGAGGAAGTTGCTGATCATTTACCAGACATTACAAGCTGTGCTGGTCAGCTCTGCATGCCGGACAGGCTCGGCAGGCTCAGACAGGCAGGACCCCAATCTTCCCCAGGCAGAAGGGAGTCTCCAGCAAGGAATTTGTTCCCAACACTGCCAGCCATAAACATGTCTCTCTGCAGGAGGAGATGCAGGCCACGGCAGGGATAGCTTCACAGCAGGCCAGAGTAAACCCACATGACTGAGACAGGACACCCCAAAATGCCCATCCAGCCACCACACAACCCACCCACCCACCCACTCAACCCCTTTCCTGGCTCACCCTCATCTCTGCTCCTTCTCCATCCTCCTCCTCTTCCTCCACCAGGCCCCACTGCCAGCCACACCGGTGCTGCCCACCACCTCCCCAGCCCTCCTCAGCAGCACTGCCAACGCTTTCACCCCCACACACACACACACACACCTCCCAGTCTCCTTTTTCCCGTTCTATTTTAAATTTTTATTGCATTCTTTTTAAAGAATACAAGAGGAACAAATGCCCTTATCAGCAATTCTCACAAGGTATAAAGAGCCGCTTTTATCTCCCTGCCTTTACTAATCTAGAGAGAGGCAATGCCTGTTAATTTTTTAATTTTCCTAGTGAATGCATTTGTGGCTTCGTCAGCATCCATCCCCACACGCTCCTCCTTGTCCCAGCCTGGCAAGCCCGGTGGTACCGGCCCAGCAGCGGCAAGCACAGCTCACGCTTTTGCAACCACAAAAGGAGTTTCACGTGTCAGGAAGTCCTCGGTGTCACAAGAGGCACCCTGGGACGTGCCACCACCAGCTGGGAAGCACCAAAAATATCGGTGGCACATCTCCCCCCCTCCAACCCCCCCCGGGGGATGCTCTGCCCGGCCACGGGGATGCTGCTGGACCGAGTCCCCATCCTTGGCACGGGGATGAATTCCTGCACCAAGCCAGCCAGCTGTCACTGTCACCCGCTCCAGGCAAGGTCCCTGTGGGGGCACAAGGGGGGTTCACCCCTGTCCCGTCCCCCCACACATGGATAAGGGAGGGTGGGGGCACGGGCCGCCCGCACAGCAGGGCTGGGAGCGCCGGCAGCCGGCCGCGGTGCAGAGATGAGATGTGGCAGGCGTGTAACAAGCCATTAGTCACTGTCACCTTTGCCCGGCAGCCACTGGCAGGGTAATAAATCCCGAGCTGACTCCAGCAGGCCCGTTCCAGGCCACGGCTCCCAGCTTGCTGCCGGCTGGGCTGTGAGCAGCTTGCAAATGCCTCCTGCCCCCACCCCCCTAACCTCCCGGCGAGGGACACATCGCCTCCAGGGATCCCCAAAGTGGTGCCAGATCCCCAAAGTGGTGCCAGATCCCCGTGGGGATGAGGGATGGACAAGCTGGATCACGGCATTCCCTGCCCGTGCCTTTCCTGGGGGTCAGGGCGGGGGTCAGGGCGGGGGTCAGGAATCCCTCTCCTCACCAAGCAGCCCCCCTGGAAGCAACGCCTCCCGCTCCAGATTCTTGCCTGCCCCAGATCCTCAAATCCCTGCCCTTCCCCAGCTCCCTGCCCGCTGCACCTTGCGGTTCCTGGCTCTCCCCATCCCAGCTCCAGGAACCGGTACCGGCGGTCGCTGCCAGATCAAAGCAGCCTGGCGTGGCACGGCACGGCACGGCACGGCACGGCAAGGCACACCCGCCGGGAAGGGCTGGCAAACAAACCAGTCCAGGGAGGTGGCAGGAGGAGGGAAGCACGCGTGATACCTCTCCCAAAAAATGCTGCTGCTCCTGACGGACGAGGTGGCCGAGTCCCAAGAGCCGTGGCCTGGCCCAACCCCGGGGGCCCCCCCAACTCCCTGGCGTGGCCAGCCCAACGCCATGGCTCTCCACGGCCTGACTCACAGCCCTGGGGACAGCGGGCAGGGACCGAGCTGCCCTTGGGGTCACCTCCCCGCTGAGCTTTCAGAGATCCGAACCGCTGGGAGCAGACCTCAGTTAGAAGACCCGAACCAGGCAGGCCAGGCTGAGGGTACACCTCGAGGATGGCATTCCCACCCCCCAGGGATCCCCTGCTGACCCCCCCCGGCATCACCTACTTGTAGCTCCAGCGTCCACGCTCTCCACATCCAAACCCGTCCTCTGGATGATCTCCGGGGCAGCGTTTCCCCCCGTCCCTGGGCTCCTCTCCCCGGTGCTGGCCGCCCGGTGCCGTGACTCGCTGGCAGCAGGCTTGGTGGCAACTGTCTCGAGGGACGAAGAGGACACCTAGAAGAGGAGCAGGACAGAGACTCAGTGCTTTTCCTGACAGGGCCAGGCACACTGGGGGGGGAGAGGGGGATAGGGGGGGGAAACACTGGGGTACACAGACACAGGATGCTTTTGTTTTCCTGCCGGACGGTGCACGTGGCCGGCGCGGGGAGCCGCACGCCAGCCCAGTGCCGCGGGGCTACAGCTGGATCCGGCCGATGGTTCCCATCCAGCAAGGAGGCTGGAGCAGGGAAGGGGGTTGGGGTTGTGGGGGGGGGGGTGGGGAAGAGGACATGAATCAAAGCAGCGTCCCCTTCGCTTGCCGGCTGCAGCTGGCTGGTTAGACAGCTCCCGATTACTCAGTGTTTACTCCAGATCAACAACCCCTCCATCACCATCCCTGCCCGGGCGAGGCGAATGTGCCCCAGGGATGGGGATGGCGTTGCCGCTGCTTCTCCCTCAGGTTGGGGACAGTCACCCCTCCCTCCCTGACCTTGGGCGTCCCCCCGGCGCTGCCGTGGCCCCGTGTTGGTTGTAGCTGTCACCTCCCGTGTCAGGCGTGCCCAGGAACACAGCTTGGGCTGTCGAGGCTGCCGTTTATCTTTGGTAAAGTGACAGCCAGCAATGCCACTGACATCCTGGTACCGCCACACCACCCCAGGACAGACACACAGACAACCTGGCCCCGGGTCCCAGTGTGTCCCCAGGATGCTGTGCCCACCCCAGGCATGGTGGGTTGCTGGTCACCTCTCTTCCCACCATAGGTGACACCCACAGGAAACCCCCGGCTCCTGATTTGGGGACATGAGGGTCAGGGTTACAGCATGCCAAGGATTTTCTGCTGATCCTTTTTTTTTTTTTTTTTTTTCCCTCAGGGTTAGTCCTACAAAGGGGGAAAGCCGAAAGGAGATGGATGGGAGGTGAATTTTTTTGCTGGGATGCCCTTAGCCTCAAGGAGCCCCACACATATAAATTTACTGGTTTAATTTATGGGATCCATATGGCAGCACCGCACAACTGCGAGCACTCTGTACATCCCACGAGTCCTCGAGTGCCACCACCTACCAGCTCCACCTGGTGGGGTGCCACCCCGGTGATGTTCTTCCCCTTCCCAAAGCCTAACAGAAGGTGACTGTCCCAGCGGGCAGGGGACAAGACCAGGGAGAGGTTTCCATCCCTGGAAGCTGGAGGTGTGCTCTTTGGAGGTGGCAGGGACATCTCCCCAAGGTCCCCGGGGGGATGTCACCGTCAGCAGCAGGCAGCAGTCCCCTACCTGTGGGCACGGCAAAGGGCTGGGGTGCACTTTGATACCTGGAGCAACTAATGATTAATTAACTTTAATCATCCCCCCTGTCAGGCGTCACAGCGGCCTTGGGCGAGACAGAGCCAGGGAGCAGCAGGCTGGGCTGGGATCACACTGGGGGAAGCAGATTTCAGCAGGGGTGACTGGCCCAAGCCTGGCACCCTCCTGCTCCCTGGGGCAGCCCAGCCAGCACCCTTGTCCCCAACCCACCCCTCAGCCCCCTGGCAGTGCCACCCTTTCTCTTTTCCCACTGGGGGATGCCAAAATGTGAAAGCACCAAAGATGGGTTCTACCTACCCAAGAGACAGCCAGGATCTGTGTGTGTCCCCCCCCTCCTCGGTGTCTGTGCCCCTTTGGGACCCCCAAGGCAGCAGTCAGAGACAGGGAGGAGCATTGGCAGCCTCCTTGCTTTAACTTCACCCCCTGCTATCTGTCAGCAAATCATCCCGGGTTACACAGATAAGGAATAATTGATGCAAAGGAGCCATCTGTTTGAGAACACGGAATATCTGCTCAATTAGGAGGGATCTGTCCACCCAGATAAAGCATCGAGGCAGCCCCGAGGAGGAGGAAGAGGGGAGAGGAGGGGGCCCTCAAAGACTCCCCCCCCCCCCAATTAAGAGATGATCGGGTTGATTTGGGTGCTAATTTGCTGAGCAGCACCCCGAGGTGCTCAGAGAGAGGTGGGGATGGAAGGATGCTCTGCCACCAGAGCCACATTGGCTCAGGGGCAAGCTGTGTCACAGCCAGGGGACACGATGGCAGCAAGGGGAGGGACTGCTGTCCCCATGTCCCTCCCTCCCTGCCAAGGGCACCTTCCTTCTGCTCCCATCATGGGGCTAAATACCTGCCATGACACCCAGCTCCCCCCCAGCCTTGGTGGTGACAAGAGAGGGAAAGCCAAAGCCTTTGGCTGCTCTCTGGTGAGGGATCCAGCACACCAGCACATTCCCTGTGCCTTGGGGACACCCAAAAAACGTGGCTGTCCTGTTCAAACCTCCCCACACAGCCCCTCTCTCCACTCTCTGAGCTAGCAGCACCCCAGAACCCCCCCTCTCCCCAGTGCCCCCAGCAGCCAGGGCACTGGGCGGGGGGGGGGGATATGGTCACAGTGCTTCATTTCTTGGCTGGCATCACCCTGGCACGGTGGTGGGCACAGCACCAGCCATGGGTTTTGGCACAACCTGCATGCAAACCTCCCACGAGTCAGCAAGGGCTGAGGTGGGGAGGATGCTGGGCACAAGGGGGAGGGGGGGGGGCGCATCCTGCACCTCCCAGGGGGATGCAGAGAGCTGGGGGCAGAAGGGGCCTTGGCACGGGGTGGGGGGAAATAAACAGAATAAAAGGCAATTTTGGAGTGTTTAGGGCTCCCCCCAACTCCCTTTGTTGGGGAGGCCACCAAGAGCCCCCCAGCTCACATGGGGGCTTTGTCACCACTCAGGAGGTTTCAGCTGCTCTTCCCCCCAGGGAGCCTTTGCCCTCCTCTTCCCAGTGCCCTGAAACCAGAGGGATTTCCCCCAAAAAGCCTCAGATTTTGTCCAAAGACACGGCGCAGCCGGGGTCCCCGCGGGTCACCCTTTGGGTCCCTGTCACCCCGGTGGGTGCCCGCAGGGGGGGTGGTGGCCAGCCCCCCCATCCCCACCGTGTTTAAAGTTTCTCGTCCGTGTTTGCTGGTGGAAAAGTTGGAACCTGCAATTACAGCTGTGCAAACCCCTCATTAAAAAGGGGAAAGGGGCGGGGGGGGGAAAGGGGGGGAAAGAAAAAAGGGGGGGGGGGGGGGAACAAAAGGCTCCAGAGAGAAGACACACGGTGCCATTAACCCTTCCCAAGCCGGGCTTGTGCCTAACCCCCCACCTTAACGCGGCTGCGGGGGTCCCACCACCAGAACCATCATCCCAGCCCCACAACCCACCCAGCTCCCCCTCTTTGGGGTCGGGGGTGTCACGACATGGCCAAAGTCCCCGTCGGCGCCCGCGTGGGCTGGGCTGTGGCTGTGTCGGAGCCGTTTTGTCACCGTCGGGGCTGCGGTTCCCCTGGGCTCTCCGGCAGCTCGGCGGCGACGCCTTGCCGCAGGGAACCCACACAATATGTTCACACTCATCTCCCAGCTGCTTCCAGAGAGCCCCAGGGTGCTGCCTGACCCCCCCTTCCCCCCCCCCCCCCCCAGCACCGGGACCCGCTACAGAGGGATGGAGGGGGCAGCCTTAGGGGCTGGATGCCTCATGGGGTGAGGATGCTGGGATGTACCAGTGCTCCCAGCACACAAATGCAGAGGTCAGGCTGTGCTGCCAGCCCCGGGGAACACAGGAAAGGGGGGAAAAACCTGGTGGGAAACTCCTCCCCCCCCCCCCACCTTCCCCTCTCCCATCACCGCAGCCCCCCCTGCACCGAGCACCCAGTGGGGGGTGCAGCACCACACCCCTCGCTGCCACCTTCAGGGTCACCCCCAGGACCCCATCCTCAGCCAGGGGCTGACTCTGTGGCCACCCCCCCCCCCTCATGCACCCCGTTCCAACGGGTCCCCGTGTCACCCTCCCATTCCTGCGTGTCGTGTGTGTGTCCCGTCCCCGTCCCCCCCCCTCCCACACCTCCCCTCCAGTGCCACCATCTCCCTGTGACAGCCAGCTAACGAGCTGCAAGCTGCAATTTGGGTTATATATAGCCCCAAAGTGACTGCATCTAATTGCTCCAGCCCCCACCGGCCCCGCCACCGGGTCTGGGTGCTGGGCACGGGGTGGGTGGCATGTGCTCTGTCACCCCCCGGGGCCATCCTGCCGTGTGACACCAACACCACCCCCTTCCCCGGCCCCGAGACACCCCCCCAGCATCACCCCATCCCAGAGCAGGGCAGCAGGGCTGTTCTCACCAGCTTTGTGCCAACCCATAAGCGGCTTTGGCTAAAGCTCCCGTCCCAGCCCGTCCCAGCCAGAGGCCCTAAGGAGCTTTTGTGCCCTCTCATTAAGGGGTTCTGAGCGGGGGGCCGCGGGGTGCAGCACCCAGCACCCCCCTCCTGTGAGCCATGGGCTCCGGCCTGCTGCTCCTGTGACCCCAGGAAGGGAGAAGGATGGAGGGAGAGGGATGGGGGGGAGAGGGGTGGGAGGAGAGGGATGAAAAGGGATGGGGAGAGGGGGATGGGGAGAGAGGGATAAAGAGGGATGGGAGAGAGGGATGAGGGGAGAAGAATGAAGATGGATGGGGGAGAGGGATGGAGGAGAAGGATGGGGGGAGAGGGATGGGGGAGAGGGATAAAGAAGGATGGGGAGAGGGATAAAGAGGGATGGGGAGAGGGATGGGGGAGAGAGGAATGGGGAAGAGAGGGATGGGGGAGAGAGGGATAGGGAAGAGAGGGATAAAGAGGGATGGGAGAGAGGGATGAGGGGAGAAGAATGAAGATGGATGGGGGAGAGGGATGGAGGAGAAGGATGGGGGAAGAGGGATGGGGAGAGAGGGATGGGGGAGAGGGGGATGGGGGAGAGAGGGATAGGGAAGAGAGGGATGAGGAAGAGAGGGATAAAGAGGGATGTGAGAGAGGGATGAGGGGAGAAGAATGAAGATGGATGGGGAGAGGAATGGAGGAGAAGGATGGGGGGAGAGGGATGGGAGGGAGAGGGATGGGGGAGAGGGGGATGGGGGAGAGATGGAAGGAGGGACGAAGGCAGAGAGAGGGATGGAAGGAGGTGGTCCTGCTGCCAGCCCCCCCGTCCCTTTGTGGCAGCCCCCATCCCCTCGCAGCAGCTGCCAGGCGAGGCAGCGGGCGCGCAGATGCAGCCGGGTTTGTGTGTGGGGGGGGGTTCAGTAGCGATGGGGGGAGGTTTGGGGGGGTTCCCTGTGCCGGAGGGGTGAGAAGCAGCGGCCGGCGGGGACTGGGGAAGCGGGGGGGGGGGGTGGAGATAGAGATGGAGGAGGCAGAGGAGGGGGGGGGGGATGCCTGGAGCTGCAAATTGTTTGCCAGCTTCCTCGAGACAGGCACAATGGAGGGCGCGCAGGCGGATCTGGGGTCAGGGGTGAGAGCAGCAATAAGTGGTTTATGCCTTTTGTGAAGAGGCTGAACTGACAGCTCGCTGGATTAACAAAGACGTCCTCTGTTCCCGGGCAGGTCATGTGGAAAGCTCTGCGCCGACCCCTGTCACTTCTTTTTTTTGCAAGAACAGACATTTGTTCGCCAAGCAAACGGGGAGGTGATGGAGGGGGAGGCGAGGCAAGGGGAGGGAAGTGCTGGGGGCGGGGGGGGGGGGAGGGCAGGGGGTGGGATAGGGGCAGCCAGCCCCTCGCTCCCGGTTTTTCTCCAGCGCTCGGGATGGAGGCAGCTGCTGCAGCAGCCCCGGCCCCATCGCATTTCCCCTCCTGCCCCGTGCCTCAGTTTCCCCCGGGCTGCGGGATGAGCCGTGGCGATGCAGGAGGTCCCCGAGGGACGGTGACACTTCCACCTCGCTGCTCGGGGAGCTGCTGGGTCCCAGGTTGTCCCATTTCCACACCAAGAACCCCCCACGCTCGCCATCCCTGGCAGGATGAGCCCCGCACCCTGCTCGGGGCCAGCACGGTCCCCAGCACAGGACACAGGACACAGGGCACAGGACATAGGACACAGGACACAGCACACAGGACACAGGACACAGGACACAGGACACAGCACACAGCCCTTGCTTATATCTGCCCGTCCTTACCGAGCTGGACACATGTCGGGGAAACTGAGGCAGGGGAGGATGCAAGCATCCCACCCGTGCATGGAGAGCTGGTGGCAGCCAGCCCCTCCTCTCCCGGCACTGACAGGGGAAGTGGCCCCACAGGGAACAACCAGCTCTCCCAAATCCAGAAAAATGTCCCCAAAGCTACTCAGCACAGAGCCTTCACCACCATCAAGAATAAACAGCTCCAAAAAAACCCATTCCGTACCGAGACAAACCATAACCAGGCAGGCTGCAGCCACCGACCCCCTCTCCCCACCACCCTAATTACCTGACACTCCCCTAAGGGACTTTTCACTCGGGAAAACCCCACCTGCCCCCCCGCAGACCATATTCTCAGCGCATTCCCACACCCACGGCGCGCTCAGGGGTAAACTGAGGCAGGGAGGAGCAGCCAGGAAAAGGGACCCCATCCCATTCGGGGGGAGGGGGGGACAATCCCAGGCGTGGGGAGGGGGATCAGTTTGCCAGGCGGTGGCATTAAAGCCTCAATGGGGTGGGTGGGGAGTGTGTGTCCCACCCCCCACCCCTTTCCATCCAGGCGGGCAGCTTAGCGCCGGTTCTCAGCTCCCTCCTGCCATCTAAAGACAGACTTCCCACCAGGGCTGGCACTTCCTTAAGCCTCAGATTAATCACACACCATCTGCAAAGGGAAATTTTAATGCAGGATAATACCTGCAGCACACACTCGGCCCTGTCACTGCCTGCCCCTGTCCCTCAGCTTCACCGTGTCCCTCACAAGGGGATTTTTTTTTTTTTTTTTTTTTTTCGGAGGGGGATGCAGAGTGGTAGCCAAGGTGGATAGAATCATGGGATTTCTCAGGTGGGAAAAGACCCTTGGGATCACCAAGTCGAACCATCATTCCTACTCTACAAAGTTCCCTAAACCATCCCCCCACACCACCTCTAACTGACCCATAAACACATCCAGGGCTGGTGACCCAACCCACCCAGCCCATTCCAGTGTCTGGATGTCCCCAGCCTCCCCGCTGTCCCCTCCTGGCATCAGGACACACTCATGGGAGCTGTACCCCCCCTGTTGGCTCCTGTGTCCCCCTCTGGGGACACCCAAGTGCCCAGGGTGGTCCAACCACCACCCCTCCTGCTTAATTACTTCAAGTGATTACAAGTGTCTTCATCAGGACAGGAGATGAGACCTTGCAGCCTGGTCCCTATGTCCCCCCAAAGGGGACATGTGGGACCTTGCCCCATCCCCATTTTTAGGGCCCAACCCCACAGAGGTGGCCCAGGTGACCTTGCCCCCCTCCCAACTTGGTGAAGTCCCCAGGCCAGCAGCAGAGCCACGGGGCCACCCGAGCTGTCCCCAGTGATGGTGGGGACAGAGCTATGCTGAGTGTCACGCAGGGGCAGGAGAGATGTCAGGTATGGCTCAGGAGGGAGGGGGGATGCTGCACCCCAAAGGTGGGGGGATAGAGATGAGGCACCCGCCTCCCGACTCAGCACCCTGATGGGTGACACCAGGTTACAGGTCCCTGCTCAGGTCAGGAGGGAAAGGAGCCAAGGAGGCCTTCTGCCTCCAAATCTGGAGAATTTATAGCCAGGGCTCTGTGACAGGCTGAGTAATTAGTGCTGGGGAGGGAGAAGGCTGAACCAGCACCCACCAACCAGCACCCAAGGGATGGAGCTGGAGCAGTGGGGGGGTCAGGCAGCCCCCTGGGATACAGGGGGCACAGGGTGATCCAGCAGTCCCTACATGTGTGTGTGTGTGGATTCCTACAGCTCTGAAGACAGAGGGAAAGCTGGCTAGCTCAGCATCCCATCCTGGACCAGGTAGAGCACCTCCGAGTTGGGCCCTCAAGGTGTCACTTTGGGATGCAGCTATGGCACCTAAAAGCCCCCCTCCTCCCCCCCATCCTTCTCACTTCAACACAAGCATCACTCTGGTCTGCTCTTCCCACCCTGGATACTGCATCTCAGGATGATCCTCTCTTCCCACCCTGGATGCTGCATCTCAGGATGCTCAAACTAAATGGGATGCCCCCAAAATTCACCCAGCCATGCCCGGGCAGCCCTCAGGCTCCCAGAGTCCATCGATTTCCCAGGATTGGGAATGGCAGGGCTGGCTCAGCCTACTCAGAGGCTGATTACAGCCATTTCCCTGCCCGTTCCCCCCCCCCCCTGGCCCCCCCCTCTCCTCCCTGCTGTCTGCCTCCTGCCTCCGTCTGCTGCCTGCTTTTTACGAGGGCCATTTCCAAGAGGTCGCTGGAAATAGATTTTTATCACCTCGTGATAAATATCGTTTACGGTGACATTACTGCTCAGAGCAGCCGGGTGGAGGAGGGAAAGAGGGAAGGAGGGAGGGAAAGAGGGAAGGAGGGAAGGAGGGAGGGATGGAGGGAGGGAGGGAGGAGCAGGGCAGGCATGCGGACGCCTGCTCAGAGCCCCCGGCTCAGTGGGGACATCATCTTGGGCTCTTTTTTTTTGTCCCTGTCCCCATCCTGGCAGGTTGGGGCAGAGCTAAACCCCAGCACCCATCCATCTCTCCGGGAGGCAGGAAAAGAGGGAGCCGCATCATTAGCCCCGTGCGCCATTAAGCACTTAAAAAGCCATAGGAATAAGCTGCATCATTAGCTGACAAGCCAGCTGGGAGGGATGCCTGGCAGCACTGGGGGGAAAACCGAGCCTGGATCAGGGGATCCCATCACCCTCCTGTGCTCCCTGGGGTGCCCAGAAACTCCGTTGGGTGCCCTGAGTGTACCGGGGAAAGAGGGGGGAAGAACAACCCCCACCCCCTCCTGCACAGGGCTGGAAAATTAGGGGTTTTCAAGAGCTGACGCATCACTTCTGCAGGGATGAAGCTGCTGGGCACCTCTCCAGAGGGACTTTTCAGCGGGGAGAACCAGCTCTAGGCTCGTCCTCCCCTTTCAGCCTGCCCCCATCCTGAAAAAAATAAAAAATAAAAAAAGCGGGGAAGGAAAAAAAACAAACAAACCAAAAAACAAACGACCCCACCTGCTGGGCTGAGAACTGCAAACTCAGGACATCCATGGCAGCAGTAACCAGGGGAGCACAGTGGGTCCTGCCAAGCCGTGCCCACAGGCAGCTGCCTCTGGAAAAGGGCACAGCAAGCGGGCAGGGGGCCAAGGCCAACCCCCTGCCCACACACAGTGCTGGGGACACTGCCACCCCCCGGGATTTTGGGGGGGGGGAGGGGGAGGGATAGACACACCAACAATCAGGCCTTTCACCAGCCCCAGGGTGGGGGTGTCACCTGTGGGGACAGAGCCACAGAGGTCCCCAGGGGGTCACCCTGCAAGAAAAGGAAGGGTGAAGGATGGCAGTGAGCCTGCAGTGCCCGCCAGCCCCTGCCAAAAATCTGGGTTTCTCTCCCCAAACCTTGGCTCCCTGGGGTGAGCCACTGCCTGCCCTGCTGCCTCAGTTTCCCCAGGGCTGGTGGGGATGCCCGGGGGTTGGGAAGCCAGAGGGGGGGAGCCCAGCTCTGTTTTTTGTCTGTTTCTTGGGAAGCTGACATAGTGCAAGGTTTGGCAAGGGGGTGGGGGCTCTGTATGGGGTGGCATTGCCACTCCCACCTTCCTCTTCTTCCCAGACCCTCCAGGCAGAAAATAATGCAACCCCCCCCCCCCCCAAAAAAAAAAAAAATAAAGGGCCTGCCTGACCACCAGGGTGTCACAGGGTGGGGGCTGCATGGGGACAGCCAGCCCTAGGGGACATGGGGTGAGGGTGGTGTCCACCCTGCTCCTTTCTCCATGGCAGGGATGTCACCTCCCTGGGACATCACCCCTGCAGATGCTGTGCCCCTTCTGTCCCACCCCAGGACCCCTGCACCCCCTGTCAAGGCTGAGGGGTTTCCCCCCCAAGACCCCCCCAAGACAGCCAGATGGGTGCCACTGGTTAGCATGAAAAAGAGGGTTTGGCCACCTGGCAAGTGGCTCGGTGGCCCCCAGGGCCAGCCCCCCCCCTCACCTCGTGGCTCCAGAAGCCACCACTGGAGCCAGGACACCCTGGCCAGGGCCACCTCAGTGGTGGTCACGGTGACCTTCCCTGTGGCCACAAGCTGCCACCAGCCCAGCGCTTGGCCTGGCACATGGTGGCTGTGACCAAAGCAAGCCCTCAGCTTGGCAACTGCCATTGCCAGGCCACTTGCCCACAGCTCCCATAGCCCACCCTCCCTTGGGCAGGGCTCCCCGAGATGGGGACAGACAGATGGACAGACAGCAAGACCACAGCCCCCCTGAACACCCTGCCCCAAGCCCTGGGGAGGGGGCTTGGGCATCCTCTGACCTGGGGACAAGGACAGGGATGACCCCAGGGCCACCAGCATCCCTTAACAGGGGGACAGCTCCAACCGAGCAGCCGGGGGGGCAGGGGCAGGGATTTGCCCCCCCCCCATCACCCCCAAACACACCTTGCACTGCCAGGGGGGACAGCAGCCACGTGGACCAAAGCCCTTCATTCCCCTCCTCCCCTCCAAGTGCTGATGCTGCCCCCCCCAAAAAACCCCCACCCCCAGGCACAGCCCTGCTGGGGTGCAAAAAGGCTGTTTGACTACTTTGGGTTTAAAAAAAAAATTAAAAAATTAAAAACTCTGCAAAGTTTGCAGCAAGTTATACAGAGCACCCCCCAATCCCAGATAGCCACAGTGGGGGGGGGGCTAGGGGGCGGGTTTCCCCACTCCATGTATTCATCCACACCCCCCCGGAGCAGGGGCACCCCACTCCCCCCCTAACTCAGCAACCTCCAGCTGGCAGCTTGGGGTGGGTCACACACATCCGGATGGGGGGTACATCCTCCATCCTCCCCCCCAGAAGGACCCCCCCCCCTACAGGAGGGCACACGTGTGTGTGGGGGGTACATCCTCCACCCCCCCCCCCACCTCACAGCTTGTGGAGGTCACAGAATTCGGGGGGGGGGGAGGGTGTAAAAGATGTAAACCCCCCCTCAAAAACATAAAAAAACACTTCGCAGATTTGGGGGGGGGGGGGGGGGCGGCACACAAATCCATTGGGGAGGGGGGGGGTGTTTACATCCTCACTCACCCCCCCCCATCTAGCAAAGCCAAGCTTGGCGCGGTTCCCCTCTTACCCCCAGGTTGAGGAGAGGGGAGGGGGGGTTTACAGGGTGCGGGGGGGGTGGGAAAGGAAAGTAGAGGCAGCTGCCTGCCCTGCTCCTACCTGCGGGTGCGGGTGCGGGTGCGGGTGCGGTGACCCCGGCGGCTGGGAGCGGGAGGAGGCGACGCGGCGGAACCCGCACGATCAAATCCCTGAGCCGCCGGGAAGAGGAGGAGGGGGGGGTTGGGGGGGGGGGAAAGGGGTTGGGAAAAAAAAAAAAAAAAAAAAAGGTGTGGGACACACACACACACACACACAGAGACACAGAGTGAGGGTGGGGCAAGGAGGGAGGGGGTCAGGGTAATTAATAACCGAGTAAAAAAAAAAGCACTCCCCCCCCCCCCCTTAACCCCCCCCTCTCTTGGGGACTCGCCACGGTGCCGCGGGGGTGGCTGGAGGGTGGGGGGGGGATCAAAGGATGGAGAGGGAGGAAAAAAAAAAAAAAAAAAAAAGGAAGGGGGGGGGTGTTTGAGTTAAAAAAAAAAAAAAAAAAGGGGGGGGGGGGTCTCGCCAGCCCCCGCTGCCTGCCACAACAAAGAGCCAGACACAACAAAAGCAGCATATGGCCAGAGCCGCGCGGGGCTGTAAATTAAACATAAAGGGAAGATTAGATAATTAATGAGCGCTCCCGGGCCGGCCTCGGGGGGAGGGGGCTGCCTGCTGCGGGGGGACACCCCCCCCCCCTCCCCTCCCTTCCCTCTCACTCAGGCCCGATGGGGAGGGGGCCCATGGGGAGGGAGGAGGTCGGGGGGGGGCACCTGTTGGGAGGGGAGGATGGGCAGGGGCCGCAGCCAACCCCGCCAGCTGCTCCGGGGGGCAGCACAGCCCAGCCAGACCCCCAGAGCATAAGAGGATTAACGGGGGGGGGCGACAACTCCTTCCCCCCCCCCCTTCTCCCCGGAAAACGGAGCTGAAGGTGGAGGGGTGGGGAGGGGGTGGCCCCATTCCGCCTCCCTGAGGGTCCTACCCCTGCCTTAGCCCTAGGGGAGGGGGTACCCAGCATCCCGGGGGGGGTGGGAGCACTGCTCCCCAACCCCTCGAGGAACGGGGTCCCATGCAGGGATTCGGTGGCTGGAGGCACGGCTCAGCATGCCCCCCCCCCCCGGAAGGGAACAGAGACCTCTGCGATACTCAAAACCACTTGGGAGGAGGGGAAACTGAGGCAGGAAAGGGGAAACTGAGGCATTAAAGGGGAAACTGAGGCATTAAAGGGGAAACTGAGGCAGGAAAGGGGAAACTGAGGCAGGAAGGGGAAACTGAGGCAGGAGGGTGGGCAGTACTGGGGGAACAGGGACGGATTGGGGCTGTCCCCAGCCAGCCTTGTGAGCCCGGGCCATCAGCACTCAGGCAGGAATTAATGAAGGGGGGGGGGGGAGAAGGAGGGGGGGCTGTACCCTTAGAAAAGGGGGTGCCAGAAACGCTGTCAGGCTCCTCAGCCCGGGGAAAGAGTTAATCCCATTATTGGCAGGCTCACAGATGGCGGCTGCACCATTCCCCTGCTTAGCAGATTGAAGAGATAAGGTGGGAGGGAGGGAGGGGGGGGTGGTCCTCCTCCCTCAAATACACACACAGCAGGGGCATGGAGGGGGGGGGGGGGCAATGAACACACACACACACACACACACCCCTCTCCCAGCCATCCACAATCACTGCCAAAAGGTGCTGAGCCTGCAGGATGAGGCCAGCGTGCATCCTTTGCAAATATTCAAGCCCTTTCATCCTGCCCAGCCCCGAGCGAGGCAGGGGACTTGGGGACAGCAGCCCTGGTTTCTCCAGGAGGTCAGGGGCCAGGTCCTGCTCCCTTCCCCCCCTTCAGCTCTGGGATGTATTTGAGCAGCTGCTCCCAGCACTTGGGAGGTGGCATCAGAGCCAGTGTTGGAGCTTGGGACTGGGGAGGGTGGGAAAAGGCTGGAAGGAAGCCAGGGATTGAGAGGTTGGAGCATCCCAGAGCAGGAATGGAAAGGACAAAAAAAAAAAAAACAAACAAAAAAAGATGGAGAGAGCTGGCTAGAGGGATGGATGGATGGATGGATGGATGGATGGATGGAGGGATGAACAGGATGGACAGAAGCCAAGGTCTCCTTGTGGCTTCACCACTGGCACGCAGCCCCAGGACTCAGCCCTGCCTCCATCCCTGCCACGAGCTCGGCAGGCCTCAGCCACCGCCACCTCCCAAACATTTCCCACCACAAACCCTCCCCTCCCTACAACCCCCCCCGGAGCCCCCAGATAACCCCAGGAACAGCTGCCAGACCCCGGCAGTGCCCAGCCCAGCCCCGGTGGGCAGGATGAGGCCAGCAGCCTCCAAAGCAAACCAGCCCACTCTTCCTTTCAAGCTGTTGCAAAACACTGCTGCCTTTGATTCTGTGGGCAGCTCAGGGCAAACAGCAAGGCCCTGGCACACACACACACACCCCCCACACCCCCCCAACACGGCCACCCACACCAGCTCACCCCCCAAAAAACCCCGGAGGGGAGGGAGAGCCCAGGGCTGGGGAGGGCACATCCCTGGCAGAAGGCTCTGACGTGTCCATGCCCGAGGTTGCCACGGCAATGGGGAAGTGGGAATCTGGGTGGAAAAAATCTGGGAGGCATGCAATCCTGTAGGGTTAAAGGGGCACAGCACGGTGCTGGGACCCTCAGCGTGCAATGGGTGGTGAGTTGGGGTACTGTAGCATCCCCCCTAAACCTCCCCCCCCTCCCCAATCTGGGCAGGGAATAAGGATGCAGCCACCTCCACGCCACCTCCCTCCCACTGGCATCTCTCCTGGGGGGCTGCTGGCAGGTTTGGGGGTGCACTGGAGCAAACCTGTCCCCAGTATGCCACCCAGTTTGTCCCAGTAGCGGTGACACCGAGACAAACCCATACCCCCCAGCAAGAGGAGAGAACCCCAAAACCTTGGGGACACACTGAGGAAGCCCCAGGGGGCACCCTGTCCATACAGAAGGGTGCCAAGGCCCACGATCTGGGGGTTCAGGACAAGACCCCAGAAGGATCAGAGCTGCCGGGAGGAAAAGGAGCAGGCTGCTCCCCCAGCCCTGCCCTGCCTCAGTTTCCCCTGCCATGAAGACCTCCCTGCCGTGCCTCAGTTTCCCCTGCCATGAAGGAATGCTGCAGGCAGGGATGCTGCAGGCAGGGATGCTGCGGGCAGGGCTCCCAGCAACCACCCAGCCCCAATGCTCACCCGGTTTTCTGGCAGCCAGACGCCAGCCCTGCCACCCAACCTGCTCCAGCACAGCTCCTGACACACCTGCCTCAACCACCCCACCCCTTGGGGCACAGGGGAGTTGGGGTTTGGGGGCCAAACTGCCAGCACCCCAGCTCCAACCACCCCCTGGAGGGTTTAGGAGCCTTCTTTGCACCTTCTGAGCCCTTTGCACCTTCTGGGCCCGGGGCCAACACCTCCCCCCCCCTCCCCGAGGAGCCTCAAGGCACTCAGAGCATCCTCAGAGCCAAACCCCACTGCTCCCCAAAACCAGATGGGTGCCAAGCTCCAGGGATGCTCAGCCATCCCCAGAGGGGGTTGGGGGGTGCCCCCTTGGTGCACTGTGGCACAGGGACCCCCACCCTCCCCTGCCAAGCTGCTCCCCCTCCCCACTGGCACAATTTCCATCTAAGAAAAGATCTGAGGCTCCCTCAGCTTGGGAGCAGACAGGTTGAGGCTGGGAGCTGCCTTCCCCCTGCCAGCCCAGACACTGCTCCCAGGGGACTAATACCGGCATGTAAATATTAGATACTTTTGTCTCCTCTGAGACCAATTACACAAATCGTGGCAGCTCCCGCAGGACTCTCCTCTCCTACTTACTGTATCATCATTAACAGCTTATTAGAGAACAGCTGCTCAAAGAAGGGGGGATAAAAAAAAAAAGAAAAAAAGAAAGAAAAAGAAAAGGAAAAAAAAAGAAGAAAAAAAAGGGAAAAAAAAAAAAAAAAGGAAAAAACCCACAAACCCACACACGAGAGGAGGAGACGGTGCCATACAGGGGACCAAAGTAGGAAGGGTGACCCTGCCCCAGCACCCCCAGGACACCCACACTTATCCCTGCCATGCCACCAGCAACCCCAATGGTGCTGGGACCTGGGACCAAGGCTAAAACGGGTCTGGGATCCCCTGGGAGCTTCCAGGGAGGAGCAGAGTGTCCCCAGGGGGGTCAGACAGACCCTGTGGCTCTTGGGGACAGGGAGGAGGTGGCTGCGGGACCTCCAGGGAAAGAAAGAGTGAAACCACCAAAGCATCCAGGGATGCTCTGGGGACACAGGGAGGCTGGGAGGTCCCTTTAGGAGGGAGGTGCCTGTCACCCCAAGTCCTCCCTGGGCAGCAGGAGGGGACAGATCCCACGGCAGAGGGATCCGGGGGGGGGTGGGGGAGATGTGGTCCTGCTGGCAGGGCTTTTTGGAGTGATGCTTCCCTGGGGGTGCTCCTCCAGCCTCCCCCCATGCCATGTTTGGGGAGGGGACACAGAAGGTTTGGGAACAACCCCCCCAGCACGGCACAAGCCTGCCCCAGGGGTGAGGGCTCCCCAAACCCACCCCAACACCATTAAAAACTGCAGTCACCGGGAGCCAGCTGCCCCTCACCCCCCCCCCCCCCCCCCCGGTCCCCTGCGGGCAATCTGGGTCGGGACAGGAGGACAAAAGTGGTTTTTTTTTGGGGGGGGGTGAACCCCTGAGTGCAATTAGGCAGCATCCATCCCCCCCCTCCGGGCTAACGATGTCCCCTGAGGCCACCAAGCCCAAGCGGGGGGGTCCCAGCGGGTGTCACCCCAGGGTGTCGGTGTGCAGGTGGCCCTGTGGGGGAGGTGGGTGTCCCCAGGAGGATGTCACGCCATGCTTCTGGTGCGCTCTAGCGTCAGGCAGCATTAATGCAGTGCCGGCCCGCACCGCGCAACGCACACCGCATGTGCGGGGACTCTTGGCGCGGCCACCAGACCCCCCCCCATCCACCCCCATCCCCCCTCCAAGGGGACAAGGCCACCTCGCCCATGCATAGGTGACCTTGCAGAGCAGATAAGCCATGGCGGGGGGCGGGGGGGGGGAGCGATGGAACCATCCTGAGTGGTGACAGATGCGTGGCGGGGGGGGGGACACACACACACATGTGAGGAAGGGGGGGACATAAAGAGTAGGGGGCTCCCCCGGGTTTTCGGGGGGCGGCAAGGCGAGCAGGGAGGTAGCAGCTTCCCGTCTGATTGCTAATTAGCCTCGTTATTTCGTGTCAGACACTTTATGAAGCACCGGAGTGATTTGCTCTCTCCCTGTAATTAGGCACGGCGCAATTACCATCTCATTCAAGTTCAAGCTCCGCGTCCTCACGACCTTCCCGGCCTCGACATGATGTCTCTGCTCAGCCCTCCAGGGCCCCAGCATCCCCCCCCGGTGTCGTGTGTCCCCCCCCCTCCCCCCAGTGCCTGGCTCTCAGAGGGGACAGGGGTACCTCACCTGGCAGGAGGATGGGGTACACAGCCCCCCATTCAACACCCCCCCCCCCAAAAAAAACCCAAAAAAACCCCCAAATAAACCTAAACCTAAATGGGATGCCAAAACCCCCAAGTCAGAGCTGGGGTCCCCATCCAGGGACGGGAGGGTGACAGTCCCCAGGTCTCAAGCATCCTTGAGCCCCAATTTTGGCCACAGCAGAACTGGGGAGGGCTGAGCCTCCTGCCCATGCCCAGCTCCAGGCCACCTTGTCCCCCCCTAGGGTCATTTTAGACCCCATGAGATGTATTTAAACGCTCCTACCACCCTCAGCAGCCGTTCTTGGGAGGGGGGAGGGGACACACAGCAACCCGGGAACAACCCCGGGGCAAAGAGACCACCGCTGTGGGGAAAAAAAAAAAAAAAAGAAAAAATAAGGGCAGAAGCCCAGGCGAGCAGCAGCTCCCGTGGCTTCCCAGCGTGGCTCTGGCTCGTTCAGGGATTTCCTCTCCTTGCCTGACCCAAGATGTTTGCTCCGGGAAGAACCTCAGCTCCTTTTTGGAGCATCCTCCCGGCAGCCCCCAGCTCCAAGGCCAGCGGTGCCCCGGGCATTGAGCCCTGCCAGGTTCTGCTGCTGCAGCCAGGATGCCCTCCCTTTCCCAGCAGCTAATTAATCCTTCTGCTCAGGCAGAGCTCATTAGCGCTGGTGCAAGGCAGGGCTGCTGCTGCTCCTGCTCCTCCTGCCCTTCCCAGGGGACAGCAAGGTCACCACCAGAGGCCAACTGGCACTTCCACCCTGGCCTCTGCTTCTTGTCCCCCTCGGTGCCCTTTCCTGCAGGCTGACAGGGCTTTTTTGGCCAGCCATAGAAAAAAAAAAATTAAAAAAAAAAATAAAATAAAGAGGAGGGGGTGGAGAAAAGCCCGCCCCCCCCCCTTGCCCCCCCCCCTGAGCGTGAACGCGAGGGAGCAGCAGCCAAGGAAAGCAGAGGAGTCAGCCAAGTGCCTCGCTCCGTGGCAGGCAGGGTGCGAGTGGGCCGCCCTGTAAATGTTTTGAATTTCCAAAACAGGAGGGAGAAGCCAAGAGCTGCCGAGTTCCCCCCCAGACGCCAAGAAGGACAAAGGGCATCCCTGCACGGCAGAGCACCCTGGTTCCCCTGGGATGTGCAGCACAGGAGGGGGGGGGGATGCAGCACAACACCCACCCCCCCCCACACCCCCCCACACCTCGGTTTGGATCTAACTTTAAAGCAGGGAGAGGAAGCAGAGCGGTGCCGGGCTGGCGGGGGCTCTGCAAGCAGGTCCTGGGTGGGATGCAGAGCCCAGGGCTATCTGGGGGGTGAAAAAAAAAACAAAAACCCAAACCTCCTGGCTGAGTAGGAACCTCTCGGCTCGCACCCCCCTTGAGAACCAGCCCCCTAAATCCCCTCCTGGCTGTAGGGATTCTCCAACTTTGATCCCAGGCAGAGGCAGGAGGGAAATCCCAGTGCCCACCCTGGCTGCTGGCAGGGATGCTGCATGGGTGGTCCAGCCCCTGAGTGCAATCCTGCCTCCCGAGGGGCTTTTTCCCCCCCCCCCCCCCAAAAAAAAAAAAAAAAGAGCAAAACCAGCCCCTGAAGAAAGAAGAAAAGGTTGGAGGAGAAGGGGAAACACCCATGGGACTTCCTCCCCCCCCCCTCAGGTTATAAACCTCGCACAGATTATAATCTGAAATTAGCAGCAAAACCCCATCTGCCTAATCCTACCCCTCCCAGCATAAAAACCACGGGGTTTATAGGGCTGGAGGGAGCAGAGCACACCGGGGGGGGTGGGAGGGAGAAACCAGGGGGCAAACCCACCCACCCCCCCCCCCCCGCAGCGAGGTACCGCCGGGTGAGGAGCAGGCAGGGAGACAATATAGGGACTATGCGGCCTCCTCGCCGCCAGATGTGTGTTAATAAGGCAGCTGCCCCCTAAGCTAATAAGGTCACTTACTGGCTCCAGCAAGACGAGAAAACAAGCAGGGGCTTGGCTGCGGTACAGCCTGACTTGGCACTCACCAAGCGCCGGCTTCCTGAATTCTTGCCGCTTCTAGAGAGGCGCAACGGGGTGGAAAAAAAGCAGGGCTAAACCCTCCCCCCCCCCCAAAAAAAAACCCAACAAACCAAAACAACAAAAAAAACAGAAAAAAACCAAAAAAACCCAAAAACACAGCTCCCACACATACACACACCCCCGGCATCCCCAACACTCCCTGCATGCCGGGGAGCTGATGTTGGGGGGGGTGTGGGGGGGTGTTGGCTCCTGTCATGTGTCCCCCCCCCCCCCCAGCTGCAAACTGGGGTGTGGAGCTTGGAAATTGGCACTCGGTGGGGTGAGGACACTCCCGCTGGGTTGCGTTATTCCCTGGGGAGAAAAACTCCTGGGAAGTGTTTAGGGGAAGGAGCGTGGGGGGGGGGGGGAACCCTGCAGCTTTTCCCAACACAGCAAGCAGAGCCGCAGGGCCCCCCCCTCATTCTCTCCCCTCCCTCCCTCCCTCGCCTGCCCCCGATCATGGCGCCTCCAACTCCCTTTGTTTTAATATTATAAAGCGAGCCAGATGCCGGCTTTAATCCCCTCAGCTGGTGAGGATTTGCAAACACATTAGGAGGCCGAGCCCGCTGCTCCCCCGACCCTCCACTGCTCCCCCCCCCCCCCCCAAGCCTCGCCTCGCCCCATCTGCTGCCTCCCCAAGGGGCTCCCGGGCCCCTCATTGCCTTCTCCTGCCTGGCTGAGGAGCTGAGGAGGTGTCTGGCCAGAGCATCCTTCCCCATTTGTGGTTGGGAAGCAGCAGGAGGGCTCCCTGGGAGGATATGGGGGGAGTGACCCGATGCCAGGGTGATGGTCGGGGAGGGGGTGGCGGCACAAGGTGCGAGGATGATGGATAATGTGTGTATCCTAGCGGGGAGGGGGGTGGGGGGGATGGATAATGTGTCTGTCCCGGTGGGAACAGCCTGGGATAGAGCCGGGTGAGCTGCTTCTCCCGCATCCCCAGCCTGTGCGGGATATCTCAGGCTGCTCTGCTCGTCCTTCCCGCAGCACTAAAGAGGGGGGGGGAAGGGATGTTCTTCCCGACCTCCCTCGCTGCCAGCTCCCGCCTTTCAAAGCCCAAAAGCTGCTTCTGCCTCCGTTCCCCCCCTCTTTTCCCCATCCCCCCATCCCCCCCTCCAGGGTTTCGGGGCTGAGATGAAGCAGGCACCAGGAGCAGGAGCAAGAGGAGTGGCTCCCAAGTGTCCCATCCCGCAGGAAAGGCTCCAAGGACAGCCCAGGTGTGTATCTGGGGGTTTCCCATCCTTCCCATCTGGGAACTCTCTTTATTCCCTGCAGCATCCCCTGCACAGCACCCAGGGACCCTCACCCCTTCCTCGAAGCTGGGGTTTACCCCAATCCAAGATGGATTTTGGGAGTGGGGATGGGGTAAACAGCCCTGTAGGGACCAAGTGCCCCCCCCGATGATGCTCTCAGGGAACCTCTGCATCCCCCTCGGTGCTCCTGGGGAAGCTCCAGGCTCCAGCCCAGCACCACCTGGCAGGGATCTGCAGTGCCAGGGAGGCTGCTGCTCCAGGTCCCCTGACAAAACATCTCCAGGAACACACACAAAATTCTCCAGAGCTGCCCCAAACCCTGTATTTGCACTGGAGAAGCATCTGGGGGGAAGGGGGGGGGGGAAACGGGCTTGCTTTTTTTTTTTTTTTCTCCTTTCTTTTTGAGGGTGTTTTGTTTTGTTGGGTTTTTTTACAATTTTCTTTTAAGACCAAGATCTCCTACATACCACTTAGCAGCCAGGAGTTCAGAGGGAGCAAAGCTCAGTGCTTTAAAATGACGCCTCATTTGCCAAGAAATAATAAAAAAAAAACCCCAAAAAACACCAAAAAACCCACAACAACAAAAAACCAACAGAGTCAGAAGATAATTAACTCCACAAAGCAACGACCCCAAGTCGTTCTCAAATCTTCCCTGTAACTACCAAGCCTCTTCTCTAAGGGCTTATTTCTTGCTGTCTGCTCAACACAACGGCACCAGCACTTGGAGGCCTGGGGATTTTATTAGCATCACACCCCCCCCAAAACCCTGCTGGCAGATTTCCCCCCCCCCAGTATGAGGCTGACTGCCTCAGCCAGGCACGGTGTGGGGCCCGGCCCCACACAACCCCCCCCTGCTTGTCCCCAAGTGGAGTTGCAATGGGGTCACTCTCCATCCTTGCAAAAAGGGATAGGGAGGATAGGGAGGGGGCGTCCAGCTCTGGCTGCCATGGGGAAGGGAATTGAGAAGCTGGAGAGGAAGAAAAGAGATGCTCACACCTCCCCAAAACCCTTCAGCACCCCCCTGGAAGGGAAGGAGCTGCCTTTTAGGACAAAACCTGCAGATAAAGAGCAGGAGAAGGGAGGGCAGTCCCCCTCCCTCCTCCTCCACACCTCCTCCTCCCACTTTGGGGGTTTGGTGGAAGGGATGCTCCACCAGGAGCTGGCATGAGTGTCCCTGGTAGCATCACCCCCTGCCCATCGCTGCCTCTCAGGGAGGGGAATAAAAAAAGAGCTGAGAAGAAGCTGTGTGGAGCCAGCCCTTCCCATTGCCACCCCCACCCCCCTGACCCCCCCTCCCCAGCATCTCCCTTCCCCTCCCGACCACGAAAAGCCAACGTCTCCCTGAGCCCCTCCAGCCAGGGGATGGGAATGTGGAAGCAATTGCACTTGGCAAGGCAGCAGCAGTGAGTCAAAAACAGTTGTTTGGCTTGTCAGCCACCCAGGCCCTGCAGCACTTTTGTTTTCCTTCGCCTGCCTTAACCCCTTCCAGCCCCAGCACCTCTCCCCCAGCCCCCAGCCCTGCTGCCCAGAGGGCTGGGACACCAGGGAATGGCCTCATCCCAGCCTCCTGGGGCTTGTCCTGCTCCCAGAAATGGGATCAGGGGCAATTCCCCAGGGTGGAAACTCCCAGGCAGAGGGTCACAGTGCCAGGGGAAAACAGGGGGCACCCTGAAGCCACCCAGGAGGCCGAGCAAGGATTCCCACTGCTCCCAGAACATCCCACTTGCTCATCCCAGGAGATGCAGAAAGGTCTCGTGAGGGAGAGCAGCCCAGGTGTCCCTTGGCAGGGTGAGGGGACGTGGCCACTTGTGCTGGGGACTCAGTGTCACCCTAAGGTGACCAAAACCTCCCCCGTGGAGCTATCCAAAGCCCTGAGCACAGCTTCCCCCATCCCCTTTACAACACTTTGAGCACATCCCAGGCTGCTTCCCACCAGCTCCTCTGGCCCCTTCCCTTCCCTGCCAGGCCAGATCCATGTCCAGAGCCACCACGTGCTGCACCAGGGTCTCTTCTCCATCCCCAGCTCACCCCTCACACCCCAAAATGAGGAGCCCAGGCTGAGCATTCAACATTCCCCTATCCAACAGCATCCCCCACTGCCAGGACCTCATCCCCAGGCCAGGCCAGGAGGGAGGAGACACCAGGACCCATCCAACCCCCTCCCCACCATGGGAGGACCTCCAAGAGGGTCAGGGAATCCCTTTGAGCACCCAACTGCTCCATTTACCCCCCCAAAAGGAGCCTTGGAGAAGAAGGAGATGAGAAGGGAGCCCAAGAAGGGGCTGCTGCCTCTCCTAACTGGGTGGGCTCCCCCCCCCCTCTCTGTAAATGACAACCAGGGCAAAGGGGATGGATGGGGAAGAGTTAAACCCTCCTGAGCGATTTGGGGAGGAAAAGAGGAGGACAAGCCCGCCAGGGAGAGACAAAGCAAGATGCAAGAGCCAAGAGATGAAGGCGAGGATGCGATAAGAGGAGGGGGGGGGGGGGGGGGGTTGCGGCGGAGCAAGGGAGAGGGGAGGAGAGGTGGGTGATGACCAAAGTCATTGAACATTTTTTTGGCACGCCTACTCCCCCCCCCCTCCCTCCCTCCCCGAGTATCCTGGCCGTTGGCCCAGCTCGGAGCTGAACTTAAACAAACTCCTGTTGCAGCCATCTGCTTGATTTTAAAATAAATCAAACAATCTGTTGAGCCGTGGGTGATCAAATTTCCATCTGTGCGGACGCCTGCTCGCCTCCTCGGAGCCTCCGCTTGCCTCTACCAGCCAAAGACTCCTGGCAGCATGTGGCCTCCCTAATTCCTCCAGGAAAGGGAGAAACCGGACCTCCCCCCCCCCCCCCGCCTTCCCCTCCCCTCCTCTCTCCCAGCCCTTCCCCACCACCCTCCTAACTCAAACCAAGCGCTATTTTTACAGCCGCCCACCACACAGAGACCTGGGGAGGGTTGAAACAGGAGGCAAACAGGGCTGGGAAGGGAGATCCCAAGAGGTTTCTGCCCCTGCTGGGGAAGGGGGATTCCTCATCCCGCAGGTTCTGTGGGATTTGAGAGGCAAAAGGGCAGCAGGAGCCAGCCTGCCCCAGAGCTGCTGGCCACGGAGTGACCAGAAATAGCAGCTGGGAGGACAGTGCCACACAGCTGTCCCCAGGATGGGGACATTGGGCACACGTGTGTGTGTCCCCCAAGCCCCTGTGGGTGCCCACTCCTGAGCTGTGCTGCCTGGATGGTTCCTCCAGGCAGGCTGCTGGCCTTCAAGTCCACCCAAACCCCCCCTGTTCCAAGGGTGTCCCCTTGGAGGGGAGTCCTCCAGGAGCAGAGAACCAAGGGGAGTCAGATCAAGCACTTGCATTTGCCCCAAGGTCCCCGAATTGCCAGGAAAAGACGGGTGGCATCACTTTCCTCCGCTGTCTCTTTGGGTGCTGCACCCCGTGCTGCCCTGGCACATGGGGAACCCTGAGGGAGATGGCACCCACCATCCCCATGGCCCCAGATGCCCTGGGATCAGCCTGGTCTGTTCCTTCAGCTGGGCTCAGACCTCTGCTGGCATCACCCAGGCTTTGCCCTCCTTGCCCCAGAGCCCTTCCTTCTGGGCAGGAGGGGTCAGAATCAGGGCAGTGAGGTAGGAAGGGACACACAGCAAAGGGACAAAGTGAGAAGGAAACACTGGAGAGGAAGGAGAAGAGGGTACAATAAAGGATGGAGCAGGGTTTGGGCTCACCAGCCCCCAGCAACTGAGGCTGCTGAGAGCAAGGGTTGTCCATGCATGGAGATGGTGAGACATAACAGGATTTATCCCTCCCCAAGGGCTGCAGAATTTGGGGCCACACGTTATTTAAGGTCCCCGTGGCACTGTGGAAATAGCACTGAGGAAGCTGCTCACTGCTGGAAATAAACAGGGGATAATTTGGGACCAGGATGGTCCCCATCCTGCCACAGCCCTGCACCCTTCCCAGTGCCAGCTCCTGGGCACCCATGGGGTTTTATATTCCCAAGCAGCCTGCCAGGTTCTGGGGATGCAGGATCAAGCTGGAGAGGATGAAGGATCAGCAAGGGAGAAGCAGCTGGAACGAAGTGCTGACCCCACTGCATCCCTGTGTCACCCACCTTGGGGAAAGCCAGCTCATGGGGGCATCTGTGTCCCCAACCAGCTGGCTGAGGGGTGTCCCCCCCAAAAGCCACCTCAGCTTTGCAGTAGCTGCATGGAGTCAAATCCCAAGAGGATGCACAGCAGGGAGCAGGTTCCATGGAACAAGCAACGGAGGGAAAGGGGAAAAAAAACCCCAACAACAACAACAAAAAAAACCAAACCCAAACCAATCCCAACCACCAAAGCCCTTTTTGGAAGAGGAAAGGACTGACAGGACCTGGCTGAGAAGCAGGAGAAAGCCCAGATTTCCCAGTTACAGTGCAGATGTTCTGGACCAAAAACAGAAAACTACAGGAGCAAATCCATCCCCCCCCTCCAGAGATGCTGCAGCCAGGGCATCTGGACTTTGTCAGCAGACAGGAGAGGTCTTAACCCCCCCTCTGGATCCCACCTTGGGAACACCAGAGGCACCCTGAGCGCTCCCAGGGTGCCACCCATCCCTTAGAGCTGGGGCTGGGTTGACCTTGGCACGGGGAACTCCTCTTGGGCATCGTCTGGGCTGTGTTTTCACTTTGGGATAACTCACACTGCTGCCAGCTCCGAGGAGGGAGATGGAGGGAGGAAAATGCAGCTGTTTGAGCAGCGAAGACAAGGAGGGAGGGTGGGAGACACAGAGACACACACACGGATCTATATATTTATTCCTGGCCGGGGTAATAACTGAAATCACTCACACTTGAGCAGCACCCGATGAAAAGCTTCCCGGCCAACTCTGCTTCCAGAAACAAGCTGCAAGCAGATGGGAGGGGACAGTGGCAATTTGCTGCTCCCCCCAACACCCCACACCCGGCCCCCTGAGATGCCTGGCACAGCTGTCTGGCTGTCTGGCTGTCTGTCTGTCCCTCCCTGGGTCTCTCCTTCCTCCCCGCTGCGGCTGCAAAGCACCCAGCCAGGGGCTGACGCCTTGGCTGTCACCAAAACGTCCCCAACTCCCCGTGTCCCTGCCAGGGACAGCAGTGCCCCTGCTCCCTGGGGACAGAAGTGGCTGCTGGTGGCCCCTCGGAGCTGCCAGCTGTCCCAGAGGGATGATAAAAACCAGGCAACCATCCCCAGCTGGGGCTCAAAGGGGTGAGATGTCCCCACGATGTCCCCACGAGCAGCAGGTGTTGGGGACAAAGCCTTCAAGGGTGTCACAGACATCCCGAGGGACAATCCCTGGCATCCTCCCTACCACTGTGCTCCTGACACCACAAAGGGGGAAGGAGGGGGGATGCTCCTGGCTTGGGGGGTCACCACTACCCCCAATATCTCCCCTCAGAGCTTCCCTCCCATCCTCAGCTGGGGCTCAGCTTTGGTTTGCCCTCTGCACCAAAACTAGCCAAAAATTCACCAGGAGCTGGGAAGAGAGCCACCCAGCCCCTGCAAGACTCAAAACTTGGCACCCCCACCAGCCACAGCAGCACCAGGCTCTCCATGGGTACTGGGAGTACTGGGATGGGTGGTGCCATGGCCAGCTCTGCCCTGGAAGCCATGAGGATGAGGTGACCCCAAATAACCCCTGGGAAAATCCTGCCACCAGAAATGGCTCCACCCAGCACCAGGGCTGCTATAGAGGCACCCAAAAAATTCCTCCACCCACCCCCCAGCCCCATTTTTCAGGGGGAGGGGGTCAGGGCAGGCTTGGCACAGACATTTCTGCCACCAGCCAGCAGGCTGGGGAAGGAAAAAGCCAGGGCTGGTGCCAGCACACCAGCTCCCCGGGTAAACAGATGACTTCAGCCTCCTGAGAGCTCCTAAAGCCCGGCAGCACTTGCACCACGATGGAAGGGAGGAAGGAAAAATATGGAAAAAATAAATAAAAAAGGGAGAAGCAGCAACTCCTGCAAGTGAACCCCCAAGGGATGTCCTCCTGCTGCCAGCACAGCCAAAACTCCACCACCCCCCCTTAAAAAAAAAAAGGTCACCCCTTTCCATCTCACTCTGCTACTGAAGATCCAAGGAGGGACAAACAGCCCAGCCTGACCTGACCCGACCCAGCCAGCTGCACGGGATTGTTCACCCACCCGGTACCGACCCAGGGAATCCAGGCCAGAACCACTCCAGAGGTTCTGGCATCCCCCCCCCCCCCGGGGCACATGGAATAGAACCAAGCTCTGACACTGGGTTCTGGCAGCAGAGGGAACAGAACCCCCTGCAGCCCAGGGAACAGAACCAGGCTCCAGCATCCTCTCTGCAGCACAGCCACCAAGAATGGGGACAACGGGGGTGCTGGCACCGGGCCTGGCACACTGGGGGGCTGGGGACAGTGCACAGCCAGGTCCTGCTGGTGCCAGGGTGAAAGCAGGCACCCACACTGCTGGGAGGTTCCTCCTGCTGGGGAGCAGCCAAAGAGCATCCCGGGGTTGCCCTTGGCGACCGTGCTTCCCGGAGAGCTGAGAAAGGTCAAGCCTCTGGATAAAACATCTGTCTGTCCTTCTGCCCCATCTCCCCACTCAGCTTCACACCAGGGGAGCCTCCAGCCAGGTGCTCCAGTGGCTGAAAAAAATCATTTTCACTGCAGGGGACCAGAGCAGAGCTGGTTCCCTTCCCTTGGGGGAATTTTTTTTATTTTTAATGGGGGTGGGTGCAGGCAGAGAGGTTCCTGGGCAGCACACATTTCAGGCCAAGGTTTTTGGCAGGTGCCTGCAGGAAAAAAGCAGCCCTAGGGCTGCCAGTCCTGTGCTGCTGCTTTTGGGAAAGGCAGGGAGAAGGAGATGGAACGGAGAGGAGGTGGGGGTCATAAAAAATAAATATATAGCAACCAGCTGGTGAGCTGTAGAGTCAGCAGAAGAGCTGGAGGACACAGCGGCTGGCAGCAGCACGGGAGCCCTGGTATTTTTGGACAGCTGGTACAGCAAGGTCAGCCCAGCCAAGGCAAAAAAAAAAAAAAGCCCCTTTTCTCTCCCCAACCCATTGCAGCTGAAGGACACAAACCCCCCAGCTGGAGACCCTTGGGGGGTGACAAGCCACCAGCCCCTGGGGTGACTTGGAACCAAGGCAAGTGACAGGGAAGGAGGAGGAGGGATGGAAGGTAACATACCAAACCCACCCTGACCTCCAGGGCAGGAAAAAGCAAGGGGCACACATTGCCCTGATGTCATTTCTTGGTTTGCCATCTGGGAACACGATCCCACGGGAGGCTGTGCCTCGGGACATGAAGTCATATCACGATTATATCACCACCCCCGTGCCGGGATGGGAGCTGCTCTGCTGAAGGGCAGAGTCAACCTGGCTAAAAACACCTTCAGGCAGCCACATCCTGCAAAGAAAATAGGTCAGCCTGGGGAAAGTCGGGTTAAAATACTTCGGATTGATTTTTTTTCCCTCTGTCTGTGAGACTATCGATGGCAAAAATCGGTGCAAAAGCAGCGTTATTACCACCAAAGCAAACCTTAAGCTGAAAGCTTTAAAAAAATGAGGATGAATGAGATCAGCTTTGCTCTTCCTTTATGTTTTAGGATGGGCAGAGGCCCACACAGCCTGTGCCACCCCTCCAAAGCCTGGAGATGCATGGAGGAGTCACCACCTTGGTCCAACCACCCAAAACACCACCAGAAGGTTTTTCTGGTTTGCTTCAAACTAACAAAAGATGCAAAACAAGCCAGAGATCCTGCCTGCCTGGCCACAACCTGGGAGTCTTCCTGCACAGGTTCTTATTTCTCCTGCTGTGATACCCCCAAAATGTCCATACCCTCATCAGAAACACGGCCCCACACAACAGGGAAGGAGGGTCAGGAGTCACCACCTTGGCTTTCCTGGCATCCACATGTTCCTGCTGCTGCTGCTCAGCTTCAGCAGGACAAGGTTTAGTCCAGAACAGGAGAACTTGGTGTTGTTTGCCTCCCCCCTGCCAAAAAAAAAAACACAGCTTTGCCAAAAGGCAAAAAGAAAACACCCACCAACAGCTGTTAAGCTCACCAGGGTGATTTGCAAACAGTGGTGTGACCTTTGGAGCTCCTCACCTGAAAAAAAAAAAAAAAAAAAAGAAAAGGGGGCCAAACCCCCAGCTGAACTAACAATAACCCTGCCCAGCAATAACTGCAGCCAACTGGGCCCCAGCAGACTGGTTGTGCCCTGTCAGACCCAGCCCCATGCAACGAGACCCAGGTGTCCCCCAGAAAGCAGGGACAGGACATGGAACCCCCCAAGAAATGTTCAGAAACCAGCTCTGAGGACACGACAGCAGTTCTGGGTCCAGCCGAGCAGCAGGATGGGCACCAGCTGCAAACCTGGCACAGCACAGTGCAGCACCCAAAGGAAACCTGAACAGATTTATGGGGGGGGTTTGGGGGTTGAGAGCTTCCCACAAACCTCAATGTATCTGCAGAAAGGTGCAGGCATGGGGAATAAAACCAAGGGAGCTCACGGAACATCAGAGAAAGAGGTGGCCAGCGAGGATGGGAAGAGTTGGAAAGACCAGGGAAGTTTTTGCCAGTGCTGGCAAAGAGACAGGATGGGAGCAGGCACAGAAAATCCCAATTGGGTTGAGCAGAGGCAGTCCATGACCTGAGAACACCAACCATGCAGTGCTTGGTCCCTTTAGAGACCAGGTCAGCAGGCAGGGTCAGTGTCACCCCTGGAGCCTGGCCAAGCCTGGGTCTTTTAGGGGTGATTCCAAGAAATCAACACTTGTTCTGCTGGCAGCAACCACCTGGCCCCCAGCACCCCAGGGAGATGCACAGAAGGTTTCTCTACATCAGGAGGTGAAACATCATCACTCACAAACCCTGCACCCATGGATGCTTCCATCTCCACAGGTTCCCCTTGCAAGCTGGAAAGCAGATGCCTTCTCAGGGCACCCATCCCCGTGCCTTGGAGAGGACCAAGGACTTTACCAAAGCTCAGCATTGTCATTTTTTTCTTGGTGGGAGAACCCAAAGCCACCCCCCACAAGCCAACACCTGCAGCAGCCCCTCTGCTCTCAGAGCTTACCTCTAGGAGCTCCTCCTGCAGCAGACACCTCTGAGCATCACCCCCCCTACCACCCAAAATACCAGAGCCTCCAGCCTCCTGATGAGCCTCAATTAATTAGCCACTTCCCCCCTTAGCACCTCCAAGGTGTTACAGAGAGGACCTGACCCCAAGCTGGGGCATTTTATGCCTTTTCACCCCAAACTTTGAGCCACCAGCATCACCCAGGTCAGCAGCAAAGCACCAGCTCTACATCCAGGGGGGTCTCAACCCTTCAGGGGGGGTGTGGAAATGCACACAAAAACATCATCAAGTTGCAAAGTGGAGGTGGTTTCAACCCCTCAGCTCATTGCCTCTTGCCTGCTCCCACCTGAAGAGGGACCTGGGTGTCACACAAGGGTGACAGGCTTGTCCAAGGTGACTTTGAAGGGGACAGCTAGGCTAGCCACACATCAAGCCATGACTGAAATCATCTTGATGTCGGTGAGGTCTCAGCCTGGTGAGAAGTGTGTGGAGATGGGGAGAGAAAAGGCAAGAGGAAGGACCTGGCCACCACCAGGACATGGCAGAACCTTTCCCAGGCAGCCTTGCCTTGCCTCCTGCCACCCTGCCCCTTGCAGCAGCCCCTTAATTTGCTCATTAGCAAAGCAGGGAAAAAGAGGGAGGAACTGAATAGCATCCCTGCCCCGGACACCCTCTGTGTCCTCCTCCTCCTCCTCCCCCTCTGCCTTTCATAGCCCCACACAAAAGCTTTTCAGAGCTGCTCGGGTCAGAGCCAGAGCTGCAGGCAGGAGCCCAAGTGGGAATTTGGGGTTGGGGCCATCAGGGATGAGGATTGGGGCACCCGAGAAACAGCAGCACTAACAAACCCCATAGGAAGCACCACCCAAGGCTGGCATCCCGGCTGGGACAGACTTGCTGGCCATAATGTGACATGGCCTGAGGACACTAATGGGACAGAGGAGTGAAATCCCCCCGGGGACATGTGGGTGTTGCTCCCACCTGGGCTCTGCTGGAGCATCACCCCCGGGTCAGCACCATGGGATGCTCGCATGCCTCCCCAGCCCTCCGTGGTCACCAGTCAGCACGGCCTGGATGCCACCAGCACCTTGGCAATGCCAACAGACTGGGAGGACAGAGAGCAAGACAGCATGGGCATCACAGCCCCACACCTCCCCCAGCATCCCAAAAGTCCCCACCACCTCCGAGCCATGTCAGGCTGCCTTGGCTGGGAGCAGATACCCATGGAAATCAATCATCTGCATCCAGAAATGACCCCAGATGATGCTGGGACCACCCAGAGCTCGGGGAAATCCACCCGAAAGCAACAGCTTCTGGAGGATTCCCATCACCAGGGCCAAGCTCCAGCACCATCCTGGCTCTCTCTGTGCCAGTGCCACACGTGCCAAGGCTCCAATACCTGCCTGGTGGCTTTCCAAGCAGCATCCCCCTCCCAGCTCAGGAGCTGGGGTAGCTGAAGGGAAGATTCTATTTGTAAGCAGCCAAGGGAGGGAGAGAGACAGAGAGGGGGGAGAGCAAAGGAGTGCTTGTCTCACAAGGGCTGGTTTCCATTTCTAAAGAAAATGCCAGTGCTCGGGAGAGCCGCAGGGTTCTGGCTGTGAGCAGAGCCCAAAAGGCTTTGAAAACCAATGGGGGGATTTGGGATGCTGGCATTTTACAGAGCCCAGCCCGGGGCCTGGTTTGCAGATAGAAAGCAGCAGCTCTCCAGCAGGCTCCTGCAAGCTGGGAATTTGGGGCTAGGGCACCCCAGGCTGCTTTCCAGGTGATGCTCCCCTGCATAACCCCCACGGGAGGTGCAGAAAAGAGCAGCCCAGGAAAACCAGCTGCACCCAGGTGATGACACCCATGAGGGCAGCTCAGGGGGCTGGAGGTGTGTGGGGACACTGCCTGGGGGTCCCTTGCTGCAGGATAACCAGCACAGGTGGGGACAGCCAGCCCTGAGCCTGCCACACAGGAAGGGTGAGGGGAAGCCCTTTGATTAAGGCGCCTTTTCAGAAACTGGGGATGACTTGGGAAGTTGGCGGAGGCCACGGGCTCCTTGGAACTTCTTGAAGGTGCCGCAGCAGCCGGGCACACCTCCCTCCCACCCCTCCAGCCCCTCTGCCCATCCTTGCCAGCGAGCCTGAGGGATGAGGATCTCCTCCTCCCAGGGCTGCGAGCGAGCAGGCGCCAACACCCCCGACACACACTCCTGCGACAGGCCAGGTCTTGGCTCTCCCTACCTCTTGGAAGGATTTTTTATCTCTTCCATCGCAGCTTGACAGCTCCACAAGTTCATTGCTAAAGGCACCCCATCCATTAGCCTTCGCCCCCAGGGACCAGCCCCAAAAGGAGAGCATCCATCTATGTCATCGCTCCACCTCCTCCTTCTCCTCCTTGATGCCAGAGCTGGGAAACGCCGGGAGGGGAGGGATGGGGTCCGGGCCAAGAGCCTTACCTTGGGGAGGAGAGCTGGGGGTGCTGCTGCCAGCAGCTCCGGTGGGGTCATGCTCTTGCCAGCCAGGACCACGGCCCCGCACTCGGCACAGGCACCGATGGTCAGGTGCTTCCCATCATCCACCAGCAAGCTGTTGGCCACACGGAGGGTGTAGAGGAAGACGGGGAGCCTGGCCACTTGAACAGCTTTTAATCCAAGGCATCTCTTCTTCTCCTGCCGGCAGAAGAAGCAGACGAAGGTCTCCACTTTGTACTGGCGGGACCAAGCGCTGCTGGGGTGGTGGGAGTTCCTGCCCTCGTGCTGCAGCCACTGCCCCAGCAGGTCGTGGTAGCAGAGGACACAAGTGGCCACCAAGCCGGTCGAATCAGCCGGTCTGGCCCGCGGGGCCGGAGGGTAGACCGTCAGGAAAGGGAAAAAGGGTTCTTTCTCCCCAAATCGTCCTGGAGGGTTGACGTTGAGCTGGAATTCTTTGCCGGCTCCGAGCTCAGCCCCGCAGATGTAGCAGACGGAAGCGGGACCGGGCTTGAGGGCAGGGTGGGAGGCCAAGCCACCGGGCTCAGCGGCGGAGAAGACCTGGTGATACCTCCCCAGGAAGCTCTGCACCGAGGTGATGAGCTCCTCGTTGTGGCAGGCCCTGTACATGGCCCACAGGTCCTGCAAGACCCCGAAGCACTTGCGGCAGCTGCTGACCTCCCAGTGCTTGTTCAGCCCCTTGGCGCTGGGCGGGCAGGGCAGGAGGCTGAGGAAAGGGAAGTGCATGGTGCTCTTGGCGTTGCCGTTGGTGATCTTGGCAGCCACCGGCCTGGCCTCCTTGCCACACTCCTCCCCGCAGAGGTAACAAGCCTCGGGTGCCAGCGGGGTGCCCGTCGCCTCCTCCTCCTTCGTCCCTCGCCGGGCCTTGGCAGTCATGGCACCGGCGTTGAGGGGCACCACGTAGAGCCTCTGGAGCACGGGGACGTTGGCCAACTCGAAGCTTTGCCACTGCTGCATGAGGGAGGAGAAGCAGCAGGGACACACCAGGGTGCTGCCGGTGGGTGAGAGGGGCTGGGCACCCGGCGGGGGGCTGTGCAGCCAGAGGAAAGGGAAGAAAGGTGCTGAGGAGGTCTTCTCCTGCTTCTGCACGTGGACCCGCTGCTGGGTGCTGGGTGACAAGAGGCTGCCACAGATGTAGCAGGCGCTGCCCGGTGCCCAGGGGGTGCCTGACCCCCAAGAGGTGCCCGATGCCCAGGGGGTACCCGGTGCCCAGGGGTTACCCGATGCCCAAGAGGTGCCCGATGCCCAAGCGGGCCGTTCGCTGCCTTCTTCCTCCTCCTCCTCCTCCTCGCTGGTGATGTTGATCTCGCTGTCCTCCGAGGAGCAGCAGGCCGGGCCCCTCTTCCCCACCGCTGCCGGGGGGGTCCTGGCCGCACCGCCCACCCCTTCGCCTTCCGAAAGGGCTTCGGCGTCCGAGAGCTCCGAGAGCTCGGAGCCGGCTGCCGGCTCTTCTTCTTCTTCCTCCTCCTCCTCCTCCTCTTCCTCCTCCTCCTCCTCCTCCTCCTCCTCCTCCCGGCCGGCGGGGCGGCGCGGTGGCTCGGTGGGGTCCCAGCCCGTCGCCCCCCGCCTCAGCCCGGCTGCCCCCCCCCCCCGCTGCCCCCTCGCACTGATGGGGCCGTTTCAGCCAGTACATGCGCTTCTCCACCGGCGTGCGGCTGCGCTCGAAGGAGTCCCACTGCTCGCCCAGGAAACAGCGGCAAACGGCGCAGACCAAGGCGCAACCTTCCGCCGAAACGGCTCGGGCCCCGGGAGCCGGCTCTTGATGCTGAAGGAAGGGAAAAAAGGGTCGGTGGTCGCGGGGGGGTCGGACTTGAAGCTTGAGTTCTTTGCCGCGGCTGATGCCGCCGCCGCAGATAAAACAGCAAAGCGGAGGAGCCGGGGATTGGGGTGTCCCGGGGGGTTGAGGAACCCCCGGACCGGTCGCTGTTTCGCCGCTCGCCAAGGCGGCCATCAGCCGCTGCTTACGGGAGAGCGGGGCCGCCGCCCCCGCAGCCCCCGCAGCCCCCGCAGCCCCCGGCCCCGCCGCGCTCATCGCCGCCCCCGGCTCATCCCGCGGCTCAGCCGGACACGCAGGCTCGGGGGGCGGGTTTGTGGTGCTCTCCCCCCACTCCTCCTCCCCCCCCCCCCCCCCCCCAACACACACACACACACCCCCACCACAGCTGCCGCCCGCCTCCTCCCGCCGCCGAGAAGGGGACAAAAAAAAAAAAAAAAAAAAAGGGGAGAAAAAAAAAAACCGCAAAAATTAAAAAATAATTCCACAACAACAAAAATCTCCAAACCACCGGGGAAAGAAAAAAAAAAATTTAAAAATTAAAAAAAAAAAAAAAGAAAAAAAAAAAAAAAAACAAACCAACACGGAATATAAAAAGTTCGGTGCGAAAGTTTGGGTCCCGCTGGCGGCGCGGAGGAAGGGCGGCTGCCCCTCCGCCTCCCGGCCCCGCCGCCCCCGGCCCGGCTCCTCCCCGGCCCCCCCCCCGTCGCGACCTGCCCCCGAGGGGGGAGCCGGGGGGAGGATCGAGCGGCTGCCACCCCCCCCCCCTGCCCGCCCGCCCGCCGCCAGCCCGGCTCGGAGCTGCCGCAGCCGCCGCGACCCCACGGAGAGAGGGTACGGGAGGGGGGGATTTCCAACCCCACCCCACCCGGGAGGCTCAGAGCCGGCCCCACGCGGGGTGTCGCGCCCCAGCCTGTCCCCCCGACACGAGTGGGGCTCTCCCTCGCCGTCCCCTCTGGCTCACCCCACCCCACGGCGTGTCGGGCAGCTCCTTTTCCTCCCACAGGGCTGCGTGGAAAGACACCGTGTCCACGTCCACGCCGGCAGGAGGGAGCCCAGGGAACTTTTCCCAAACCCCCAGCTCCATCCCTGCCCTTCCCAACCCTTCCGCCAGCCATTAACTCAGCGGCCCGGCCACCGGGGGGGTCATTTATTTCACTTTTTTTTCCTTTTTTTTTTTTTTTTTTCCTTTTTTTTTTTCTTTTCTTTTTTTTTCTTTTTTTTTTTTCTTTTTTTCTTTTTCTTTTATGTGTTGTTTTTTTTTTTTTTTTCTTTTTTAGTTTTTTGGTTTTTTCCTTTCCCCAAGCTGTTGTTCCAGTTCAATACCAGATTCTATTTCCCGCTCGCTCTTAAAAAATGCTGCATGGCTTTGCTGCTGGCTGGTAAAGAGCTGATGTGTTCCCAGGGGGAGCTGGCCGGCTTTCAGCGCCGCATGCAATAATCCCGGTGTATCCTTACCTGCCTTGCAGCCTCCCGAGAAGATTTAATGCTTGGGAAGCACTTTGCTTGTCCTTGGACAATAGGCACCGCGGAAGTGCAAACTGTACCCGGCTCCAGACACAATTAAACTTGACTTATTCACTGCCCCAGCATCTCGTCAGCAAACCCACCAGCTCGGCACGGCTCTCCCCACGGGGGAAAAAAAAAATTAAATTAAATATATATATATATATATTAACAGCCATCAGGATATTTTTCAAGCAGTCATTTCGGGAGGATGCCTGTGCCTAGCTGGGTGGTTGAGTTTGAGTTCATGGCAAGTCACTGCAATGTCCCCACTCCTGTCCTTGCAAAGCCCTGAGCCTGTCCTAGAGCAAACCCAAAGCACCAAGGTCACCAATTGTGACGGGACACGGGGACAGAGGGCCAGGGGGGGCCACCCAAGCCACACATGGGGACACCCAGCTGATGAGGAGAAGCCACATTGCCCCCACTCCTCATCATCTCCCCCTTTCCCTGGGGGTCCTTCCCCTTAGGGCACCTCGGTTTTGTCCCCCTTGGGTTGAGCAGTCCTTGATGTCATCTCCCACCCAGTCGGTGGGGTGACAGCGTCTGGTGTCCCCCCAGCAACTGGCCAGGAGATCAAACAGATTGTGTGACATCAGCTGGAGCAGGGGGCAGGAGGGCTCTTCGGGGACCCGGATCCAGTTTCCACCCAGATGGCTCCAGCAATAAAGAAGCAAAAGGAGGGGGGGGGGGGGGGTGAGGGTGGTGGGAGGTGACACCCAAAGCAGGGAACACGATACCTTGGGAGAACTGGCTTTACGGGGCTTTTTTTTTTTTTTTTTCAGGGGTTCCCAGGAGGCAGCAGGGCCTCATTATATTGTATTTATTTATAGGCCTGATGTGGTGGCTGCTCTATGCACCGTTGGGGTGGACATGACTCAGATGACTCTCTCAGTCTCACCCCTTTTCCCAGATGGGATAAGGTCAGTCATCCTGATGGGATAAGGTCATCCCAATGGGATAAGGTCATCCCAGTGGGGTAAGGTCATTCCAGTGGGGTAAGGTCATCCTGACAGGGTAAGGTCATCTCTATGGGATAAGATCCCAAACCCTGGGCAGCAGCAGCATCTTGGGAAATGCTGCACCCCACCTGGGCATGCTTTCCCACTGCTATTTCTGGGTTTTTCCTGGGGAGCAGGATCTGGGGCTGCCCGCAGCCCGTCCAGCTGGATCTCCCCAGGGAGCCACAGCCACCCTTCCAGCGTGGCCAACAGATGCTCTCCAGCCTGCTCTGCAGATGGGTCAGAAAACAACGTGCTGCATTCAAGAACCAGAACTCAGCATGACTGGACACCCCCCCTCTTTTCACCCCCCCCCTTGCCCCAAAACCCCGACCCTCCTTCCTGCTCCCCAGCCTCTCCACAGGCTCCCTGAGCCCCCGGTTCCCCCCCACCCCACCGGCACAGAGCCTGGGAGCAGCTTCCCGGGGCTTTGGCTGCTCCCGGCCAGAGCAGCTCATTTATCATCCTCTGCCTCCCCGGCCCTGCGGTTGCTGTTTGCAACAGAGAAGCTGGGAGGGAGAGAAAATTTCTCAAGTCGGGCCTCGGCAAGAACTGAAAACATATGCCCTGGCGGCAAACACCTCCCCCGGGGGGTGCGGGGGATCCAGGCCAGCCTAGCACAGGATTTTCCAAGCCTCCTGCTGGAGCCGGCGTTTGAAAGCTCCCCGAGGGCTTGGGGACGGTGACAACTCCGAGCTGAGAGCCGTGGGGAAAGCGGGATGCGGTGCAGCTGGAGCGGGATGCGGTGCGGGATGGCTCTTCCCTCCAGCTGGATGCCCGCAGCCCAGGTTTGGGAAGCAAACGTCCTCACTGTGCCATTCTTAGACCTCCCTGCTGGCTGGCTCCGTGTGGGATTGTCCTCTTTGCACAAAGGCCAGCTCTGGGGACAGATGGCCCTTACAAGGCAGGGACCAGGCAGCTGCTCCATGACCACGTTGCGTCAGGATTGGGTGCTGGTTGTGCAAGGTGCTGTGCAAACATCCCCCAGGGGGGCCGTGCTCCCCCCTGCTTGCATCAGGCTCAAGCTGGATACACCAGAAGCCTGCCTGGTGCTGGGGCCATCTCCATTTCCACCCCCCCATCTCCATTCTCATCCCTAATTCCAGACCCATCCCTATCTCTATCCCCATTCCCACCTCCATCCATTACCCCATCCCTTCTTCAACCCCATTTCCATTTCCCATCTCCTTCTTCACCTCCAACTTCCCCCATACCCATTTCCATCCCCATCTTCACTCCCATCCCCTTCTTCACCTCCAACTTCCCCCATCCCCATCTTCCCCCCCATTTCCATCCCTATCTTCACACCCGTGCCCATTTCTATCCCCATCTTTACCCTATCCCCATTTCCAGACCTCTCTTCACCCCCATCCCCACCCTCACCCCCCTCCCCATTTCCATCTCTCTCCCCATGCCCTGAGCACTGCAGGGCAGGCTCCAGCAGCACCCCCATGGCCAGGTCCCTTTTGCACCCTCCCCACCAGCAGCCACGTGCTGCCCCCAATCCCCCCCCCAGCCAGCAGGAGCGGGAGGTTAATATGGAAATTACCAACTGCTTATTCCTTCCAGCTGTTGCTGTGAGTCATCGAGTGCCTTAAAGAGCATTTCAAACAACACAGTGCCTTCGAGACAACGTGACTATTCCCCCAGCCACCCCCTCCGGATTATCTTCCGCAGGGGCTGCAGCTTGGAAAGGGAATATTTCTCCCAGGGGAACAACCTCTGCCCCTCCAGGGCTTCCAAGCAGCTTCCCACCTCCTCCCGTGGGGAGAGCAGCCCCAGGGCAGTGTGCCTCCAGCCCAGCCCTGCCATCGTCCCTCTGCTCAGCCCAGCAGGGCAATGCCACCACGCCCAGAAAAGTGAGGGACAGCGCTATGCCACCTGGGGAAACTGAGGCACGGGGTGGCACCGGGGTGACACCTGCCCGGGGTGAAGCTGGTGGCACAGGGCTGCAGCACGGTGGGGCACTGGCCTGGGGTTCAGAGACCTTGAACTCTGTGCTCAACAGCTGTTCTTTTCCTCTGCAAGCTTATTTTTCCTTTTCTTTTTTAAAAACCACGCTGATCTCTGCACTCCCTGCTGAGTTTTCAGATGGAAAAGATAGCGCCGGTTCATGGAAGTATCAGGATCCACCCTTTACCTGCTGCTTTAGCCTTTCTTAGAAGCTTTTTACTTTATGAATCGATTTTTTTTATTTATTTTTTTTTTTTTTAATGTGCTCACTTCTATTCCTTTTGCTGGAAAAGCCCAGCTGGGTTTTCTCTTGCTCATAAATTATTTCCCCAGGTCCTTCCCCTGACCATGCAGGTGAGTCGAGGATGAACCATCCCCCCCCCCCCCTGCACAGCTTGGAACCTGGAATCTATTAAAAATAAAATAAATACAAAAATAAATAAATAGATGACCCGAGAAAAGATGGTGACGGGGGGAAGAGGAGGGGAAGGAGATGCAGCCGTTCTCTGCCAAAATTTGGAGCATGGGGGCTGGAGGGGGGACACAGGGTGGTCCTTGCCGGGGGGGGGAGGGATGCTGCAGGCTGGAGAAAGGTGACTCTGGGGGGGGGGACACACTTGGGGCCACCAAGAGGCAGCGCAGCCCTGCGGGGACACGATGCGGCTGCGGCACAGAAATGGTGACAGCCAGAGGACAAAGCCACAGCGGGGACACAGGGGGAGGCAGGAGCCCCGGGGCCAGCCTGCAGGGACACACACAGAGGCGTGGGGGGGAGTGTGGGGCCAGCAGCTTCGGTCCTGCGTGGGCATCCTCATCTCAAACTCATCCCCAAACTCATCCCCCCCCCCGGGCACTGATTCACTCCCAACCCTGCCAGGCAGGAGGGAGCCACGGCCCCTGCAAGGCACAAGGGCTTGTTGGGGTTTTTTTGGTTTGGGTTTTTTTTTTTGTTCAAGTGTTTTTTAAAGGTTTGGGGTTTTTTTGTTTTGTTTTGTTTTTTTTTCCAGAACGAGCTGCTCTGCAAATGCCAAGTGCTGATGCCAAAGGGCCGTGTCAACAAAGAAGAATGAGTGTGGCTGTTAGAGGCTGCTATTAAAAAAAGGGTGGAGAGGAGAGGCGAGAGGGGGGGGCGGGAAAAAAAAAAAAAAATGGAAAAAAAAAAATTTCAAAAAAAGGAAGCAAGTTTTATCAGTGCAAATAGGCACGGCAGTAAAAATTCAGGAGCAGCAGCTGAGTGGGGACTCTGCACCCTGTGTCCATCAATCCCAGGGGCATGAGCCCATCCCAGCAGCTTGGCATTCCCTCCATTAAGTGTTTTCCAAGCTCCGAGTGTTTTCCAAGCCCTCCCAGGTCCTGCACAGCCACCCAGCCCCAAGGCTCCTGGGGCCATCCATGGCATCAGCTGCTTCCTGAGGTCGAGGTCCTGCCATGTGAGTGCCAGAAGCTATTTCTAGGCAAGGCCTGGCCGAGCAGGAGGGGAGGGATGGAAGGAACCTCTCACATGACTCTGAAGATGCAATGGGAAGATGAGGGCTCTGGTTTCAGCTTTCTATTCCCAGCCCAGTTATTCACCAGTGGAAGATGCCATCTGCTTCAGTGGGCAGCCCAGGCTGGATCTCTGGCTGGTGAAGCTCCAAAAAAAAAAAAAAAAAAAAGCCACCCAAAGGGAGTTTGATGTCTTCATCCCCTCAGGATGCAGAGGAAAAGCCTCCTCGGTGTTGTCTCTCCATCCTCTGGTACCCAGGATGTCAAACCCTGGGCTGCCCAAGTTTTGCTGCATGGGAAGAAGAAACACAAGCTGTAGAAATAGATGAGGAGAGAGAAACAAAGGCTGGATCTTCCTCCAGAAACCCTCTGTTTCTCTGAGGTTGATCCAGCAGGTGACTCCATTCTGACATTTTCATTAAAAAGTATTCAAGCTGACAGTTTTTGAAGGGCACCTGGAGCTTTCCTGAGCCTCGATTTTACTCCTAGGTCAGCACCCACACAACTCCACAATTCCTCCAAAGGAATGCTAGGAGGAGGGCAAACCTCCTTGAAAACCTTGGGCTTTAAGAATTCTCCCCCTGTCCACCCCCAAAACAAAACAAAGGAAAAAAAAAAAAAAAAAAAAAAAAAGAAAAATTTGGTTAAAATTGAGATGTTCCCACAGAAATTGGTATTTCCCGATGGAAAAAACATTCCATCAGCAAAACGCTGACCTGCTCCGGTTACAGCCTGGTTATGGAGATGAGGCAACACAGCTGGGAAAGGAATTAGAAGGGAGCTGGAGAGAGCTGGAGGGCTTCACCCCATCCCACCACCCTGCCTGCAAGGATCCTGCTTCTCCCTGGTGCTTCCTGGCATGGGGATGAGGATGAGCCGGGCTGTCAGCACCGGTGGCTGTCACCCATCCTCACCCCAAGCCGTGGTCCTGCCACCCCCAAAGCCAACTGCTGCGGGCTGGGAGCCAAAGATGTCCCCAGGGATGGAGTTCTGGGACAAAGCCAGCCCGGCCCATGCTCCCTCTTGGGAATATCTTGCAGGATCTGCAGGAGGAGATTAGCAGAGCAAGGGCTGGGAGCTCAGCAGGTTCCCCACCAGGGCTGGAGATCAAGGGCTGCTCCCCTGTCTTCTCTCTAAGAATTGGTGGAAGTGTTTGTTTGGGAGGTTCTGCTGTGCCTTGGGGTGGCCAAGTGATGGACAGGGTTTGTTTTCTGCCTTTTTTCTTTTTTCTTTTTTTTTTTTTTTAAATTTTATTTTTAAAGGCAGGTTGGGAAAGCCAAGCCAGAGGTGAGCAGGAACCAATCTGCCTTTCTGCAGCCAAAAAGGGGAGATGAGAAACTTTTGCCTTGTGAAGATTTATTTTGTTGGCTGAAGCTGGTGGCCACGCAGTGGCAAGCTCAGCCCACACAGGTGGCAAGCAGGGATGCATGGAAAGGTGGCCACTCATCCCTGCTAGCCCAGACTCACCTTCCCTGCATGGTTCTGATCCCATCACCCTCCACAGACACATCCCTATGGACACAGACAGAGCTGTCACACCCGGGGAAACTGAGGCACGGGGGATAAGCTGCAGGATTGTCAGCCCAGCTCTCCCAAATTCCCAAATAGCCACCAGCTCAGCCTTTCCCTGGACCCAGCAGGGATTCTCCCCATGGATGCTCTCAGTGTCCCTTCCTTGGGGACCTTCTCACCCCTTCCAGTGTTGCTGGACTCAGGAGCACCAGGGGGGACACCAAACTTCTCAGCCTGTGCCCAGGATGTCTCCTAGGCAAACAACATCCCAGGAGGGCAAGGTGTCTTCACCTCGGGGGACTTTGGCCACAAATCAGGGGACACCCAGGATGGGGACCCCATCCCTGACCTCTCCTCTCCTCTCCCTAAATCAATGCCAGCAACCTGAACTCGAGTTTAGCTGAAAGCCTTTTTCAAAAGCATATATAAATATAAAAAGAGTTCACTGGAAGCTCATTATTTTAATATTTTTCCATTTTTTCTCCTTTTTTCCCCTTTTTCCCCTTTTTTTCTTTTTTCCCTTTCCCCCCTCTTTTTCTTTTTTTTTCCTTTTCCTCCTCCTTTCCCCCCCACCTTTTTTTTTTTTTTTTTTTTTTTTTTTTTTTTTTTTTTGGGGGGGGGGGAGGTTTATGCCTCCCCGGAGCCCTCTTCAATAAAATGCATTCTGGCTCTCAGAGCCTCTGCCTGCAAATCAGGTTCCAGCCGTTCCCTTCCTGTGCCGACCTGCTGGAGTCGGCTGTTATTCTTGGCAGGGTGCCCCGAAGGAAAAAAAAAAAAAATTAAAAATAATAATAATAAAAAAATCCTCCTCCCCCCTTCTCCTCTCCAGCTCCCAGAGGCTGGGAAATGCTGATGACATGACACCTTCCAGCATTCTTCAAGGTCAAGAAGGAAGGGAGGGAAATGAAAGGGGAGAGGGGTTTTTTTGGTGGTGTTTTTTAGGTTTTGTTGCTTTTTTTTTTTTTTCGGTGTTTTGTTAGCTTGGGTTATTGCTTGGCTCAGGCATTTCCCTTTGATGCTGGCTCCTTGTTCCAGGAGGATGCAGGCTCCCCTGACACCTCCCCCACCCCCCTCCTCCAGGCCCTGAGTTCCAAAAATGCATTTTAGCACCAGCAGTGGGGATGCTCAGCTCCAATCCAACCTGGATTCAACCTCCTGCCCCTCCTGAGGAATTCAGTGTTCTATCCTCCTCCTCCTGCTGCTGTCCCCTCTCAGCCCTTGCCTGGGGGACCTCTTCCAGCCTCAGCATCTCCCTCTCCTCCCTGGCATCTCCCCCAGGGCTGTGCTGAGCTGACAGGGACCTGCAGCACCCTTAGGGATCCCCTGCTGCAGGATTTCTCCTCCAGCAAATGCAACTTGGCACCTCCCTCCTCCAGATCCGACAAATCTCTGCTAATCCCCTTGCTCCCAGCTGCCAAATCCTCCTCCTCCTCCTCCCCTCCCAGCCAAGGTGCTGAGCACTTGAAGCCAAGCTGCAGGCAGCCAGGAAATCCCCGTGCCCTGGGGAATGGGCCTTCCTGCTGCAGGATGCTGCACCCTTCAAGTTGGAGGTGATGCTCCAGCTCCAGCCCCCATGTCCCAGCAGATGGATGGATGCTCCTGCCTGCATCCTCCCAGCTCATCCTCATCCCTCTTCTGGGAAGCCCCAAGGAGAAGCAGGAGCTGTCATTTTGGAAGATCAGGGATGATGGGAGCAGAGGTGGAGGGAGAAGGAAGGAAGGAAGGCAGGGGTGAGGATGGGGTGTTCCCTGTGGATGGGGTGATGTCCCTTCTGGTCTCCTGGGAGCTCCAGGGCACTGCTCACATCCTCACCTCCATGCCCAGCTGGCACCACCAGTATCCATGGGGCTGCCCAGGATGCTCCAGGATCATCTGTAGGAGAAGAGAGGAGTGAAAATGCCCATGCTGGAGATCTCATTGCCTCCTTCACACAACATTTTTGGGCCAGAGGGGTGAAGATTCAGCCCCAGATCCAACCCAGAGCCTCTTGGCTCTGCTGGATCAGCCCAGGGCTGATGGGCCTTCCACCTTTTTGCTGTCTCTCAGCCTTCCCTCAGCCTCTAGGACCCAGCCCATGCTTTGCCAAGTCCCCTCAGGACTTCCAGGTCCAGAAAGACTGAAAGTTGCCATGGGGAAGGAGCAGTCCCCAGGTCACCCCAGCATCCAGGCAGGCTACAGGTTCCCCTGGAAGCTGCTGCATGGCCTCATCCTGCTCCAAGAGCTGCCGGAGGAAATCCTGGAAGGCCTCCTTACAATGCAGCCCTTCCTGTCCCCAAAGGGCCACCAGGCACGGGAAAGGCACCTTGGGCTGATGGCTCCAGGGGGGATGCACTCCCTACCCCACCACCACCTCGCTGGCCATCCCACCTGGGCTCTGCTTCCCTCCTGGGCTCCTGGCCAGCAGCAGAAACAACAACAAGAAAAAAGTATTTAGGGTTCAAAATATAGAAATACAATAGGAGCAGCAGGGGGATGGCGTGAGGCATAGACAGAGGGGGACAGAGATGTTCCTCTGCATGTCCTGACCTCCCCAGTGACTCTGTTTCCCTTCTCAGTGACATCTCACCTGCAGAGTGAAGGGAAATGTCTCATAAGCTACAAGAAGGACATGGAGGGGTTGGAGTGTATCCAGAGAAAGGAACAGAGCTGGGGAAGGGGCTGGAGCACAAGGAGAAAGGTCTGGAGAATTTCTGAGGAGCTGCTAAAGGAGCTGGGGGTGTTGCTCCTGGAGCAGAGGAGGCTGAGGGGAGAGCTTCTGGCTCTCTGCTGAGAGGAGGTTGGAGCCAGGGGGGTGTTGGTCTCTCCTCCCAAAGAACAAGGGATGGGACAAGAGGAAATGGCCTCAAGTTGTGTCAGGGAGGTTCAGGCTGGATGTTAGGAGAAACTTCTTCACTGCAAGAGTGATCAAACATTGATCCTGGTGGGTGAATCCCCATCCCTGGAGGGGTTTCCAAGCTCTGGAGCTGTGGTGCTGAGGGCCATGGGTTAGCACTGGGCTCAGAGCTGGGTTAATGGCTGGACTCAGCTGGCTGCTGCTGTGGGGCTGCTCACATCTCAGGAGCCATCCCTTGCCATCCCTTGCCATCCCTTGCCATCCCTTGCCACTTCCCATGGCAGACCCACACTGCCTGAGGACACAAGTTGTGACAGGGGAGGTTTAAGTTGGAGCCTGGGGAACAATTTCTCCCTGGAAAGGGTTATGAGGCTGCCCAGGGCAGGGGGCAGGGGGAGTCCCCATCCCTGGAAGGGTTTCCAGGTGACAGAGATGTGGTGTCACACGGGGTGGTGGTGGCCTTGGCATTTCTGGGTCAACCTTTGCACATCAAGCTCTTTTCCCATCAAACCAATTCAACCAATCTCCCACCACCAAGTCACAACCAAGCCCCTGATGTCTCCTCCTTTGCCCTGCCAGGAGGTGACATCCCAGGGCTGCCTGTGTGGGAGTGAGAAACCTGGCACGGGGCTCCCGTGTCATTGTCCCTGGTTGTTTTCCAGCTGGCAGGGCTGGAACATCCTGGCCTATTTTAAACTTCTTGCACAAGGAGTCAGCAGCTCCAGCTCGGGATTTTTTCCGAACTTTATTTATCCAAACCTTTTTCTGCTGGGAGAGAGGAAGAGTCAGGGAGAGCAGGACCTGGGGGTGGGGAGGAAGGGAAGAAGGGAGAAGCTCCACCATCAGCACCTCACCTGCCCCAGAAATGGTCCAGGATGCTGGTGGGGATGTTGCATGCAAGACCCACCAACTAAACCCCCATCCTGACCCCCAAATCCCACAGAATCAACACTGGGGCAGGACACCCAAGCCTTTCAAGAGCAGTAAATACCTGCCCAGAGCCAAGCTACATCTCACAGGAATGGGGATAAGCATGGAAAGACCCACTGGGGAACTGGGATAAAATTCCAGCTGCACCCTGGCTGCAAACACCCATGGGGCTCAGCCACCCCAAAAACTCTCCTGCACCTGTGGGGGTCCCAGCTCCATCCTAAGCATGGAAACACGAGAGTAGCAGTGACCAAACATTGCCAAACGTAAATGAAAATCCCTGGTCTGATATTCCCCCCCTCCCAGACTACATCTCCTGCAAACATTTTGGAAGGGTGACCCTTCCCTGAAGGTCTTGTAGCACCCAGAGGCCCTAAAACACAGAGGAACACCCATAAGGAAGCACCTTCCCCATGGCAAAAGGCTTCATATTCCACAACACAACCAGGCATATCCATCACCCAGGGATATTTTTCCATCTCATTTTCTTTAGAACATTCCTCTTCTTCAAGCTCTCTATGAAATGACAACTCCTGCCTAGGGTCAAGAGGAAGATCCTTTCCAGCCCTTTTGGCTGGAATCCAGCACCCCTCACAGGAGCCTGGAGCCCAAGTGGTGTAAAACACAAATTTCCTAACCCTGCTGGTGGGAAAACTCAGCAGAGAATCAAGAGGGATGAAAAAAGTTCCGGGAAAAAAAAAAAATAAAATTTCTACTCAAGATTTTGGCTTTTCTTTACCTTTTTCCCCAAAGTGGGAGTTGTTTTGGACAGCAGAACTAAATTACCTTTTCCAGACCCTTCCCTCACTGAGGAGGAACCTTGCTGTTTGTCAAAGGGGGATGACCTGGCCAAGGATGGGTGTCCCAGAGAGCAGCACCCTGGGGGTTTTTGGTTTGTTGGTTTGGTTTTGTTTTTTTTTTTTTTAACCACCCAGCTCCCCAAACCTACTTCTTGGGTTTGTCAGCTGTTGGCTGAAGGCCCTTTGGAGCTGTTTAGTTTGAAGACCAACTCAACTCTTGGAAGCAGAAGAGGGAGGAGGAGGGGTGGGGGTAAAGTTATCAGCTGTTGAGTGCTAGCTGGATGCAAGAGAGGCAGTGAGCTGCACGGGGGGGTGGCTGAGGAGCTCCAGGGATCTCATCTTGGCTGCAGGGAACATGTTTATGGCCCTGGCTGGAAGCCCTTCTGAGGAACCCACCGGGGATGATTTATGGCGCTTCCGATGGATCCCTGAACCTTTCCCCTGCCACTGACCAGCCCGAAAACAAGAAAAAGAAGAAAAAAAAAAAGAAAAAAAGAAAAAAAGAAAAATATCTACAAGATGTCAAAGGTAGCAAAGAGAGGGACTTGAGGAAGAAAGAAAGAGGAGGGTGTGCTGAGGGTGACACCAGCATTACCATGTCCCCAAGGCAGGACCCACCATCAAGGATGCCCGGACCCTGCCTCCTGCCATTCCCGGGGTTTTCCCACTTTTTTGGTGGAGCTGAGAGGGATTAAATTGTGGTTGAAACCCACAGAGCTGCCTTTCCCACCCCAGCCACTGAGGGGGGATGGAGCCCAGCTCCTAGGATTTACCCTGCTGAGCCCCTGCAGACTCCACCAATCCCTCCCACCCACCCAAATCCAACACCCACAGCAGCATCCCAAATGTTGAGAGGGAGCTGGAAAGAGCTCAGCTCCTGGGATCTCTTTCTACTGTCCCCCCAAAACCCTTGGTGCAGCAGAGCAGGGGGGCTCCAAAGCCCCCAAGCCTCACCCCAGGGCTGCCAACCCTCACTGGGGGTCTGGGGGATGTTGCTCAGGGTAACTGCTGCCAAATTGGGTTGGGTTGGGGTTTTTTTGCCTTTTTTTTTTTTTTTTTGCCTTTTTTTTTTTTTTTTTGCTTTTACAATCTTCATTTCATAGGAAGGAACAAGATTTTAAGGGATGTGGGTGATTGGCAGCCCACTGGGAACCCTGGCACCTTGTTTTTGAGACTGGGCAGCTTGAAGAGCCCCCCCAGGATGATTTGAGTTGGAAAAGACCTTTAAGATCATCATAAGTCCAACCATGCTGGGTGGGGGGTCAATAACATCACCCCCAGCTCTGCCTTCCCCAGGTAACCCAGCAGCCAGGTCACAAACCAAGCACCCAGCACAACCACAACCTCGATGTGGGTGCAGGGGTGGGCTTCACCTTCACCCCAAGAGAGAAGGATTGGGATGCTCCCAGCTCTGTGACCCCTTGTTAACCACCCCCTCTCCCTCTCCCCCACCCCAGGGTGAATGAAGCCCCCACAACAAACACCCACAGCCCCCTGAGCTTGTTCCCCAATCCTGGAGCCCAAGCTGCACCAATCCCAGCCTCCAACAAAGATCCAGCTCTTCCATCATCCCAGGAATAACCAGGAGCAGGAATTGCTGGAAGGCAGCCCCCCAAGGGTGGGGGGCATGGAGCAGTAAATGGTTCTGTTCCCTCCCCAGCACTGACCCCATTAAACACTCCTGTGCTTCCACCATCACTTTAAGAAATGGATAAATCAGATTTGGGAGGGAGATGGGGAGGAAATAAAAAGCCCCCCTCAGGGAAAAAACACCAGCAAGCCCTTGCTTCTCCCCTCACCCCCAAAAAAAAAAAAAAAAAAAGATTTATGAATGAAAACACAGCCTTGGCACTGTGAAGTTCCTCGATGCACATGAGCAAGAGGAGGAGAAAGGGGGGGGGGAAATCCTGGAATTATGAGGCTCCAGCACCAATTAGGGCTGTTTACATTGACGTAAAGTCTGGGGTGAAGTCCCCACCCCTGCTCCCAACATATTTATGAAATTACTCCTGCTGACACTGACAAATGCAGGAGGGAAAGTCCCAGAGAACACAGATCCAGCCCAGCTCTATGTGGGGTGATTTTTGGTTGGTTTTTCTTTTTTTTTTTTTTTTAATAAACCAGTGCTGAGACAGCCAGTTCCTATAAAAATCAGAGCAGACCCACCCTCTCCAGCCACCCTCACCCCATGTGGGCTGGAGGAGACTCCTGGGATCCCTGCTGGGAATGGGCAGCATCTCCCAAAGGCTCAAGGAGAGGGAGGAGCAGGCAGCAGCACCCCCAGGGGTGGACACTTGGGTAAACCCTCCCTATTTTGGCAACTCTTGAATAAACAAGCTCCCCCTTTCTAATTTAGGAGAAGGATTTGGGGAGGGGGGGAAGCTCTGGAGGGTCCTGCTCTCCCCCATCACTCCTGCTGCCATGCTGGAGCAGGATGACCCAAACTCCAGCAGTGCTGGAGAGTCCACAGAAAAAAAAAAAAAAAAAAAAAAAAAAAAAGGTTTTCCTGGGGATTTTTCTTTAAATCCTCCAATAAAGGAAAAACAAGCAAACAAACAAAAAAAGCCCCAAACCAAAACTACCCCAACCTGAGGCTGCTCCCCACCACCCAGGCAGCAGCTCAGCCGTAGCAGGGGGAGTGTTGGATGCAAAGCTTGGAGTCAAAGGGAGGGCTGGGCAATCCCAAGACATTCCCAGGGAGAGCTCCTGGCCCCAGGGAGCCTGCCAGGGGCTGAGCAGGATGTGTGCAGGCAGGGAGAGGAGGCAGCAGCCGGTGCATGGCAGGGAGGGGGTTGGATGATGGAAAGGGGGGGGGAAGGATTCAGAGTGCTGCCAGATGCTGCCCCAGCCACCACCGAGGTCAGCAAATAGCTCCAGAGGGAAGGAATTGAGGTCTGATCCTGCCAAGCACGCAGGAACGTGCTGGAAAGGGTTTTTGGGAAGGGGGTGGTGGGGGTGGTGGGGATGGTGTCAGCGTTTGGAGGGTTGGGAGGGGATGGCCTGGAGGGGAAGGGAAGCAGCAGAGGAGGTTTGGGCACTGAGGAATGGGAAAATGAAAGATGGAAGGAGTGATCCTGGGGCTTGAAATCAGCCCCAAATCCCTGGGGGATGTGGATGTGAGCGTGGAGGCAGCTGGATCAATGCAAAGCGTTGGGCTCCAGCAGGGAGAGGCACAAGGAGAAGGGAAGAGAAGAGGATGGAGGAGGAGGAGGAGGCAGGACAGGCAGCTCTGCTGGCTGCTCCTTCCCCCAGCACAGCCCTGCAAGGGCACGGAGGAGAAACCATCAAGTCAGGGGGTTAAGAGAGACCAGAAGAGCTTCAGAGGAAACATGAAGGGGGAGCCAGCCAGCAGCAAGCAAATTATTTCCTTTTTATCCCCCCACAAGAGAGCCCAGAGCTGACCCAGGGAACTCCTCGCTGCTGAACAGCAGCAAAAGCAGAATCTCAATGGGATTAAAACCGTGGACCAGCTCCCTTTTCAACAACAAAAATAACCTATTAAGCAGCTCTGTGGCCAACAAGAGCAACGGCGGGTGCAGTTCTTGGGATGAAAAGCATGGAAATAAGAGCAAACCTCAGGCCACAGCAGCATAAAGCAGGCAGAGCTGGAGAGAAGATTCCCCTGCTGCTACCCAGCCGCTGGAAAAAGAGGAGATTTGTTCCATTGGATGAGGAGAGAGGAGCCTGGAGCAGGTTTGGGCAGGCTGCAAAGCCCCAGAGATGCTCAGCAGGGTGGGTCCCAACGCAGCACCCTGAGCATCACCTCCCCTAACCCCCCAAAAATCTTGTTTGTTACCAAATTGCCAGGACTTATTTCACAGAGGTTGCAAAACAACACATTTCCCAGCTGGCAAAACCCTTCAGCTCTGCACCACAAACACCCCAACACCAAAGGGGAATAACCCCCATATCCCTCCCCCCATCCCCAGTGCCAAAAAGCAGAACTTCCAGCAGCTAAAATAAAAAAATGGCAAATCCCCTTTCACCTCCCCAGCATTATTTTTACCCTGTGTCCCAGAAGCTGCCATTTCAAAGCTTAGACTTGAGTTTAAAGAGCTGGGGGAAAAAAAAAGCTCAGAAGCTTCTGCAAACCATCTCAGGGAGGAGAAATGGAGCAGAGAGGAGTGGCTGAATTTTATCTTTGTTTTCAGGGGAAAAAAAATCATTTTCATATTGATTTTTTTTTTTTTTTTTTTTTTTTAAGGAATTGACTCAGATTGGGACCTGCTGGGTTTGGTGCAGCCAGAGTTTTTGCTGCAGGAAAGCTCTCAGGTGTTGCTCATCCTGGGTAAAATAATACAGAATAATAAGGAAAATTAGGGAAGCCTGGGAGCAAGGTGGGCAGGATTTGGGGAGCTGGGACTTAAGGCCCCAGCTCAAAGCCCTGTCAGGCAGATGGCAGCAGTCTGCCTGAGGATTCCCATAACAATAAATCCATGGGGAGGGAAAAAAGCCAGGAGCAGCAGCAGCTGGAGGAGTCCCTGTTCCAGTGATGCTCTCAGTGGTTTTGCTGTAACACTCATCAGGCAGCAGAGGTGATGGGGAAAGGCTCAAGCCCTCCTTGTAGCCTTTTGAGGTTAAAATAAAGCAGCAGCAGCAGCTCAGCCCAGCTCTGGGCATTTTGACACCACCAGAGATGTCCTGGGTGACTTTGCCCCCTGCCAAGAAAGGGCTGGAGGGGAAGGGCTCTGCCTCCTCTCCAGGGTTCCCCCCCAGCCCAGCCCTGCTGGAAACCAAAACCCCAAAATCTGCCTCAGCTCTGGGGTTCATCCCTGGCTGGAGCTGGCAAGAAGTGTGTGAGAGGAGCCCTGGAGAGGCTGGGGCAAAAAATTCAGAGCTGCCCAAACCCTGGTCCCAGCAGCTCCTGCTCTCCAACCCAGGAGATCTCAGCAGCTTCTGGATAAACAAAATGTCTCCAGCCAGGCTGCCAGGAGCAGACAGGGAATCCTTGTTCTGCCTGAGGCCCAGAGAGAAATCCCCACATCCACACCTTGCCCAGTTCCTTCTCTCCCTGCCCCACACCTGCTGAGACCCCCAGCGTGGAGCTGGGACACCAACAGCTGCCCCCATGGTGTGCTGGGGACATTTCTCCCATTTTGAGGAAACTGGGAAGGCTCCAGACAGCTTTCCCAGCCCATGGCTCAGGCAGCACCAGCTCCATCTCAATCCTCCCCCCCTTCCGCATTTCATCCCCCCCCCCCAACAGGGATGTTTTGTCCCATAAGCAAAGGGACAGAGCTTTGTCCTCCCCTTTTTAGGATGTTTTTTCCCCCCTTTATAGGGAGTTGGATGGCTCTTTCCCTCCTCCACAACCTGAGCCTGGGAGGGGGGTGCTGACCCCAGCTGGGGCAGAGGGAAGGCAGCAGATGGCCAGGGGGATGGGATGGTGGCCCCAGCCCTGAACCAGGCTTGAGGATGGAGCAGAGAAACCTGAGATGTAGGAGACCTTGCAGAGGGGGCAGCCCCATCCTTCTGCCTCCTTCAGGGGGCCACACACATCTCTCCTATTTTATTTTTTTAATTTTTTTTTTTTTTTTTTCTGTCACCCTTTGCCCCTTGGGTGCAGGTTGGACACCACCCCCAGCTCTCTCTCTTTGCTTCCCAGGGCAGGAGCAGCCCCCAGCACCCTCCTCATCCTCCCACAGCTCCCAGCCCAAACACGGCAAAGCTTTGGTCCCTGTCCCCCCCCCCAAAAAAAAAAAAAAAAAAAAAGAGCTGGAGCAGGGGGGGGATTCACACTCACACCCCAAACCCTCCCGGGTGATGCAGCCACACATCCTGCACCTCTCCATCACTGCCCCCCATCTGCTGGGGGAGCAGAGCAGAAAATACACCCGGACACCCCCCCAGCTACAAACACACACACACATTCCAGCGGCTTTTCCCTTCGGAGTCACAGCGGCTGGAGAATTCCAGCTATTCCACCATCTTTATCTTTTTTGGCTACCGTTTCTCTTTTGGCCACGTTATAAATTAAAAGCTGCATTTTTTTTTTTTTTGTTTTTTTTTTTTGGCTTTTAACCTCCTCCAAGCTGCACCTTCTCACCTCCCTCTCCCCAAACCACTGCTGCTCTGGCAGGGATGGAGGTGTAAGGGGTGATGGGGACACACACACACACACACACACTTCTTGCTGGGGCTGATGTTCTCACCTTGGAGGTCTGCCCCAAGTCATCAAGCCTGATTTTTTTTTTTTATTTTTAATTAAATTTTTAAAAATCTTTTAAATTTTTTATATTTTTATTTTTAAAATTTTTTATTTTTAATTTTAATTTTTAAAATTTTTTAATTTTACTTTTTATTTTTAGTTTTTCATTTTTTAAATTTTTAATTTTTAAAATTTTTTACATTTTTAATTTTAAATTTTTTTTTTAATTTTAAAAAATTTTAAAATTATTTTTTAAATTTTTTTAATTTTTTTTTTTTTTTTTTTTTTTTCCTCTCCTTGGCTCGGCCCAGAGATGCCAACAAAGGCTCCTTGCAGCAGGAGTTTGCCGGGGCTGATGGCTGAGGTGGCTGGAGCCAAGGAGCTGGGATGTTCCTGCTCCTGGGGGGGGGATGTCCCTGCTCCTGGGGGGGGATGTCCCTGCTCCTGGGGGGTACCTGCATGGCACCAACCCCCCCCGAGGTGGCTGCTGGAGCCCCACAAAGCTTCTCAAGGCCGGGGGACAAACCGGGGGGACAATGTCCCCTTCAAATGAAGAAGGGCAGGGTGAGCAGAGCTGGTGGAGGTGGCCTGGGGACACAGGAGGGGGGTGGGGGTGGCACCTGGCCCCATCCTGGGGACTGGGTGGGCTGGGGAGGGGGTGCCAGCCAAACAGCTCTGCTCAGAAATAATTCCCTCCATCCTACAGAAGGTATCAGTGCTGCTCTTGATTAGAGGAAAGCTTCCCATATTCCAGGCTTTTGGCTCCGGGGAGGAAGGACTTGGCCAATTGCAATTATTAAGACATTTAAAGTGCGTTTAACCCAGGAGCCCTTATTTTCCCCTTTCAATGTAACCACTAATTCCTCCGAAATGCTCTGCTCCCCGCTCCCACCAGACAAAGGATTTCATGTTCCCCTGGAGAGGCTCATGGCACAGCCACCCCACAGGAGGAGAGAGGAGAGGTTGGAACAGCTTCCCGAGGGATGGCAATGAGAGACTGGAGCTGAGATGGACTGGGAGCCCAGTAAGGGGTGCAGGGGTCAGACAGGAGCTGGACTGGGAGCCCAGTAAGGGGTGCAGGGGCTGGACTGGGAGCCCAGTAAGGGGTGCAGGGACCAGGCAGGACCAGGAGCTGGACTGGGAGCCCAGTAAGGGGTGCAGGGGTCATACAGGAGCTGGACTGGGAGCCCAGTATGGGGTGCAGGGACCAGAGAGGAGCTGGACTGGGAGCCCAGTAAGGGGTGCAGGGGCTGAGCAGGAGCTGGACTGGGAGACCAGTAAGGGGTGCAGGAGCTGGACTGGGAGCCCAGTAAGGGGTGCAGGGGCTGAGCAGGAGCTGGACTGGGAGACCAGTAAGGGGTGCAGGAGCTGGACTGGGAGCCCAGTAAGGGGTGCAGGAGCTGGACTGGGAGCCCAGTAAGGGGTGCAGGGGCTGAGCAGGAGCTGGACTGGGAGCCCAGTAAGGGGTGCAGGAGCTGGACTGGGAGCCCAGTAAGGGGTGCAGGGGCTGAGCAGGAGCTGGACTGGGAGACCAGTAAGGGGTGCAGGAGCTGGACTGGGAGCCCAGTAAGGGGTGCAGGGGCTGAGCAGGAGCTGGACTGGGAGACCAGTAAGGGGTGCAGGAGCTGGACTGGGAGCCCAGTAAGGGGTGCAGGAGCTGGACTGGGAGCCCAGTAAGGGGTGCAGGGGCTGAGCAGGAGCTGGACTGGGAGACCAGTAAGGGGTGCAGGAGCTGGACTGGGAGCCCAGTAAGGGGTGCAGGGGCTGAGCAGGAGCTGGACTGGGAGACCAGTAAGGGGTGCAGGAGCTGGACTGGGAGCCCAGTAAGGGGTGCAGGAGCTGGACTGGGAGCCCAGTAAGGGGTGCAGGGCTCAGACAGGAGCTGGACTGGGAGACCAGTAAGGGGTGCAGGAGCTGGACTGGGAGCCCAGTAAGGGGTGCAGGGCTCAGACAGGAGCTGGACTGGGAGCCCAGTAAGGGGTGCAGGAGCCAAGCAGGAGCTGAACTGGGAGCCCAGCAAGGGGTGCAGTGGCCAGAGAGGAGCTGGACTGGGAGCCCAGTAAGGGGTGCAGGGACCAGCCAGGAGCAAACTGGAGTAAAGCATGCTGGAAGAGATTTTTTTTTTTCTTTTTTCTTTTTTTTTTTTCCTTCTTTCTTTTTCATTTTTTTTCCCCTTCTTTTTTTTTCTTTTTTTTTTCCTTCTTTTTTTTTTCTTTTTTTTTCCTTTTTTTTTTTCTTTTTTTTTTTCCTTCTTTTTTCCTTCTTTTTTTTTTCTTTTTTTTCCCCTTCTTTTTTTTTCTTTTTTTTTTCCTTCTTTTTTTTTTTTTTTGTCCTTTTTTTTTTTCTATTTTTCTTTTTTTTTTTCTTTTTTTTTTTTTCCCCAAGCCTGGAGAGGATGGATTCATCCCAGGGATGAACCTCAGGCCACGGTGGGAATATCAACACATCCTCAGGACCTCAGCAGCAAAAAAAAACAAAAAAAAAACCCAAACCAATATTGATGAACCCAGCTCTATCAGCATCCTCATCACCCCAACCCCCCCGGTTGGGTTTCCCACCTCCAGAGGGGGCTGAGCCAGGGGTTCTCAGAGGATGGGGGGGTTTTTTTGGTTGTTTTTTTTTTTTATTTTTTTCCTCTTGTTCCCACCCGAATTTTTTTACACCCCCTTCTCGGCCCCGATGGGTAAAACAGATGCTGCAGCAGATGCAAAACTCATCGGTTCCTTCGGGGGCGGGAAAGAGGGGCCAAAAAATCCCGAAAAAAAAAAAAAAACCCAGCTGAGGCTGGGCAAAGGAAAGCGGATTCCCTGGGGCTGAGGAGGCTCCAGATATTCCAGATATCCCCCCTTGGCCTGGGGTTTGCTTCCCAAGCACCACATTGGCTGCAGATTCCAAGGTGGGGGGGAAATAAAAAGGAAATCAACCCCCCCCCCAATCCTTTGAGTGCAGAGATGAAAGGGGGAGCAGAGGCAGCACCCAGCTCCTGCCCCCCCGGGATGGATGGAGCCTGGAATGAAAGAGCAGAGTTCCAGGTCAAACACCATTTTTTAATTATCTTTTTTTTTTTTTTCCCAGGGTATCGTGGGATTTGAAATTAATAGATTGGGGGGAAAAATAAAACAAAAAATCACCCGTGTTTTAGTGGAGACCTTAACTTTTTTTTCTTTTTTTGGTTTTTTTTTTTTGGGGGGGGGGAGGGTGGGAGAGGCAGGAAAAGAGCTGGGAAAGGAAAATTTTTTAAAAACTTTTTTAAAAAATTTTAAAATAATATAAAATAATAATATATAATAAAGATAATAAAGATAATAATAAAGATAATAATAAAGATAATAATAAAGATAATAATAAAGATTATCTTTATTATTAAGATAAAATAATAGAAAAATAATAAAATAGAAAAATAATAAAATAGAAAAATAATAAAATAGAAAAATAATAAAATAGAAAAATAATATAGAAAAATAATAATAGAATAGAAAAATAATAATAGAATAGAAAAATAATAATAGAATAGAAAAATAATAATAAAATAGAAAAATAATAATAAAATAGAAAAATAATAATAAAATAGAAAAATAATAAAATAGAAAAATAATAAAATTAAATTTTAAAAAAATTAAAAATTAAATTAAAAAAAAATAAAAAATTAAAAAAACAAAAAAAAAGTTGGAGGGGAATTAAAGATGAAAATTTCCCGGGCAGCAAGGTTGGGGAGAGAGGGCTGGGGCTGTCAATCAGCAAGCACAGGGTTAAAGCTCCAACCAACCCCTCTCCTCAGGGCCGGGCAGGGTTTCATGGTTTAATACCAAGCAGAGCTCCCTGCAGAGCAGGGTGGAACCTGGGCACATCCCCAGCCCTCTGCCCCCAGGAGAGAACCGGAGAATATTGGGGTTGGAAAGGGCTCTGGAGGGAGCAGGGACACCCCCAAAGCTCCTCGGGTTCCATCTCTGGTGTTCCATCCAGGGACACCTCCCAGGGACAAGCTGGGACACTGCCAGGGAGGGGGCAGCCACAGCAAAACAAAACAAAACAAACAATCAAACAAAAAACCCAAAAAAACCCAAAAAAACCCCCAAAAAAACCCCAAAAAACCCCCCAAAAAACCCCCAAAAACCAAAAAAACCCAAAAAAACCCAAAAAAACCCAAAAAAACCCAAAAAAACCCAAAAAAACCCAAAAAAAACCCAAAAAAACCCAAAAAAAACCCAAAAAAAAACCAAAAAAAACCCAAAAAAACCCAAAAAAAAACCAAAAAAAAAACCAAAAAAAACAAAAAAAAACCAAAAAAACAAAAAAAAACAAAAAAAACAAAAAAAAAACAAAAAAAACAAAAAAAACAAAAAAACCAAAAAAACCCCCCCCCAAAAAAAAAAAACCAAAAAAACCCCCCAAAAAAACCCCCCAAAAAACCAAAAAAAACCCAAAAAAAACCCCAAAAAACCCCAAAAAAACCCCCCAAACCCCCAAAAAACAAAAAAAAACCCCAAAAAAACCCCCAAAAAACCCAAAAAAACCCAAAAAAAACCCCAAAAAACCCCAAAAAAACCCCAAAAACAAACAAACAAACAAAAAACCCAAAAAACAAAAAAAAAAACCCAAAAAAACCAAAACAAAAAACAAAAAAAACCAAAACAAAAAAACCAAAAAACCCAAAAAACCCAAAAAAAAACCCAAAAAACAACAAAAAACAACAAAAAACCCAAAAAACCCAAAAAACAACAAAAAACAACAAAAAACCCAAAAAACCCAAAAAACCACAAAAAACCACAAAAAACCACAAAAAAACCACAAAAAAACCACAAAAAAACCACAAAAAAACAACAAAAAAACAACAAAAAAACAACAAAAAACAACAAAAAACAACAAAAAACAACAAAAAACAACAAAAAACAACAAAAAACAACAAAAAACAACAAAAAACAACAAAAACCAAAAAAACCAAAAACAAAACAAAAACCAAGAAAAGAAAAAAACAAAAAAACCCAAAAAAACCACAAACAAACAAAAAAAACCCACCAAAAAACAACTTCTCCCACCCTCACAGCAAAAAAAATTTCTTCTTACTATTTCATCTCAATCTCCCCTCTTCCAGTTCAAAGCCATCAGCCCTTGTCCCATCCCTCCAGGTCCCACCCAAAGCTCCTCCCCAACGTTCCCAGAACCCTTTCCGGCACTGAAAGCTGCTCCAGGATCTCCCTGGAACCTTTTCTTCTCCAGACTCAACCCCACACGACCCAAAGGGGTCTCAGGAGTTGGGGGGCAGAACCCCCTCCCTGCTCCCCCATCCCCTCTGTCTCCCATCTTCCTCAGCATTCCTATTCCCTCAGCCTCCAGAACTCCTCCAGCACCTCCACATCCTCCTGACCATCCCTGGGGGGCTGAGCACCCACAAGCCGTGCCCCCAAAAGCATCAGAGTCACAGCTGGGGTTTCAAGGCACCATCCAACATTTTCCCCTGAGTATTAGGGTGGTGCTTCCCTGACACCACATCCCTCTGGAGGCTGCAGAACGTAGGAAGCAGGGATCCGGGGCTGGTCCAACCATGCCAAGAGAAACACCATCACCCTCCTCAGCAGTGCTGGGAGCAGACTCAGCCCTCCTCAGGTCCAAACTTTGGACTTAAGAGTAGCTCTCCATCCCATATAACCCCTGAGGGGTCTGGTGAGCGGGTAACAATCCCCACCTTGGAGCCCATCAATGGGATAATGATCCCCACCTTGGAGCCCATCAATGGGATAATGATCCCCACCATGGAACCCATCAATGGGATAATGATCCCCACCATGGAACCCATCAATGGGATAATGATCCCCACCATGGAACCCATCAATGGGATAATGACCCCCACCATGGAACCCATCATTGGGGTGAGGAGTCCCACCTTGGAACCCATCAGTGGGATAATGATCCCCACTTTGGAGCCCCTCAATGGGATAATAACCCCCACCATGGAACCCATCAATGGGATAATGATCCCTGCTTTGGAGCCCATCAATGGGGTGAGGATCTCCACCATGCAGCCCCTCAATGGGATAATGATCCCCATTTTGGAACCCCTCAATGGGATAATGATCTCCACCCTGGAACCCATCATTGGGGTGAGGATCCCCACCATGCAGCCCCTAAATGGGCTAATGATCCCCATTTTGGAGCCCATCATTGGGATAATGATCCCCATTTTGGAGCCCATCAGTGGGATAATGATCCCCATTTTGGAGCCCATCAGTGGGATAATGATACCTGCTTTGGAGCCCATCATTGGGGTGAGGATCCCACCATGGAGTCCCTCAATGGGATAATGATCCCCATTTTGGAACCCCTCAATGGGATAATGATCCCCATTTTGGAACCCCTCAATGGGATAATGATCCCCATTTTGGAACTCCTCAATGGGATAATGATCCCCACCATGGAACCCATCATTGGGGTGATGATCCCCACCCTGGAGCCCATCACTGGGGTGACAATCTCCCACCATTTATGGACTCTAAGGTGGGAATCCTCACCCCACTGATGGGGTCACCATGCCAGCTCAAGCCTGGAGCCCACCCCTTTGCCCAGCAGGTGATGCCACAAGCCCGGCTGGCTCACTGAGGAACCAGCACCCCCCCCTTGCTGCCATGGGCCCCTCCCTGTCCCCTGCAGCCAGGGGTGCACCCGGGAGGTGGGTGATCTTTTGGGGACAGCTGGTTGCAAAGGTCACTGTTGCCCTCTGCTGGTCCAGGGACAGGGAGAGAAGGGACAGCCTGGGTCCCACCCCAGGTCCTGGCACCTCGGCTGATGGGGACCCCGCTGTCCCTTGGTGCCACATGTGTGCTGAGTGTACCCGTGCTCAGCCACCATGTCACCACCCCGGTGAGCTGATGGTCACCTTGTTTGAGACACCCCCCCACCTTGGTGGCAAGGAGCCTTCCTGGTCCCAGGTACTGCAAGAACATCTCCAGAGACAAAAACATCTCCCAGCCCTGCCCCCAGCTTTCCCTCACCCTCCCCTTGACTTTCAGCTCTCCTCACCTCTGCCATATTGGTCCCAGTTCCCTCCTCTTACTGGTCTCCAGTTCCTTCAGGCAAATGGCCATGACCCCACGCTGTGTGGGGCCCTGCAGCCCAGCAGAGCTGCTTGCCAGGGCTTGATTTTTGGCAGAGGGTCACTGAAAGTGAGGAGGGGGAGCAGCAAGTCGTCCTGCTGGGCATCAACCCCCAGCCCACCAGCACCAAGCACTGGAGAAGGGCAAGGAGGAGCCTGGAGGGGTGAGCAGAGCTCCTGCCAGCCTTGGTTGGGTTGGGCCAGCTGGACTTGTGGCTTCAGAGCCTCGGCAGCCCATCTGAGGGGTGGACATCACTGCTTGGGAAGTGATGGAGGAGAATGGGAGCCCAGGTGTGAGGGATGTGGAGGAGAAGGTTCCATACCCATGGTGAGGAGGAACATCATGGCTCCAACACCCAGCCTGCTGTTGTTCCCAGGAAGTTGGGCTCTTTTCCCAGGAAACTTTCAGCAAGACAAGAGGGCATGGTCTCAAGTTGTGCCAGGGGAGGTTTAGGTTGGATATTAGAAAGAATTTCTTTACGGAGAGGGTGATCAGCCATTGGAATGGGCTGCCCAGGGAAGGAGTGGATTCTCCATCCCTGGAGATATTTAAAAAGAGCCTGGATGTGGCACTCAGTGCCATGGGCTGGGAACCACAGGGGGAGTGGATCAAGGGTTGGACTTGATCAGCTCTGTCCCTTCCAACCCAGCCAATTCTATCATTCTATGATCTGTGTCCCCTCCAGAGACAGCTGGGTGAAGCTGATGGAGAGGATAGTGGCCAAACAGAGAGGTTGTGGAGCCTGGTGGCTTCTAAGCCTCAGGCTCTGTGATGAGGTGGATCTCCTGGTGAAGCAGAGCATCCCGACATCCAGAGCATCCCGACATCCAGAGCATCCCGACATCCAGAGCATCCCACCCCACCCCACGGGGCTCTGCTGGGGACTCAGCCACAGGGCAGCATCACTGCAGGTTTGGAGCAGTCAGGACCACGAGCCCCTAACAAAGTCCCCAGCAAATGGGTCCCAGAGGTGGCCCTTCTCATCAGGAAGCAATAAACCCCCCCCCCAGCACCAAAGTCAGGACTCCCCACCATGGGGTGGGAAACCCCTCCTTCTTCCTCCTTCTTCTTCCTTCTTTCTCCTTCTTCCTCCTTCTTCCTCCTTCTTCCTCCTTCTTCCTCCTTCTTCTTCCTTCTTTCTCCTTCTTCCTCCTTCTTCTTCCTTCTTCCTCCTTCTTTCTCCTTCTTCCTCCTTCTTCCTCCTTCTTGTCCTCCTCCCCCTTCCTCCTCCCCCTTCCTCCTCCTCCTCCTCCTCCTCCTGCTGTGAAGGTTGCTGAGGGCCTGAAGTTCTACAGCCCCTGGGTAAGGCTCGGTGAGGCTGTTCTGCCCAGGACACAGCTCCATGTGGTGGAAACCTGGTCTGGGAAGGTCACGGGTGATTCCAGGACAGAGCAGACAGGACTGAAATGAGCTTTGTCCCTCAGCATCCCCACAGTCTGGGATGCAGCCAGAAGGAAAATCCCCACTCCAGCTTCGAGCTGGACATCTCCCATACCTCGATGGTGGTTCCAGAGCTTGTGGCCCTGCCTGAAAACACTACCCCTGAATTAACAGCCATTTTTTTTGTTGTTTATTTTCTGTTTTGGCCAGACAGCTCTGCTGCCCCCAGGCATTCCAAGACACCAAAGTCAAGACCAAACCACCAAAACAGGGTTCGCCCCTCTCCCCAGACCTCAAGATGGTTCCACATCCCCTCTCTCCCCCCCCAAGTTATTCCTCCCATGGTCCCACACTGAGCATTCAGCAGGAGACACAAACTCTCTGCTTTTAAAGGCCTCATTCCTGCTTTACACCGGGGCCAAGGAGCACGGTGGCTTTCCAGCAGCAGGATGCTGAGGGATGAAACCTCCCATCCATCACCTTCCCCCGAGGGACAAGGAGAAGCTGTCCCTGCAGTTTCCCATGGGAAGAGGGAGGGGAAGGGGGTGGGGGGGTGGGGAAGTCATTAAGCAGCTCCTTACCCTGGGAATAATTAATCTGCAAAGCCCTCGGGGAGGGAACAGTGGCCTCGTCCTCTCCAGGCTCCCATTTCTAAGGGAAACCCAGCCCCCCCAGACCTCCTGGCAAAGGGCTCCCTGCTTGCCACCTTCTTCTTCTGGCTTGGGGAACACCACCTTGGACTCTCCCCCCCCCCAGAAGAAAGCTGAGCCTCGTGTGCATGTCTGGTTTGCATTTCAGCTCTCTTGGGGTTTAGCTACTGCATCCACAGCATCTTCTCCCCTCCTGGGGGGTACCACATCCAACCCTTCTGGTGCTCTTCAGAATTCATGAGCAAAGGTGGATGCAGCAGCAGGAGACCCTGCTCCACCAACCCCACCCTGGGCACCATCCCTAGGGTCCTATTTTAGTTTTGGAGGCACCCCCCAGTCCTTTATTGCTCAGGAAGCAGCTCCAAGGGACTTCCCAGCTCAGCGGGATGCAGGAGGACGGATGGGGAGGGAACAGGAATCCTCCCAGAAACCTTCTTGAAGGTCAAAGCACCCATCCATAAAGTCTGAAAGAGCTTGGCAAGAGGCTGGGCTGGAGCTCTGTAAAAGCAGGAGGGTGTGATGGTGCCTGGGAGCTGGGGATACCTTTGGGATGCTCTCAGTGATGCCTTCAGGACTTGCTTGGCCACACCAACTCCTGCCACCTGCAGCAGCCCCAGCCCCGGCCTTTGATCCATCTCCAGCCCTCCCCAGCCTCACTGCTTGGGTTTCTTTCTCTTTTTCTCTCTCTGTGGGGATTTTCCAGACCACCTGGGTAGAAGCATTCCTGCCTTCCCCCCCGCGTGGGAACTCTGGGCACCTCCTGAAGTCGGCTTCATCCAGCCCTGGGCCAAAGCAGCTCTTAAAAAAAAAAATTAAAAAAAAGAAAAAAACGAAGAAAACCACCTAAATTTCCAGAATAATTGCTTTTCCCCAGCTCTCCCAAGCTGCTGACTCCAGCAGGGCCCCAGGGAGAGGGAGGGGGGTGTTGAAAAAAAAAAAAAAAAAAGAAAGAAAAAAAATTTTAAAAACGGGTTTTTTATTTTTTTTATTCAGCCCCCAGCAGGTCTAAAGCTGAGGACTGGCAGGGTTTAATCAACCCAGGGACTCAGCAAGCTCCAGCAGCTTGACCTGCCTTATTTTCCAGCAACACATGCACCATGCTGAGCATCTTCCAGCTCTGGCAAACTCTTTTCCATCACTCCAAAGGGGGCTGGGGTGGGGGGAGCCCACCAGCCAGGTGTCAATCCCTGTCCAAGGAGAAGAAGCCCCTACCCTGGGGGTTTCAATCCCCCCCCCTTTTCCTTCCTTCCCTTGCAGGCTGGTTGGTTTGTTGGTTGCTTTTTTTTTTTTCCCCCTTTCTCCCCCTCTCCTCCTTCCATCAAGCAGCAAATATGCTTTCAGAGCAATAAGACGGCTGTTCAGCCTTTGGAACAAATGTTCTCTGCCAGGCTTGGAGCAGAGGGGAGGGAGGGGGGGGGGGACTCACACTGATTTAATGACAGTGATTTAGGCAATTTGATCCATTTTTATGGCGCATTTACAGTTAAGGGGAAAGGGTAAAAAAAATTATATATATATATATTTAAAAAAAAAAATAAAATAAAAGAGGAGAGAGAGAGGAAAACACAGGAGTGGAACAGAGGCAGGAGAGGTTGGGGAATGCACCCCAGCAGGAGCTGGGAAGGGGAAGAGAGGCTGCTGCAAGCTGTTCCCCTGACTGCTCTGCCAAGGCTCAGCCCTTGCCAGCCTCCAAAATCTGGCTGGAGTCAGGCCTGGTTTCCCCTCGGGCTGGCTGGAGAGATGCTGCAGGGCTGGGGAGAGCAGAGGAAAGGCTGATCCTGCAGGGAAGGCAGCACTGGGGGGGATGAGCCAGGGGGGGTGGGTTCAGCACAGGGCTGCACCCCGTTTTCCTCAGGAAAATGCAGCAAAGGTTTGTCCAAGCCAAATCATCCTCCTGCTTTTGCTGGGGGGGGGGTTCCTGGGTTGCAATCCTTCCAAGATTCCCTCTGCTTCTCCTTGCCAGCAGCTGCCCTTCCAAAGGGGATTGATCCCTATTAAATGAAGGATTCACCAGCTCAGACATCCCTGCCCTTCAGCCACAGCTCCGGAGCAAAGGAAAAGCAAAATGGTCAAAAGCCGCTTCTCCATCAGGAAAAAAAAAACAAACCCTGGAGATGCTTGGTGTGACACCAGCCAGCCAGCAAGCTGCAGGAAAAGAAAAGCAATCCAATGCCAAATCCTACAGGAACCAACCTGGGGGGTTCCCTCTGCTTTGTAGGACCAGAACTGACTTAGCAGCATCAACCCCTCCCCTGAACCTTGTTGCCCCCCAGCCAAACCCCATTGCTGGCATGCAAAAAGTGGGATTAAACCCTTTCAAATAGTCATCTCCAGGCTGGGATTAATCCCATTTTCCCAATGCCTTTGGCCCATCCTTGCCCCAGGGGTTTGGGGGGGAGGTAAAACCTGAGGAAGGGTTTGGGGGGAAGGTAAAACTTTGGAGTTTTATCCTGCTCCCTTTTCCTCCCCCTGACTGGAGAGCAACCAGGGTAACTCAGCAGGAAAACCGACGGGAACCAGGAGGTGGGAGGCAAAAAAGAAATCGTTCCAAGAGAGTAAATCGAGCTTTAACATCAATAAACAGAGAGGAGCAGGCGCTGCCAGATCCCCTCGGTGACAAGCTGCAAACTGCCTCCTCCCACTCCAGGAGGCTTTGGGGATGCTGCTCCAGCACTCAGGTTGGGTTTCCCCACCTCCATTCCCTTCTGCATCCCATGGGAATGAGGGCCAGCAGCACGGGCTGAGGGCTGGGGGGCTGCAGGATGGGGAAAAGGGGCACCCAGGGGCAGCAAAACACCAGGGAGGGGGCTCCCAAGGGGGTCTCAGCATCCCACACATCCTGGGGAAAATGAGGAGCTGGAGATTCCATCCTTCTGCTCCCACAGCCAGGAAAATTCTTGCAGGGCCAGGTTTTGGGCTTTTTTTTTTTTTTTTTTTTTTTTGGGTGTTGTTGCATTTTGTTGGCTTTTTTTTTTTTTTTTTTTTTTAAAATATCAAGACTCACCTGAGGGTACCAATGCTCCATAGATCTCTAAGGGCTGGGCTTTGATTCCACCCCCAAAAAGACCCCAATCCCAGTGCCCAGGGGTGGCCCTGTCACCTCCACAGAGCTGGGGACACACAGGGGAGCTGCCACCTCCACCTGGCTTGGGGACAGGGTGATGATGGTGGTGTTAACCCCACCACCCACCCCCAAGCAAAAGAAGACAACAAAAGAGAGGGGAAAAATAAAATAAATTCCAAGCAGCAAATAAAATAAATCTTCTTCTCCCAGCCAAAGCAGAGAGAAAATAGCCAAAGGCCTTGGCTGGGAAGCTGTTTATTACAGTCACGGGATTCACTGCCAATTTCAGCAGTTGGACAATTTTCCTTTTTTTTTTTTTAAGCCCAGAAATAGCCACCCCTTGGCTGGGCCGCTCCAGAAATAGGGGAGGGGGGGGGTGTAATGCTCCCAAAACCATCCTTGCTCCAGCAAATACTTTGACCTGCCTGGAAGCCTTCCCCCACCCCTCCACCCAAAAAAAAAAAATTAAAAAAAAAAAAATCAACCAACCAACCAAAATTTGAAGAGGGGAAGCAAGAAAATTTCCTTGGGCAAAAAGCTGAGGCAGGAATCACCTGGAAAGCCAAAATCCTCCCAAAATCCTGGGTGGCTGGGGGATGCTCTGCCGGGTGCAGCTGTCCCCTTTTTAACTTTGTTTTTCAGGGGATTAAAAAAAACAAAACAGAAAAAAGCCCTAAAAACTCAAACCAAAACAAATTAAAAAAAAAAAAAAAAAAAAAAAAAAAAAAGAAAAAAAAGAAAAGAAAAGAAAGAAAAGCTCAGGAGAGCACAAGTGCTCAGCACACCTGCCTGCAGCAGAGCCCAGCAGCTGCTCCCCTTTTGCCCCCAGCTCCAAGTGGTTTCCCCAGGGAAGGGGCAGCTGATGCCTGGGGGGGTTTGGGGAGGGGACAGACACACGGGGACCCCCGGGCTGGGTGGGGATTGGTGGCCTAGGGCTTGCCCTCCTCCCTTCCCATCTTTTTCTCCTTCCCCTGCAGACAAAAGGGGCTGGGGCTGCCTCTCTCCAGAGGGCTGCCTTTTGTTTGGCAATTAAAAAAAAAAAACAAAAAACCAAAAAAAAAAAAACAACGCAAAAGAAATGGGGGGAGCCCAGAGGAACCCCAGCCTGGATCTGGGGTCACAGGAAGGAATCCAGGGGCTGAGGGATCTGATCCAAGTGGGATGGGAAAAAATGGTCCCATGGGGCCACGGATCCCTCTCTGCCCCCCACAAAAAAAAAAAACAAAAAACAACCCCAAAAAACTCCTGGGGGGGGACAGTGGGTCAGGGGATGGGGCCAGTCCCTGGGGAAGTCTCCACTTGGGGTTTTTTCTCCTTGCTGGATCCCTCCAATCCCCTCCCCAAGTAAGGGACAGAGGGGATGGGGACCTCCTGCCCTTCATCTTCAACACTTTGCAACCTTCGGGTGCCCCCAAATCCCCCTCCCGGGAGCAGGTGCTGGTGGCACCGTGCTAATGTCACCTGCAGGTGCCAATGGTGGCCACCTGGGTGATGGGAGGGAAGAGCAGAAAGGGCAGAGGGGTGAGGCAGGAGAAAAACTGGGCTGGAGTACACCTGGGGGTACCAAGGGGAAAAATTGAAAGGGGGAAGGGAAAAATAAAGGGGGAAGGAAAAATTAAAGGGGGAAGGAAAAAATAAAGGGGGAAGGAAAAATTAAAGGGGGAAGGAAAAAATAAAGGGGGAAGGAAAAACTAAAGGGGGAAAGAAAAACTAAAGGGGGAAGGAAAAAATAAAGGGGGAAGGAAAAATTAAAGGGGGAAGGAAAAATTAAAGGGGGAAAGAAAAACTGAAGGGGGAAAGAAAAATTAAAGGGGGAAAGAAAAACTAAAGGGGGAAGGAAAAAATAAAGGGGGAAGAAATAAAAGGGAAAATGAAAGGAAAGGCAAAAATAAGAAAAGAGAAAAAAGGAAAAAGGGAAAGGAAAAAAGATGAAAAAAAATAAGAAAAGAAGAACAAGAGAAGAAAGACAAGAGGGAAAAGAAAAAATAGAAAATAAGAGAAAAATTAATGAAATTTTAAAAAGAAAAAAAAAAACAAAACCAAGAGGAAATGGATACAAAAGAGAAAGAAAATGAAGGAGGAAACCCGAGAGAAAATAAGAGGAAAAGCCAAAGGAGAAAATAAAGATAATAAAAGAGGAAAAATAAGAAAATTTTAAAGGGAAAAAAAAAATAGTAGGGAAAAAAAAAAGAGAAAAATAAAAAAAAAAAAAAGGAGAGGGGGGGGAGGGAAGAGGGGGAAAAAAAAAAACAACCCCAAAGCCCTCCCGCAGGCGGCGGGCGCTGCAGAGGTTATCCGGGGGACAGAGCAAATAATTGGCGAGGCGAACAATGCATTTTAATTAAAGCTCTGCAGGAAGGCAGGGCAGGGAATGAAGTTAATTGCAGGGAGCTGCAAACCCCCCCTGGCTCCAGGGCTGGGGGCTCCCACTCGCCCCTGCCCGGCGGAACGAAGCCACCTGGGGCGGGCAGGGGGGACAGGGGGGGACAGGGGGGGGACAGGGGGGGACAGGGGGGGACAGGGGGGGGACAGGGGGGGACAGGGGGATGTGTCCCGGCACAGCTTGCTGCTGGCCCCAGCTCCCTGCCCACCCCTGGAAAAAACAGCAGGCTGGGTTATTTGGGGTTTTTTTTTTTTGGGGGGGGGGGTTGTGGTTTTTTTGGGTTTTTTTGTTTGTTTGTTTTTTTGTTTTGTTTTGTGTTTTTTTTTTGTTTGTTTTGGTTTTTTTTTTTTTTTTTTTTGGCTTTTTTTTTTTCCTGTGTTTGTGGTTTGTTTGTTTTTTGTTTTCTTTTTTTTTGGGAGGGGGGTGTTGGGTTTTGGTATTTTTTATGGTTTTGGGATTTTTTATTTCGGGTTTTTTTTATTTGGGGGGTTTTTTTTGGTTTTTCGTGTGTATTTTTGTGGGGGTTTTTTTGTTGTTTGGTTGGTTGGTTTCGTTTTGCTTTGGAGGGGCTGCTTTGAGTCTTTTTTGTTTTTTGGTTGTGTGGAGTTTTTTCTTTTGTTGTTGTTTTTTTTTTTTTTTTTTTTTTTTCCCCCGCCCTGGATACTTTCACATTCCAGCCTTTTCCAAGCAAGGAGACTCCTTTTTCCTCAACAATTCCCTTTCCTCATCTTCCACCTTTTGCCCAAAGCCCCCTTCCCCCCCTCAGCTGGCAGAGCTCCTCTGCCTACAGAAAACATCAGAGGGGGGTTGGGGTTGTCGTTTTTAATTTTTTTTTAATTTTTTAATTGTTTTTTGGCAGACACACCTTGGAATTCCTAGCCTGGAAGTGATGGTTTGGGTTGGAAGGGACCTTTAGGATCCTGTAGCTCCCACCCCAGTGCTCTGGGCAGGGAGCAGCTGATCCCTGAGCATCCTTCCAACCTGGGATAAAAGAAAAAAAAATGAGAAAAAAAAATTGAAAATAAAAATAGAAGAAAAGAAGAGAAAGAAAAGAGAGGAAAAAAAAATTAAAAGAGAGAAAATAAAAATAAAAGAAAATAATAGAGAAAACAGAGGAAAAGGGAAAATTAAGGAAAAAAGAAAGGAAATAAAAATGAGAAAAAAAGAGAAGAGAAAAAATAGGAGAGAGAGAAAAAATAAAGAGCAAATATCAATAAGAGGAAAAGAGGTAATAAAAATAAGATTAAAAAAAAATAAATCAAAAGAGAAAATTAAAATAAAACCAAAATAAATCCACCAAGGGAGCTCAAAGCCAAAGCTTGCTCCTGACCACAGGTCGAAGCAAATTATAGCAATTAAAGATATATTAAAATTTAAAAATTAAAAAAAAAATTAAAGAAAAAAAAAGAAAAGAAAGAAACGAAAAAAAGAGAAAAGAAAGAAACGAAAAAAAGAGAAAAGAAAGAAAAGAAAAAAAGAGAAAAGAAAGAAAAGAAAAAAAGAGAAAAGAAAGAAAAGAAAAAAAGAGAAAAGAAAGAAAAGAAAAAAAGAGAAAAGAAAGAAAAAAAAAGAGAAAAAGAAAAGGAAAAAAAGAAAAAGAAAAGGAAAAAAAAAGAAAAGAAAGAAAAGAAAAAAAAAGAAAAGAAAAAAAAGAAAAAAAAAAAAGAAAAGAAAGAAAAGAAAAAAAAAAATATACAAAAAAATAAAAAAATAAAAAATTAAAAAAAAAAAAAAAGAAAAAAGAAAAAAGAAAAACAAAAAAGCCTTGGATTTGCAGATGCAGAAACCTCCAAGGGGGGGGGAGGGGAGCCCATGGCACAGCCACTTGGTGCCAGCAGCAGGAGCAGGAGGCAGGGGACAGCCTGTCCCTGTCCCTGTCCCTGTCCCCGTGTCCCCAAGCCTGCTGCACCACTGTTCCCCCGCAGAGTGGGTTGTTTTCTTGTTTTCTTGTTTTGTTTTGTTTTTTTCCTGCTGGAAACCGAGTTGCAGCTCATCCCTTCCCATTTAAAAAAAAAAAATCTAGAAAAAAGCAAGAGCTCCACCGAGATTTTTTTTTTTTTTTCCCCCTCCTGCAGCTGCAGGGGCAGGAACCCCACGAAGTTCTGCACCCCAGAACTCTGCAGAAGCTTAAAATTCATATTGGGGGGGAGGGAATTGCTGGAAATCCCCCCCTGAGATCCTTCCCCCCCATCACCCATGAGACCCCCCTGGGCTGTTAACTGCCCCCTTAGGCAGGAGGGGGTTGTGGGTTGAAGGTTTTGGTTTTTTGTTTTTTTTTTTCTTTCTTTTTCTTTTTTTTTTTCTTTTTTCTTTTTTTTATTTTTTCTTTTTTTTTTTCTTTTTTATTTTTTCTTTTTTATTTTTTTTATTTTTTCTTTTTTTTTTTCTTTTTTTCTTTTTTATTTTTTTCTTTTTCTTTCTTTTTTTTTCTTTCTTTCTTTTTTATTTTTTTCTCTTTTTTTCTTTTTTTTCTTTTTTTTTTTTTTTCTTTTTTCCTTTTTTAACTTTTCTGCTGGCAGTGACAGCTTATTAAAAAAAAAAAAGATACAGCAAAACACCACAGTGCCATCTTGGGAAACTTGGCCTCCCAGCTACCTGTGTTTGAGCATCCTTTTCCTCAAATTTCCATCCTTTTCCTCCTGTTTCCATCCTTTTACCCCCATTTCTGTCCTTTTCCTCCCATGCTTCCACCCTTTTCCTCCCCTGTTTTGGGGGCTGCCTCCTCTCTGAGCATCCCCTCTGTGGCAGCCAGGAGGGGTTCGATGCCAAAACAACAACAACAACAAAACAACAACAAAAACAAACAAACAAGCCCCCCCCCAAACAAACAAACAAAACCAAAAAATGCACAAAAACCCACAAAAAAAAACCCCAAAACCCAAAGCAAAAAACCCCACAAAAACAAACAAAAAACTGCACAAACACAAAAAAACAAAAACCAAAAACCCAAAAAACCAAACCAAACAAAAAAAAAAACCCAAACCAAAACCAAACAAAAAGCAACCAAGCCAAAAGCAAACAAAAACCCCCAAAAAACCAAAACCAAACAAAAACCCCAAAAACCCAAAACCCACAAAAACAAAAAAACCCCACAAAACCCACAAAAACTGAAAAACCAAAAACCAACCAACAAAAAACAAACAACCCCCCCCCCCCAAAAAAAAAACCAAAACCAAAGAAACCCCCAAAGAAAACCCAAAAACCCCCCCCAAAACCATTCCTTCTCCGGCAGCTCCAGAGGGAAAGCGAGCTGGCAGGAAAGGCCTGGGATTTTCCAGCTTCTCCAGCCTTTATCCATCTCTTTTTCCTCCTGGAGGGGCAAGTTAGGCTGGGAGCCCATGGCAGCTGAGCTGGGTGCCCTTTGGGCAAGCAGCAGGGAGGAAAATCCCAGGTGAGTGCCCACCTGATGGAAATAACTCAGCCAAGACACCAGCAGGCACCTCCCCAGGCTGCTGGGATGCGAGGCACATCTGGGATGTGGCCCCAGAGGACAGATGTTTCCCCACTGTCCACTCTGGGTTTCATTGCCCTGACTCAGCCCTTTGCCTTCCAGGCCTTGGGTTGCAACTGGGAATTGTTTGGAGAAGGAAAAAAGGAAAAACTTATCCATCTCCCTCAGTTTGGAGGCTGAAAAAGTAACACATCCATCCCCAGCACTGGGGGGAAGGGGTTGCCCCCATCCCTGGCACTTAGGAAACATCTTCTGGACATCCTGCTGTGTCTGGAAGGAGAAATAAGGGGATTTCAACAGGTCTCCTTCTGCCATTCTCCAGGAAATCCAGCAGCATCTAGCAGGGAGAGCCCCCAAGCACTGAGCTAAGGCTGAGCAGCCCCATATGAGACATCAGAGAATCTGCAGGGGAGGGCACGGCACTGCAGGACTCCTGCAAAACCCAGACCCCCCTCCTGGGCAGTGGAGGGAAAAAAGAAAAAAATGAGGAAAACAATTGGAAATAAAAATAGAAGAAAATAAGAGAAAGAAAAGAGAGGGGAAAACTTAAAAGAGAGAAAATAAAAATAAAATAATAGAGAAAACAGAGTGTGTGTGTGTTTTCCCCCTGCTGCCCCTCCCTTTTGTCTCCCCACTTACCCCCCAGCACCCTTGCACCTTGCATCAGCCCCAAAGCAGGAGGATTCAGCACCAAAACTGTCTCCAACCTGTGTGGTACAGGGCTCCAGCTCTACCAGAAAACCCCACTTTTCACACCCGCAAAAAAATGCACAAAACCCCACAAAAAACACACCCAAACCCCAAAACAAAACACCCAAAAACAACAACAAAAAAACCACCCAAAACCCACGCTTTTTTTTTTTTTCCAGTGAGAAAGCAGATGGGGTCACATCTGCCAGGAATATATATATATATATATATATATATTTTTTTTTTTTCCGAAAGCCCCAACAGCCGCGGATTTTCCCTTTAACACCCTATGGGGCCAAGGGCTACTAGCCCCGAGGGCCAGCGAGCTGGAAGCCAGCCATGCAGTTCACTTGGCAGACACTTGATGGGGCTACAAAACCGATTCCCTGGCAGGAACTGGGGTCAGGGTTAGGGTGGGGGGCAGAAGACCCTGGAGCAGATATTTTGGGGTCTCGCTCGGTGGGTACCAGGTTGGCATTGCCATAGCTGCCAGCATCCCTGTGGGCTACTGGCCACGCTGCCTGGCAACCTTGGGGGGCAACCTGGATGTGTTGTGGTTGAGCAAGGATTGCCAGGACTTGGCCAAACCCAGAGGTTTTGTCCTCCAAAAGATTTTTCCCTCATCTGCTTTGTTGCAGGGCACTGAGTGTGATGCTGCTGCCTCCTCCCCTCCTCTTCCTCCTGGAATCCCAGCTTTGTGCTGGGTTTTTCCCCATGTTTTATCCCAAAACAAGGAGGGGGCTGAGGAGCTCCAGTCCCCAAGCAGCTCCTGGGCAGAGCAGAAGGTGCAGCCCCTGCATTGCAGGGCTCAAACCTCCCCAAATGCTGCTCCTCTCAAACTTCCCAGCTCTGCCCTCAATCCCGGCTCCAGCTGGCCCAGCAGCAGGAGGATGAGAGCAGTCAGCCAGAGTCAAAGCCTTTGCTTCTCAAGATTAAATAATAATAATAATAAATTTAAAAAAAAAAAAGCCTAGGAGTCAGTCCCCATAAATCAGGAGGTGGTTATGGACAGGGGGGATCTCCCCTCCCTACACCACCGCAGGAATTACAGCCCTGACGTGGCTGCTTGTTGGGTGATGAACATCTGAGAGGGCTGAGACAGCTGAGGATGATTTAACAGCCACAAATCCCAGCAGCTTAGGGGTGTTTTTCCAAGCAAACCCATCTCCAATCTGTTAGGAATACTTCTTGCTCCCCGACACGACTACAAAAGGAAGGGTTGGGGTTTTTTTTTAACAGCTTGGAGTGACAGCAAACCCCCAGAGCCCTGGGAGCAAACATCCTTTCCAGCCCTCAAAGGGGGGGACAGGGGTGACAAGAACTCAGAGCAGCCCCCCCAGGCCATGGCTAACCCCGGGCTGGTGGCATCAGCCAAGGATGGGATCAGTTTTCCTAAAGCTGTTGAGTGGGAAGTGTCATTAATAGCTCTACCAGGAGCCAGGCTGGGACCTTCCTCCTCCTCTTACCTTGGAAGGGGTTTTTCTCCTCCTGGAGCTCCCCAGAGCTCAGCCCAACCCCACCTCTGGGGATTTAAAATGCTGATGGTTGGGTTCAGCTCAGCCAAAGAGCTTCCTGGGCAGGGTACCACCCCTCACCTGCCCCTCATCTCCCTCAGGGCGCTTCATTTCTCACTCCCAATGAGCTCAGGGGCCACCACCCATGAAGAGAAACCCCCCCCCCCCAGACCTCCCAGCTGGGGGTGCTGGGTCTGGGGGTGCTGCCCCTTTGGCCCCTCAAGCCCTTTCTGCAAGCTCAGGCTGCACTCAGGGCTGAGCAAAGCCTGGAGGAATGAACACACAAACTTCTCAGGCCAGGAGGGAAATAATTCCTTGGCCAGAGGCAACAAAAGCCATTCCAGGGCAGGTGGCTTCTGGTTTTCCATAGCTGGTCAACCCATAGTCATGGAATCCTGTGTCCAGCTCAGGACATGGACCTGTTGGAGCAAATCCAGAGCAGGGCAACCAAAATGAGCTGAGGGTTTGAGCTCCTCTTTTATGAAGCCAGGCTGAGAGATTGGGGCTGTCCCAGAAGAAGGTGCTGGGAAGGATGGAGCCAGGATGAGGGAGTTGGGGGTGTTCATCCTGGAGATGAGAAGGATCCAGGGAGACCTTGGAGCAGCTTCCAGTGTCTGAAGGGGCTGCAGGAAAAGTGGGGAGGGACTTGGGACAAGGGCCTGGAGGGATGGGATGAAGGGGGAATGGTCTTAAACTAGAGCAGAGCAGGTTTAGATGAGAGAGCAGGAAGAGATTCTTCCCTAGGAGGGTGGTGAAAGCCTGGGAGAGGTTGTCCAGAGAGATGCTGGAGACCCCATCCCTGGAGCCATTCAAGGTCAGGCTTGATGGGGCTCTGAGCAACCTGATCTGCTCCAAGACATCCCTGCTCACTGCCAGGGGTTGGAAGAAGGAAAGATATTGGTTCAGGAAGGAGATTGAGGTGCTGGAGCAGGTCCAAAGGAGGGCAACCAGGCTGGTGAAGGGATCCAGCACAAGTCCTGTGAGGAGAGGCTGAGGGAGCTGGGGGTGTTCAGCCTGGAGAAGAGGATGGAGGAGATGGGAGCCCAGGTGTGAGGGATGTGGAGGAGAAGGTTCCATACCCATGGTGAGGAGGAAAATCATGGCTCCAACACCCAGCCTGCTGTTGTTCCCAGGAAGTTGGGCTCTTTTCCCAGGAAACTTCCAGCAAGATAAGAGGGCATGGTCTCAAGTTGTGCCAGGGGAGGTTTAGGTTGGATATTAGAAAGAATTTCTTCACGGAGAGGGTGATCAGCCATTGGAATGGGCTGCCCAGGGAAGGAGTGGATTCTCCGTCCCTGGAGATATTTAACAAGAGCCTGGATGTGGCACTCAGTGCCATGGGCTGGGAACCACAGGGGGAGTGGATCAAGGGTTGGACTTGATGATCTCTGAGGTCCCATCCAACCCAGCCCATTCTATGAATCTGTTTCTATGATTCTATGGACTAGATGACCCTTAAAGGTCCCTTCCAACCCAAACCACCCTATGAAGACCCCAGACAAGGTGTCCTTGCCCTGTGGGTCATTTTCAGGGCAGGGATCAGGCTCAGCTTGGCCACACACACAGCCCTGCAGGGTTCTCATCTCCCAAGCCTGGCTGGAGGATGACACTCTGAGCCCATTCATCCCAGGGAACATCCTTGTTGTTGTTGTTTTAATGAGATAATGCTGAGTAATTGATTCCTAAATAGAGAGAAATCAAATGTCCCCAGGTCAGAGCAGGATCCCAGCCCCATCCTCAGCTCAGCAGTGAGGAGGCTGAGGGCACAGGGGATAAAGGAAATCAGAATTAAATCTCCTTTGTGTGCCTCACTGGCTGCAGGGCAAACCTTAATGTTGCTGTAAAAGGTGCATCTATTTTTTTTCCCTGTTAGAAAAAAAAAAAAAAAAAACAACATCAAAAGGGAAAAGCTGGGAGGTAATGAGCAAAAAATAGTCATTTTGAAGCCAATTTATTCCCATCTCCCACACCCCATCCTCCAAACACAGCCGAGAAGGTTTTTGTGGCTGTTTTTTAAATTTTAATTATATCTTTTTCTTAGAAAAATACACATGCAAATAATATATCTTTCACCCCTAGACTTTGTTGTTGTCTTTTCACAGAAATAAACAAACCAATAACAAAGAAATGAAGAGAAACAGCTGAGTGGAGACAGACTCAGGGATGCTGTAGGCATGGGATGCTCCAGGATGGAGGTCTTGGTGTTGAGCTGCTTGATGTTGATACTCCAGAATATTTCTGCCCACCAGAAGGGTTTTTATTAACTCTGCCCAGGTTTGGGAGTAGCCACGTTTGGACCTGATCCTTCCTGAGAGACCCAGCATGGAGCAGAGTCCCAAAATCCCAGCAGCAAGGGAAACCCAGGAGAAAAGGAGAGCTACATCATTAAACCCACCCTGTTCTGCTATTTTATGAGGAGCTAGAGCTGGCAGCACGGGGGAAAATGGGCTGATGATCCCTGGATTTCTATTTTAGGATGGCATTTTGGGGGTGAGGGTTGCTGCTGATTCACACCATGGCTTTTTTTTCTTTTTTCCTCCAGACTCATAAGGAGCAGCCCGTGGTTTCTCTCTGCCCAGAGGTCCAAAACCACCCATGCAGTGCAGGGAAGGTTTCCCAAGGGAAGGAAGACTCGCAGGGAGCCTTCAGCTGAGGAATGCAGCAGCACTTTGCCAGCTCCCAGCAATGCCCTGCACTGCCCATGGCCCTGCTCAGGGCTGACAGCCCTGGATGCACATCACAGCCTGCTCCACACTGACCCAAAGACCTTCTCCTGCCTTGTGCAGCCCACCACAGCTGGATCCTGCATCCCACCACAGCTGGATCCTGCATCCCATTGCAGCTGGATCCTGCATCCCACCACAGCTGGATCCTGCATCCCATTGCAGCTGGATCCTGCATCCCACCACAGCTGGATCCTACATCCCACCACAGCTGGATCCTGCATCCCATTGCAGCTGGATCCTGCATCCCATTGCAGCTGGATCCTACATCCCACCACAGCTGGATCCTACATCCCATTGCAGCTGGATCCTGCATCCCATTGCAGCTGGATCCTTTATCCCACCACAACTGGATCCTACATCCCACAACACAGCTGGATCCTGCATCCCACCACAGCAGCATTTCCTGGGGCAGGGAGGGGGCTGCAGACCCAACCCCCCCCCCTCAAACACCCTGGGGCTTGCAGCAGTCATTTGCTTTTTGCTTTCCTCTCATTGTTTGGGTTTTTTCCTGTCGTTGCTGTCGGGTTTGCTTTTTACCTGACAAAATACACTTCTGGGACTACCTACTCCAAAAAGTGAAGTGGGAGGGTCCAACAAAGGGGGGGTTGGGGTGGCCGGGGGGCTGTTTGGTTCCTATTGCTACAGCCAGCCCTGGTGCAGCTCAGGAGGATCATGCAGGTTTTATTGCAGCTTCTCTGATTGCTGATTGCTTTGCCTTTTCTTTTGATATTAGCCCACTTTCAGATTCAGGTAGCCCCGAGTGGGGGAAGGTGAGGCTGGGGAGGTTTCTCCCCTCCCCAACCTCTCTTGGCCACCATCTCTCCTCCACAGCCTGCCAGCCCCGTGGCTACTCGGTGGCCATCTGCTCGATGTGGTCACTGAGCAGTTTGTATTGCTCTGCAGGGAGAGAAAAAAATAAAGGGGGCTGGAAGGGTGGTGCTGAAGGACCCCAGGCCCAAAGAGGTGGGCTCCATCCCTCCAGAGCCTCGGGAGGGGTTGCACATCCCCCAGGTTGCCCCTTACCTTCATCCAGGTTGCCAATGGTCGCCTGCTTCTTGAGGAAATCACTGCAGAGCTTCTTGTTCAAGCCAAAGGCCAGCATGTTGTGGATGAAGGTGCTGAGGGAAGAGGGGAGATGTTCTTGAAGAGGGATAGAGCAACCCCCAGCCCTTCTCCTCTCCCTCCCCCCAGCCCCTTGGCCTGGGTGCTGAGACTCCCAGGGAGGTGGTGGAGTCCCTATCCCTGGAGGTGTTCAGGAAGCATTTAGATGTGGTGCTTCAGGAGATGGTTTGGTGGTTGTGGGAGTTGGATTAGGGTTGGACTTGATGATCTTTTCCAACCTTAATGGTTCTATGGTGCTTGGCTGAGGGAGAGCATCCCAGGTCCCTGCTGTTCCTGGAGTTGCAGGAGCAGGTCCCAGGGAGGAACACCAAGCATCCTCACTGAGACCTTGACCCAGGTTGCCCAGAGAGGGCTGCCCCATCCCTGGAAATCTTCAAGGCCAGACTAGATGGGATTTGGAGCAACATGAGCTGGTGGGAGGTATCCCTGCCCCTGGCAGAGGTTTTGGTACCAGGTGGGCGTTAAGTTCTCTCCCAACCCAGAGCACCCCATGATTTGATGATTCTTTACACCCCGAGGGATATCCCCAGTGGGGGAACTTCTTCTAGGTGTCCCAGCACAGCTGGTGAAGACACAGGAGGCTGCTGGAGAGCTGCTCCCCATGCCCTGCTCACCCCAGCTGCCCGAAGGTGATGTTCTCGTTGAAGCGCAGGCTGTCGTCACGCTCCTCCTGGCTCATGTGGCACCACTTCTCCCTGCAAGGCACGAGACCTCTCAGGCACCAGCAGCACCTTGGGAACCCCAGCCCCTGTCCCCCGACCCCATCCCCGAGGGACTGGAAAGGACTGAGAGCTCCTCTGGCCACCGGGGGTGCTGGGGGAGCTCCCACACCTCCACCCATCCAAAGAGTTCTTGCCTTGGGGCAAAGCAAGAGACACCCCAGGAGAAAGTCACCTTCACCCTTGGCTTTCTCCTGAAGACCTTAGGAAACAGCACTGAGCTCTGAGCTCGGGTTTCTCACCTCTCTTGGGCAAGAGGGACAAGTGAGTGAAGAGGAGGGGTGGCAGGTTGGGAGGTGGCAGGTTGGGAGGTGTCCATCCCTCTGCTGAAGCCTCCCCACCCTTGGAAGGGGGTTAAAACCAGGAGGATACCAAACACCTGCAGCAGGGCTCTGAATCCCTGAGATGCTTCCCAAAAATATGCCCCCCCTCCCAGCTCTGAGATGGTGGGAGGCTCCCATCCCCCCTCCCCACCTCCTGACTTCCCAAATCACAGCCTGGCCCTGAGGATGCTCCAGCTCCACTCCAGCATCCCTGGCAAAGGCAAGCTCAGCATTGCCTTGAAGGGAAAGAGGTGCTGGAAGCTGTAGATGGTTGCAAGCAAGACCAGGTGAGTCCCCATCCAGGCATCCCACTTGGGAAGAAAGTGTCACAGAAATGTCACTGCGGCGGTGGCAAGGCTCAGGGGGTGGCAGAGGGAGCTCAGTGCATGCACACGGGGGGGGAAATGAGAAATCCAGCCCCAAGGAAAAGCCAACCCCTTCCCAAAAACTCAAGTGAGGTTCCAGCCAAGGATAAGAGGAGGAAAAGCAAGGAAAAAGCAGAAGAAAAAATAGTTTTATGGATGGGAAAGGAAGAGGAGAGCAGCAGGAGCAGCTGGCCAAGCAGGATGGAAGGAGCTGTGCTGGGGGGGAAAGAGTAGCTGGGAAGAAGGGGGTCTGGAATTAAATCCAGTGAGTTGGAGCTCAGCCCCAGGGTGGGTTTGTGTTGCTGAAAATGGGAGAGGATGGGTGCTCAGGTTGGCTGAGCCCACAAAAAGGAACCTGTCCCCATGCAGCACAGCCCAGGCTGAGCTGGGATCCCCAGGGGTGAGGCTTAAGGGGGTTCTGGAAACTTCTGTGATATGTTTAAAGAGAATTTTAGAAGGAAAAAGGGGGGGAAAAAGGGGGAAAAAAAAAAAAAAAAAAAAAAAAAAAAGGTGGGTGTAATTTCTCCCAGATGAAGCTTACACTAAGCAAATAAATAATAATAAAAAACACATCCAAATCTGGAGGCTGAAAGGAAACCAAATGAAAGGGCTTTGAGACCTGGATGCAAAACTTCACAGATTTCACTGCTGCCCTGGCAGAGTCAGCATGTTTGGAAATCATTTTTCCTACCTTTTTATGTTTTGGGGGGAAAAAAAATAATCCCTGGCCGTGCTTTCGGCTTGTTGCTGGGGAATGAGACCCCTGGGAAGAGGGAAAGCCCCTGTGTGGCTCCACTTCACCACTTCCAGCTTCATCCCAGCATGGCAGGGCTGGGCTAACATCTCACCTGGGCTTTGGGGGGACCCAGGAAAGTTTGGCCACGGCCTGGAGCTGGTGAGGAGCAGGAGGGTGGGATTGGATCCCTGGGAATGGCTTTCAGCCCACACTGTCACCCTGAGCAAGGTGCCCTGGGAGCAAAACTCTTCCAGTTGCTGATGGGTGCCTAAACCAGGCTGGGAATTGCCTGCTGAGCTTCCTCCCTTGGCTCCTGCCAGCACCTGGAATATTTTGTTCCAAGGTGGAACACCCCAGGCTCCAGCAGGAGAGCAGTGACCCTTCCCAGCTTCAAGCCTGGATGGAGGAGCTTGGGTCTGAGCTCTGCATTCTGCTTTTGATCTAAATACGGCAGCACAAGAGAGCATTAAAAAGAAAAATATCAAAGGACTGTTTTTTTTGTTTTTTTTTTTCAAAGGTCCTCACAGCAGAAGCTGGGAGCAAGCAGGAGATGGAAGGGGGGGGGAGGGGAAGATGTTTTCTCCATGGAGAGACTCAGTTCATGTCCAAATCCTGCCTGGGGAAGTGTTTTCCAGCAGCTGGGCAGCTGATTCCCACCTCATATCTCAGCTTGAAACCCATCAGGTTCCTTTTGAAAAAGCCACATTGCAGAGAAAACCTTTCCAACCTTTTTTGGAGAAGGTGACACCCAGGAAGTCAAAACTCCTGGGTGGAAAAACATCTTTCAGACCCACCACCACCCCCCCAAAAAAAGCGCTTTTTTATGCTTTTTTTTTTTTTAAAAAACCTTCCCAGGGTAGGATTTTGGTCCTGAAGGGAGATTTTTGGACACTTAAAGCACCGAGGCCGGGGCCAGACACACCTCTGCTCCTCTTCCTCCCCAGCGTTCCCTCTGGAGTGGCAGCAGAAATGGGGCCAAAAACAGTGGTGGGGGCAAGATCATGCAAGAGAGAGGGGATGGAGAAGGGAAAGGAGAGAAGAAGAGGTGGAAGGAGGTTGTTAAGAGGCAGAGAGAGGAAAAGAAAGAGAAAAAAATAGGGATTTAGTTTGGGTTCCTTCCCCCTCACCCTCCCCTGCCCCCCACATCACCATCCCTTGCCCCCCGCAGCCCAGAGGAGATCAAACCAGTGATGGGCAGGGTGACAAACCCATCACCAAGGTCCCTGCAGCCCCCTGCCATGGATAAACACCATCCTTGGGCTTCCAAACCCAACCCGTGGGCCCCCAGCTCCTCCTGCCAGGGATTCAAATCCCCCGTGTCCAGCAAACCGCATCCCAGTTCACCCAGTGGCTCCCAGTATCCCCTCCAGAGGACTTAGGGGGGTTCACCACCACCTTCCAACCCCTCCTGAGATGCTCCAGGCTGCTTGGTGGGATTTGTTCCTGCAGGGGAAGGAGCCTCAGACATGGGAGCAGCTGCTGCTGGCCCACGTCCTCCTGAGACATTTTGCTGCTGTTAATTTGGGGCTTAATCAAAGGAAAAACAGCTCTGGTCCCAGTGGTGGGGAGGTTCTCCCAAGGGGCTTGCTTGGGAATAAAAAAGGGATAAAGGATGATGGTGGAGATAAAGGTTGAGATAAATCTTGCCGGATGCCCATGGAGCATCCCATGGTGTGAGCCAGAGCTGTGGTGGCTCCAGTTGGGCCCTGGGGAGGATGGGGAAGGGTTGGCTGCATCAAGAAGTGCTCAGAAAAGGGGCTGCTGGAATGCCCTGAGCTGGAGGAATCTGATCCCAAGACTCCCAGCACTTCCCAGGCATGGGCTGATGGAGGAAGGAATTGCTCCAGCCCTCGTGGCAGCTCCGGGATGGAGCAGGAGATGATGGGCAGGAGCCTGAGGAGCAGCTCACCCACCCTTGCATCCCATGCCCAAGCATCCAGATACTCAGCCATCCCCTGGAATGAGCAGGCCCTTCCCTCTCCAGGGTTTATCCTGATCCTTGTCCCTAACGTGGTCTCCAGGCTTCCACAGCCCTCCAAGGGACAACCAGGACCCAAGACATCCCCTCTGCACCTCCTCAAAGGGCTGCACCCAGCATCTTACCCCAGATCTGCTTGCAAATGAACACCAAAAGCCTGAACCCTGGGCCAGGTCTTCTGGACACACCTCTAGGGTTTTGTTCTTGCCAAAAAAAAAAAAACCAAACCAAAACAAAAAAAACCTACCAAACAAAACCCAATGGAAAAGGAGCAAGAAAACCTTCATGCTCCCAAATCCCTCAGAAGATGTGGATCTCACCCGCCCAGCCCAGTGGCCTCTAGCAGCTTTCCAAGGTGGAAAGCAAGATGTTTCTCCATGGTCTAGAAGGCTTAGGGCCATCAGAAGCAATGCTGTGGGGTTGGAGCATCTCCTTTTCCCAGGGGGACGTGTCCTACCTGGTGGTGGGGGACCTCTTCCTGCGCTCGCAGTGCACAGCATCAAAGAAGGCAGCATTCCAGAACCTCAGGTTGTGCCTGTGGGGAAGGAAAGGTTGGGAATGCTCACCTCCCATCTCCCCCAGCCTCTCCCCATGTCCCAGTGCCAAGCAGGAGCCAGCTGGCCCCGGGCAGGCTTTTACCAGATGGGCTGCTGCTTGAGGTGCATGTACAGGTAGATCTTCTCTCCTTTCTTCTCCTCCTCAGGGTTCTGCGTGGAAACTGTGGGGACAGCAGGGTTACACAGACCCACAGAATTCCACAGTGGTTTGGGTGGGAAGAGACCTTAAAAATTATTTGGTTCCACCCCCCTGCCATGAGCAGGCACCCCTCCCACCAGCCCAGGTTGCTCCAAACCCCATCCAGCCTGGGCTGAGACACTGCCAGGGATGGGGCAGCCACAGCTTCTCTGGGAAACCTGGCACAGGGGCTCAGCACCCTCACAGGGAAGAATTTCTTCCTCATGTTTCATCTCAGTCTCCCCTCTTCCAGTCCAAAGCCATTCCTCTTTGTCCCATCCCTCCAGGCCTTTGCTCCAAACCCCTCCCCAGTTTTTCCTGTAGGCTCCTGAGCTCTGGATGGTCCCCACCTTCCCCCCCATGCCCAGACTTGGCACCCCTCTGCCAGCTTGGCCCCCAGGCAGCTGTGGTGACAAGGTCTGCAAACCAAATACTCATCCTCAGCGACATGAAGAGGACCTGGGGCTGCCTTTGGTGGGCAGATGCTCATCCTGATCGAGGTGTGGATGTCCCAGGAGGAGACTCAAAGGACTGGAGGGAGCACACACAGCTGCCAGGAAAGCTCAGAGGGGGTGGATGCCCAAACCTCTGTGACTTGTGCCTCTGAGGACAAGACACTAGGAGATGTCCTTGTGGGACAGGAGCTCCAAAGCAATGAGAAATCTCCTTCAGAGCACTGAGGACTCAGCATTGGTCCTTCCTGCCCTTCTCCCCATCCCACAACTCCATCAGTGCCGGGCATCTCCTACCACTTCCAACTCTTGTTCCTTCCCCAGGGATGCCTTGGCCATGCCTCCAGCAGTGCTGGCTCCACTCACCTGTCTTCTTCAGCTTCTCCTTTGCTTTATCCTCCCCTTCCCTGTGGCACAGAAAGCAGTGTCAGCTCCTGAGCTGCTGTCCCCCTGAGAGCCCCTGCACCCAAACCCTCTGCCCCTTGGCAAGGGGAACACCTTCATTCAAAAGACCCCCTGCTACTGCCCCCAGGACCTAAAAGCTGCCTGAGGGACACTGGGATGGATGTCCACCCCAAACACACAAAGATGATGCAGAAGGTCACAAAGCATCATCACCATCCCCTAAAAACTACACATCTCCATGGCCAGGGACTCCCAGACCATCAGATGCCCCATGACCAAGGTATGGAGCAGCAGACCAAGCTTGAGGTTATCTTCCCACGGCCACAGCCACCCCCTGCCTCCTGGTGACCCTACACCCAGGAGTATGGTCCCCGTGTGCCTCAGCCCATCCCCCCAGGTGGGTACCCACTGGCTCTTTTTGGGGGTAGGACCCTTCAGCTTGGTCTCCAGGCCCCCAAAGAAGCCCTTGACGTTCTCTGTCTTGGCTGAGGTGGTTTTCAGCAGCCTCTCTGCAATGTCCTTCTTCTCAGCCAGCCAGCTGTTGGCAGACTTCAGGTAGGAGTCGATGCTGCCCGTGGGCTTCTCCTTGGCTTCCAAGGGCAGCATCTGAGCCTTGCCTGCAGGGAACGTGGCAGGAGCTCAGTGCTGGGTGCTGCCAGCTCCTGGAGGGATCTCCTCCCAGACCAGGAACCAGATGGAAACAGCCCAGACCCCACCCCGATTCTCCGAGGTCTTTCTCCCTTTATCCCCTCTATCTGGGATAGGAAATCCAGCCCCTCCCGTGGAGGAGTGACCACCAGACACCCAGTAATGACCCGAAGTGCTGCCAGGCTGTGGGGTTTGCATCACAGCCCAGGGCTGAGGAATATCTGGGGAGGAAATATCCCTCAGTGGCAAACCAGCATCAGCTGCACCCCTTCCCCAGCCTCCAGCCAGGGTCTCCAGCAGGCTTGCAGAGCTTCTGGGCCATGGAAATTCTTTTCTATTTGAGCCTGGAGGCAACCAGAAGCAGCCAAGTTTGGGTACCCATCCACTCCCCACTGCACAGGGCACACTTCTCCAGCCCAAGCAAAGCTCAAGGGTTCTGTCACCTCTTACCCACGTAGTAGTAGGTGAAACACATGGTCATGAGGTTCTTGGCAGGGCTGAAGTCATCCATCTGGTGACACCTGAGAGAGAAAGAGAGGGAAGAGAGGGGGTGAAGACCCCCAGCAACCCAAGCAGCCCCCTGCTCACTGCCCCTCCTCGAGCCACAGCCCCCATCTCAGGAGCTTTGGGTGGTGGCAACCAAACCCCCAGACCCTGACTTACTCAAAGAGCACAAGGGCAAAGGACTGCATCAGGCGGTAGAAGGTCTGCTCCGAGACACACTTGGAGTTGCAGCGCTGGTGGGGTTGAATTTGAGACAGAAAAGATGAATTCTGCTCCCCGCAGCAAGCAGCACACATTCCACTGCCTCCAGGGACACTGATTTCACGTTTGGATCTCCCTGCACTGAAGTTCTTTCCCTCCCTCTCCAAAAAAACATGGCTAAATTCCCTCCTGCTCCAAAGCCCTGGTAGTGGTTGGTGTCTTTTCCACCCACCTCTCCCTTACCTGGGCGCTCACATATCTGGCAAACCACTCCCTGCCCTTCCCGTTCTCCCCGCTGCACAGCTCCCCAAACCTGGCTTTCTCTTCTTGGTCCAAATCCTCTCTGGAACAGGGAAAAAAAAAAAAAAAAAAAAAAAGAAGCATCAAAACCCAACCCCAAACCCAACCCACAGCATTACAATTGAGGATGTGGCCACCACCCCTCTCCATCCAACCCCCTCCCACATTATCCCTCTGGTGATGCTTTGAGGGGGGTGGAAGGCAGAGGAAGATGGGGAAAAAAGCACCCATTTTGTCATCTTTGGGCTTGTGTGGGGTTTTTTTGTGGTTTTGTTTCATTTCCTCCCAAAGGCAGGAGGAGAAGGGAAGAGCCAAGGACAGCCCGAGCAGAAGCTGAGCTCCAGAGACAGGCACTGTGCCCCCCAGCAAAACCAACCCCGGGTCCTGCTCCTCACGCCTGGCTTGGCATGAGCCACAGCAAGGGAGCTGGGGGGCTGGGGGATGTGGGGCTGGGGGATGTGGGGCTGGGGGATGAGGGGCTGGGGGGGATGAGGGGCGGGGGGATGAGGGGCTGGGGGGGATGTGGGGCTGAGAAGGCAGAGCTAGGGGCAAGTGTGAGCTGCTGGCATTTGCATGAGCATCAGCATCAGCAGAGATGCTCAGGGGGGGAGAGGAGATGGAGACCCCCAGCATGGTGACACCCCCAGCATGGTGACACCCCCAGCATGGTGAGCCCCTGCCATACAAAAGGGGATGAAGGAGGAAGGAGGAAAGCTGGGGGTGCAAGATCTACCCAAGAGAGGGGCCCAAACCAGATCCTGCAGCCCCCAACTCAACCCCAAGGCTTCCCCAGGGCTGGGAGCACGAGGCCACCTGAGCCACCCACGGGGGAAAGGACACCAGAGGATGGCTCCTGGGGTGGGGAAACCCCCATCTGACGTCCCAGGGGATGTCCCCCCCCTTCCACTCACCCCCCAGTGAAGATCTTCTCCACGTAGTGCCGGATGAAATCCCGGTGCTCAGCTGCCCCCTGGTCCTGGGCAGACTCAGTGCTCTGGCCAGAGGAGAAGGATTCATTGGAGGAGGAACGTCGGTAGGTCCCCCAGCCCCCGGGGATCTCACCCATGTCGTTCTCACTGTCTGCTGACTCGGTGGCATCGCTCTCCACCTCCCCCGTGTCCCCCCCGTTGTCACTCGGGGCAAGGTGGGGAGAAGGCTCCGAGGGGACCCCCGTGGGAGTTTCGGTGTCCAAGTCGATGAGGTTCCCCACGGGCACCTCCAAGGAGGTCTCCATGGCTCTCCCGGGGGACGTGGTGGTGGTGGGGAGGGGGGTGGGGGTGTGACTTGTTCCTCGTCCTTTGGGGTCTCACTGGGGTGCCGAGGCCATGGCCGGGGGGATGGCTGGGAGGAAGGGCTGGCTAAGGCAGGCAGGTCCTGCTGGGGGGCACTGGGTTACTGTGGGACATCTGAAAGACAGGGGAAGGACAAGGGTGAGGAGTGAATCACCACTGGGGACAAGGAAAGCACAGGCTGCCACCTCTGATGTCCCCAGGGTGCCCGTCTGCAGGGGGAAGGGAGAGGAGAGGGGTGAAGTGGGCAGATGGAGGTGGCTGCTCCCCCACCAGCCCTGGGAAGAGGCAGATCCAGGGAGTGCTTCCTGCAGCCTCCAAGTGGGATTTTCACCCTGCAGCTCGGCTCTCCAGAGAGCACTGACAGGAGATGGAGCATGATGGACAGTGATGGACAAGGATGGAGCATGATGGACAAGGATGCACAAGGATGCACAAGGATGCACAAGGATGGAGCATGGTGGACAAGGATGCTCCAGAACCTACACATCCCAGGGCAGCAAACAGCCAAAGAAGCCAAAGAAAGGTCTGCCCTGAAGCTTCCTCTCTCTTAAGTGTCACTTGTGTCCTCAGGCAGTGTGGTTCTGCCATGGGAGGTGACAAGTGATGCCTCCTGAGATGTGAGCAGCCCCACACCAGCAGCCAGATGAGTCCAGCCATTAACCCAGCTCTGAGTCCAGCACTAACCCATCAGCACCACATCTCCAGAGCTTGGAAACCTCTCCAGAGATTGCAGGGAGCCAGAAGGTCTCCCCTCAGCCTCCTGTGCTCCAGACTCTGGGCAGGACAGACCAGAAACCCAAGACCACCACAGCAGCAGCACAGGGGACAGACAGACACCTCCAGGATATTTCTCCAAACATCTCCAGGACTGTGCTGGAGTGATGGTGACCCCTGGTTTTGCTTCAGGCCATGCCTGTGCCCAGGACACAGCTGACTTTCTGGGCTGCCAGCTGGATCCTGCTGAGCTGAGGGAGGGCCTTCTGCTCACAGAGGGTCAGAAAGGGTTAAACAACTCACTGACCAGCTCACCACAAAGCTTTGCTCTTCAACCAAGGCCATAAAAGGTATTTTGAGATGCTGGCAGCTGCTGTGGGTGCCCAGGCTTCCCAGCCACCCCCCCCCCCCAACACCTTGGTGATGGTCCTCCAGCCTGGAGCCATCAGAGGCAATTAAAAACTGTAATTAAACTGAAGAACACATCCAGACCTCTCCAAAACCTCCACCAGCACATCCAGACCCTTCCAAAACCCCCAGCAGCACATCCAGACCCCTCCAAAACCTCCACCAGCACATCCAGACCCTACCAAAGCCCTCAGCAGCACATCCAGACCCCCCAAAACCCCCACCAGCACATCCAGAGCCCCCCAAAACCTCCACCAGCACATCCTGACCCCTCCAAAGTCCCCAGCAGCACATCCAGACCCTGGATCCCCCCCATCTCTTCCCCTGTGACCCCCCCAGCAGCTCCTCCAGGCTTGAGCACTGCTTGGGGACCCAATGGGTGCCCATCCTGATGGGTGCTGAGCCAGCCTGGCAGGAGTGTGTGGAGGCACCAGGGGCACAGCTTTGTTTCTGGCTGGGAGCACTCCCTGTGCCTGTAGGGAACAGGTTGTTTCCTCCAAGGGAACTGGTCAGGCTTGTTCCCCTGGCTCCCTCCTGCCATGCCAACACCCTGGGGCTGAGGGACAGGGACCCAGACAGTGCCAGATCCTCCAAACCCCACCAAAACTCCTCTTCCAATGCCCCTTTCCCACCCCAAAACTCCTCGTTTGGAGGAAGCTCCAACTCCTTCTTGTCCCCATCTGCTCCCCTTTAACCTTCCCCTGTCCCCAAGGCCACCCTTGCAGCAGATGCTGCTCCAGCTCCTCCAACTCCATCAAAGTCTTCCCCCACACCCCTCATCCCAAAAAAATGAACCCCAGGGAAGCTGTGAGCAGAGAGCAGAGGTGGAGCAGAGGCCGCACGCACTCAGTGCATGCCAGCTCCAGCTCCCAGAGATGGGCAGTGGGATAAGGAGCCCGCAGCTCCTTATCCAGGATTTTTGGGTAGGTGATGGGTCCCCCTGGGTCTCCCCAGAGCTGCAATGCTTCTCCTGACCCCTTCCCCTCCTCCTGCATCTCCCAAAATCTCCCAGATCCAAGGGGTCTTGGCTGAGCTGCCCCAATGGAGCCATTGCCAGGCAGGCTGAAGCCCAGCAAGCTCCCAGCTTTGCCAAAAAAAGAAAAAGAAAAAAAAAAGAAAAGAAAAGAAAAGAAAAAAAAGTAAAAAAACCCCAAACCCACAACAAAAAACAACAACAACAACAAATAATAACAATAACAATAATAATAATAATAATAAAAAAATAAAATAGCCTTTTTCTTCCCGCCTCCATCAGACACCAGATGGCAGCTCCCTGGGTCTGCTTGGACTTCAGAGGGGAATTAAATGTCTCTTGAATAGACCTGGGCTGCAGAAACCCCACGGCTGTGCCCAGCAGCCCCTGCTCCTTCCATATTTGCCAGCAGCTCTCCCCCCCCCCTCCCACACACACAGCTCCAGGGAGCCCCCAAAATCCCTGCAATTCTCATTATTCACCCTCAAAGACTTTCACCTCAGGCCCCCATGGCCCAGGTTGTATTTTGGCTCCCCAAAAAGCCCAGGGGGGGGTTGTTTTCCCTGAATGCACTCAGCCCCCACCTCCTTCCCACTGGAGCTGGGGTTTGGGGTTAAAAATGGACCCCAGGGAGATGGCTGGGGGGCACCTGGGGCCTCTGCATCCCACCTGGTGAGGATGAATGCCCCCAGGGTGAGTTTAAAGAGCTGGGGGGGAGGGAAATGGGGGGGCTGCTGAGCTGAGAAAAAGCAGACATCCCCCCCTCCCTTTTCCCATGTGATGATGGAGGAAAAGGATGGGTTCAGCCTCACCAAGGCGAGGGGAACTGTGGCACCACGGGCTGTCCTTGGGGTGACAGCAGAGCTGCCACCCCCCCCCATCCCCATCCCACCCCCATCCCCATCCCATCACCATTCCCATCACCATCATCAGCATCCCCATCCCTATCCCCATCCTACCCCCATTCCCATCCCCAGCCTATCCCCATCCCCCCCCAACCTATCCCCATCCCCATCCTATCCCCATCCTCATCCCCATCCCATCCCCATCCCCATCCTCATCCTCATCCTCATCCCCATCCCATCCCCATCCCATCCCCATCCCCATCCCATCCCCATCCCCATCCCATCCCCATCCCCATCCCCATCCCCATCCCCATCCCATCCCCATCCCCATCCCCATCCCATCCCCATCCCATCCTCATCCTATCCCCATCCCATCCCCATCCTATCCCGATCCTATCCCCATCCCCATCCCCATCCCATCCTCACCCCATCCCATCCCCATCCCATCCCTATCCTCATCCTATCCCCATCCTCATCCTATCCCCATCCCCATCCCATCCCATCCTATCCCCATTCCATCCCCATCCCATCCCATCCCAGGTTGTTACCTGCCCCCAGCATCACTTGGGTGCAGTGTACCCGGCAGGGAATGGTGTTGGGGACACCAGGAGGATGCAATCCCTCCCTCTGCTCCCCATCCTGTGTCTCCCTGTCCCTTTCCCTCCCCTTCCTTTCCCTCCTCCCTCCCGGTGCCCACGCACGGCTGCGCACAGAGCCCGCACCGCCTCGGAGGAAAAGGATAAAAAAAAAATTAAAAAAAACTAAAAAAAAAAAAGAATAAATAACCTCCATTGTGTCATCTCGCCGGGGCTGGCACGGATGGCTGAGCTTGGCTGGCTTCCCAGAACCCTGCTGCCCCCCCACCCCCCAAACCATCCCGACCCCCCCCTGCAGCACGGGGAAAAATAAAAATAAATTAAAAAGCCTTGGAGATGGGTTGCTCATCATCCTCCCTTTCCCCCCCCATCTAAACCATCCCCTCTGCATCCAGACAGCCCAAATATGAAGCAGAACCAGGGGGGTCTGCAGCAGCCAAGGGGGGGTCTGCAGCTGGGTTTGAAGCAGCCCCCCGAGGGGGGGAGTTACCTGGTCTGCTCCCTCTCATTTGGAGAAAATAAATAAATAAATAAATAAAAATAGCAATCGGCATGGGGGGAGGAAAAAAGTAATAAATGACAGTTGAGAAGGGGGAGAAAAAAAATTATAAATAGCAATTGAGATGGGGGGAGAAAAGATTATAAATAGCAATTGGGATGGGGGGAGAAAAAAAATGGCAGTTGAGATGGGGGAGAAAAAATTAATAAATGGCAATTGAGATGGGGGAGAAAAAAATATAAATAGCAATTGAGATGGGGAGAAATAATATTATAAATAGCAATTGAGATGGAGAAAAAAATTAATAAATGGCAATTGAGATGGGGGAGAAATAAAATTATAAATAGCAATTGAGATGGGGGGAGAAAAAAAAATTAAAAGTGACAAGTGACACCCCCCGGTGGGGCAAACACCAACCTGGGCTGATAAACCATCATCATTTCACCCCCCTGCCCCAAGGAGAGGCCATGGAGGGGGAGGGGGGGAGGTGACCCAGAGCAGCAAATTGTTGGTCCCCAGGGAAAGCTCAGAGGGTTGCAGAGGGAATGCAGCATCCCCACCCCAGCAGCAGCCTTGGACAGGAGTCAAAAATCCTCCAGAGTGGCTTTTCAGATTTTTTTTTTTTTTTTTTTTGGGATGGGAGAGCTGGGTGAGTCAGTCCTGTCACTGAGCATCCTCCTGGAGGGAGCTGGGATGGGGCCAAGGGCTGCACAACAGGGGGAGGGGGATGAAGGAGGCCTTTGGGACGTGGTGTTGGAGCTCAGCAGAAATCCAAGAGCATTCCTAATGGACTGTCTGCTGAGGGGGATTATTGTTGTGAAGTCAGGGATTAGAAACTGCAAGTGAGGTGGAAAAACACAGCCTGGAGCCCCCAGATTTTACAGAAGGTGATGCGGAGGGTCTGACTGCCTCCCCCAGACACCTGAGCTCTGAACCATCGTTTGGAGGGCAGGGTTTGGATCTCTCCATTCTGCTGCTGACCTCAGGTTTGTCCCGAGGGAATGGGAATGTCCCAGGGAATGGGAAACTCCATCGAGGTGCTGGCACAGACACTCCTGGTGCTGACCCAAACCCTTCCTCACGGACCAGGATGAGCAGGTTTCTACTTCCATCACCTGCTTTGGGAACTCACAGCCCTTCCCAGGAATTTTTCATCCTCAGGAGGAGCTGGGAGAGCACATCACCTCCTCTGGGAAAGGCCAGGGATGCCAGCAGTCCATCTGTCTCAAGGCTCAGGGTGGGTTATTAACCCATGTGAGATGTTTGAGACTTGCCAAGGAGCTTGTGGAAACCTCTCTATGGTGGTAGCACCCCAAAATACACCTTCCAAGAGAGTGGATGCTCAGTGAGGTGGAATGACCCTGCTGCCCAGCTCCATCCTCAGCCAGGATCCATCCAATCACAGAATCATCCTGGTTGGAAAAGACCTTTAAAACCAGAGTGCAGCCATCAACCCAGCTCTGCTAAACCACACCACTCAGCACCACATCTTGTGAACCCCTCCAGGGATGAAGAAATTGTTCCAGGGAGAAATTGTTCCCCAGGCTCCAACTTAAACCTCCCCTGGCACAACTTGTGTCCTCAGGCAGTGTGGGTCTGCCATGGGAAGTGGCAAGGGATGGCAAGGGATGGCAAGGGATGGCAAGGGATGGCAAGGGATGGCAAGGGATGGCAAGGGATGGCTCCTGAGATGTGAGCAGCCCCACAGCAGCAGCCAGCTGAGTCCAGCCATTAACCCAGCTCTGAGCCCAGTGCTAACCCATGGCCCTCAGCACCACAGCTCCAGAGCTTGGAAACCCCTCCAGGGATGGGGATTCACCCACCAGGATCAATGTTTGATCACCCTTGCAGTAAAGAAGTCTCTCCTAACATCCAGCCATTTCCTCTTGTCCCATCCCTTGTTCCTTGGGACCCCCCTGGCTCCAACCTCCTCTCAGCAGAGAGCCAGAAGCTCTCCCCTCAGCCTCCTCTGCTCCAGGATCAACACCCCCAGCTCCTTTAGCAGCTCCTCAGAAGTTTTCCAGCTCCATTCCCTCCTCTGGATACACTCCAACCCCTCAATGTCCTTCTTGTCTTGAAGGGCCCAAAACTGACCCCAGGATTCAAGGATCAACCTCACCAGTGCCCAGCAGAGGGGGGACCCATCTCCCATCCCCCATCCAGCCTCCTGCACCCACTTCCTTCCCCCAAGAGGTTTGCAGGGACCCCAGGGGCACCCACACCCCCCCAGGCTCCCATCCATGGTCCTGGTGAGCTGCCACCCCCTGGGATGTTCAGCACCCTGTTCCCCTTTTCACAGACAGGGGCTTGGGGGGGTGGCTGTGGCTGTCACACGTGTCACAAGGTCCTTCCCCAACCAGCACACAACACGAGTCCAGCCATGGGTGGCTGCCAAGCTCACAGCTGCTGGGGTTGGTTCTCCAGCACCAGGAGAGAAGAAGAACAGAGGCCAAGCAGAGGTTGACATCCCCACCAACTCAGCAAGGGGAAGCAGCTCTTTTGTGGAAGTTGCTGAAGAATTGGGCAATTTTTAATTTTTTTTTTTTTTTTTTTTTTTTGTACTTCAGGGCAGAAAGCAGCCCAGGAGAGCAGGGTTGGGTAGAGCTGAAACTGCTGACAGCTCCAGAAAGGAGCCAGGGTTTCCAAGCCAGAGAGATGGGATGTCAAATCCTGCTGGAAGGAATGGGAGCAAAGCCAGAGCAGGGAGAAACGAGATCCAAAGCCCCTGCTCCAGAGCCCAGGTCCCGATTGCAGACACCCCAGAGCCAGAGCTGACCCCATGGGGGGAGCTGAGCTCCAGCTAAGAGGGGCAGAAGTGTCCCCTGGGCAGGGATGTCCCCACAGCACAAGCACAAGAGGTGGGATGGGGGCAAGAAGACACCTCAGCCCCCCAGAGCCACTTGCACCACGAATTTGCATTTAAAAGCCTCAGAGCAGTAGGAAAGCCCAAAGGGTACTCACCCTCCACCATCTCCTGGGCTTCAGGCTCCCAAGATAAGGAAGACACCAGGTCCCTGGTGCCTTTGTGTCCTCCCAGGGCCCTCACCACCCCACACCCAGCCCAGGAGCTGCCTGCACCCCTCAAACCCCACACCCCAACGTCAAGACACAAGGCAACAGCAGGTTGCAACACCCTGTAGGGTTGTGACACGGCTGCTCAAACCCTAAATAAGCTGCTGGTCCAGGCTGTCCCCCTGCAAATCCCCCCTAATCCAATCTGGCTGATGGCATTAAGTTGGACCCTCCTGTCCCCAACCCCCCTACTTGGCCAAGGGGTGGGAAAATCATCTTGTTTCTTTAGTCCTGCTTGGCCAAGGGGTGGGAAAATCCTCCTGCTCGACATTTTGCTGCAGCAGGACTTCCTTCTCCTCATTTATGGAATGGTTTGAGGATAAGGATCCAGCTGTGCTCCCAGCTCCACACCTGGCTGGCACATCCCCAGCCGTGGGAAACCATCACCCTCCTGCTGGCCTGAGCTGCTTCTCCTTCGTTGGATGTTTGTGTGGTTTTTCTCCACCTTAACCTGACACAGTGGAAAAATCAGGAGGGCCCAAGGCCCTTTGCTGACCTCCAGTTTGCCCCAGTAAATCCCAACTGGGAGCCAGGTTAAGAAACAAACCCCCAAACCCTGGCGATTTGGTGGGTTGTTCATAGAATCCCAGAATGATTTGGGTCGGAAGGGACTTTAAAGATCACGCAGTTCCAACCCCCCTGCATGGGCAGGGACACCTCCAGCTAGCCCAGCTTGCTCCAAGCCCCATCTGGAACACTTCCAGGGGTGCCAGCACCCACACTCCCCGTGGTGGCTGGGTTGGGGTGATGCTCTGCCCTTCCCAAAGGAATCCCTCATCAGAGGACACTCCTCCACTGCCAGCTGCTGCTTACATCTCTGCCGAGCACAGCAGAGATGTCAAAACCCCCCTGCTGCTCACTGCCAACATCTTTAGGGAAGGAAAAAGCCTCCCCCGGGGTCCTCTCCATCAGCAAACATCAGCACATGGGGGGAGAGCTCAGTGAGGGAAGCAGGGAGTTGGGATGAGGGGGGAATGATTCCCCCCATCACCTGCAGAACATCAGGCAGGTGTGCCAGGGAAAAGGAAAGCAGCTGAAGCTCTTGGGGTGTCCTTCCCAGGGAGATGCTGCTGGCCAAGGTGGAGCAGCAGGAGCAGGGCTCCTCTCCCCAGCCTTCCCCTGAAGGGTGTTTGGCTCCATCAAGCATTTGGTACAGAAATAGTTGGGCACTGCAAACATCCCTGCGGGGGGAGCTGGCCCCCAAAGAAGGCTTCCTGCAATGAAATCATTCCCCCTCCTCTCCCTTCCCAATAAACCAGCAGGTGGGAGCAGGGCAAAGCATCTGAGGAGGGAGAAGGAGGGAGAAGGAGGAAGGAAGAAGATGGTGCTGATCCCTCCTGCCCCTGCCTGGCAGGAGCTGAGGAGCAAACACAGGAGTGCAAAGGTTGCAGAGCTCAGCTTCCTGCTCCAGCTTTGTGCCAAGCACCCCATTTCCTGGGGGAAGGTGGGGACAGGGCAGCACTGCAGCTCCAGAGTGGGGGGGAAAAACCCCAAACCCCCCAAAAAAAACCTGCTGCTTGCTGCCACCTGCAGTGCTTGCCCACACAGCAGATGGATTTTATGTCCCCTCTCTGTTGTCTGCCTCGGGGTGACAAGCCACCTCCAAGCGTGCCACCAGGGCCAGGTGGAGCATTGTCCTCCATGCATGGGACAGAGGAGCCCCTGGCAGCCCCCTTGGGACATGAGCAGCTCAGGATGGATCCATCCAGTGCTTTGGATGCTCAGGAGATGCCCCTGGCAGCCCCCTTGGGACATGAGCAGCTCAGGATGGATCCATCCAGTGCTTTGGATGCTCAGGAGATGCCCCTGGCAGCCCCCTTGGGACATGAGCAGCTCAGGATGGATCCATCCAGTGCTTTGGATGCTCAGGAGATGCCCCTGGCAGCCCCCTTGGGACATGAGCAGCTCAGGATGGATCCATCCAGTGCTTTGGATGCTCAGGAGATGCCCCTGGCATCTGGAAGGGCCCCAGGAACGTGGGTGCTGAGGGCACAGCGTGCTGGCTGAAGACCCAGTGTTATTTTTCTCCTTTCATTTCCAAACCCTGCCATGGATTTTTGAGCAGGCCAGCTCAGCCATCCTCTCCTGAGCACCTCCCTGGGGTGTCACCTCCCCACAGACCTTCCTGCTCCCATGGGTCAGGGAATGAACACCTCCAGCATCCCCTGCAGAGCCTGGGGCATCACCATTCCCAACCAGCACCCCGGGGGCAGGGATGAGGAGGACAAAAGCCCTGTTTTATTACTCCCAAGGAGGAAATCACTCCATCCCTGAGGAACTGCATCCCGAATTGGTTTGCATTCCGACCTTCCCTATTCAGAACCGATCCAAATTCCCTCCGGGAAGCACCAAACGTGTCCTTTTTGCCTCCTGGTCCTGGAGCTGGTTCTGGTGGGATGGGCTGCCAGTCACCCCCAGGGGATTATTTCTTATCAGGCACCAAATTTACCACGAAAACAACTCGGTTTCCACTTGCACACCAAAGCCACCAAATCCCTCTCTCCTGGAGCCCTCGGGGGGGGGGATATAATTTCCTCTCCAGTTCCAGCAGTGTTTCTCGGCTGTCTGTTTGTGTAAAGTTCTCTCACATGCCGGGTAACAGCCCAACAAGGAATTTATAAATATAGGCTTTTCAGGCAGTAATTGTCACTCCCGCCATCTGTTAAAAAGGAGGGAGGCAGGCAGCAGGGCGGGGGAGGTAAAAATCCAGAGGAAAGGAAAGGAAAGGCCCGGGGGGTGCCATGGATCCAGCCTCCCAGGGGAGATGCTTGGATCTGGGAGCACAGAGGAGCTGCCCTTGGATCATTGCCCAGCGACCCTGGGGCTCAGGACAAATCAAATCCACCAAGTTTTGGATCCCCCGGTTTTGCTTTTTTACCTTCCAGATGTGGGGGCTGCTCCTTCCGAAGGTTCTGCCGGGCAGTGATGTCCTTGGGGGGTCCCGGGGAGTTGGGTGCAGGCTGGGCAAAGCCTGGGAGAGGTTTGAAAAAAGTTTCGGGTTGAAAAAATTTACCAAGAAAAAAAAAACAAATAAAAAAAAAAAACAAATAAAAAAAAAAAAAACAAAAAAAACAAATAAAAAAAAAAAAGAAAAGAAAGAAAAAAAAAAAAAAGAAAGGAAAAAAAAAAGAAGAAAAAAAAAAGAAAAAAACGAAAAGAAAAAAAAAAGAAAAAAAAAGAAAAAAGAAAGAGAAAAAAAAAAAGAAAGAAAAAGAAAGAGAAAAAAATGAAAAAAGAAAGAAAAAAGAAAAAAAAGGAAAATAAAAAAGAAAAAAAAAGCAAAAACCACGGCTAAAAGCCAAAATAAAAGCGAGGTGGTGACCAACCCGGTGCTTTTCCTTCTCCCCGTCTGCCCCGAGAACTGCGAAAACTTGTCCCAAAAGTTTCCCTTTGGGGAAAAAACTTGTCCCAAAAATAGGGAGCCAGGGCAGAAGGCTCCAGGGCAGGACTGGAAATACCTGTTGGTGGTGCCGGAGCCAGGAGGGCAGGGGACTGGCAGGAGAGGTGTGGCAGAGGCCAATGTCACCGCCTCCTGGGCTGTCACCTTGGCAGAGGGTTGGGGACACGTTGGGGACACGTCAGGAACCGCTGGAGGAGGTGGCTGGATGAGTCCCACAGCCCAAACCCCCTGAGAGGCTTTTCCTGCCCAGGGAATGTCCCCGTTTCTCTCTGGGTTTGTACCAGGCTGGGGCTAAAGGTCCCCAACCCATGGGCAGGACCCCCCCCCATCCCCATCCCCATCCCCATGCTTGGGATGTCCCCAGGCACCCGGTCCCCACCTCCCCCTGCGGCACGGTGCAGCCAGAGGGGATGGGGGAGGGAAGATAAAAAAAAAAAAAGAAAGAAAAAAGAAAAAAAGGAAAGAAAAAAAGAAAAGAAAAAGAAAGAAAAAAGAAAGAAAGAAAAAAAAAAAGAAAGAAAAAAAAGAAAGAAAAAAAAGAAAGAAAAAAAAGAAAGAAAAAAAAGAAAGAAAAAAAAGAAAGAAAAAAAAGAAAGAAAAAAAAGAAAGAAAAAAAAGAAATAAAAAAAACAAATAAAAAAAATAAATAAAAAAAATAAATAAAAAAAAGAAATAAAAAAAATAAAGAAAAAAAAGAAAGAAAAAAAGAAAGAAAAAAAAGAAAGAAAAGAAAGAAAGAAAAAAAAGAAAGAAAAAAAAGAAAGAAAAAAAGAAAGAAAAAAAAGAAAGAAAAAAACCAAAGAAAAAAAACAAACAAAAAAAAGAAAGAAAAAAAAGAAAGAAAAAAAAGAAAGAAAAAAAAGAAAGAAAAAAAAGAAAGAAAAAAAAGAAAGAAAAAAAAGAAAGAAAAAAAAGAAAGAAAAAAAAGAAGGAAAGAAAAGAAAGAGGAAAAAAGAAGGAGGAAAAAAGAAGGAGGAAAAAAGAAGGAGGAAAAAAGAAGGAGGAAAAAAGAAGGAGGAAAAAAGAAGGAGGAAAAAAGAAGGAGGAAAAAAGAAGGAGGAAAAAAGAAGGAGGAAAAAAGAAGGAGGAAAAAAGAAGGAGGAAAAAAGAAGGAGGAAAAGAAAGAAAAGGAAAAGAAAAAAAAGGAAAAGAAAAAAAAAAAAAAAGGAAAAAAAAAGGAAAAGCAAGCAGCTTTATTTCTCTGACATTTAATAACCTTTATTGTCCCAGGGCTGGCAGCACAGCTGATCTTCCTCCAGGCTGGAAACGCTTTAAAGCCTGGCAGCCGCCTCCTCTCCCCACCCTTCTGCAACAACAAGAACCCCCCCAAAAGGTTCAAAAGGCACAAACCAGGAGGAAACACCGGGAAGGAGCATCCTCCGGATCCCCCTGCAAACCCCCCCTGCCACCCCCCAGCTTCCCCCTAGAGCATTTTCCAGGCTGCTCTGCTTATTTTTCATCACACAGAACTTAAAACAAAACGAAAAAAAAACCCCAAAAGGGTGTTGAGGCTTTAGCAGAGCATCTGACCCGTTGGATGAGCTGATTATGAGGTGAGGGAGGGGGATGCTGAGAACTCACAGGGGGCAAAAGGAGGAATTAATGGTGCTGCAATTCCCACTGCCTCCATCGTTAGGAAAAGAAAACGCATCCGAGCAGCCTCACTCGAATGCACAATGTAATTTGTTACAAGTTTAATATCATTCTCCTGCCAGGAGATGGGCTGGAGCTGGGAAAAAATAAAAAAAAAAACCCACAACAAACCTCTGGGTTGGCTCAGCTGAGCTCCAAGGTGGGTGCAAGGCAAAGGAGGGGATGTGCAGGGCCTGGTGGAGAGGGAGGGAAAAAATTATCTCAATATTTAAAATTCTCTTGGTGCTGCAAGAGGCACTAAACCACTGCAGATGTTGTCACCCAGAGCTGTCTGGTAATCAAGCAGCTAATTAACTCCCTGTGTAACTCCAGCCTTTTCCAGAGGAAAGTTTTTCTCCTGCCCACCAAACTCTGAAAAAAAAATCGGTGCCACCCACCTGGCCTGACAGCAGGAGTTCTGGGGCAGGGTGGAAGAGCAAAGAGGGGGAAACCTATTTTTTATCTGGGATTTCACCCTAGAGAAGGAGGGTGGTGTTTTCCCAGCCTGGTTCACTGCATTTCCTCCTCAGGGCCTCTTGTTTGCTCAGGCAGCTGCAAACATTTCCTCCTCCCAGCATCCCCAAAGGGTTCCATCCACCCCCCAGCTCAGCACCTCAGGACTCCCCAGCCCCCCCTTAATTCAGGCAGCAGAGCCCCTCAGCTCATCCCTTTCCCCAAGAGCTGCAGAATTCCCTTTAACCTGCTGCTTTTTAACCCAAAACCACAGCCGGGCTGAGGCTGGCAGCTGTGTCTTGCTACCTAATTCAAGTCAGACCTCCAGGTGCTGCAAGAATAGAGAAATAATAAAATACAGACCTGCTGGGTCCCACGGCTGTAAAATCGCTGGTTTGTGTTTCCTTTTGGTTTTTTTTTTTTTTATTTTTTTTTTTTTAATTTTTTTTTTAATTTTTTTTTTTTTTGTGGGGGTTGTTAGTTGGTTTTTCTGGTTTTTTTTTTCCTCCCGGCCTGGAACAAGGAAGAGATAAACCACGCTTGCTCCAAAGCAGAGGCAAACAACAGCTTATCACCACGTTAGCAGCCTCAAGGCTGCTGCAGGGATTCAGGAAAAGTATTATTCCTCTCCGCCGGCGGTAAAGTTGCTATTTTTGGCCCCTCCATCACACCGAGCTGCTGCTTTCATCCCCGCAGGGCTGGGAAACCAGCCAGCCCCGCAGCCCCCCAGCCAGCCCTGCCCCTCCCCAGCTGCTCAACTCCCCACCAAAACTGCTAAATTTTCAGTTAAAGTGAAATAGTTTTTGTTAAAGGGACAAATTTCTTGCAGTTCGTCTTAGTTTGGTTGCTTGCTCTTTATTATTACAGGGAATTATTTTTATATTTTGTATTACTGTTTATTGTTAGGGGTGTTTCTTTTTACATATATTTATATTATTATTTATTATTACAAGGAACTATTTTTTTTATTTTACATTGCTAATATTATTTATTATTACAGGGAAATCAAGGTGGCTAAACCAAGCTGCCAAAGGGCCTTGGGATGCTGCCAGGCTCTGGTGCTGCTGGGGAAGCTGTGCCAGGAGAGCAGGCACCAGTTCGGGGATGTTTTGATGCTGAGAAGGGTCCAGCCAGGGTCACCAGAGGGCTTGGGGCTGACATTGGTACCCCAAAGGATGCTCAAAGGAGAGATACCCCAGGGCAGCTGCATAAAGACTTTGTGCTGCACAATTTAGGGGGTTCAGGGTGGAAAACTGTGGCTTGCCTGTTCTTAGGGGGACAGAAAAAGCTGACCCTGTGCTGGTGAGAGTCCTGGATGGTGCAAGGGACATCAGCTCCTTCTGCCAACACATCTGTGATGCTTTTCCTCCTGCACCACCTTTGCCTTGGCCAAAGAGAGCAGATACATTCATTTTTCTCTCTCAGCTGGTTCCCCCCTTTCCAGATCCCATCAGCCAGCCTTGGGCTGCAGAGCTGCCACCACCACTTCTGCAGTGCCCAAATCCAGACCCTAAATACATTGGGGGGAAAAAAAAAACACTTTTTTTTTAATATATATATATAATTACATTCCACAGAACTGCAAGATCTGTAATTGAGGGTGAAATTACGTCCAGGGTGCATTTCACTGCTGCAAATAGCATGATAAATTAGCTCAGCTTTTTTTTTTTTTGCTTTTTTTTTTTTTTTTTTTTTTTTCCCTGGTTGACTCAGCTAATCCTTCAGACGCCGAGGGACAGATTTGATTGTATCATCTCTCCTTGGGCTCAGGAAATACCAAGGCCAAGTCGTGGCAGCTGCAGGAAGATAGATCCAGAGCTGCTGCCTGCAATATAAAATCTGCCCTGATTCCTGGATGCAGCAAGGCTCAGCAGCAGAGCTGAACCAAGGTCGCCCCAGTGCCTGCTTTGATTTATGAATATGGATTTTGTTGGTTAAGCCATTAGGAGTGGTGATGAAGCAATTCAGGGTACATCCTGAACTGCAGCTTGCCTCATTTGAAGCCTGTTCGGCTGAACATTCTCCACGTCTTTCCCCCCCCTCCCCTCCCCTTCCCTCCCTACAAGGCTGTTCATGCAGGGAAGATTATATTAAGGGCTTTGTCTGTAATGCTGTAATCTCACCTTGCAGCCCTGAGCCTTCTCCCGGGGAGGAAACAATCCAGCAGCAGGCAAGGAAATGCTTGCAAAAAAAAAAAAAAAAAAGGGATTGTAGAGGTCTAGCATCCTGTTCCCAGTGGGAAAAGCAAATACCCCCCTCAAGAGGCTTAAAGAAAAGCCTTCTAGCTGCTGAGCCCCCTGCTCTGGCTGGTTGAGGTGCTGCCCCAAGCCTTCCAGCCAGCCCTGAGGAGTCAGGGATGGCCCTGGCTGGGATTGGGAAGGATCCATCCCTCTCTGCTGGATGGATAAACTGCCCTGGGAGCAGCATTTCCCCCTCCAGGAGCAAAGCAATCGAGGGGAAATTCATCATCACTGCCCAGGGCTGGCTGAGCAGCCGAGCATCTCTCCCTGGGTAAAACCCAAACCCATTCAACCCCTTTTTTTCCAAGGTCGTATTCCCGGGTCAGCACGTCCCAGCTCCTTGCCACAGGGTTTTGTACCAGTGGAAGGGAAGAAACAGCCTGTGCCCGGCAGGCCTGGCTGCTCCTGCAATTAGAGGGAACAAAGAGGGAGCTGGGAATGCTGAGTACAATCCTGGCCAGGCTTGGGGGACGGCTGCTGCCTCCTGCTTCCCAGCTGCCTGCTGCCTTTCCTCCCCCCACCACCCCAGTTCCTGCCGTTTTTTTGCTTTTTTTGGAGAGGAGAAGGCTCTCCCTGGCTGGTGACTGCCTCCAGCTGCTCTCCTCTCAGGCACGGCGAGGGGAAAAGGCCAATTTGGCAGGTTTTTTTTCTCCCCCCCCCCCCTCCCCTAAAGAACCAGCACCAGCCAAGATGTGGTGATGGATGAAACAAACCCGAGCCGGAGGCTTTGGGAAGGGTCCCAGCAAGGGCAGGTTTCCCCCTTCACAGGATGCTGAGAAAAGCAGAATATCTGTGGTCTCTCCCTCTCCTTCCAGAGTGGCAGAAAATTGCCATTTCCACCTTATTTATCCCCAGCGATTCGCAGAACTCCAGCAAAGGGAGCGGGATGGGTTGCAGCCCTCGGGTGCATCACTTGCCAGCCCTCCCCTCCTCGTTTGTTTTTAATTAGCAGAAAGATGCAGGGGCCTGAGCCAGGCATTGCTGCTGAGCCACGGAGGAGATAGAGGAGCTGGGCTTAGCAGAGAGCAGGGCTGCAAATTCCTGGAAAAAGTGGGAGAAGTGGAGCAGGTAAGGAGGTCACAGGCAAAAAGGACACTTGGGGTCTTGGGGTGAGGAGCACTGAGGGACAGGGGGTCAAAAGAGTGGGAAGAAAGGTGAGGGCAGGAACTGGGCTGAGCTGTAAAACCTGCCCCAGCCCGGGGGTAATTTAATTTAGGTTCCTGGGGGTGAGATGAGTGATGAGGTGAGAGAAAAAAGCCCCAGGGTGAAGGCAGACACGGGGGGGGGGAAAAACAAACAAACAAAAAAAAGCCCCAGGGAGGTGAGAGAATTGTTGGAAGGGAGAGAGAAGAGGGAACAAATTTACATACAAATTTAAAGCAGTTGCCTCCTCCCTGGCTCAGGGGCCCAGGAAATGATCTGGAGCGATGGATGGAGGGAGAGAGCACCCCGGGCTGGAGCAGGCAGCAGGGAGGGAAGTGCGTCAGGTCGCTAAGGAGCTGCTTGCTGAATAATTCAGTGGCAGCTGATGGTTGATGGCCCTAGAGCCCCATCACTCCCCCTGCCCTTGGCACCAAGGTTTTGTTTCCCTTCCTGCTGTGTTCCCGGGCAGGGCAGAGCTTCCTTACCTGCCTCAGCCCTTCCCAAATGTTTTCCCTGGGAGAAAGCACAGCCCTCACCTCTCCCTGGGCTTGGTCTCCTCCAGGTGTGGCTGCCAAGGTCCCCAAGTCCCCCTGCCAGCCCCTTCATTGGGGTCCATATCCAGGGGGTCCCGGTTCCAGAGGGTCCATATCCAGGGGGTCCCGGTTCCAGAGGGTCCATATCGAGATGGTCCTGGTCCCAGGGGGTCCATATCCAGGGGGCCCCAGTCCCAGGGGGTCCCGGTTCCAGGGAGTCCCGGTTCCAGAGGGTCCAATCCAGGGGGTCCCGGTTCCAGGGGGTCCCGGTTCCAGGTGGTCCCGGTTCCAGAGGGTTCATATCCAGGGGGTCCCGGTTCCAGGGGGTCCCAGTTCCAGGGGGTCCATATCCAGAGGGTTCATATCCAGGGGGTCCCGGTTCCAGGGGGTCCATATCCAGATGGTCCCGGTTCCAGGGGGTCCCAGTTCCAGGGGGTTCATATCCAGAGGGTCCATATCCAGGGGGTCCCGGTTCCAGGGGGTCCGAGTTCCAGGGGGTCCCGGTTCCAAGGGGTCCCGGTTCCAGAGGGTCCCGGTTCCAGGAGGTCCCAGTCCCAGGGGGTCCCAGTCCCAGGAGGTCCCGGTTCCAGGGGGTCCCGTTCCCCCCGGTCCGTGCCCGGTCCCGGCGCTCCCCCTGGCGGACACAAGGCGCCATAGCCCGGCAGCGGCTGCCGCTTCCCCCGGGGTGGGGAGGTTGGGGGGGGGGGGGGAAAGGACCCCGTCCCTGTGAAGACCCCCAAGGGAAAGGCTAAAAGGGACTTTGTGAGCTGAAATCCCGGGAGCTGGGGCCAGGGAGCATCAGGCAGTTAATTAGGGCAGGAACAGGTCAGCGGGGATGGAGCCTGCGAGGCAAAGGGTGACGGCTCCGAGGAACCGTGGAAAAAGCTCTTTAATTAACTGTGCCGTTAATTAACCTTTTGCACTGGGGAGAAGAGGAAGGAACAAAGCCCTGCTGGGAAGCGAGATGAGCAAAGCAGACACCGAATTGCTGACAGCCTTCCTTCTCCTCCCAGCCCATGCACTGGGGAAGGGTGAGGAGAGGAAGACCAAAGTTTGGGGAGCAGGATGTTCCCCCCCTTTAGGTGCCTCCAAAGGCTTGGAAAGTGGGAAACACCAGCCCTTGGGCCAAGGAGTGAGGCGGGTAAGGGTCCTCTCTCTTCCCCTGGGCTCAACACTGATATTCCCACCTCATAGGAGCAACGGGAAGGGTCTGACCCCCTCCATCCCCAGGAGGGAAGGCAGATGATGCTGCCCTTCAAAGGAGAGCTTAGGGTGAACCAGATGGCTGGCAAGTAGAGAGTAGTGAAAAATTCCAACCCTCCCGAGCAGCACTCAATAAAAGCCTCTATTCCAGCCCATTCCCAAAGGCACAGGGAGATTAGGACCAAGGCAGAGCACCAGGAGGTGTTTGACCCAGCTCAAGGGTGTTGATGCTCTGAACAACATCTGGACCAAACTCCTTGTGCCAGTCAGTCAGCAAGAGGTTCCAAGTCCTGCCCCAGCAGCCCATGTCTCCCAACAGCCACAAAAAGATGTGTTAGGGAAATGGATTGCATGGAGAGGGAATGGCAAAGCCTAGTGGTGCTTTCAGACCCCATCCTTATCCCAGGGTGAGGTCTCCAGCTGCCACCAGGGTTTGGGCTCACCCCAGGAAATGGTTTTCTGACACATGCTTGAAACATTCGGAAGGGAGACCCACCCACCTTCCCTCCTGGCTGCAACCAGCAGCTCTCTGACTCTCTGTTCAAGCACCAAATCCTTGCGGTTTTCAGACACAAGCCAAGTAGGAAGCAGCAGCATCACCACAAAGAGAAGTGGTGGCCTCTTCAGCAGAGCAGAGACACAGCCCCGAGAGGAGACCAAGTCCCCAAGCCAGCGTGGGACATGCCTGTTCACAGCAACCATCTTCCCAGAGAAGGAAAAAAAACCCCAAAACCCCCATAAATTTACCCCTGCGTGGCCTCTGTTTCTAACCTAACAACTCCAGGGACAACCCCCTGCGTGTCCCACAGTTCACAGCCCACAACCAGCAGTGACACTGGAAACTTCACCCTTTGCAGATGGAAAAAAACTGTTCATCCATCACCAAGCCAGGAGAAGGAACCCACCTGCTGAGGAACATCTCTGCCAGGTCACAGATGCCTCCTCCTCCTCAGTCCTTGGCCAAGGGGGTGAGGTGAGCAAGGCTCAGCCCTGCTGCTCTCCAGGAGGTGTTAAGCTGCCCAGCACCCAACCTTCACATCTCTGAGTTCCTTTGGAAGGAGAGGGAAGGTTTCAAGCCAGCATGTGGTTGGTATTCCGAAATGCTGCCACTTGAGAAACTCCATTTGTGCTCCTCAAAGGCCAAACATATGGTAGGAGTTACTGCAGTACTTGTTAGATGTGTGTTTGACTCTTTTCCCTTGCTGAGGCTTGTGAATATAGAACATGAATGGGCTCAGATGTGTCTTTAGCACCAGAAAATTAATCTATGGAATTAAGGGAAGGCCTTGGTGATTTTAAAAAAAAAAAAAAAAGCAAGGCAAAGGAGGACTGGAAGAGGTCAAATTCACAGAGGACTGCACTCGAGGAGCTGGAACAGCACACTCTGGCCTTGATTAACTACTGGCATTAAGGCAGAGCCATTTCCAGATGAGAAGTTCATGTGTGAACTTTGGTACTGAACTTGGTGCTGAACTTAGTGCTCCCTGGCCAAATTTTGCTCTCAAAGATTTCTCCAAAGTTGCCAAGAAACTCACCAGCAGAATTATTAGGTTGCAAAACTCGAAGCACAACCATCAGCTCCTGTCAAGGCACTGGCCTGGAGCCATTCCCACCAAAATGGGGACAACTCTGGCACCCAACCAGGCACAAGGTCTGCTGCACAAGGACAAATGACTCCTCAGGGGCAGAAATGCCACAAATTCTCCTATTTCAGCATAACCACTCTTTCGGACAGGCAGTTGAGATCTCAGGTGGGTGTGAACTGGAAGTGAGGGGAAACAGGAAAAAATGTTAATACAGCCAACTCTTAGCTTGATTCCATGAAGGTTTACACCACCATGCTGCCTCCTCCTCACCCCTTGTGTAAGTTTTGTGCCAGCTGAACTCCTTCAGACTAATTGGAAGAATAATAATTAAAAAAAAGAGTAATTCAGGATTACCACATGCTTCCTTTCAGAACGAGAAAGCTGTGGCTGGGAGGGCAGAAAGACTTCCTCAGGGCTCAGGTTGTTCCTTCTGCTGACCCCAGCATGAAGCTGGGCACCACAGGGCAGGAGCTGTGTGGGATGCTGGTGGAAAATAAAACAGGGAGAAGGGAAAAGATGGGATTTCACAGCATGAGTTGTGGGGGGGTGTGCCTCGCATTTTGAGGAAATCAGTTTAGCTGCTCACCAAGTGCCCAAAGAAAGGAAAATGAACTCTTAACAGGGGGTGGAAGAGAGATTGCTGCACATCAGAAAGGTGGAAGATGCTCACTGCTTTCCTTTGGAACAAAATATTAAAGAAAGAAAGAAAGAAGCAAACAGAATTAAGTTCACAAAACTTTCCGTTTTATTATTTGAAATTGGAAAAGGCTCCTTGGGTAACAATGATCAGGTGTAAAAGTTAACACACACATTTTGCTCAGCTTTCTGATACCAGGGATGAAGAAGGCCAAGTGTTGCAAAGTCCCATCTGGCTTCTCCACATCCACCATCAAAATTGGACAGACAAAACCCCATCCCTCAAGCCAGAGGAGCAGACCAGGCAGGCGAGGTGTTTAAACTACAGTTAGCATGGTCCACAAGGATGGTTGTGGCAGGAAACCAAGGTGCTTGGTACCAAATGGCATTTTGTGTGTGCACGAAGCAAGGATCTGGTGTTTCACCTTCATTTTTAGTAAGTAGCATTTATTTACACCCAAAGCCTGCAGGAGATGCCCAGATTAATCCATCAGTGTCAAGTTCAAGTGGTGAGTGCAAAATCCACAACGGAAAGAGGGTACACCTGCTTAGGGGAAGTAATAATCAATGAAAAAAAAGTGCAGATTGCTTTAATTAAGCTAACGAGCAGAGTCAATCTGAGTGCTCTTTTCCTCAAAAATCAAAGACAACTGCAATCCAAACAAAACCCAGAACAGTACATTTTAATTTAGCACACACACACACACACAAAAGTCACTCACAGTTTGGTTACTTATCTTCCTCTCTGACCACCCACTTCAAACATCTCACTGCCCAGCTGGGATGTGATGCTTTCTGTCTGCATGCAATCCTCTGGCAGCTGAATGTGGCAGAAAACTCTTGGCCACCTGAGCAACCAGCTACAAGACAGAGTTAAACCTATTACCATTTCCTAAACTACCAAAAGTTGAGATTACACAACCCATTTTCCACACAACACCCAACGCTCTCCTTAAGCTCCACTAGTTTTAAATTAATAAAAAGCAATACAAAGTCATCCTTGTTTAAAAGGAAACATTGAGCCAGCTGCAGTTTTGTTTGGGATTTTTTTTCCTGGTAGCTTACACCTCCAAGCAAATAAATTTGCTTTCTCCCCAGTACAAGTTTCCTAAATAATTGCCATCCACCTGACCTCTGCTGTCCCATTCCAGAGGAGCTGTGGCAGTCCCACGCTGCTCCCACTCCAGAGGGAAGCTGACAGGCAGGTTAAACATATTTCCATCCCTTTTACTCCTAAATAATAATAATAATAATAATTTAAAAAGCCTGACAAGTCCATGAGGACTGCAGTGAGTCTCCTACAACCACAACACTCAATCACAGCACATTTATAGCTATGAAATCAGGCCCAAGGCAAACAAACAAACTGGCTGGATGAGGCTCTTTGATGCTTCTGTTTTCCAGCTGGCCAAACCCATGTGGTTTTGAAAACACAAAAAGTGTGAGCTAGGAGCAGAACCCAGTCTGAGCACCCGAGCCAGTCACTTCCTTGCTGCTCCTCAGTTAAAATGAAGCCCCGTGCCTTGCTGGGGCTACTGGAGCAATGCTGCTCAACACCCCAATTGCAAAAGGTTGGGTTATTTCATGAGGCTCCTGCCCAGTGAGTATTCCTACCCCTGAGAAGTTTTTGTCCAGCATCCCCAGCACTCCAACCCCATCTGGGATGAAGAAATGAAGCCCAGCATCCCCCCGATTTCCTCCGGAGCGACTGAGGACACCTCAGAAATTTATCACCATCTGCAAGGCACTGCCAGAGCTTAACCCTGTCAACAGCTCACAGAAATAAAATATCCCTACAAGGTGGGCAAGTAGGAAAGGAGCAGGGTACAGCAAAAAAAGTGACTGCAGTGTCAGCACTGCTCCCCATGGGTACCATCAGGGAATGGAGGATCAGGGCTGTGCTCACAGCCACGGGCCAGCCTCAGATCCTGCCACCAAATCTGCCTTCCTCTGCCTCATTCCTCTCTTCCAAACCTTTCAGAGCTGCAAGGTGGAACTCCTCAGCCTGTTTTTCTGCTTTTCTCTCAATGTAGCCATGCATAAAGGCAGAGGAGCACCCAGACCATTTCTGCCAGGCTCTCCAAATTCATCCTCTCTGCTGCTTTCCTCACCCGAAGCCAAATCAGAGGGAATTTTCTTCTGAAATGCCAGAGAAGCCTGCCAGGCTTTGAGGAGCAGAAGGTGAGAAGCAAAAGCAGAGGATGAGTATTAATATGAAATTTGTTGTTTTCGTTGCCTGTGCTCCAGACAGAATGAAGCCACAGAGCATCAGCAGTTTTGCCTTTAATCAGGACTAGCTCATTCTGACATTTTGAGGCTAATCAGGTGCACCATAAATAAAAAGATTATAGAATCAGTCTTATTTAGAAGGGACCTTAAAGATCATCTAGTTCTGTGGTGCCAGGGACGGGGACACCTCCCACCAGCCCAGGTGGCTCCCAGCCCCATCCAACCATTTCACCACTGATGGGGCAGCCACAGCTTCTCTGGGCAACCTGGGCCAGGGGCTCAGCACCCTCCCAGGGAAGAATTCCTTCCTAAAATCTCATCTAAATCTTTCCTCTTTCAGCTTGACACCATTCCCTCCCTCATCTTATCATTCCATGCCCTTGTAAAAAGTCCCTTATAGCCCCTACAAAGCCCCTCTCCCCAGCCAGCCAAGCAAATCTCACCTTCAGAAAGGAGATGCTTAACACTGCCACTGAAAAGGTTCAAAAGAGCCAAGCTCCAGGCAGAGGAAATACCCAGCCTGGAGAAAAGCAGCTGCACAACAGCCAAGCAAGTCCTCACCCAGGTGACAAAGCTGACCTGCACTGAGCACAACCCTCCTGCCATCTGCTGCCACAGCTTTGCACTCCTCAGCAGACTCCTGGTATCATGGGGATTTAAGCTACAAGCATTTTATGACACAGCAGTGGAACCTACCCACACCACCTTCACACAGCCCCCAACACAGCAGGTTACAGGAATGCAGGGTCAGCATCAGTGCTCATCAGACAGAAACTCAGGTCTCAGGCCAAGTATTCTCAGTATTTTCAATCTGCCTTAAAAAACAAAATCTAAGTCAGCAATGCAAATCGTCTCAGGATTTTTTTTTTTTTTTTTTTTTTTTTTTTTTTTTTTTTTTTTTTTTTTTCAGGTGAATGGGGACATGGAAAGAACCAGAACTATGGATCCATTTGCAGCTGAAGCAGAGATGGTTTTAAGGATAATGGATTACAACAGCTGCCCCTGGGGCACCTTGCTCATTCCTTTAGGCTGTTAGGGAGAACACAAAGTTGGCTGCACCAACCTAACTGCAGGCTCCAAGATAAAACTGGCCACCCAGATGCTCCCGATGCCTCTGGGTATCCCAGAAATCTCCATAATCAAAAAAAATCTCTGGCTGCAGGGTGAAGCCACACAGTGCTCAGCAGCTGCAGCGAGAGGCTGAGATGCCAATTTTAGCTTCACCTCACCTCTTAAAGAGCTGCTACCCTTCCCCTCTCCCAGCCCTGGGTGATGGAGTGAGATCCAAGCCAGCTTTTCCCTCTGCTGACACTGCCAGGAGGAGCTCTAACAGAAACAACCTGCTTTTTAGAGTTTATTCACCAGAACAATAACAGCACTTCAGAGCCTCACCTCTAACACAGAGGCACTGACAAAGCAGTGGGAAATAAGAGAGAAAAGTGCCCCAAATCACCTTCATACACCAAGAGGTTTGTAAAACTATATCCAAAGAGAGAGGAATTAATCCTGTGAGTGACATGACCTTCTGCTCAAAGCCTCTGCTGGAGACTCGGTTCTCACACAGCTTGAGGGAACCCTCCAGAGCCAGAAATGGCAAAAAGCTCTTGTGAGAGTGAGGATAAAAGCTGCTCACAGGCAGGGAAACCAGGCAACAACTCAAACTTCTTACTAGAAGGGGTCTGGAACCTCCCCAGCACCACACCCCCCCTGCACTCACACATTTCCAAACCAAAACCTGTGGAAGATGCGGAGTTTGGTGAGACACTGATCCAGCTGGTAGAAGGGAAAGAAGAAACCTGGAGTTGATCACCACAGCCAGAGAGCAACTGCAACAAAGGATGTACTCTGCCTGCAACCCAAAGCTGCCTTACAAGTGGTTCTTTTCCCTCCACACAAGGATCCCTCTCATCTCTTCCTACAGAGGATTAAAAACGGGTGCTGAGGCAGAAGCTGAGAGGGTTTTTAGCACAACTCACAGTCTGGAGATTAGCAGTGGATTTTCCAGCAAGGGAAAATCTCTGGGGATTCTGCTCCCACACCTCCTACTGGAGCTCAGATCATCCTAGCACAAAAAGAAATGAAGCCCGGGAGCTTTCTGTGGAAGCAGCAATCATCTAGGATGAAAGGAGTGAGAGCAGAAAGGGAAGAGAAGGGTCCTGTGAGTGCAGAAGCAGCTCCCACCTGCCAGCACCAACCATAAAAGGTGGCAGAATGAGCCACAGCAATATTAGGAGAATCCCTCCCTGCTCCTTCAGACTGCACAGGGCAACCTGATCCAAGAATGACACGTAACTGGGGTCACATCAGTGCCAGGGACACACGGCACCTTCTGCTGCCCATGACAGACAGGAGCCAGGAGGCTGCACGTGGCCTCATTTCACAGTGTCCTTAGTTTTTCTCACTTTGCATTTTCAGTTTAAAAAGAGCTGAGGTGAACCCTTCAGGCAACAAAACCAGTTCTGAATGCATCACAGTTTACATTCATTTCCAGTTCCATACCCAGCTCCTATAACAAAGAAGAACAATCATCTCTGTGCTCAGGGAGACACCCAGACCTGGAGCCCCAGGGACAGCACATCCACCAAGCTTCAGAAGCCAGGGCAATGCTACACACACTGTCACTTCCAGAGGGAATTGTCCCCTTGCTCCATTTCTCAAAAGGAAACCACCCCCTCCAATTACTAAGCCAAAGGTGCAGGTATTACACATCAGCCTCTCTTGACAATGCTGCATCCCAGGAAAGGTTTCTGGAGAGGAGCACATGCTTTGTCACTGCTGATGCAATTTGTCATGAAGCAGCCAGTCAGCCTGCAGCAGGGACTGCACAGGTTCCAGGAGGGTAAATCAAGTCTCCCTGGAGGACAGAGGAGAGCAGCAAAGGCTTAAACAAGTCCCTTCCATGAAAAAGGGAAGTCTCTTTCCACAGGAGACTGCTAGTGGTCAGAGCAGAGGGCTTGGGTCCATCCAGTCACTGAGGTGTTCTCCTCACCCAGCTCTGAGCTCCTGTTATTTTTGCTCCAATACTTTTTTTTTTTTTTTTTTTTTTTTCAGTAAGAAAAGCCTGTTTCCCCCTCTGCAGGATCCCTTCAGCTACACAAAGCGTTGTTACAATCTGGGTAAACAAGGACTGCTAGGGAGCAGTGTGGGGTGGGCAGGGTGGAAAGGGCAGTCATGGATGTTTTAACTGGGATGTGTACATTTGGGGTAAAAAGGCTTTATTCAAAGTGCATGCTTTTAATCAGAGGTACCGAGAGCAAGGAATCCCCATCCCAGCTCTGGCTGGGGAATGCAGCAGCCTTTGCAACCCCTAGCCCTGTCCCATCCCGTATCACCCATCAAGTAGCCAGAGACTGAATGTTCTTCAGCATTTCATCAAAAGCCTCCCTGGAAGGTGCTTCAGCATTCTGGAAGGAGACTTTGATCCTGCTGTAGAGACTGAAGGATTTGAGATCCAGCCAGATGAATCCGAAGCGATCGTCATCAAAGAGAACAAAAACACCCGGGGTTCTCTCAGGGCTGGTGAAACCATGGCCAGCAGTAAGCCCTGTCCCATAAAAACTGCAAGGAGAGAAAAACAGGAAATAAAAGATGTGAGAACAGCCATAATCAGGCATCATTTAATAACAGAAATAGAATCAAAACGAGCGCAAAGATCGTGGTCAGAAACACTGCCAGGTGCTCCAGAAGAGGGAGTTTTACATTCAGTCACTTCTTATCACACAGCACAAAACATCATTGATGCCATTTTAAGAGAAGAAACTCTCCAGTGGAGGTTCCTGCTTTTCCTTATTGTAATTAGCACCTGCACACCAAGGCTGAATTTTTCTGTAGTTCAGCCCAGTAATCCATCTGAGCTTTACTACTGCCACTCAAGGATCAACCCAGGCTCAGACAATCCTCACAGAAAAGGAAAGGAATGTTGAGAGGGTGACCAGAGGCAAACCTTGCAACAAAACCTGAGGGAAGAGAACAAAAGAAAAATCTAAAAAAAGGAAAATCTAACTAGAGCAGGGGAGGAGTAAAGGTCAGCCTAACCTCCAAGCAAGCAGCAGGTGGAGCAGGGTTTTATTCAAACACAACTCAGTTGTGACAGCAAGAGCCTTCTGGGATTACCCAGCTATTGGTAGGTTTTTCCATCAACACAGATGTTTGGATGAAGGTCACCTGCCTAAGCCTCAGCTTTTGGGCTTTTTTTTTCCATGCTTCATTTTGTATGCTGGTTCACTGACTCTAGGTCTCATTCAACAAGGCTCTCTGTGCACCTACTGCTTAGGGTGCTCAGCACCTTCCATAGCTGGCCCCAAGGCACCAGAGGCCAGGGAGGGGTGGGAGAGAGCACTGTGTTCCCACAGTTGAGGAACACAAGCAACACACAGAGAAAGGGGAAGTGGCTTGAACAAATCTCCCAACATGCATGCTGGGCAGCTCTGGGAAACAAAACAAAAAGAAAAAACGTGGGGGGTACATAGGGGAGAGGTGTTGGCTTCACAAGCAGCAGGGTAAAATCCAAGATGACAGATGACAAGTGTGGTAAGGGAGAGAGGGAGCAAACAAGAGTGTGGGAGGTGGGGCAGCAGCGGCAGAAAATCTGAGGCCAAGGGGCTGGGAGATCCACAGGCAGGTAAAAGCCAAGCAAATACAGAACATGCCTCAAAGCCTCCCCCTCTGCTTCTGTTTCAAAAAGTGACTGGCATGACCAGGCTATAAAACCACCAGTCCCTGTTACCAGATTCGGCAGGTCCGGGGATAGTCTTCATTCCTGGATATGACTCCCATGGGCAGCACGAAGGGCTGGGAACCTGGTGACTTGTCCTGGGTTGTCCCCTGTGCCCCAGCTGCAGTCTCTTCCCCCTCAGCACCTTCTCCTCCCAGGGGTGTTGCAGCAGGCTGGAAGGCAGCTTGCTGGGAGCAGTCCTTCTCCTCCTGTCTGTGTTCCTCCTCCTGCTCCTCCCGACGCACCTGCTCCTGGACCTCCAGGACAATGCGGGAGAGCTCACTGAAATCCCGAAGGTTCTCGAGGTCAGGGAGCTGCAGAGGATGGGCCAGGTCAATCTCCACAGTCTGCTGTCCAGCTGGGATGTTGGGATCTCCCTAGAGACAGGAAACAACAACACAGCTGCAGAGTTCAGACCTGTATCCTCCCCTTATCCACCGTCTGACCTCTTTTACACAGCTCAACCTTTTTTGCAATCACTGAAGTTTGTAACTAAAAAAAAACAAACCAAAACAACCACCCCAAGTCTCAGACCTCATCCATTGCTCCTTAAGCTGTCTCCCAGAAGGAGAATGTTAAAACAAAAGCTACAAACCAGGTTGTATTGGCAAGGGTGAAAGAAAGAGCCCTGTGCAGAGGAAGGGGCTTGCTAGCCTGGCTTCACTGAAGAGCTGCCAACATTAGGTACTGCTCCTCAGATACTCATGAGTGCTCTCCAGTGCAAGGGAGAAGAAAGGAAGGATGAGCCAGGTGGCATCATGAGAAAGTTCCCAGAGAAGGTTTTGGCTACTCTGAATGTGTTAAAATTCACTCAGTGCCATCAATCCAGGTGAGTAACAGGGTTTGGTGTGGCCACAAATGAACACTTCCCAGACAGAGATCTCTCCTATGAATCTATGGCATTGAGAATACTTTAACAAGCATCTGAGAGAAAGGAAAATTCACTCACGGTGATTTTAGTCCCCTTTGCTTTCTTTCCATGAAAACTCAACATGACAATCTCCAGCCCATGGCTCCCATATGTTCCCTTGAAGAGTCCTGGTTTGATAAGGTCATCAGGGCTGCTGGGAGGGAGGTAGATGCGTCGGTATGTCAAGCAGTTGCTGTGCAAAAACCAAAAAGGTTAGAGAGTTAAGAGAATCCTCTGACATGAGGCATGTGTTCACAGCCTGCTCCTCTGGGCAGCTTTGGGCTATTGTCAAGAAAAAGGCAGGATCTGTGTTTTCAGCAATACCAACAAGCTCAACTGAGTTTTGCTTTTGAGCCAGGCAAACGCTTCCTCTCTCTGCACTCCTGGCTTCTTGGCCTCGTTAGAACATCATGAGGGTCCTGGAGCAAGTGAAGCTCCTCACTCCCTAGGATGTCTGGAGAACCTAGGAGTGACACACATGGAAACATCTGCTATAGGGAGGTGGCTGCTGTTAGAAATCTGGAGAGTTTAAAGAAGAAGAAACACCACCAAGTTCTTAAGGAGTGTGATTTCTGCCTAGTCCACTACAATGACTCAAAAAACCCACTTCCCTGTGCCACTGTTATAATAAAAAACTTGGAACCTCTTTGACTGCTGTCATTGCATCTCATCTGTGCAGCTGCAAAGCCCTGTGCTTTGCACAGAGTCTGCAGAGACAGAGCATTCCTCTGGCTGTCGAAGCCCACTGCAAGCACCCATCTGGGGAACAAATGATCCCAGGTGCTCTCCAGGTTCCAGCAGCCTCAACACCTAAAAAGAAGTGTGCCCTTACTCATATTGACTGGTGTAGATGAACTTCATCAAGATGAGCTCTTGCATGTGTTCATGGAAGATGTCTTCCAGAGTCCGACCCCACTCTTCCCTGAGCCACGTCCGGAACTCCTGCAGCACAAGGAGAAGAGAAAAGGAGGAAAATAAAGACACCTCATTTGTCACAGTGTTGTACCCCAACCTGACTTTGGCTCCGTAGCACAATTCACCAGCAGAGCCACAGCAAGGGTTTGCACTCTGCCAAAAAGAGGATGATGGCTGGATTTGGGTACAAGCACATGCTGCTGGAGAGCTGGTTTGGCAGTGGTGGTGATGGTGGTAACAGTCAGACAATCAGCATCCTCTCCTCCATATCAATACAGGGAGGAGCAGAATACCTCTTCAAAATAAAATAAGCACCACCTGTTACTGCCAAGTAGCTAATCTGCTACTTCTTTTTGTCCTAACTTTGCTGAAACTCATTTGCCCATAAGTTGACTCCTGTGCCCTATCCGGGCATGTTAAACATAAAAGGGGAAGCTCTGGAAAGGCACTGCAGATTGAGGTTAAATCCTGATGATTCACTGCTGATGCACTCAAGTCCAAAGGGTGCTTTGAAAACACCTCCTGAAGTACCTCTAACACCAGCTCTGACAACTTAATTCCCTACTATGAGTTAGGGTGATAACAGCTTACGCTAAGATAGCAGCCTACCAAGTGATATTCCAAACCTGCTTGCTTTATCTTCTGAAGCCAGATCTTCCAATTACTGTAATGCCACACACACTTAACACAGTGCTTTGAATGTATTAAAACATTTCTCATCTGCTACAGACCCAGAAAACACTTAACTAAACCTTTCACCCAGCTGTTTCCCATTAGAAGACTCATTTTAGAGCTTAACATTTGTTAAAAGCAACTGAAATATCAGATTTGTCACATTTAACTAGCTGGAAGCAAACAACAGTACCTGGAACAGGTATTTGCTGAAAGTTTTCACAGTGGTATTTAAACCTGCACTTTAAAACCTGCAGCTTGAATCAGGAATTTACCTTAGTGGATATAGCTGACACAGACAGAGGATAAAAATACCAAATGAAGCTTTTAATCCCTCAACCAAGACGACAAGGAGTAGAACAGTACTCCACTGACAAGCAGGTATTCAGATGCAGCTGGTACTCAGTATTAGGCCTGTGTCTGAAAGATCTTTATTATACAGACAGCAGCAGCACAGAGATCAGTGTCTGGTGAGTACACAGAGCACAATGCACGTTGCTTGATTTACAGGCCTGCTACCAAAGAGGAATGGTGTCACAGAACAGGAAGAAAAACAGGTGCTGGGGCTCACAGAGCACCATGCCACAGCCTACTGCCCAAACCAGATTTCTGCTGAAGGGGATGAATGTTAACAGCCTGCTCCAACACCTTGCCACACACTGAAGGAAGGCACAGGGTCTCTACCCAGATATCCTGCAGGTCTAGGACTGTACTGATCTCTTATACTGGATCCCGAAACGTTAGCCAAGATGTTTTATCTTGGCTGTGTAATGCTTTATCTTCAGAAAGGGGACAGAAAAGCAGCCTTAATTCAGACTCTTGGCAAAGCACTCTTACCTCCTGCCTTCCCCCCGACATCCGATGGTGATCTGTCTGGTTGCATTTTGTGGAGAACTCATCCTTCTTTACAATCTGTAGTTACCACGGACAAGAATTTAAGAGGTTACAGACCTGTCTAGAGATTGCCAAGGATGATGTAACTATGACTGCTTGGAGTAAATGCTTTACAAAGGTTACTGAACGTGCTAGAGCAGAGAAATCATGAAGTAGTACTGTGTGCATCAGGTACAGAATACAAAAATAAGGGCAATAAAAGCCCAATGCATCTGGATGAAAAATTCTAGTTAAAGTTTCTTCTCTATTTGAGTTTCCTTCTTCAAAGAAAAAGCAACTGCCTCTCAGGAAGCTTTTCAAAGGACCCAAAGCACTGAATGGATGCTACATCTCTCCTTCCTGAGGTCTCATTTTAGAGCTGTGAAACAGAAGAGGCGTGTGTGCCCTCTTGGACACCTTTACCAGCTGCTCAAGGCCATTTTATGCATCCTTTCCCCCAGCCTGTACACACCCTGATGCTCCAACCCTCCCACCATGCTCCAGCCCAACAGAAGACAGGGTAACAGCCTTGCTGTAATATTGCCAGCAAAGGAATTCAGAGCAGGGAACTGCCCACACAACTTGTCAGATAATTTGAGTGTAAAACGCTGGCATCCACGCATACAACAAGGTGATGAAAGCCACATCTCTTTAAGTAAAATCCTTGTATTGACAAAGCACCCAGACACACCACACCTAAGACAGCCGGTGCTGGAAGTGGCTGAGGAGCTCACCTGGATGTGGCCATTATGAGGTCCCTTATGCCCATACATACACTCCACCGTTGCACATTTCCTCTCCATGAGATGAATCCTGAAGAGTGGTTTGAATCTCATTGGATCATCCACGTGAGGGTCATGAGGAGGTAAGTACATCCACCCAATGATGAATAAACCATCCACCTGCAGCAGGAGGGGAGGCAAAGCAAAGGAGATCAGCCTCACAAGGCTTCCTGTCGACTCTGCGGCAAACAACTCCAGAGGCAAACCAACTCCGGAACGGGAGCTGTGGAACAGCTTGCAATTCCAAACTGCTTTCCAGCAATTAAACCAGACCATATGCACTCACAGGACACCCTTGGTGAAGAGGGAGAGGGATTCTTTACAAGGCTTCCTGCGCCACTGGAAAACGATCAGGCCTTTCTTACTGCCAAGGGCTTTGTGACGGATGCTTGGTGCGCGGGATCCAGGGGGAGAGACTGCACTGAAGGGACCACACAGCCAGTCAGACTCTAATTGGTTTGAGAGCTCATGCTGGCAGATACTCAAAACAGAGGGATTCTGCTTCGTGTGATTATCTGTGCCTTTTGGATGAGGAATTATTTGGCTTTATTACTCACAGACTGCACAGGAAGCAACAATCTCCTCTGCTGAGCGGTACAAGTGCCAGCCCTCTTGCTAACAGAATCCTTCCCCTCAAACCCTGTGATTCCAGAGAAAGGATATTTTCTAAACAGAGGGACCTGAGACAAAAGCAGAGCAGTGCCACCGAGGCATGCTTGTCTTTATAAGGTCAAAATACCATGTCAGTACTGGTGCACTTGGATGCACTCCTATACCAGCTGGTGGAACAGAATCTCACAAAACCCCAAGTGCTTGGGATTTGTCACGCTTCAACCTGTCAGCTATTGAACCTTGGTGCTAAGAGCAAGGGCTTCAGGCAAATTTCTGGCCCAGCTCTCACCAATGCAGAGTCAGGCATGGCTCATTACCTGCTCACCCCAACAGCACAAGAGCTGCCAGACTGCACGGGCCTTACACTCCTCGTGCACACTTGATGCACAAGTTTTGGACACAGCTAGTGAAAAGCATGGAAAACCACAAGGAGAGGTCTGTGAAGACAAGTGCAAAACCCTTTGCAAAACCATTCAGCTGCGAGCCAAGATCACCCAGCAAGTGATGGGCCAGTGCTGAAACCTCGGCTGTACTCAGAGCACAAGGAATGGACTCCTGGGGCCAGCCACTGGAATATCAGCACTTAACTCTAAACCAAGCCTTTCCCCTGCAATGGTGCTCAAGTTTTCTGCATGTTGGGGAGTACAGCTGAAACACAAAAGGACTGTCTGGAGAAAAGTGGTGATGATGAAAAGATCCAAGAAGCAGACTCTGGGTCGCAGTCGCTTGAGGGCTGACACGGTTCAAGACTTCTCAATAACACAGAGATGGCAAGCAGGTCTAGAAAGTGGTATACAAAAATTAATATGTATTTATATTCTTTCTTGACACCACAGCCCCTGGAATAACGAGGTACTCACTCACCACCACGTTCAGCAGTCCCCCATAGGGCCCGATGTCTGGCTGCCACAATCCCAGGATGTGTCGGTATCGGTGCAGCACTAGAGAACAGGGAGAGACTGAAGTCAGCACAGCAAGCTAAGAAACTGGGAGTTTGGGAAATGAAAGAAGGAGGAAGATTGCTACCAGACTGCACACAACACTGAATAATACCACCCACAGCTGCCTTTACTAAAGAAGAGAAAACTGGTTACACCCAGCCACAGCCAGGCAGTTCTGAACTGAGGCCTCCCACAAGCTCACATGGATTTATGCTGCTCACTGCAGCTCCTGGCCCAGTGCAAGGGCAGCAGTTAAGTTTCCAGGACTTTACACAACCAGATACCACACCAGGAATTCCCAGAAAACTTCTGCAACATCGTCCCATTCAGCCAAATTACCCAGAGCTAAAACCAAATAAAGTATCTGGCATCTCCAGTTACCAAAAATATACCAGATGCCTCAGACTGCAAAGCAACAGAAAATAAGGAGGGGCAGAAAGGAATAGGGAAATTTAAATATTTTGAAAGAAGTTCCCTGCCCTGTATTAAAAAAAAACTTGTACCCACAGTTAAGCATCCTTAAAAGCAGCCATTGAGAGAGCACAGGCAAAGCACACAGACCATGCCAGCTCAGGAGATCTGGTGGTGTTACCAGCTCAGTAACACCCTTAAAAATTCTATTTAAGCAGCTGCATTTCAGCAGGGCCCAAAAGCTGCAACAAAGTGCCCCTTCAATTCCACCACAATCAAAGATCAAGTAGGAAAGCCTTCAGCAAGCAGGAGAAAACGCCTGTTAGTGAACTTAATGCCTGTTAGAATCTCAGACCTCCTCTCTTGAGGAAAGCTTCGAGGTGCTACTTGCCTCCAGTCCTTACACAGTCAGCCAGTATTTTCGTCCATATAATTTCCTGATATGACCAATAACCTTCAAGTGCAAACATCACACACAATCTGGCATTTTGGGCAGGAACAAGAGGATGCAAATGATTTCTGTGAAGATGGCAAGAAGGTATTTCTATGAGGATGGCAAGAAGGTACTTCACTTGCCTTAGAGTGCTGTGCAGGGCCAATTCAGAAGGCCACAAAAAACCTGTTTGAACCCCAGGTCTGCCTGGAATGACTGTTTTTGCTTTGCATCAATTTACAAGAAGAACTGTGTGTTCAGTGCAGCTGCTACAACAGCTTTTTTTCATTAACTACTTCAGATGGCAAGTACTCCAGGAGTGGTTTTTATTATACCAAAGCAGAGGACTTCCACTGAAGTTCAAGACAGGAGGGAGGGTTGTCCAGAGCTGCTGCCAACTGGCATGGAGGAGCCTTTTTCCTGTGCAGTAAACAATTTAAGATTGATAGCTTGGTTTCACCCAATGAACTGAGTGCAGCACAAACAGCACTAATGCAAGCAAGCAAACCACATTGCCAGTCTTCTTGTCTCAGGGCAGTAATTACATATTAATAAATGGTATGTGCATAAGCCACTCCACCCACCACAATCTGCCTCCTACCCTGGTCTGGCATGGAGCTGATAAAAGCCAGCTTGTTTCTTTTTATTTTTAGGAGAGAAAACTTGATGCCAAGCTACTCAAGAGCTATGAGGATGTCCCTCCTCCTTCCCCAGCTCTTGTCCAAAGCACTTGCAGAGTTGTAGAACTTTTCAATAGGACAGGAGGTGTCTGCCTGACAAGGGAAGCCCTCCCAATCCCAGAGACATGCCTGTTGAGGGCAGTTTGTCTGCTCACTTTGAGTCAACAGCCAGCTCCAGCTGCAGCTGGGTTTGCCAGGAGCCACAGCAGTTGAGGAAATGTGGCTGAGTCAGAGCCCGAGCCTGGCTTCACCATCTGCCCTGACCACCTGGAAAGCTGAGAAGGAGGGCAGCCAAAAAAAAAAAAATCCCATTCACCTCCAGAAGAATCCTACCCACTGGGTAGCAGCTTCTGTACTTAGCTTGCATCACTGCTGTGGGCAGCTCTTCTTTTTTCAGCGTTTTAAAACCTTGTTTGGCAGCTCATGCAGAGGAGCTGATGGGAAAACAAGCTGCAATGCCAGCAGTGCTCCACCCAGCACCCCAAAACCCAGGGCCCTAAGGGATACATCCTCTCCCTCACTTGCTCAGGGAGCTGTGGACTCCTCCTCCTTCTCCTCTTGTTCTTTCAGGAAAGAAAGTTACTAGGGAAAATGCTGGTTACTTGGCCAAAAGCCCAAACAAGTCTCAAAAGCAAAAACACAGCTCAATTTTCAAGCTCAGGGGTGTCTCTGGGCTCCAGTCAGCCAGCAGCTCTATTTATTGCAGGAAAAAAACCTGATGAATTCCAGCTCTAGCTCTCCCTGGAGGGAGACAGGATGGATCTGACAGTTGTTTCCCTCCCTGCTCCTCAAAAGAAAACAGCACGTGGGGCTTTCTATGCATACCACTTATTTTTGTCAGTCCTGAAGAAGCCTATCCAAATTTCTCAGCCCTCACCCTGCCAAATGGAGCAAAAATACATCCCTTGGATGCCTCAGTCCAACCCCCACCCAGCCTGAGCATTACCCACATTGCCACAAGCAGCAATGTGCATTCTTTCAGATTGGAAAGGCTTCTTGAATCCAGCTGGGGATGGGCTAGGAAAAGCTCCCAGAGGAGCAGCAGGCTGCCTGGGAAACATCTGATGTCTGTGCACTTTGTTAGGGTCAGACACAGGACAGGGAGGTGGCACTGAGCAAAGGGACAGCAATTCAAGCAAGCATCACTGCCACACCACAGACACCAGGCAAGTTACAACCCCAGCACAGGATATTAAACCAGGAGGAGAGCAGATGCTCTCAGATGTTCTGACTAAACTTTATTTCACTACCTGTGTCCAGCTTGGAGGGCACAGGCTGAGAAATGCAAATCCCCAAGATGAGAGTTTTCAGTGAAATCTGCAGCCTTTAAAGCAGAGGTAGCTCACTTGGAGTGGAAAAGATCTGATCCACTACAATCCTCTTGCGCTTTCAGGATGGTATCCTAGAGGTCTCTAGGAGCAAAAGGGAGCTGGAACAATGTCAGTCAGTTACTGCCCTCCAGCTGGTGATAAGTGACCTGCTGGGGCAATGAGCTAAGTGTCAGCCAGCAGCTTAAAACCCTGGGGAAAGTGATCTGGGCTGCCTGACTAGCAATTAGGCAGCACTCACATGGTAAATCCTGGCAACACGGGATGAATACACAGGAGGGGGAAAAAATGCATCTTAAACCACAAGGACTGCTCCCCAAGTAATCCAGCACAGAGAAAAGGGGCACCAGACATCAGAAGATTGGAGCAGCAGCTAAAGAATTAACAACTGAGGGATCAGCACAAAATGCCACTGGAGAGTCACCACAAATGGCACATTGGGAACAAACACCCAGGTGAGCAAACTACAAAGGCATTGCTTGTCCCCTGGGGCAGCTTGGATGGGTCTCTCCTTCCCATCCAGCTCCAGAACAATTGGTGTTGACAGGCAGAACTGCCAAAACCTAAAACTTGCTAGTGATTCCTGCTGTAGCATGGCTGCTGCTGCTGCTCACCTGCCATGACTCACATTACAGACACCATCTTCTCTGGCCCACACTTATCTGCTTTCTTCAGCCCAGGTAAGTCTGAAGGATCCACTCCACTCACTAGCCTAGGTGAAAATCTACATTCCCAAGCACCAGTGAGTTAGAAACCTGAGTCTGCAAAACTCTGTGGGCCCACAGGAGCATTAGAGAAGGCTCAACACCCCCTCTGAGTACCACGCTGGACTGACTTCCTTAATTGATGTAAACTAATCAGTACTCCTACAAAACAGTGAGAGCACTAACCTCCAATTTACTGCTATTCTTCCCTCAGCACAACATCAGGAGGGAAAGAACAGTTTACCCAGAGCAGCTATTTGCCTGAGGAAGACAAATCCCAAACTCTGAAACGTCAGCAGGATGTTTCCAAGAGAGGGAGATGGTGGCTAGTAAGATTTACCATATAGGGAAATAATTAATATGGAAACCCTCACCATTTTTCACTGGGAAGGGCTGTGGATCTGAATGCAGCTCACCTCTGGATCAAGACAAAGCTTTCTGCCAGCCCAGAGCTTATTTAAAATTCCTTTTGGAAGCTCTCACCAGGGTATCTCAGTAATTCCTTCTAAGAAAGGAGCAATCCATAAAGAGCAGAGCAAGGGCTCCCCTAGTGTGAACAGAAACCTTCCTTTTTGCACCTCGAGCACTTCAGAGACCAGCAAACCTCACTGCCTGCTTACTCACACTTCTGCCCTGCTCCAGGCTCACAACTCCCCTACTAACACACCAAAGAACCAACCAACACCCTCCTGACTGCCCCCAGGGTCCACCCCAAAAGAATTTGCTTCAAGCAATGTCACACTCCATGCAGCAGCAGCTTGTGTGTGCTTGGTGCAGGAAGCATCAGGCAGGAGGGGGTACGTACGGCAGGTGTAAACATCTCTGTACTCCATGTGCTCGTAGTCGGGAAGGATTTTCATAAAACGCCCCGACTTCACTCGTGGGTTTATACCTGAACAGACACAGCAGGGTCAGTACCAGCAAACTCTGCTCCCCCACAACCACAACACTCTGCTCCACCACAACCAGCACCTAACAGTGCTGTGAACCTGGACTGACCACACCAGGAAATCAAACTTGCTTCTGATTTTCCTTCAGCGTTTTCTTGCCATCGGCCCCGGTTCCAGGTGGGCTCTGTTCTGACTCACACAGAACTTGGTTTCCATTCCAGATTAACACAGAACAGTGTTTACACATGGCACTGAGGGAATTCCAAGGGGAATCAAGGTCCTGCTGCCTTAGGAAGACCACTTAGGTCAAGTGACTACATGGACAGGCTGTGGGTTAGCCATGGTTTCTAGCACTTAAGCTCAGTTCCCCATTTCCCACACTGCTTCCCACATTCAGTGGACAGAAAAGTGTAGTAACCCCAAATTAGGATCAGAATCATAGAATAATTTGGGTTGGAAGGAACCTCTAAAGGTCAACTCGTGCAAACCCCCTGCAATAAGCAGGGAACACCCTCAACTAGATCAGGTTGCTCAGAGCCTCCTCAAGCCTCACCTTGAACATCTCCAGGGATGAAGCCTCAACCACCTCCCTGGGCAACCTGTGCCATTTTTCCACCACCCTCATGGTAAAGAGCTTTTTCCTAACATCCAGTCTAAATTAACTCTTCTGGAACTCAAGAAGTTTATGGGGCAGTAGAGAAAAAGGGGGTCAGATCCCCAGGAAAGTGTTTCACTAAGTGTCTGCACAACATCAAGTGCAACTCCTTGCCAGGGGATGTCACGGAACCAAACACTACTTTGGTGCAAAGGATGGCTGGAAACACACATGTAAGACAGATCTGCCAAAGCCTACAAATCATATTAGACTCTAGAAATCCCCCAACCTCAAAGCAGTCAGAAGCTGGGAGAGTTCTTTGGAAAGTAGAGCATAAGCTTGCCCTCTTCACAGTCTTCCCTGGGTGACTGCTCACAGCCCCAGCTGGGAGATACAGTAGTGGGCTACAGACAGAGCACTGTGTTCTGAGCATTTTTATGTATAACTCATGTACAAAAAGCACTAAATATCACTTTAATGTATCTGAACCATGTAACTTTTGAAGTGAAAAAGACTACAGATCATGAAGAGCTGTCATATCAGAGTTAATGGGAAGTGAGGGAAGCCTCAAGTGCTGACGAGACTTCTCTGTGGATATCTAAGTGCTGGTCCAGCATAAATCAGCCCTTCCTCCCAGGAAAATTAGGCAGTTACAGTCCTAGTGCACAAAAGAGACAAAGAGGGACACTAAGTGATGAAGTAATTTGCCTATGGATGCTCGGGAAGTTTATTACAGATGGGATTAAAACCTTTCTACACGTGTTTTTGATTTTTTTTTTTTTTTTTCACAGAACTAAGGTCAATGCTTGAGGTCATTATTGCTTCAAGGTTCAGAAATACAGTACCTATAGAAGCAGAGGAAGATTTGGGGTCTGCAAAGTTACAGAGACCTCTTGGGACTTTAATTTGGGACAACTGCAGCATTTGTTTCATAAAGCAGGACTTTCTGTGAAATGACAGAAGCCCAAGTTCAAGTGCTGCAGGTTATATCTTCCTCTTTATCCTACCACAGGTAACTCCCTTAGAAACTCTGTGCTGGGGAACAGAGATGAGACAGTCTGGCAGTGCTGGTCTGGGAGCTCCTGGAGGCTTTGCAAAACTCTCTGAGCAACCAGCTCAGCTTCAGACTGCAAAAGGCAAGATTTGGTGACAGGGGAGACAGAATCACTGTGGATCCAGGCTTCCATTCAGTCCTTGGTTTCTCTCCTCTGATGATGACCCCTCCCCATCCTAAGACAGATGATGTACATCTACCTTGCAGAAAGCACACTGGGTCTGAAGACTTGGGGTCCCAGTCCCACAGAGGTTCCTAAAAGACACCAAAACCTTAGGTGTGTCCACCCTGCCAGCCTCTCCTCCTTCAGGAGTAGCCCTGAACACTCATCCCTCTACCTCCAGCACTGTCCCACTGTCAGCATGTAAGTGTCCTTTCACTGAGACTCAGCTACATTAGGGCTATGAAAACACAGAAGTTAATGCCTTGGCAAGACCTGAAAATGGCGAAACAAAAAAGGATGAAGAACCCTTCATAAACTTTATTATAAGGTTAAATCCCATGCTGTTTTCCCACCAAAGGGCTGGAGGGCACAGACATCCCAATTCTGGGCATCTGCTTAGCATGATATAAAAGTGCAAATAAATAAAACTCCAAACTTCCCAGGTGAAGGCCCTGCCAGTAGCAAGTAAGTCAAAGTAAATTCCACTGTCAAAGTTTAGTAAATAATCAGCATGTATATGATTTCAAAATGGGCACTAATCAAGGACAAAGAGATCTGTATCAGCTTTATCACTCACGTTTGGCATAGACATCTCGACAGGACACTCCTGTGATCTCCAATTTCCTCAAGTTTTCACAGACACCATATTCTGCAATGACAAAATTGAAAAATGAGAAGAATGTCAGCTCTGGCACAAAAGTGTTTGCTACCCATGATCTTGGCATCAACTGCTTGAGCAAAAATAAAATCCTATCAGGACCATTCTTGCAAGCCTCCACATTAGCCCGACAATCTTACTGCTGTTTTGAAGAGCAAACAGAAAATTAGATGTCATTTCCTTGCAGTTTGGGAATCCAACCCATTTTAACAAGCAATGCCTGCAACAAACACACCAGAAGGGACACACAAACACACAAAGTTCCAGATGCTTACACCTAGAGTAGAAAGAACGTGGAAAATGTAGTAATTCCAGCTGGGATTGTATGCCTGTTCCGATCCCATCATGAGTGTGTGTAGTAATTATCTACTCCCACTGAGGTATCCTACAGGGAAAACTGCTTATTAGGATCTTAAAGAAAAGGTCACAGACTTTAAAAAGAATGAAATGGAGACATAAAACAGACATCAGCATGTACAAATATGGTTACACTTGAAAGCAGAGCAGATTGGGATGGGTCTGTTGTACGCTCAAAGGGCTTTGATTGCTTACAGAGCAGCCTGAAAACAAAGCAACCCAGAGCTCTTACAGGCAGCTTTGAAGCAGAAAATCAGAATCTGTCATTTCATTTTCAGCAAGTCAAGGCTGAACTTCTAAGAAACTTTAAAAAAAAAACTAAAAAATAAAAGTACTTCAGTGCAAGAAATCCTTAGAAGACCAGAGGGAGGAAACGAGAGGAGGGAGATGCCAAAAAATCACGAGCAAAAAAAAATCCTCTGCTGCAGTGACCCTGACAAATCACAGCACAGAAAAGTAACCTCTGACATCAAAGAGGTCTTACACCACAGATCAAACACCAGCTTTCCTTAGCAATACCAAACATCTGCCAGATATTTGACACAAAAGTGTCCTCACTAAATATGAAGCTTATCCTTGAATCAACAAACCCCCGTGGCTGCCAAATACCACTACCTAGTGCTGGTAACCTGCTGCAGACCAAGAATTCATTTTTGATATGGGAGAAAAGAAGTTTCCCTGAATGAATCTGACCACCTCCTGTCTATAAACACACTTGTGGTACACAACCACGATGATAATGCACACACCAGGATTACTGTCAGCCTGCCTGTGGGGAATACACATTCTGCAGAATGTGGCTTGGGGTGAGCAGCAAGTTCAATAAGGGTCAGAGTGGGCAGAAAGCCCAAAAACCACAGTGCCCTTCATTAAAAGATGCAAAGGTCAGTGGCACAGTGCCTGCTGTCCTCTGCAGGAAAAGCCAGGGGAGGTTCTAAGTGTTATCAAACATAAGGTGGGATGAGGAAGCACAATTAGGCAGAGAGCAGACATGCAAGCTTGCAGGAGAGAACATCCAGGCCAGCACAAACAAGATATTTGGTGCTGGGAGGCAGCCAGCTGACCTGAGACAGCCACTCTGCAGACTGGTGAAACCAGAGCTCTGCTCCAGGCTGGGAATTCAGAGCCACCCTGCAGGTCACCCTGTGCCCATCCTTCCTGACAGATTTAGCACAGCTTTCAGCTGGCCAGCACACAGAGATAAGTGGGCATGTGTTTGGTCATCTCATCAAAGGGATGGAGGGAACACTGTGTATCCACAGCTGATTAGGAAGGACAGAGATCTTTGGAAGATGACAGAAAAGGTGTGCTCATAAGCCTGGTGTTTGGAAACAGCCAGCTCTTCCCCTGTGAACACTCACCTGGCCACAGACTCAGTAAGATGCACACTTTGTGCAGCAGGCATTGCAGCTAGATTAAATTCAGTGTCACTGAAGAGACTTGTACTGCATCAGAAAAGGAGGAGACATGCAGAGGATCCTGCCCAAATGCCATTTCTCCTGGTTGCCCTCTAACAGCAGGCCCAGCACACTGAATGTTCTCTCTTCCTCCAGAAGGTGCTGCTGATTTTTCATGAAGCCTTTTTCCTAGCAGATGTGTAAATCACTTTGAGTGCAGTCCCAGTGCAGTGCCACAACAGAGCCACTACCAGCAGGCAGCTCAAAAACAAAAGGATGGGGTGGGAAGTGATTTCACATTAAAGCTCTATCCCAGTTTCATGCAAGTGCACTTTATAATCTGCAGGGAAATTCTGTAAAAGCCAAACCACTACTAAAGGTGAACTTCCTAAGTTATGTAGTTCAAATCTTTCCTGGCAAGATTCAGTTCTCCCAAGTAACAGCAAGCTCCTTTAAAAAAAAAGACAAAAATTTAGTATTTCAATATTGCTACACGCTATTTGACATTAAACATCCAAGGCTTATAATAAAAATTATCAAGAAAACAAATTAATCTTGTTTAATGTCCTTTAACACTCATCTCATTATGAGATGGTATGAGATGGTTATGGTAACCCTTATAAGGGTTACTTATGGTAACCCTTAAGTCCTTACCCTGTTTTGTTCAGCAAGCAGCTAAAAAAAGTCTATATTTCAAAGTGCTGGCTTAACTCTGGGTAAGTGCACCACTTAAGCTCTTCTGACCCACGAGCCATTAACACCAAGAGGGCTTCTTGATAGAAAAAACCAAAAAACAGTCTTTTTGGGTCACAGTACCTACAAAAACTCCAAATATTGCAAGGAAGAAAGGTGGCCATTATTTATTTTTAGTCCAGAAGACAAGAGGAACATAAAATTAACAGCAATTAGAGCTCCACGATAGTTACAGAAAAATAAAGGTAATGAGGTTTTCTTTACAGAGACTAGAAAGCCTTTCCCCAGAAATCTTTGAAGGGCTCAAGCTTCCTGGGAAATTCTACTTTGGTGCAATTATATCTATTTTAAGAAAACATATCTCAATGCAACAGCTCACTGAGTGAAGCATTTTAAGGAGTTAATACCCACAGAAATTCACACATGACATTTATCCTGTTAGAAAATGGCTACTTACTTCTGCTTCAAGAGCAAGGATGGAAACTGGGTCCTTACTTGAGCAGCTGGAAAGCCCCTTTTATTAGGTTTATAAGGAGAGCTCAGAAGATTTACCAAACACACAGTGACACAGTGCTGTTTCCATGGTCACATGCACTGGAATTTAAAGGGCTGGCAAAAAGCTCAGCAACAAATGAAAGCACTTGCAGAAACCCTAAAGGAAGAGATGGGTAGCTGCAGATCTACAGCTTACAAACAGATCTCAGGAAGATGCTCCCAAAGCTGCCATCAGTGGTGACAAACAACAGATTGCCAAGGTGTAGTCAAAAAGCCAAAGAACATGGTCAGAGATGAAGAAAAGCCCATGATGGTTCAAATAAATACACCACGTGGGGCTTCAACTTCCCATAAAAAGGAGGTTAGAGGCTTGGGCCTTATTAAAACTATCTTTGCATTTAGTAGGGTGCAGCACTGCAAGCCATCATTGGTGTTGTGGGAGCAGGTGTGGAGCAAACTCCTGTATGGATTCTTCAGGCCTTCACAGAGCTAAAGCCCCTCACTGAGCATATAAACTGAATTTCCCACTCTCTTCCACAGGCCCCTCTTTCTGTACAACATGCTGAAGGTTAACAGCTTTAATATCTTGGCTGACAGTCTTAGCAGGTCCAAAAGCTGCTGGAGCCTCTTCTGACAAACAAAGCGCCTTTTCCTCCAAGGTCTAGAGGTGGTTATTCTGAATTACTGGTCTGTTTCCAAGCGTCCTGCTGCACTTGTGCTGTTTTATTTTAAGATGGAAGTGGTTACCATTTAAAATGGACTCTCAGGTGTTAATCAAGGTAGGTCAGGCCAGCAGCCAGGAGGAAACAGGATTTCATCCTGCTCCCACTGGAAAGATCAGCAACCCCCTATTTATAGAAAACAGGAAAGTGACTGCAACCCTCTGCTTGCCAGAGAAGCAATTCAGAGACATGGTTTACCCCAAACAGTTGCAATGATAAAAGGACACCAGAACAGTTCTAACAGCCACACCAGGGACACAACTGCTTCTGGTTAATCCCAGCACTCTTCCAGTTCACAATCACCACCAGAAGCCACTTCACTTTCAAGATAAGCCCTCTGGACACCTGCACTAATCCCATGTTCTCAAGTCTATTCTAAAACTGAGTTAGCCCACAGCAATGGAAGAGCAAAATACCAACACTCAATGGATTGTCCTTCTTGTGTCTCTACTGCTGTGCATTGTGGAAAACACAAACAGGTTTTGCACGGGCACCTGGCACAAAGATGCAGTCTGCCAATTACTTCCTCAAAGAGCTGAGCTCTGGAAGATCATCAGTTGGCTGCAGAGTGAATAAACTGTCAAGACAAGGAGAGGCTCCCATGCTGTGTTCCTGCAGCTCCACAAAACACTGCTGTAACATGCTTAAACTGAGGCAGATCCAAGCACACACTTAAGAACTTTCCTCAGCTGGGAGGTGGCTTGTTATATGATAAAGATTAACGAAATTAATTACATTTGATTTTTGACTGGCATGCAGTCAACAATGTATAGCTTTACAGAAATACTACAGGATACTCTACATTTTGTGTGTGCCTTTGTATACTAATAGCTGAGGTCCATCTATGTCCCCCAGTAGCTGTACTCCTCATGCTCACACCTGAAGATGCTCTCTGTGCAGAGAAATTAGCCTTGTAGTTAGCTAAGGGCCTGGAGATAGGAATCTAGTCTTGATATATTCCCTTCCTGTCCAGCTCAGCTTTACTCAAACAAAACCCACTGTTTCTTTACATTTCAGCTAAGCTTCTGTTTTACCCACTGGCAAACAAATCCAAGGAGCAGTCATGAACTGAATAAATAAATTCCTTTCCCCACAAGGCCTAATTTAGTGCTGCTTTTACAAGCCAATCTAGCCTATGTTTCAAACATATCCATTTCGAAAGAAACCCTTTGCCAGGATTATAATCTACTAACATAATTAACCAGTGAAGTTTTGCAGCTCATTCATGAAATACACAAATGTCCACAAAGAGTCTATGTCTTGGGGAATGTAAGGAAAGAATGAACACTGTTTTATTAGCCTGCCTCCCAAAAACCAGGAAGTTACTGGGACAATGGGATCACCTCACACTGAAAGAAGAATGCTTTGGTCTACATTTTCTAGGTGCAGCCTTTGTGCTGTCCAAAGGTTCTTGGCTAGTGCTGAGAGGGCATGAATTCATTCCTGCAAGGTTTAATGCATGTGCACAGATCCCACTGCCCACGGCAGGCAGCCACCAAGACACATACCTGAATTCCTCATCCTGATGCCCTCAGTGATATCACAAACACAAAAGGAACAACAGCAACAAAATATACATGACTTCATGTGCTGGCAGCAGAGGCACCTGGCAGGATCACAGTAGGAAGGGAGATGATGAACACAGTAAGACAGCCCTTGGAGGGTGGGTTAGCAAACAGGGGACACAAAGCCACATAAATGTGAGGAAAAGAATAAGGAGGAAAGAGGAGGAACTGCAGCCTAAGGGAACAGGGCCAGAGCAACACAGAAGTGAGAACCCACTCCAAAAAAAAAAAAAAAAATTTAAAAAAAAATGCCCTGGAGCCTTTGCATTGATGCAGCACAGCATCCTCCCCACAGACACACACAAACCTCCCAACCTGCTCCTGCACTTCCCAAGGGGGGAGAGGAACTGATGATTTCAGCCAGGCCTCCATCACCCCCTCACCAGAGCCCTCCTGCTTTACCTCCTGTGTCTCCAGACCCACAGCTCCACTCCTCTCTTCCCCAATCCCGCAGGAACCGAGCATTCCTTGGACTCGGCGCCTGGAAGAACTCCGCCTGGGGATTCACCCAAGGGCACCCTACCCGGAGGCACCATCTGCCAGGGGCTGCCCTTCCTCCCCCGCCTCTCACCGCTCCCTCTCCTTTGCCACAGCCTCTCACACATCCCCTTTTCGCACCGAGAAGGGCCCGGAGGAACCGGGAGATGCTCTCCATCCCCCACACCCCCTCAGGACCCATCCCACCCCGGGGGTGTCCCCGGTCCCCCAGCTCGGGGCGGGCGGTACCTTCGCGGCAGCGCCGGCGCCAGATGGTGTCGGTGCGGAGGATGCGGCGGAAGGTGGTGCAGACACGGGCCAGGTTAGGTAGATCGGTACCGGGCAGGGAACCGAATATCTGTACCAAAAGCTCGGGTGGCAGCTCTAAAAGAGACAACGGAGCCCTCCCGGTCGGACCGGCCTCGGCGAGGTGGAAGGAAGGCCGCCCACCCTCGATACGTTCCGCCGCTTCTTCTTCATCTTCCGTCGCTCCGCCGCCGCCCGCCTCTTCGGGATCGGTGTCGGTATCAGGCTCGCTGTCGCCGCCTCGACGCTGCTCCCGGGCCGAACTTCGCCGCCGGCAGCCGCGGGCCGGGCCCACCCCGCAGAGCCGGGCACAAACCGCCATGGCCGCGGCTGTCCCCGCCACCGCCGCCACCGACCCCGGACGGGAGGGGAGGGGCAGGGAGGGAGCTGCGCGCCGCCGCCAGGCCCGCCCCCCCCGCGCGGCACAGCCAATCAGCGCCGCTCCCTCGGCGTAGCCACGCCCCCGCGGGCACCGGGCCCGTTAACCGCCCGCCGCACCGGCAGCAACCGGGAGGGGTGTGCGCGCCCCCTAGCGAGCGGGGGGACCTCAGCGTTTGGCGGGGGTTCTGGCGCCGGTACCGGCCCGCGGAGCTGGCAGCTGCTGCCGCCGCCGTTTCGCCATTTGCTGCGATTCGGTTGAAATAATAATAAAAAAAAATTAAAAAAAAAATACACTGATATCTATTTTCCTTCCCGGGAAATCCGCCCCGGAGCGGAAAAGGAGGAAACCGTCACTGCCCCGTGTGAGGATCGAACTCACGACCTTCAGATTATGAGACTGACGCGCTACCTACTGCGCTAACGAGGCTCCTCGAGAAAAAGTTTCCCGCGCACCGGCCTTGCCTCGGCCGCCATTTTGTGGCGTTCTTCTCTTCCCTGAGGCTCTGCAAGTGGGACCTCGGGATTTTTTTTTTTTTTTTCTTTAAATAGCTTCTTTTCCCCATGTTCTGCCAAACAGACGCGTTTCTGAAAGGTTTCTCGGCGGCCTCCATCCAGCCCTGCCGGCAGAAGAACAGAGCATGAGGGCTGCACTGACAACAGACTTGCAAGGAAATTGAGTTATTTCGGTGGAATTGCAAAAGTTTAACTCTCTGCTGTGAGGAGCCGCTGGGATTTCTGCAGTGAAATGAATTCTGTGCTGTCAATGAAGCGCTTAGCAGAAGGTCCCCTGTTATGCCAGGCCTCACCCTCATCGAGCGAGCCACCATGACAAAGATATCAATAAATAAATAAATCGGCAGAAGAGAGGAAAGCAGACATTTAATTGAGGCAGAAAATCTCCAGACCTTACCCTGAAGAACCAGCGCAGTGAAGGGGTTCCCCTGAGATTCAACTGACAGAAGATAATGAAGAAACAGAGCTCCGGACATCAGGCCCACTGGGAAAAAAAAAAAAAAATTTAAAAAAAAATATTTCGGTTGTGTTGGACAGCCCCAGGGATTTTGCCAAGGGTCCAGCAGGCAGCTTTTGCTGTTGCTCAGACCTAATTTCCAAGGATTTGCCTGGCCATGCATTGGGGATGATGAATCCAGGCGGCGTGGTTTGTGGGGTGGACAAAATGGGTACAGCCTCAGCATGAGTAAACACACAGCTCCTGACAGCCTGAATGCCTGCATTCCACCTCTGAGCCTGCCTGCAGCAGGAAGAGGTTGTTTTTAAATGTGTGCTGATCCTTTGGGGCTGCTTACACCACCTGGAGTGGATACGATTCTGATTAAATCAAGAAAAGCTGCTCCAGCCATCTAAAACCAGGCACAAGGAGTCACCAAACAGCAGCCGTTTGGAAAGAGGTCTGTAGCAGTTTTGGAATCACAGGGTTTCCCCCCTGTGTTACATTACACTCAGAGTTTCTGACACAGCTCCTTGTCACATCTGTTTGGTTAGGAACTGATGGATTCATGGAGAGGACAGGGAAAGTCCTGATGGCAAGGGTTTTCCTGTCAATGGAACAAAAGATGTCCCCTGGTGACACCGCCTCCAGCAGAAACTCAGCACGCACACGCTTTTCCTTTTTTTTTTTTTTTGCCTTTTCTGTTTTTATTGGACTCCTTTCTACTTGTCCTCTGAATGCTGCTTTTGTGTCTGATCACCCTACAGCCCTCTCTCCCTTTCCCTCACCCCTCTGGCTTTATCCCACAGACTGCTCCAGCCCTCAGCTATCAGACTTTCCCACTGACCCCAGTCCAGCCCATCAGGAATCCATGCCAATTCCCAGGGAGTTCCATCACCCCATGCCCAATTTCCTCCGGATCAAGAGGAAGAAGGGGAAAAGTCTATCTGGATGAAAGGCAGCACCCAACTCCAGATGACATTGGTGTCATCGCAGGGAGCAAAGCCCAGCAAAAAGAACTGCAGCAAAACCCTGTGGGCTCTCAGGGTGACCACGTTTCTTTCCCATGGAGAAGAGTGGAGGAATCCCAGCCTCTCATCACATTAGAGAGGAGAAACAATCGTTGTCACCACTCCAAGTTTCAAAACCCAGGCAGAAAAGGTTTCCAGTTCTTGCAGAGCAACAATCATTACAAGCAGAGTTTGGAGGATGGGCACAGAGAAGTACCTTGGGGCCCAGAAGGTAGAGGTTAGTGCAGAACGGGGTGCTTAAACTTGAATATAACTTAAAATTTCAGCACTTACCACCTCTGTTATCAGACTATAACATTGGCTTTTCTTCCCCTGTGTTATTGAATCCATTATCTGAACCTTCCAGCTTTATTTGCAATGATAGGAAAAACATTAAAAGTGTGTTATCATCATCTCCCATCCTCTGTGGCTCTACCAAGTGTCTGAGCACCTTTGTAAACATCACCAGGATAATAGCCCAGAGCTTTCCAGTCCTGCTGTTTCAGGCAGCCAGCTTGCAGCCATTATCATGGGACTCTTGAAAAAGGATGTACCAGAAAGAGAAGTTTTATTGGTTTATATCCCTTCAGCAATTAAGGAGCTGAGGCAGCTCTTGCTATAGTCAATTAGTCCTCACACTCACTCTGAAGGGCTTTGGATTCATCCCAAAGTTAGTTGCCCTCATTTTCTGTAATCCTGGAAGTGTTTATGCCTTCCCCTCCTCTGAGCAGGGATGAGCCAGCTGATGGCATATCCAGCCAATTATAACCTGAACAGCTAGGAGAGAATTATTTATTTTCCATTTGGCAGGAGGGACAGAAAAGCATGGCCAGGAAGGCCAAGACAGATGAACAAACGCTCTTTGCGAGCCCTATTTGCCACACAAAGTATTTGCAGCATGTTTTTTTTTTTTTTTGGCATAAGCCAGCAGTGCAGCTTCTGCTTTGTAATAACCACCATTGGAGGCTGAACATTGTAAAGGGAGAATATTTCAATAGAAAGGTCAAAGAATTTTGCTTTTTTGGGGTTGTATTTTTATCTCATATGCTTTTTCTTTACTATTTTAAAGCTGGAAAGCAGCTCTTCTCATCCTGATTTTAGTATTTCCCACTTTTTTCCTTTGTGCCTGGATATGGATCTCACCAGATTTTGCAGGATAAAATTGGAGAAAACCCAGAGCACTGCAAAAAATGATTCAGGAAGTGTTTTTCATCTTTCTGCTTTAGAGCTGAGCTTTTTGCCCTCTCTTTATCCAGGAGGGGATGGTCTTTGATCACCAAACTGTCCTTGCAGTGGGGTACCAGTCAATCTGTGGGTGACCAAGGACTCTACAACACATCTACAAGATGCAGGTGCTTGGTGTTTTCCTTCTCTTTTGGCCGTGGTCCAACCAGAAGAATTTCATTGTGCCCAACACCTCAGTTGACAGAAGCATTATCCTGCCTGGGACAGATCATGGGACAGGCAGTGAGGTGTTTGGGATGCTTGTACTGGTGCTGAGCAGTGGTTGTGCACCCAGGCAGCTCACAGAACCCCTGCATGCCTCAGTTTCTCACAACATAAATAAGGAGGATGTTGGCTGAAGTCATGAGCTACATAGCACCCTGTTAGTATTTGGAAAGGCATGGAATTGCTTAAATCCTAGGAGTGTTAAAAACCAGTGGAAGGCTTTGTGGAATGCTGTATTATTCCACAATTTCCCTGCTCTGCCTCCTGCACTCACACTGTCATTGCTGCTTGCCAAGGGGTTATGGATCTTTTTGAGTGAAAGGTAGTACATAAACATAAGTTATTGTTGCTTACACCAACTGATTTACTGTGTTCTCTTGTGAAACTAATGGCCCCCATTTATAATCTGATCCTGAAGCCAAAAAAATGTTTGCTGGAACAGCAGCAGCAGCAGTAACTGATGTCAGGGTTATGGCACATGGCAATTATATCTTGGGCAATACTTCTTGCAATGAATTTTTAGCCAAACATTCTAAGAAAATTATGTTTTTCTGGTGAAATTGCATAAGCCTCTTTGTTGATTTGGACTGGCCATCCAGAAAAGCATCTGTCTAATAATACTGCAAGTGTTATATTCCAGAAGTGTTGTGAAATAGGTGGCCAGATAGAGGAGAGAAACATGGTTAGTGCTCCCACTGAGGGATGGGCTCATCTGTTGTTAAGACCTCAGAGAAAACTCACCCAGGGAAAATGTTCCCTGGGAGGTTAATTTAGTTTAACTTTTCTCAGATTGCATTTTTATATCTGCACAAAAAGATGTTTTCTCATTCTCACTATTTCTTGCTAGAGTCCTCCTAACTCAGTGACTCCTGCAGAGAAATTTGAAGTTCAGGAATTTATTCACATCATCCTGAGATGAATTTAAAACTTCTCAGAAGGGTTATTTTAAGTCATTGCAAACAGTTCACTACAATCTGATTCTATCTGAAAATCTCCAATAGTAGCTAGGTAATGGTTGCATATTTTATTTAAAAAATCAAGGCCCACACTGATCATTAGCTGAGCTAGATCAGTAAGAATAATTAATGAGTAAATAATTGAAGGAAAGTATTTGAATTCAGGTTTAAATGCAAGTTACTCTCAGCACAGTGTCCTTCATTTTATTTGATGGGGATATTCTCTCCATGTTTCTGGTGAATTTAATATTGCTGACAGCTGCTGAGCTAATAGCCCTGGACACTAAAATGCTGTCTTCTAGCAAGGCAGAGGAATAGCTTTGTCTCTACACAAAAAAAAAAAAAAAAAAGCCTTTTGAATACATCTTTTATAAGAGAAACAAGGGGAAGGTTTATACACACACTTTGTTGTGAGGTAGCTAATGTGGAACATCACTTCTCACTGGGGCTAGGGGGTAAGAGGGAGTTTTTCCCCAGGGATATACTGTAAATATCAGCTGGGGTTTGGAATCACCATTTAACAAAAAAACCCAGACACCTTCTGGAAGATAAAGCAGTTTGGAAAGCTGTGTTTGGTTTGGTTTGGTTTCTTCAGTCTTAAGATTTAGTACATCCTTCTGTATAGAGAGCAGACAGGAGTGCCTGAACAGGGACCCAAACCCAATGTGTGCTCTAACCCGGTTTGTAAGTTTGGGGAAGTGATTTCTCTTCTGTTTCATGAAGAACTAGGGCTGAGATTGTTTACCCCATCGTTTTCCCTGAGATAAGAACAATTCCCCATGAACTGTTCAGCTGTGTTACTGATTTATTATTACATTGAAGTATCCAGTGGTGGCTATTTCACTGCTTTCCTGGGCAATTTGTTGCAGTTCTCAGCTGTTCTTACCCTTAACCCAGTGTCTAATTTCTGTGGCTTTTTCCAAGGAGTAAGCTCATTATTTCTTGTCTTAAACCCACTGCATGCAGAGAGGAGCTAATTCCCTGGCGTTCTGCAGCAAAGAAACCTTTTGCATATTTGAAGATGATTTAATGTCTCCTCTCTCCTTCAGCCTAAATGCTTCATAAAGCTTCTAGGACCAGAATAAAAACACTCTGCATTTTTCAAGAGCTCTCTTCCAGTGCAGCCGCCAAAGTTGGAAGCCAAAGCATTTTCCAAAGCAGCATTTCCTCACTGGGGATGGCGAATGGAGCTTCGGCAGAGCTGGTCCCAAAGGCTGTGTCCATGCTGTCATTCCAACTGTTCCTGACACCTCTCTCAAATCCAGACTCACCAACTGTCTGTGCTGTCGACACACAGACACGGGGGAAGGCTGAGATGAGGAGGGAAAGGTCAAGCCAGTCTCAGCGTGGATCTAAGTTTTCCTTCTCACTGTCCCTGCAGATTATTCATTTATGGAACATGTGATAGCCCAGCCTGTCAGCAGATACTCTGATTGTGGCTCTTCAGAAGCACCATATGGATGCTTTCAGCCTCAGCTGCTCACAGTTGGTAGTGTGGATGGAAAAACCACACCACAGGCAGTGCTTGGTGGTATTGGTCCTGCCACCAGGGAACACCTGGACACCCCAAAAGCAGTCTGATGTGGTTTCAACAGGGCTTCTCCTCCTCTCTGCAGCCCCTGTGGAAAAATTCAGAGAGCCTGGCAGGATTTCCTCAGCCCAGAAAACGAGGGTTTGCTTTTTGTTTTGTTTTGGTTTGTTTTTTTAAAGGCAGCCATTGAGATATGAAAGAATGCTGTTAAAACAGAAATTTGGGATTACTAGTTTAAGTTTCAGATGAATGAGCCTTCTGATGGTCATGCACTATGTCTCACCTGCTGTCCATGGATAGTGATGTGATGGATAGAGCACTCACAGACCTTAGGGCTGTTTTTCTTTCCTTGGTTAGTCACATCTTCAATGGTCTCATCCTATAATTAAACAGCCACCGGAACTGTATGACCCTGAATCACAAAATTAAGCAATGAACTCTCATTCCAGCACATGAGCACAGCATCACTCTAACTTCAATGCATCATTCCACCTCAAGAATTACAAAAACCCTGATAATCTCTAAGGTTTTCCTCCCCCTACTCTCAATAAGGACATTGCTGTCTGCAGCTCCTCATCCCTTCATCCCCGTAAGTTGGATTGTATGGCAAAGATGGTGTGGCCCTATTGCTGCAAAACCATTCCTCTATTTCAAAACACGGTGCTGGGAACATATGTGAGAGGAGGAGAAAGAAAGGCAGCTGAAAGTCTGCAGCCAACAGCTTGTGAAGGAGGAAAGAGCTGGGAATTTTTAATCCCAGCTCGGTATCTGCAGGATGGATGTGAGCAAACTCAGCTCGCGACTGAATTTTCAAAGTGAATTGGAACACCTGCCCCTCAAGTTCTGTTCCCCCAACAGCTGTGTTCTGGTGTCACTGAGAGGGGACACTGAATGAGGTGGCCATGGCCCTGTGTCACTGAGAGGTGACATTGAATGGGTGTTCTGAGGTGGCCATGGCCCTGTGTCACTGAAAGGGGACACTGAACGGGCGTTCTGAGGTGGCCATGGCCCTGTGTCACTGAAAGGGGACAATGGCAGCACACACAGAGGCAGACATGTTCTTGTGTCACTGAGAGAGGACACTGATAGGACATTCTGAGGTGGCCATGGCTTGTATGTTGCTGAGGGGAGGCAAAGAAAGGTTTTGTAAGGCAGCCATGGCTTTGTGTCACAGAGAGGGGACACTGAGAGGGCACTGAGGTGACCATGTCACTGTGTCACTGAGAGGGGACACTGAGAGGGCACTGAGGTGACTATGGCTTTGTGTCACTGAGAGGGGACACTGAGAGGGCACTGAGGTGGCCATGTCCCTGTGTCACTGAGAGGCCACTGAGGTGGCCATGGCTTTGTGTCACTGAGAGGGGACACTGAGAGGGCACTGAGGTGACCATGTCCCTGTGTCACTGAGAGGGGACACTGAGAGGGCACTGAGGTGACCATGGCTTTGTGTCACAGAGAGGGGACACTGAGAGGCCACTGAGGTGACCATGTCCCTGTGTCACTGAGAGGGGACACTGAGAGGCCACTGAGGTGACCATGTCCCTGTGTCACAGAGAGGGAACACTGAGAGGGCACTGAGGTGACCATGTCCCTGTGTCACTGAGAGGGGACACTGAGAGGGCACTGAGGTGACCATGTCCCTGTGTCACTGAGAGGGGACACTGCCTGCATTCGGGTGAGCCCGGCCATGCTCCCAGCGGGTGAACACCGTCAGGACTCTCATGGCGGCACCACCTCCCTCTATCGCCGGGCGGGCACCCCGCACTCCGCTGCTTTCCCCGCAGGGACCGAGGCGCCGGGGATGGGCGCCGGGCGGTCTCTCCCTGCCCTCCCTCTGCTTCCCCATCGGCCACACTCAAGATGTCGGCGGCGCCGCGGCGGCGATGCCCGCCCCGCCATGACGGGGCAGTCAGCTGAGGGCGGAGCCGCCGGGGGTGGCGGCAGCGGGGGGCGGGCGCCGGCACTCGGGAGTCGGGCGCCTCGCAGAGCTGCCAGCGCCGGGCCTGAGGCCGAGCAGCCGCCGCCATGCCCTCGGAGAAGAGCTTCAAGCAACGCCGTACATTCGGTGAGCTCCCCGGGAAGGGAGGCGATCGGCTCGGGTCGCTGACAGGGCTCGGGTGACCCCCGCCGGTTCCTTCCAGGGCCTCGGGCGGGCGGGAGGGCCGGGGGGATGGGGCCCGGCAGCGGTTGTCTTCGCCGGGGGAGGTGGAAATGGGCGAGGCGGGGAGGGGAGCCATCTCCTGAAGGGGACACCGAGATCCAGTCCAGGCCGGGGCTGGTCGCTGCTGACAGCCGGGGTAGGCGGCCTGTCCTCGGTCAGCGGGAGCCTGGTGCCGCTCCGCCGGGGGCTGCGGGGGTGTCAGTCGCTGCCTCTTCGGGGATGAAATGGAAACAACCCCCGGGCAGGGCCGCTCCCCTCCAGCCTCTCCACTTAGGGGAAACAGAGCCTGGAAGCTTGGGTTCTTTTTGTTTCGGTTTGGGTTTTGGTTTTTTTTGTTTTTTGTTTTTTTTTTTTTTTGTAATTGTCCGGGCAGAGGTGAGTGGCAGTGCGGCGTTGAGAGAAGGAAGGGGTTGGGGTGAGAGGAGATGGTTTCTCCACATCATCCATTATCGACTGCAACATTCCCAGGAGCCTGGAAACATCACTTGGCATTGTGTGCCAGGAGCTGGGCCTGCCCTGCCCCTGTTCTGCTCAGTGTTGGGCTGCCTCTGGGCTGCTGACAGGAGAATTCAGCTCCTCTTGCAGTTCGGGACTTGGTGGAGTGTCAGGAATTCTCTCAGGAGAGTTGTGAGCGGACCCGAGGTGTATTTAGTGATTGGAAACCGGCATGGCACGGAAAAGAGCTGTGTAATGATGGCTGGAGGAACGAGATTTAAGCCTTTTTTTCTCGAAGGAACAGCCTCGACAGAACAGTGCCAGGGCTTGTGCTTAGGATGGGACCTGGGCAATGGGAGAGCTGGGTGTCTGTTCATGTGGATGTCAGGGAGGGAGACTGAAATGCTCTGAGGGTAACGAGAACTGGCAGTGTAACCTATTTCTGCGTGAACTATAAAATCCCATACATAAAATGGAACTGATGGAAGTAATTGATCCAGATTTTCCTTCCCTTCTGCCTCGGGGCTAAACTCAAGCTGCTTAAGAGAGCTTTCTGGTGTGCCCACCTTGCCTTGGCCGCCCTGTTTACACCTAAGCTGTTCTCTGCGTGGCAGCAGAGAGAGAATTTTGATCTAACAAAGACTGTGTTTAAGCTGCCCCTTTTCTTGGAGGCTTCCAAAACTGTTGTTGACCCCATCTCCTGTCAGCAGCCTCTGTTGCAGGTATTAAGTTCAGCTAGGATGGCAGCCAAGCAGTTGCCACTGAGACTGATGTCGTCAGAGAGCAGTGTTTATCTGTGTCTGACTGAAGCCTGATTTTGAACACCCCATATAGAATAATCTCAACAATTTGTTGGATTTATGTTCCTTCTGCTCCAGGGAGTTCTGAATAACACTGCTGGGAACAAACCTGTTTCAGATGTAAAGTTAGCCAAACCTCTCTGTGCCTGCTGGCTTGGTGGTTGGTCTCACTCCCCGTATCTCGTGTGTTTCTGGTTAATCTTTAAAAGTATTTTAATTAGCCAGTATCTCTGCCCTTGGAGTGTTAATGCAGCTCTGGAGGAGTATGGCTTGGGATGTGAGGCAGGATGGCTTTCAGGTTCTGCTCTGGCAGTCAGGTGAAGGCTTTGCATACTCCTCCCCTTCGTCCTGCTTGATTCACCTCCAGCTTAAACCGTGATTCACGTGAGGTGCATTTCCTTACTGGGAAGGCTCAGGGATGTGTTTGATGCACAGGAATTTAACGTGGACTCATGAGAGCTGAGTGATGTTATTGCTGAGTGTGTGAGCACACCAGCTAGGACTTCCCTTGGGAGTTTTGGAGTCCCCTTCTCTGCAGGTACTCAAGACCCAGCTGGGTGCAGTCCTGTGTGAGGTGCTCTGGGTGATCCTGCTTTAGTGGATGAAATGATCCCAAGAGTTCTTTCCCAACTCTTTTCCAATCCAATTCTGGGATTCAGGCTGATGGGTGCCCATCGAATCTCTTCCTCCCCCAAGAACAACACCTCTCTCTGGGAAGGTGTCTCCTAAGGCTGTGATGCAACATGAAAAATCTTCTGTCTGAGTGGTGTATGTAAGATGGAGATGGCCTGGAAAGCCCCAGCCCTCTGAAAAGAACTGGAGAGGTTAAAATTGAGTTCACTGTATCTGAAAGCAGGCAGGGTATAAGCAGATGCAACGGCGCCTGCTTCCTTTGGCTCAGACCTGGACTTCAGCCTGGTGTATAATATCTGTGCTATTAATATTGATGTCTGAGGAGAGATGAACTTTATCCTGAAAACTGCAGCGAAGCCTCTGGGTACACAATTACCTACCAACAGCTTCTGCACATCATCAAACCTGCAAACTCTCCCTGGGTAAGCTGATGCTGCCAGGCTTCAGCCAGCCTCAGGTCTCCAGTAATTGTTGACAACTTCCTCTTCTGGGATCTCACAGAAATAGTACACAGGATATTCAGTCACTAACTTGGGTGGTGTAATTTGTTGCCATAGATTTATGAGGTTAAATGTCTGCTTTAGTGGGCAGAAAATGAGGGGGGGAAGGGAGGTGTGTGTGTGTGTGTCTGTGGGGTCCTGTCTGCTTTCCCAGGCAGTGTGCATGCAGTGCTTGTCACCTTGGGTTAAGGAGGAAAGTGTCATCTGTCAAAGGAGAGGTTTTACTTGTGACAGGGCTGTCCCACTTGAAAACTGCTTTGCCTGAATTTGCTTTGGTGGCTTTTACTGACATGCAGTCCTCTCTTTTTGGGGGTGGTGGAATAAGGTAATAACAGTGGATGTTTGAACATAATTTTTAAAAAAATTTCTTGCAGAGCAAAGAGTGGAAGATGTACGACTGATTCGAGAGCAGCATCCTACTAAAATACCAGTAAGTCTCAGCCTTTCAACTTTTCACTTTGGTTTCCAGTTTCATGGTCTTTTTTTTTTGTTTGTTTGTTTTGTTTTGTTTTTCTAGTTAGAAAACCTCTAAAAAGAGCTGTCCTGATGAGACCAAATGAAACTTTGGCTGTTCAGCCTCGCTGAGCTTGGATTTCAGAAACATTCTCAAATGGCAGTCAGGGTGGCAGAGCAAGGTGCTAGCTGGGGACTGGAGGAAATGGGCTTTCCTGTGTACTCAGCTTGTGTGTTGTAACTTCAAAAGAAAGCCACACCCCAGCTGAGCTCTGGGATTCTCTTGAGTGTTCAGCTCTTCTCAGCCTTTTTCTTCTCCAAAAGAGGAGTCTGCAGAGGCTGAATGAGAGGAATAGGCAGTAATGTAGAGACAGATCTGGCTTTCATCAGCAGTCTGCTGAGGAGGACAGAAGTGCTTTGCCTTCCAGGAAACAGATCTCTGCTTGAGGCCTCCAGAAATGCTGCTTGGCTGTCAAACCCCTCCACCTACTGTAGGGCCACCTCAGAGAAGGGATCAGCCCTCACCTTCTCACTTCTTGACCTGGTTGACTCCAAATGCAGCCGGAATTTTTTCAGTTCATTTTATTTATGGCAACATCAAGGTTACAAATGCAAAGCGAAGCACCCTGTGAAGCAAAAGGCAGGGGTGGTGGTTTGTTACTGATGAGTTCTCACAACTGCTAGGATTTTGTGTGCTGGCTGTCACTGCAGCTGTCCTCACAGCTGCTTGGAGGAACAGGGAAGGTCTCAGGACATCTCAGGGGGCTGGAGTGTGAATTTAAATCAGAATTTCAGCTTTTGGTGCTCAGTGATGAGAGCTGATGATCCCCGAGGGTGAAAATTTTCCTGTGAACAAAGAGCTCACAAGCTGCTGCTCCAGTGCAGGTTCATTTTCAGCAGCAGTTGTTGCCTCCAAGGTTTTCAGTTTCCTTTAGCTTTGAAGTACTTCACCTGGAAGCTGCTGCTGCTGTCTTACCAACCCATTGGGCATGGAAACAAGTAATATTTTCTAGCAGAGATTTTCTGACTTTTCTGGAATGTGCAGTTTTCCCCAAAAGGCTCTTTCCCAACACATTTTTTTCCTGGCAGAAGATTGCTTTTTCACCTACCTTTCCCGGACCACTCAGCTGTTGTCCCTGAGCTCCCTGACCACAGACTGAAAGCCACTGATTTATGGCAAAGCTCTCATCTGGAGTCAGCCAGGGACTAGCAACAAATTCAGAGGTACTGAAACAACTTGCAGAAGATGGAGTGGTGCAAAGAGGCAGCCAGGGCAGAGGCCTGCTGGCATCCCTGGAGGCTTGCTGTGCTTGCCTGTCCGTGTCCTACCTTGAGTCACTGCCTCCTTATTAGCATTAGGAATTCTGGATAAGATGGCAATTTTAAATCCCTCCTCTGCTGTCAACATCCTTCATATTGCTGTTGGGATTATTACCTATTGCTTATGGTCTGCCTGGTTTTAAAAACAAGTGGTTTGGTTGGTTTTGGTTTTGGTTTGTTTTCCAAAATGAGCCAGCATTTATTTAAGCTGGTGTAAGGAAGTCTTTTTTTTTTTTTTCCTCTGCTAGAACTGAATTGGCTCAATCTCTCTTCACCTGTGCAGCTTTTGAATCTCAACCCAGGCAGACCCCGTGAGCAGGGAACTGATCCAAGAGAATGGTGTCACGTAGCTACCACTGGTTTGAAAACAACAAACCCCACGTGGCTGTGGAAACAGGAGCACACCAGTGCTGAGGTCATTTCTTAAAAGCAGGAACCAAACACAGTTGCTGGGCAGGCTGCTACTTAAATTGGCAAATCTGCAGTTTCCTTGGGAATGGTGTAGTTGCTGCATCACAATCTGAGGGGAATTGCTGGTTCCTAAGTGTAAGGAGGAGGAAATTCTCTCCTTTGAGGCTTTACACCCTTCCAAAGTAGCTTTCTCTCCTGCAGGAGAGGAGCTGTGGAAGGTGAATGGAAGTGCACACTAATCTGGAGGTGTAGTTCTTGGAAAGGAGCTCGAAACTGGAGAGATTCCAGTGAAAACTGCTTGAGTTTGCAGACTTGTGCAGCAGCCCAGATCCCTCCTCAGCCACTGTAAGGTGCTGGGGGGAAGTGGGCTTTATCTTTCCTTGGATTTCCTCCTTGCTGGGTAGTTCAGTGCAAGATGAAATGATTCCAGCAAATGAACTGTCCTAAAATGGCACTGAAGCTGTGAATGTTTGCTCTTAAACCCTTGTTTGTTAATTATCCCTTCCTTCAGTGACTCTTGCAAGCAGAACAGGAGGGGCAGGGGAAGATAAACAGAATTGTTCCTTTTCAGTTTTGAGATCCTGCACTCACACAGGAAGGGGAATGGAGCTGAGCATCCCTGTTTGTACCCTGCTCTGTGTGAAATGGAAGAGGGAGAGGAGGACACCAGTTTCTGCCTTTCACATCTGCTCCTTCCTTTTTGTGTTTCTTTTTAGGTGATCATTGAAAGGTACAAGGGAGAGAAGCAGCTTCCAGTTTTGGATAAGACCAAGTTCCTGGTGCCAGATCATGTCAACATGAGCGAGCTAATCAAAATTATCAGGTAGTGTGCTGTCATTTCAGCTCCATCCACCCAGGGCTATGATTCTGGATTAATTCCCCACTTGGTGGGTGCATTTGTGAACTCTTTACATGGAAAAGTCACCTGATGAGTGTTTGGTTGTCATCTCACCTGAGAAGGTGATTTTTTCTTTGGCTTGGATGGGGAAAAACTCTGACAAGATGTGAGCTGTTAGTCTTCTTCCAAGAGAAATAACTGCATCCCAGAGCTGTAGGAGGGAATCTGGGGCTGTGATTCCCTGTCTAACATGGGTGCTTCTGTCCCAGGGCCCCAGCATTTCCTGCTTGGTTATTTTAGGGTTATTTTAGGGTGTCTTCTCAGTGTTCTGCCTGGGAGTCACTCTCTGGCATGCCTCCCTCTTCCCACCCACTGCAGGGGGAGTTTGGGCTCCCAGCCAGAGCTCTGAGCTGGTGCTTAGGGTTGATGCTGGCATCTTTTGATTGGGAAATGAGTTTCTCTCAATGACAGCACTGAGGCCTGAAAAAAACCCACGTGTTCAGATTTTTTGTCCCAGCTCTTTGCACAGGCTGTGGCTTGAATACTGCCCCACTCTGGTGCTGGAGTTTTTCTTACAAGAAAAGGCAAAGGGGAAGTAGCCATGGAGTGGGAGTTGTGTGGTCTAAAACTGTGGTCAGGAGTTCTGCTAGAAGTTCATTTCTGCAGGTTCAGGAGGACTGTTTGGTTAGTGAGAGTTCTCCAGTGGTGAACTCAGAAGTTAGCAGCAAACCAGAGTTTGCTTTGTTGTGTCCAAACACTGCCTCAAAGGCTTGTACAGAAACTGAGGCAAGGAAATCCCAGCTCTTAGAGGAGTAAGAAGGTGAGAGAAGGTTTTGGAAACAGGAGCTTGATTGCTCAAGTGTTCCAGAATTTCTCATGGAACATTAAAGACCCTGGGGAAAAAAAAGAAAAAACGTTAATAGCAATCTGAAAGATGTTTCCCCACCTATTTTCTTTGGCTTAATTGTTTGTAGGTGACTTGGTGCTGGGTGGAGTGATGCCCATCCTTCCCAGCCCTCAGATGGCTGCTGCCTTCTCTCAGCTCACTGTCTCTGGGGTGATGAGAGCTTGGTTTTTTTTGGAAGGGTTCTTTCAAGGCTAAATAAATCCTTGTTTCCAGGATTCCTCACAGTGAGTGGAAGGATCAGGAAACTTTTCTGATCTGTTCTTTGCTTTTTCCTTTGATTGCACCTCCACATGGCCCAAGTTCCTCATATTTATGAAGTAGTAAGAGAGCTCCTCTCTGCACACCTGCTTCCCAGCAGGCAAGGTAGCAAAAATCCCTGTTTGCCCCCAAGCAGGATGGAGGATTCCAGGGAAAGGCCTCAGTTGGATGCTTCCTGCAGCAGGCAGTCTGTGACATCTGTGGCTCTGCCCTTCCCACACTGCTTCTCCTGGGAGGGGAGAGATCAGGGGGCACAGTGCTCCAGAGGGTAAACACAGAGTGCTGCAGAGCTGGTGACAGTCAGTTTCAGAAGCCCAGGCCCTGCATGTGGCAGCTCTGTCCTCCTGTCCCATCTTCAGCCTGGGCTGACACCTCCAGGGACCATCCTGGCCAGGAAAACCTCTTCCTTTTGGGTTTCCCTTTCTCTCCAGGCTGTGGCTTGTCCCCTGCAGTAAGGGCTGCTGGCAGTGGGGGGATCTGCCTGGACTTAGTGGAGAAATTGAATACAAGTGAAACTGTAGGACAAGGGGAAGTGGATTTAAACTGGAGGAGAATGGGTTTGGACTGGATCTTAGAATCATGGAATTTTCAGGGTTAGGAGGGACCTTTAGGATTCTGTAGCTCCAACCCCCCTGCCATGGGCAGGGACACTTCCCACTAGATCAGGGTGCCCAGAGCCCTGTCCTGGAAACCTTCAAAACTTCCAGGGATAGGTTTAGATAAGGTTGGGAAGTTCTTGATTCCTTATTTATTTATGGTGAGGAAGGATCAGCTCAGAAAGCTCTTTAGCAGGAGGGTGGTGAGACCCTGGCATAGGTGGTGTCTGCCCCCTCCCTGGTTGGATGAGGCTTTGAGCAACCTTTGGTTGGGATGAGGAGGTGTCCCTGGATGTGGGAGCTGGGAGGAGATGGCTCTCCAAGGTCCCTCCCCAGCCCAGCCATCCCGGGATGATCCCAGGGAGCGCCAGGTGGGAAGCAGCTCCGGGTGGGGAGGTGCTAACTGCCCTGCTCCCTGTCACCACGAGTGGCAATCCGTGGTCACCAGTGTCACACTCCTTCCCCCTCTGCTCCCCCCCAACCCCTCCCCAACAGGCGACGCTTGCAGCTGAACTCCAACCAGGCTTTCTTCCTCCTGGTGAACGGCCACAGCATGGTCAGCGTCTCCACCCCCATATCCGAGGTGTACGAGAGCGAGAAGGACGAGGATGGCTTCCTCTACATGGTCTATGCCTCTCAGGAGACTTTTGGAGTGCAATCTTCTGTCTAACCCCCCCCTCCCCGGAGTGGCTACTAGCCTAGGAGTTTGGTTGGCCCTTGGTCATCACCCCCACACTCTTCCCCACGCACACACCCCAGGGAAAGAAACGGATGTCGCCTACGCTCTCTGTACCCTAGCATAGTTCTGCTTTAGCAGGTGTCTCATCTTACCTTGGTTGTGACTATTAAACAGTGCAGACCAGCACCTCCAGCTTGGAATCCTGCTGTTAATATTCCACACAGGCACATTTACGTTGCTGGACTTTCTGAATGGAACCCAGTGGTGCATGTGACAGTTGCAAATAAAGGGACACCCGATCGACTTTGAACAAGGCAACAGGCACCAGGGAGGAGCCAAAGTGTTTTGTGTGACAGGTGTCTGGAAAATCTCCCTGTAATTCCTTCACTTTTTTTTTTTTTTTTTTTAAATATTTTTTTAAATGGGAAGGCTTCTCATGAGAGCAAAAATGTTTTAATGTTCCAAAGTGGAGCTTTGTCTGCTGCAGCTGGATAAGGGTTGAATCAGAGCTGCAGTGAGTTAAGGCAAGTGCTTGGGGTGAGCTGGGGGAGTGCAACTCTTTTCTTTTTTTTTTTTTTTTTTTTTTTCTTTCTTTTTTTTTTTTCCTACAGTTTTCGTGGCACTGCAAGCTTAGGAACAGTGCCAGATTCAGAAATACTCATACCAAACACCACAGCTTTATTGTAGTTTTTAGGAAGTGATTAACTATATAAAATACACACCTGGATAGGTAACACTGAAATAAACTCAAGTCAGTTCTGCATTTTCCAATGTCTGTGCATTCAGTGAAACACAGAGGGGGGGGGTCAGGGAGAACCCCCCCCTCTTTTAGAAGCAGCTCAAGCCCAGGAGCTGCTGTCAAGAGTTGATGAACAAACCATTTATCTATTACTATTTTTCTTTCCATCACTGAAACCTCCTGCCACCTGCATGGGGTTTGGAAGACATTGGTGTTACCACTGTCCCGAGTAGGGAGGCAGCCTGTGCAGAGGAGAGGCATCCCTTAGGACCTGTGGGGTTTTGTTTTGTTTTTTTCCTCTATAGAGTGGTTGTCAAAGTGAAGTGTAGCAGGATGAGGTTACTCTTGTATATTATGTGTCTGTGAACTAACTACATCCGTTACTGGAAGCTAACTTACTATAGCAGGGGGGTGGGAAAAGAAGCAATACTACTGCATCTTGGCACTCTAGCTCAGTAATGAGGTGTACAATTTGTACCTACCTACACCTCTTTGCATGCATCTCCTTCACAATGCTTACTTCCGATTTTTTTTTTTTTTTTAAATTGTTCTTTGTGTTTTTACTCCAAGGTAAAACTTTTAAATGCAGCTTGTTCTATGTTTAGTTTTGTTCGTGGAAGAAAACTGTTTAACTCATTAAACTGACAACCATACTTGTAATTACAAACGTGATCGACTGATAATTCCTGTACAAATGTTGCTTTTTTAAGATTAATACAGTGCTGATATGGATGGATTACATCCCAACTTCATTCTGGCTTGTGTGGTTATTTCTAGACAGCTTTTTCAACTCCAGGGAGCTCAAAAAGGGCACAGAGAGTTCTGGTCCCTCCACTCCAGGCCACACGGGATACTGGACCAGGACTGCTGGTGATGGGACACTGGTACTGAACCCTCTGTACTGCTCAGCACCTTGGAGAAGGAGTTCCCACCCTCCAGAAGGAGAAATTTCAGGTGTAGTCACCCTATAAAACAGTTCTGCTCTCTGGATGAGGATGGATTGGGACACAGGGACACATTTCCATACCCTGGTTTTGTTCCTGTTCCTTTTCTGCCACTGTCTCCCTCACTACTCCGGAATCCTGGTGCTCTGGTGAGCAGGAGTCTGCTCGGGCAGGAACAATCCTCAGGCAGCAGCCACAGAAAGTTCAGACACTGCCTTCCCTGCTCATTTTCCATGGGGAATGAGGTTAGGGCTTGGGCAGGCAGCTGGAGTCAAGTGCAAAGCTTCTCAGAGCAGTGGCGAGGCAAGGAAATCAACTGCAAGCACTGGAATAGATCTGTGGTTCACCAGCAGATGTGGGTGGGTGGGGAGAGAGCAAAAGTAATAAAGGGACTTGAAAAAAAAACAAACCAAAAGTCCCTGCTAGCTGCCAAGCATGAGGAACCTCCACACAAATGAAGCCCCTTTAAATGAAAAAAAAAGAAAAAAAAAGAAAAAGATTCTGTTTAACTCTTTATTTTCCATACATTAAATTTACTCAGATAAAAACATTCTAAAAATGTACAATTTTACTTTTAACAAAGTATAATAAAACATAAAAATCCCAATACCAGAATACTTGACATTTACAATTCAAAATCAAATTAGCTGAATATTAAATATTTACAAAACTATTTAAAATATTTATAAAGTTACATGCACAATTTGTAATACTAGAATTGACCGAAGTAAAAGAAATGGCTCAAATGGGAGCAGGAGTTTCCTTCATTCCTACTGGAAAGTTATGTCCAAGAGAAGCTGTTAATCTGCACTTGAAAACACACAGGATTTGCTTTCTGCTTCAGTACCAACACGTTTCTACCTTGGGTAATTAAAACTGAAAGAGAGCAAACAGGCAGTTCCCAGGGTTTCTCCTCACACCAGCTGGGTGGGCAGGGATGGTGGTCGAGTGCCCCAACCAGAAAGCTTTTCCAGCCTTGGAACTGCTCCCTGGTGTGGATTCCTCACCCATTTTGCCCAGATCCATCTCATTTCACAGCCTTCTAAGCCCACCCCGAATCCACAGCTCCTCAGTGTCCATGATCTCCAACAACCAGGCAGCTCACCCACCTGCAGGGGGGGTGGACCATGACTTGTTTTTATTTTGGGGAGGAGTGGTGCTCTGCTGAATACCAGGGACTTCACCTTGAATTTTCCAGTCCCTTCACCTTGAAGCTTGCCAGGGAGAAACAGCACGAAACAATTTGGGCTAATGGTCAAAGGTTTGGGTTAAGGTAAAAGGTCCGAGTGTTAAAACCATTATTTTCTGAAGTCTGGTGCTTAATTTGCCAAAATTTATGGAAAAGTTTGACCAGCAGTGGAGTGTGACATCTTATTTTAAGGAAAAGCATGGCTGAAATCTGACCAATGCCTCACTTGCAGAAAATGAGGCTTCCCTTTTCACTCTCCTGCTATTTACCACCGAGCCTGGCATCTTTGCTCCTGCTGAATTTGCTGACTGCCAGGTGCAAGGAGCAATTTGCTGGAAATTCCATCTTATTTTGTGTATTTCCACCTCCAAATGCAAACCACTCAGTCGCTCACACCCCCGGGGGAAGGCTCAGTGCTGACTTCTCCCCTGCAGGGATTTGGGATTCCTTTCTGTCTGACACTTCAAAACTCATTTCCACAGTGAAAACCATTTTGAGAACGAATTCTTTTTATACTTCCAGGACAAAGCTAGGAATAAATAGCATTCTCTGAAATCTCCATCTTTCCATGTATAAAAATAGGTTTAAAGAACAGGTTCTTTGAGCCAGTGAAGCTGGAACTGCTATTCTAAAACAAGCTGCCTTTACTTTTCTTTTTTTTTTTTTTTGGGGGGGGGTGTGTGTTAAAAAGATGGATTTGTGCCTTTTAAAAAAACAGATTAAAGATTATTTTATGGAACTAAAGTGCTCTGTTCAGACTTACCAGCTTTGGCTGTTCTTGGTCCAAAGGGGACAGTGTTCACCAGCAGATCTGAAGCCATAACTCACTCTGGTGTGGAGAAAGGCCCCATGAGTGCTGCTGCTGGCTCCTCAAACATTCCTCTGTTACACTCATGTTGCTCTAAAGGTACTCAAGACTTCCAAATCTGAACTTACTTCTAAAACCAGACTTCACCATTTCAAAACGTTTTACCTAAAAATTACACGTAAGCCACTTGAAGAAACACCAGCCTTAAACTTTACACAAAGGAAACGATCCCAAAGAAAGCTCTGAAGAAAGGAATGGAACAGTTTGCTGGACAGAAGTTCAGTTTTTTTACAGTCTTTTCATTATGGTTTTGACTTCTGTGATGAACATTAGACAGGACTGTGTGCCCAGCCTTGGGCATGAAAAAATAATGCAACCAGTACAGAAATAATTGTGGTTGGTTTGCTTGGGTTTGGGTTTTGTTTTTTTTTTTTGCTGTCGATTTTTGCTATTTTGAGAGGGTTTTTTAACACTTGCATGTGTGTTGAAATACAGTCTCTTTAAATACAAGTCAGTTTTAAAATATTGTTTAAAAAAGGCGAAAATAAAAAAAACAATAATGTTCAGGTTTGGCTTTCAGCACATGTTCCAGGCCACTGGAGAGACCCTCAAAAGCTGTGAAGAGTAAACATTGTCACTGAAAACTGCACGTTTCCTCCAGCGTAATACAGTGTGACAGATTGTTCCTACCATTGTCTCAAGCTCATTAAGGCAAAGTAAATTGCATTGTCAGTTTTCATCACTTTAGTGTTGTAGGTCTGAAGGTTGGTGGGTAGAACAGAGGTCAGCTCCTCAGAGGCAGGCAGAGCAAACAGGAGCATTTCCACAGGAGCTGAGGATACACACAGTGGGGCTTGGGGCTGTTGGTTGGTTGTTGTTTGGTTTTTTTTTTTTGCATTGCAAAGGAATTTTAAAAAAAAGTAATTTTTCTTTGTGTTTAATTAAACCAAACCTTAAGCAAATTTAGATTTTAGTTTCCACCAAGTCAAATCTGCTCTGAGCTGCAGATCACTACCTGGACCTGGTTTGGTTTCTTGCCACCTCCGGTTCCCTGTGCCTCTCCGGTGATGCTCATGGATCCCTCTGGCTTCCCTGGGACTGAAGGATGGCCCAGAATGTTTTTTTTTCCTATGGAAGTGGTCCAGGAAGGTCTCAGGAGTGAAGCCACTGTGCTACCCCCTCACCCTGACGTTTCCCATCTCCTCAGGGCAGCTCTGCACCACTTCCAAACCTCCTCCTTGGATGGGACTTCCAAGTGAAAGTCAGCAGCGCCCACTACAAATCCTATTCATCCTGGTGTGGTTTAAACTGGTGTGAGAAATACCTCCAAGTGTAAACAAGGCTTCAGACTTTAAAGGTTGTCCTCCCGAATTACAGGATGCAAATATCTCTACGTCAGACATTTTTTTTTTAGAGAAAGGCCTCACCCATGCAATGCTGTCAAATTCCTCGGGTGAGCCACGAGGACTGGGATCTTCTTTCAAACCAGACAGGACCAAACTCTTTCAACTTGGACAGTTCGAGACTGGTTTGGCTTCCTCTCAAGTCCTAATTTAGATTTGTCACCCACAAATTATGTACGCTAAGTAGTTAACACCAAAGCTACTCATCTACAATCTATTGCAATGAAGGAGGTTGGCAAAAAATCCTTCAAAGTCTTGATAATAATGAAGTTCACTACCTTTTACATGGTTGACTTCTCCCACGTCTGAATCCTGTAGCAAAAGCCTTGGGGTAGGAGCCAAAGGGTTTATATTTATTTTTTTTTTTTATATAAAGTAAAGCAAAAGCTTACAAACTCTGCTGCCAGAGTTGTTTTCTTTTAGGATGGTTTAAAATTCATTTACAAAAGCAGAATACTAAGGTTTCTGTGAAAGAGACCTATATACAGTAACAGGACGTAAAGGTTGTTCTGTGTGTTACAGGAAAATATCCTTGAAGCCTTTATGACTCTGGAGTCTCTGGGACTTGGACCCTTGGAAACTAAGTTTATTCTACTGCTGGGAACCCAGCACTACCTAGGAGTGAGACAATGAAGCACAAGTTTGTTTCCAGAAGGAACTGAAACTGCCGTGTGTGTTCTTTTTGGAAGGGGAAGGAGAGACTTACTTCAAATTTTTATTTTGTAGTGAAGTCACATAGCCTGCTGGTGCCAATTTGTAAAAGCTGGAACTTCTTTGCCTCTTGCACTGGTCTCAGAGTGACACTGTCTGCTAAAAGTGCAGAAAGCTTGAAGAGTTTTTACATTCTTCTGTAGTGCAATCCTTAAAAATCCCAGAGATTAGTGCCTGATCACTTTTGAAAAAAAGTAGACATTTTACCTAGCCCAGGGGTGCCAAAGTCCTTCTGGCAAATGGCCACTCCTACCTTCAGCCTCCAGCTTCCACTTCACAATGTAGCTGCCCTGGAGTTAAGATGGTTTGCCTCAGAAAGTCCACAGATGGCAACATTCTCCAGCAAAACAATAATAATAATAATAATAAAAATCCATCAGATGTGGTACTTGCAAACAGAAAACTGCAGCTGGCCAGCTCCACGCATCGGTCCTATGCCACGTAGAAGTTGCAACAACAAGATCCAAGCAAATCTTGAATTTGGCAATCAAAAATGGGTTTTGATGCACCCCTAAGCTAGATTTCCTACCTAGTCTAATAAAGTAAAGCACCTTTGGATTAAAAAATACATTAAGCTTAACAGCAACTGGACGTCTCAGTTTTGTGTTCAGATCTCCTTAGATCTCCATGGCTTACAGTATTTTCTTGCCAGATGATAAAATGTCAGTCTGTGGAGTCAAGACTTTCAGAGGGAGGAGCATATTTCAGCCTAAAAGTACCTGGGGGAGAGGAAACAGAAGAATTAAACAACATCAACCTTCTCCCATCTGTTACATCCCAGAAGTTTCTAAACCAACCTGCTTCTTATTAGACATGAAGGGAATATTGCAGCCTAAGCCCAGCTGGCAGGGCTGCAGTGAAGCTGCAGAAGAGGCTGACAAGTGTGAGGCAGTTTTAGGGCTGGCAAATACTTGTTTGGGAGAGTTTAAATGGAAATTGAGCTCATACAATAAAATACAGCTTAAAAAGACTGACCAGGCAGCATCGCTCCTGCTTTAGCCACAACCAATACACCACCCACAGTGATTCCCCTAATTAGTTACATTTCAGCACTGCTGTAAATTGCTGCCTGAAAACCATTTACTTGTTAATTTATAGTGGCCAAATACCTGAGACTTTGCAAACACAGACATACACTACAGACAAGACACAATGTAAGACCTTAGTGCTGTTTGCTCCATCCTGATGTTTGTAGTTAATTTTAAAACTCTACACCACAAACTCTCTCAACACAGAATGTCAAAATAAAAAAGGAAAAATAAGACTATAAAGAGCTCTTGATAAAGCAGCATTTCTCTCTGAGCTGTTTCCTGCCCAGAATTAAGGATCTCAGCTCTCTCCTGGAGAAGCCCCTGCTGTAACCACATAAGCAACATGCTCTGGAAAATAAGGATAGCAGCAAACACGGGACCTTCAGGAGCATTTCAACAATAATTCTTTGCTTTTGGTACTAATCTGGGGAGGACGGGAAAGGGGCAGCAGAGATGTTTGGTTTGTAAACTTCCCAGGGAACTTGCTGTTAACCAAAGATGACCTGGATGATAAGGTATAAACAGCAACAATCCATCTGATCTGTCCACACCAGGTCCCTCCCTTCCTCCCACCCCTTTGGAAGGTCCCATCCAAAGGGTGCTTGGCCCCTTCTCAGAAACCAACACAAGTCCCACAGAGCACCTGGGCCTGAACCTCCTGCAGCTCTGCCCTTGTGTCAGCTCTGCACAAAAGTTTCAAGTTATCAGAGTAAAATCATGGAATAATTTGGGTTGGATGGGGCTTTCAGAGGTCACATAGGGTCCAACCCTTCTGCAGTGAGCAGGGACATCAGCACAGATGGTGAAGGGATCCAGCACAAGTCCTGTGAGGAGAGGCTGAGGGAGCTGGGGGTGTTCAGCCTGGAGAAGAGGAGGCTCAGGGGAGACCTCATCACTCTCTACAACTCCCTGAAAGGAGGCTGGAGCCAGGGGGGGGTTGGGCTCTGCTCCCAGGCACCCATCAGTAAGACAAGAGGGCATGGGCTTAAGCTCTGCCAGGGGAGGGTTAGGTTGGATATTAGGAAAAATTTCTTCACGGAGAGGGTGATCAGACATTGGAATGGGCTGCCCTGGGAGGGGGTGGATTCTCCATCCCTGGAAGTTTTTAAGGAGACTGAATGTGGCACTGAGTGCCATGGGCTGGGAACCACGGGGGGAGTGGATCAAGGGTTGGACTTGATGATCTCAAAGCTCCTTTCCAGCCTGGGTGATTCTGTGACACCCTCAACTAGATCAGGTTGCTCAGAGCCTCCTCAAGCCTCACCTTGAAGATCTCCAGGGATGAGGCCTCAACCACCACCCTGGGCAACCCCTTCCACTTTCCCAATCCAGTGCCAACCCACCAGATTGAGAACTGAGACCCTTTTGAAGTGAAAATCCAGGGTACTGCCAGCAACCAAGCTCTGCCCAAGGGGTGCACAACCCTTCCCCCCCTGGCTGGAGGCCACATCACTTCTCCTCCTCCTCCTCCTCCCGTTTTTACCTTGCCGATTGAAATCCATGGGAGGCTGTTTGCAGTCCTGAGCTCTGTGCCCGCTGGCCCCGCAGTTGTAGCAGGAAAGATTCCCGTTTTTTTTGTGAGTGGAGCCGTTGGCATTCCCCATCATCCCCTGGGCCTGGTACACCCCTGCTGTCCCTGCCATGAAGTTCTGCATGGGCGGTACCGCGAAGGTGGACTGCCCGCTCATGACAGAGTCCGGGGTGAGCCCGCTGTTGTAGGCGGTGTGGACCACGGGGAAGGTGGTGCTGCTGTTGTACTGCTGAGTGTTGATGTAGCCGTTGCTACACAAGGGGTTGAAGGGCAGGAAAGGGAAAGTAAACATGGAAGGTCCGGAAAAAGGGTGCTGGAAATAATTGGCGTAGCTGACGGTCATCCCGCTGGAGCCGCAGTTCCCGCTGCACCCGCAGGAGCTGCAGACCATGCACCCGGGGGGCTGGGGCTGCTGCTGCTGCTGCTGCTGCTGGTGGTGATGGTGATGATGGTTCTGGTTCGGGACCGGGATGCTCCCCGCGGATCCACCGCTGCTGCTGCTGCTGCTGTTGCTGCTGCTGCTGCTGCTGTAGAAGTTGCTGTCGGCGGCGGAGGAGAGCGTGGGGCTGGAGCTGGGCGCGGGGCAGCTGGGCAGGTTGGCCATGGTGGCAAAGGAGGAGGTGGAGGGGTGGCTGCTGGAGGAGGCAGCGTTGCTGTTGGTGCAGAAGCTGCCTTGCATGGGTGCCACCGGCACGCTGCTCATTGCAGAAAAGGCAACTTTGGTGTTGGCTGTGTAGAGAGCAGTCCGGGGGTTGATTATTGCAGGGGACACCGTGATTTGCATATTACTGGAGCAGGAAGTCTGGCCGGCGATGGGGGGGTCAGTAGGGAGAGATGAAGACACCAGGAGTTTGATGGGTGGACGAGCCACGTGGAAGACTGTGCTGGATGTCACGGTGGCAGCAGTACTCGTTTCTACTATTAATCCTGGCTGCTGAGTTGTTTTGATCACTCTGTCCAGAGTCGAAGCGTGTACGACTTTAGTTCGAGGCCCAAAGTTGATGGTGGAGGTGGGGGAGCTGCCCTCAGCAGCCCCTGACAGCACCTGCAAGGGCTGGTGGGGAGAAGAAGCAGACATCACATCCACCACGGCGTTCCCAAAGCTTTTCTCCATTTTGATGCTGCCCCGAGGACCGCCAGCAACTTTATTTCTTTCTTCTAAAGATAAAAGCGAATGCACCGAGGAGGAAAGCAGCTTCATGTCCGTGTTGCCACGCTCGGATTTATGCACGGAATTCAGCATCCGGATGGGGGTGATGTGAGACGAAGCCGCTGCCATCATTTGCATGGGGTGCGGGTGGTGGCCGGGGGGGCCAGATCCTGCATCGTTCTGCACCGGTAAGACCTGAGCCGTGGGTCTGGCAGAGCTGGAAGTGAAATGATTGAGTAACATCACCGGCTTCTCCTTCTCTGAGCCCTCTAAGTGAATGTCAAGACCTGGGGGAGAGAAACATCGCTCATCAATCCAGCTGCTCCTCCAGACAAAGCTGGGGCTTGCTCCCACCCTCCCTGCTGGGTCCTGCTCCCACCCTCCCTGCTGGGTCCTGCTTACGTCTCTCGTTCTCCTCGGCGCTGTCTGAGCTCTCCTCCCTGGTCTGGATCCCCATGGGGCTGGAAGAAGAGCTGGAGTACTCAGAGGAGCTGCCCTCCCGAGGCAGTGGGTGGGCTGGCTGATCCACATCCACACGCAGCTCTGCAGAGAAAGGGTGTGAGAGCAAGCAGGGAAATGCAGAGGAGCAGTAACAGCACCTGGTTGCAACTGTTGGACTCCACCCTCTAACATCCAGGGATGCTCCAGGGTTAGAGAACCACGGAGAGGCAGCTAAAAAGTGCAACTTTTTATTGCACTCCACATCCGCAGCCTGCTCCCCTTCCAGTCAATGGTGTTCTGGAAGATAAAGCTGCTGACAGGTTGTTGAAAAAGCAGTGTAAAAATGAATTTGCTTCCCTGCCAGGATATCCTCAGCCTTAAGTGTCCTCTGAGCCTCCTTACCTGCAGCGTGGTTGCCACGAATGCTCTGGATGGGTCCCACATGTGTGGTGGGGGGGACCCTTGCCACACCACTGCTGGTAACTGAAGGAGGAGTCGTGGGGTTCAGGCAGCGTTTCTCTGATTTTTCTCTGGAAGGTGATGGAGAAAAGTATGAAGAAACAAAAGCTGGGCAAAGCACAACAACATATAAATCAATTTCTGAATGAACAGGAAGCAGACAAAGCCCACTAAATAATCCACTGCAAGGTTAGGCTGATTCCACATGGAAACATTTGGAAATGACATCAACCTTGACCACAGCTCCTTGCCAGCAGCTATATTTGGACTATTTACCATCTGATTACAATAGTAATGCTCTGATTTGTACAAGGCAAAACCAAATGGTGGTTACACTCTCTCACACACTACCTAAGCATGTCCCAAACCTGGCCATGCACACTGAAACTGCCAAATGCAGCCTCAAATTTTCACTTGGCAAACACACCCTTGAAAAAAATAAGAGTGATGAAAAATGCTGTCAAAGAGCTTTGATGAATGAGCATGGATTCAGACTTTTTTTTTTCCCAAGTGCTGCTTAGATCAGTAGCTTCAGTTCAGTGGCTTGGCTTACCTGATTCCCTCCTACCCTGTGAAATCTCAGGTAGGTGGGAAGCCCAAAATCTAAATGGGCTTTGCACACCAGCTTTAGAGTCCCTATTACAGAAGTTTTAAAAAAAACAAAGCCTAAGCCACAATATGTACCTTTTGTAGATTATTTTTAAAATGTGCCCTTCCTTGGAAGAGCTGTCAACCTGACAGGTGAAGACAGGCATCTCTCTTATAAACATCTTATAACCTTTGCCCCCAGCACTTACTTCTCCAACTCCAGTTGGGTCTTGAGTTTCTTCTTTGCTCCCATGGTAAGGGACTCAAACTTATTCAGATCTTCTTCAGTAAGACTCAGAAACTTGTAAAAAAAAAAATCTGTTTAGTTTTACAGCCTGAAATATTCTTATTTACATTTTCAGCCAAGATAAATACTGAAAGACAAGTCTGAATCCATTTTTTAAACATATATTAATTCATAGTACCTCTGCTCCAGGTTTAAATTATAGAATCAGTGTAAAATAACAGTGTGGGGACTTGGATAGAAAAAAGAACACCAGCAGATTACATTTAATTATGTGTGTGCTATTTATATTAACTGTTGACAATAAAGATGAAGTAATTCACCTAGATATTAAAATAGAACTTTGTGCTCTGAGTTCAAGTTCTCTTAAAAATTCACTCCAGTTTTCCTAGTTGTGTCATTTAACACAGAAATCAATGTGCACTCATTTCATCAGTTTAACTGAAAATATACTCCCAAAAGAAAAATTATAATAAAGCAGAGGTATAAAATAGGGAGGAAAAAGTATAATATAACGTCATGAAAATTAAAGTTGGAAAAGTGTGCATAATATTTTTTATTTTTTTTAAAAAACACACTAGAAAATGCAGAATAGTTTTACTACTTATTTAAAGGAAAAAAAAAACCACCGTGTATGTCCCTTCACATAACAAGGAAAATTAAATCAATAGACTCTGGTAACAGATTATAATTAAATATATTCAACAACCTATAACCAGCACAAAGCCATCTGAGTTTAGACCTGGCTCAGCCTAAGCACTTGGGCCACTGGAGGGCGTTCAAGGCTAAAAGACATTTAGGACAGAAGTTTTACAGCTGGAGCTGTAAAAGCATTCAGTTTAGATAAAATCCAGCACACAGTGTCATTTGTGATCCTTAGTATATGCAAATATATAAGGGACTATTTTTCCACAAGAATTTTTGCAGGAAAAAACCCCTCAAATCTACTTGCAGATATGTGGATGTGTTTAATGGTCATGTCAGAAGTCTCTGGGATCTGTTTTGTTTTATTTTTAAAGAAGGACAAACCAACTATTTTGGGAGAAAAATCAACCAAGAAGCAGAAATTTAAAAAAGAGGGGAAAAAAAAAATCAATTTTTTGTTATCTGCTGCACATCAAAGGGATGAAGAGGGAGCCAAAGCAGAGCTCTGAAGATACCATACGAGCTGGATCTTCAAGCACCAGGGGAAGAATTCCAAGAACAGGCAGCAGCTGTCACCCAGCCCAGGCCTTGGACACAAAGCAGATCAAAAATAGGAGGAAAGTTTTCATCTGAATGTTATTGCTTCAAGAGAGTGCAGAACTCCACAGCACCAGGCAGGAAGCTCTGCAATTCTCAGTGCAGATGTTTGCAGCCTTTCCCCTCCCTGGGGATGACTGAAAACCCCTCTCCTCCCTTCCCCTGCTCCTCTACCTTCTCCATGGTGAGCTGTTTGAAGACAGGGTAGTATTTGTGCAACCGTAGTTTCCTGAGCCAGTCTAAGATCCCATTTTGCTCCTGTGTCTGGGGGGTCTGGGGGCTGGAAGACATCAAGATGGGGGAAGCAGAGGAGTCCATGGGGGTGCGATACGCCAGCGAGGAACCGGAGCCTCCGGGGTGGGAGCAGTGGGGGAGTGCAACTGGAGCAGCAGCCGAGTGCTGGACGTGGTTCTGAGAAGCCTGAATGCCAGCCACACCACAGACAGGTCTGTAAAAGAGGCAGAGGGGTGGATTTAGGCACCTTGGGGATGGGTCAAGCCAGAGGTGCAGCTGGTACAGCCCTAGCAAACTGCCTGGTCCAGGATTGCTGGGGAAACCTGCACGCTTGGGTCCCAGTGCCAGGGTTGCACAGGGCAGTTCATGGCAAAGAGTGAGCTGTATCCCTCAGCTTAAGCAGAGGTTTCCTTCTATAATCACAGATAATATATGCTCTACTACCTCTCTGTGATTAAAAAAAGGATTAGAGACAATAGCTGTGGTTCAGATTTGAATGGCTACAAAGAAGCCCAAATATAATCCTGTGGATCTTTTTTCACGTGTGCAACTGGTAAAAAAACCAATTCGCTCCTTGGAGGGTACTGTTTTTCGTTGGGAGAAAATAAAATTGCTTCTGAAGAGAACAAGTTCTGAGTGTGTTAAATCCTAACAAAAGTCAAGAGCCTCTTCCCAAGGCTGACTTCTGCCTCCTTGGGAAGAGGTTTCCTTCCCCCCTCTGAAAGGAAATCCCTGCTGTACAAGGAAATATTCAAAGAGAGGAAAATAAAACCTTTCAGGGATGCTCTCTCTTTGCCCACAAAGATTTACACAGGGGTCTGTGCATAAAACTCAGATAATCATTATTCCCTTTAAGTATGGGACTGAGACCATTATAACTTAAGCCAGGAGGAGATCATGGGGAATTCCTCCACCACTGCAGCTCAGCATTGGAGTCCTGACATCAATTAACAGTGCCAGCTTAAAACAGTTTGGAGAGATGCTTCTATGAACAAGTGTTCATAGAGGTTGAACTGCCAGCAGGAACACTGATTGTCTGATCTCACCTCCCACATAACACTGGTCAAAAGCCTTTGCTGAATTCTTCCCTGAGCATACACATTTCTTAGGACAAAAAGAGTCAAAATTGCCAACTACATTTTATATGTTTTATTTCTGAAGCTGGACTCTTATCTTCCATTTCTGGTAATTGTTCTATTTTGACTTGCAGATTGCCTGTTACTGAAGTTCTGTTGTCTTTGAGATCAACTTACTCCACAATTTTTCTTTGAGCCATTACCCACACTGAGCCCTTGCAGCTGTTATTGTAAGATGTGTTTTCCTAAAGCCTTTAAAGAATGAACAAATGTCAACATTAGGAATGCTCCTGCCTTACACTAATATTCTCATCACTTGTCTGGTTTGGGCAGACCACACACTAAGGCTAGAATGTATTAAATTCTTCTACAGATGAATATAAAAGTGTAGACTCATAAATCCCTAAGGAGAGGAAGGTGATTACCTCTTTAATGGGTTTTTACAACCAGAATAAATGTAAACAAATATTTCACCTTCCAGATGTTCCCAGCGTTGTTCCTACTTTATAAAGGGAGGGGTTGCCAGAACCTAAAAACAGGGAACAGAAGTTAAAAATAGCATTAATTTATTAAGTGTACATCAGTACAAAAAATTAATTTTTAAAGTTTGTTTAAACTTACTTGAACTCTGAAGTTGTTGTGAAGGAGATGAAGTGCTGAAGAACTTTCTAACATGGTCATTTTTCACCACGTGGGAAGGTAATGGTGCCAAATACCTGCATGTTCATCAAAAACAAACCCCCCCAATTCTGTTAGATTGGATTTGCTCCTGCCTATGCAGATGTGACTGTAGACTCTTACAAGAGAGTTGGAAATTGAATTTAAGATTTTGAAACTAAAACAGGAAAAAACCCTCTCTCAAATTAGTCACATTACACAAATCTGACTCAAAGTAGACTTGAAAAGCATGGATATTCTTAATACTACTTAAACAGGTTACCATTGTGTTGCTTTCATGTCATTTAGTGCTTCAGCAAACATGCTCAATTTAGGAACACTGAACACTTGTAAAGCAGAAAATGTTCAAATATAAACTTGAAAATTTCCTCTCAGATTCATGAACCCAAAACCAAAACCCAGAAGATGTATCTGTTATTTAATTTTCTCCTCTTTGAGATAAACACCAGATGCAGAGTCTGGCAGTGCAGGGAAAAAGGCTGTAAAACTTATGTCACATTTTCCCTGGGATTGCTGTGCCTCTTTGGGGGAAAAAAAAAAAAATAGACTATCTCCTAAAACTTTGCAACGTATAATGTAAAAAAGCTAAAACTGGAGTTCTTGTTTTGCAGCTAACTTGACTGCCTGTTTCCAGCTCCTCTACAGCCTGGAAAAGGTATAAAAAGTTGTTTAAAAAAAAGAGCATTTTGACCATACCTTTGGACTTTTTAAGAAGTCTTGAAGTAAAAAAATAATTCAACAATACCTACATATGAACATGCTTTTCACCTTGAAAAATCAGTTAATTCCTGAGTTTTCTAAATATCTAGCACCTGACAAAGCAGCTTCTTTCCCTGCATCAAAGATGCAGGGGTTGCTGTGTGAAGGCAGCTTGCTGCTCCATTAACCTAGATTTGTAGAGACTGCTGCTACCTAAACAGCAGCAACATTCCTTCTCTCTTACTCTCCTTAATTCTTTTCACCCAGGCTGTGATTCTCAAAGCACAGAAGGAACTCTTTGAAATGTTAACTCTGTTTGCCCTGAAAAATAATCCAGGCATGCACCTGCTGGCTCTGACTGTGGAAAAACAATATCCACTGTGGCTCAGGCAATGGTGGACAAAAATCTGTCTGACTTCAAGAAAACAGCAGAAGATCAAGCAAAAATGACATTTAAACCTGTTATTTAATATTTTGCATAGATAAATTCAGTGGCAGCTGAAAATGCAGTCAATACAATTTTCCTAATAAGACTATTCCAGTATTTAGAGAGCAGTGATGTGGCCTGCCACTGATGATGATTATTTAAATGGTGGTTGAGATTAGATAAAGATCATTATAATGTGAGGAGCTACTATTCTAAGGCTTTAAAATTTTCTCAGCTGTTAATGGCCTCCAGAATGTAATGTAATGGCTTTAATATATACTTACATACTTACCTTTTTAAAATGAAGGTAGAATCTGCATAATGACAAACTAAAACAGCTGAGGTGATTAAAAAACTGACAGGGTAAGGGAGGAAAAAATCCCTACAACCTATCTCTCCATATGGTGGAAAGTGCCTGACTCTTCAGGCAAATATTTTATTTTTTTCCGAGTCTTGGGTTTTGTTTGGTTGGTTTTTTTTCAAGCAGTTTTGGCTCTTTTTGAGCCCAAATGAACCTTCTGCAAAGCAAATGATCCTCAATTTCTTTTTAGAAAGGAGTGAGGAAATGTCAGTTCTCCAGGAAGCTTAACACAGACTATTATTACCATATGTATTTCTGAAGAAAGAATTCCTGAAAATTTTTTGTGCACTGGAATTAGTAGAACATGAAGAAATAATACCTAGGTTCAGGCTCTACATTCTTGAAAGTAATTTAGAATATGAACACAATATTTTTATTTCCTGTTTTTCTCTTCTACTTGGTGAAAAAAGCCAAGTGTCAAAAAACCCACAACCCCAAAGAGCCCAGCATACCTAAGGTCTGATTCCAGGTCCATGTGGTTCCTTTCGAGGTAAAATGAATCTGGACCAGCTAGGCAAGGAATGAATTTCTCCAAGTTTTCTTCTGGATACAGCTGGGACAGCTAAACATGAAGGATATAACAAATAATAAGTGAAAGGAAGACATGTTGCTCACATGAGATACAAGGCACAGCCATTTATAGTCAAACATTTTATGAAATTCAATCTTTGTTATCTCAATCCATTTTGAAAAACGTAATTTAACAAAATCAGACTTAGAGGGACAAAAAAACCTCTCTGTTTTAAAGTATTTTTCCCACTGCCTTTACCTTGGAAATAAATTCAGTCACTTCAGTGGAGGATTTGGTTACCAATGTCACTGACGAATCAGACCACAGGACCTTAGGAAGTAAAAAGCATCCAGGTGAATATCTAACAGTCAGGGCTTTAAGTTTGCTTCCAGAAGAACAGTAACAGGTTAGCAAATGTCCCCCCCACCCCTAGATTGCAAGAGAGTTGGTAAAATGTGACATCAATAAGGAAAAAGATTTTTTGTGCACAAGGAACTATTACTCAGTCCTCCTCCTTGCTGCCCAATTCTTGCTGTTATTACACTGAATTATTTTGTTAAAAAAGCCCTTCATGATTTACACTGCCACTGCAGACACCCAGTATTAAGGGACAGACTCCTAAGTAATGGATTTTTTTTTTTCCTTATTATTGTTAAAGAGCCCAGCTGGTTTGTAGAATGTGATGCACAATGTGATGTGCTCCCCACAGCACAACCCTGCCTGTTTAGAATTCATCAGCTCCATATGCCATGCACAGTTGAAGATGGCAGCAAACCACCCTGCTGCAAAAAAACCAGGCAAAACCTCAAAAATGAAGCCTGCAGCTCCTGCTCTTTAGGCACCATCTTCTACATGCCCTAAGAAAAGGAAGCTGAGAGCCTCTTCCCATACACTTGCTGCATGAAGTCACTAAATCCTAGCTCCAGCACCATTTCTTGGTTGGGAGGTGATTAGTTGAATTGAGCCAAAAAGTCAGGATTTCTTGGCATGAAGAATAGCAGCCTGGGACTGGGCAGTGAGAGGTCCTTTTCAGACTGGAGACACCAAATTGAAGGGGTTTGGGAAGCAGGTGATCTCCAGGGGAAGGAGCTGGGTTTGCAGGTTTAGGACTCAGGAAGCCATCCTCTCCCCCACAGGACACCAGTCTCAATGACAACTGAAAACACACACAAAGTTGTGTTGGGTTTTTTTTTCTTTTTTTTCCAGCCATCAGAATGCTGCCAAAAAGACGGGTGAGAGGAGAGTATTTCAAAATACATTACATAATGGAGGAATTTCCTCTCTGCAGAGCTGTTCTACAAAAAGTAAAGGAAGAAAAAGAAAGAAGAAAAGAAGCAAGGAAAATTTAAGCAGTTGGTTTTTACAAAACCTGCAGGGTTTTTAATTTGCTTCCTTCAAGTTTGTGATAAATCAAGACTTCCTAGTTTTTTAATACCCCATTTGTTACGACTTAGGTTTTGCTGATTATTTATAAATTTTAGTACTTATAAAACACTAATGTGACCTGCAAATGCAGGGAACAATAACGTTCCCTTCCAGTAAAGTGATGCTGGAAACACTGAAGTGCTCCATCTATTGACCTTCTATTCCCAAGCTACTAAACAAAACATTTAGTAGTTGGGTTTTTAACCCAAACAACAATTTATTAGCTCAGCTAAACTATGTACCCTTCTTTCAGCTACAAGCTGTCAAGTGAAACACTGGTAAAAGTAATTTCTGGTATTTATAGAAAAAGTTATAATAGGAAAAGATGTTTCACGAGATACTAATACATAACCAGACTCCAGACAACTGCATACTTCATAAAGATTTTTAAAAACCCTTGAAAAAATAAATTCTAATGGTGATGACATTTGGAAAAACCATGGGCTTCAAAAAACATCATCCATGAATCAAGTCACACAGTGCTTAATGCTGCCAACATCACCAGAAGATGCTGAACTGAAGCTCTATCTTGGGTGGCTGTTTTAAAAAATAACTTTCTGGTAAAAAAGTTGTGGATAATTGAAATTCTGTTGTCCATTTGCTGCTAGGTTCTCCTTTTCTCACCAACTGTTTGGCTCCGTTGCCTCATTAAGCAAACCCAAGACACTTTCTGGGCTTTGCATGCTGAATTTTGGAGTATGTGTCCCAGCAGGGAGAAAAGCAGTTTGTCACCCTGCCCTGCCAGCACCCTGCCTTCACTCTTCACACAAGGCTTCACAGGATGAAGTCCTCACTCCACAGAAATTGTGAGCAATGTCCAAACCTCCCAAAGCTGCCTAAAACCAGGGGGAAAGCCACTTCTCCCAGCAGCTTGTGGCTAACCACTCTCATTCCAAAGGAACTATTCCCACTTCCAGTTTGAATTAGTCTGGCTTCAGCTTTCAGACATCAGTTCCTGTTATGCCTTTTTTCTGCTAGATCAACACCCTCTTTGCTGTCAAATGTTTTCCCCCTCTCCCTTGAAAGTGTGTTTTTTTGTAATACTCAGTCATCCTGCAGTCAAGTTCTTTAACTCTCTCACTACAGGGTATTTTTCTCAAACAGGGTAACTGGGTTAGGATGAGGTTGGACTCCATGATCTTGGTGCTCTTTTCCAGCCTGAGTAATTCTATGCTTATTAATTTCCATAATTATTTTCCGTATTCTTCAACTCTTAAAACCAGTAACACCTGAACAATAGGAGTCTCATGCTTGCCTCACTACTAAATACAAACAAATGACCACCTTACCTCTTCTCCCATACTTGCAGCACTGACTTGGGTGTCTAAATTCTCTTTTTTGTTCAGATGAAGACTTAAATTCTTACTAGCTTCTGAATTCCAGCACAGAGATACCCATTGTGTAAGCATGGCATGATACTTTTTCCCTTAAAGATAGACTTTGCTACAACCTGTTGCATTAGGGTGTTTTTATTTTGCCTCTGTCCCACTCTGGACCATCCACAACTGTTCATCAACAGCAATTTATGACGACTTCCCAATCACTGATAATAAAATAGGAGCAGCATTTGTCCCCAAGGAGCTCCACTAGAGAAGCTTCTAGGATCTAAAAAATGAGGTTTGAAGATTTAACTCCTCCTTAAATATGATCCTCCCTCCTTTCACAGTAAAAAAAAAAACCCAAACAATCACAAAAGCTTACCTCAAAGGAATACGCAACATTTCTTTCATTCTTCTTGTGTGCCAGTCCCTTTAATTCCACTTTTTCAACACTGACTGTGAAAAAAACAAAGAGAGAAGAATAATGAGGAAGTTGTTCTTAAATGCCTGTAAAAGTGATGACTATTTGGTTGTGCCAGGACTTGCTTTGAGAGCAGTCCATGACTTGTGGTGATGCTTGAGGTGTCCAGCTTGGGCTTGCCTCCTGCTGCAGATAGAAAGGTTGATAGCAGGGCTCCATGATGCTTTCAATTCAAGCCTTTGGCCAAGCTTTGTTTCATCCCAGATCCAAACAATACACTGATTGCAAAGTTCTTTATTTCCTCATGGCCTTACTGGACCCCCTCATCACTATAATAACAGAATGCCACACAAACATGCCTGGGTTTAGCTTAATATCGAGGAGCAAACACCATCGCTCCAAGGGAAAAGTGGATCACAGAGGAACACAGGCAGGTAAAAGTCTCCTTGTTTTCAGGGGTTGGTTCTATTCAGGGTGGTTTTATGGCTGGGTTGACATCACGACTCCTCGACTACAGTTTCAAGGAAAATTTCAAATCAATTACTGCAATTTAAGTTGTAAGCAAGCCCAGGATCTTCCTGTGGAAAGCCCAGCACATTGTGTCCATCTCTACACGTGATATGCAGCCTTCAAAGACACAACCTTACACATCAGATATCTGACATGCTAAGTACTCATTTCCCAACATACAGAGAGCAGAAATTCGGCCACATTCAACTTTATGAAGATCACTTCCTGTTTCTCTTGCAAACTCCTGAATTCCTGCTGCCTTTTGATTGCTTGCATGGGGATACTCACACACAATTTTTCTCATAAAAAGCCAATTTACATGAGCTTAAAAATTCAAAAGCAATTACACAAAGTCACTAGAATTGTACCTCCAGGTGACAGGTGCTTGAAGGGATGCACACTGTGTGTATTTTTGTTTTCACTCCCCTGTTCTAACAAACAAAACCCTGAGCCCTACCCCTGTTCCTGAGGACTCACCATTTCCAAGATGTTACCTATTTACCAGTTTTCAAGACTATTTGTACACTATATTGCCTTCCAGACTCAAACCTATGTTTATCACATAGAACTTCCTCATAACACAACTGCATGACTAAAGAGTGGCAGTGCAACAGCAGTGACAAGATGACAGCAAGAAACCTGTTTCATCAGCTTCACATCTCCCTGGTCCCCACAGAAGACTCCAGCTAAAGCCACCTCATTGCCTGCCTGGAGTTTGATTTCCCTCTGCCTTACAGCAATCACAACCTGAAGTCTTTATTGTGGCCATTAAAAAATTTTACTGTTTCCTCTTCATTTAAAAATGTTATAAGCAAAGTCTTGGCTGTTTTAAAGACCTCCTGTTCAAATCTTATTTATTGGTGGTTAAAATTTTTAGAACTGGCAAGTCTATGGACATTCATGCCTGCTTTTAAAATACAGAATTAACATTCCTTTTATGACCATCTCCACTGTTCCTTTTGTCTAATTCCCATTTACATTCACTTAATCCCTCAGCTGATGAATAATGTCAACTCATTACTTACTACTTTCTCCTGCACAGGATGCTATTTGTAGAGACTTGCTCCTCTTAAAAAGTTTGCAATGGATTCCTCTCACACTTCTGAAATTATTTTCTAGTACTACTGCCTGCTGAGCAGCCCAGGAATAACTCTTGTGCATGCCATGTATTGATGAGCTATGTAGACAGTATGTAGTGGCATGAAAATTAACACACATGTGGCTCGGAGGATTTCTTGCCATTTCCAGAAAAAAAACCACCTCAGTGCACTTATTGAAAAGAATTCATGGCACCCTTAATTGTGAACACAGTTAAAATACACTGAATAGTGATGGGAATTACATGACTTCAGATTTATAATTAGAAAGAACTTGTGATGTGGATATTGAGAGGGGGTATCAGTGTACTGCTGGTGAGACAGCTGAGGGCTGAGCAAGTAACTTGCAGAAAGCCCAGTGTCAACTGCTGCAACATCTGTTTTTGGAGTAGGACAAAGAAAGTCACAAAGACACAGCAAGTGTTACTTAACACTTGTCATTTATAGCAAATCCAGTGCCACTGAAACTGTTCTTATCACTGGAATTTCTACAGCATCCCAGTGCCACCTCCTCCATCGATGCATTACTGCTCTACAGTAATTCAAGCAGAACAGAATTACCAAGCAATATAAAGCTACTTCTCTTTTATTGTGTGTGTTAATAACAAGCTTTAAATCCATTTGGTTGTGCTGATGGTTGCATGACCTCTTCGTGCTAAAGTTCCAGTCTGAACTTGTCTAGATCATATACTCTGCTGCAGTAAATCTGAAAAATGATTGCAGTTAGCAAAGTGAGCCATTAGGAAGCATTTGTTCCCTGATCCTAAACTGAACGTTGTAATATTTGGTCAGTTTTAGAGCATAAAATAGAGTTTACTGTGGAGCAGCAATATGCTTCTAGGGACAACTGACTGAATAATTTCTGATGTTACACAAAGTGCTCTAGTAATTTTCCCCAAATACCACAAAAATATCATCCATCCAAAAAATTCTAGGTTGTTTAATTTGTTAGGCTGCATGTATTTGTTATGTGGCCTCTCACATAACCTTAGTACTATTTAACTTTTTATTTTAATAAAATAGGCCACCTAAACCTACCACGAAGCTTAAACTTTATTCAGAGCAAACAATTATAAAAAATCCCAACAACCTCAAATAAAAAGGTGCCATCTAGAAAGCAGGAGTGAATGATTATTAAATATTTTTTTAATCTATATTTATTCTCAAATGGGAAATGGCTCAAAGAGCAAAGTCTAACCAATAACACTAAAAATGATTCCATGACCAGGCAAACCTTTGTATGAAATTAGACAACATGATACTCTTGTCTTCTCAGGATGCTGAAAATTCACCTTCCTAACCCAGGGAATACAAGAAATGGCAGAGGAACACTGATGATTTTTTGTCATTAATTACCTGGGAAGTGAAGGGAAGTGAAACAAGGGGATGGAACACAACTGACACATGGAAAGGGTAAGGAAATACAAAAGTGGTTTGTGGGACCTCCCAGTGCTGTCAGAGAGGCTCTTGTTGAGGCTGCAGCACTCGCTGGGACACCTACACAACCCCAACCATGCAGACCCAGTTACTAGAAATTGGATTTTAAATAGCTGAACCTTCATCTGTTGCTGAGCTCTACTTCCAAAGGGCAGCAGACACCACAAACACATCTGCCACTCACTGGGATTCTTCCCTAATCGAGTTTCCTACTTTTTTTTTATTATTATTACTTTATTTGCTTTCTTTTAAACACAAAAGAAAAGCATTCACCAGGTAGTTTTCAATGGTAAATCCAACTGCATCACAGAGAGAAGTTTGCATTTGAAATACTACAAGACAGTCAGTTTCCCTAATGGGAGTGATTTCTAAGTCTTTCCTCCTTTTCAAAGTGTGGTGTTTTGTTTTGGTTTTTTCCTTCGATTTTTCCCCACTGTTCCAGAACGTCCAGGTCAAACAGATGCCATGAGTTGCAAGACATTTAATTCTGTTCTGTTTTCCTAGTCTAGCCTGGGATTTTCACCTCTCTGGTTGGTCTTGGTGTGATCTGATCAGCTGAATGTCTCCATGAAAGCACAGACCACTCCTTCCCTCTCCTTTCAACCAAGTAGCAAACCCTCTCTGGCTTTCTCAATGCCATGAACAGCCTCTCCCTCTGGAAGAACAGGATCTTGGACCTCCCAAAATGTCAGCAGCTACATAAAATAAAAGAATGATTCATCAGGGTTACCTAGCAGGTCAAGTCAAGAGTAAAAGAGGCAGTGGATGTGCACGAGAAGAGAATTTTTGGAAGTCACATTTAATATCTTCTTGTAGGTTGTATGTTTTCATAACTCCATTTTTTCAACTTCTGGATCAAGTGCCTATTGACCAGTAATAGGACCTGACAGATGACTGTTTCAACCCACACTGAGAATGTTTGTGTTCCTTCCAAAAAAGCTAATATTTCAAGATAATCAATCACAAGCACAGACTGAAGCCCCTTTTAACAGTCAATATTTCTGCACTAACAGCAGCAATTCAGACCACAAACACCCAGTCCACAACTTTTGCTGTGCAAATCAATATAATTTGTACCAGTATGTTTTTTCTTTGGATGTCATGAACAGCTTTACATAAAGCCTGTTTTTCAGAAAACTTCCTGCTTTCCCATATCTGATCTTCTTAAAGCTTTTCATCCTATGGTAGAGAATTAAAAAAATTAAAACCACCCATAAGATACACACTTCTTACCATCAAACTGGTCCTTTTCTGCCACAAACATCCAAGACTGTTTTCTCATCAGCTAAATTTATTTTCTTTCCCTAGTTTCCTGCTTCTGAAAACTTCAATTATTCATTAACTGGAACACTGGAGACCTGAAGTAAACTTGCAGAACCAAATATTAGTTTTTCAAAGCACATACAGAAATGGTTGGGCAGAGTCTGTAAGATGAACAGATTAGTAAGAATTGAGATCTAAATAATTCAGGTATTGATCAGCATCGTTCAGGCTGCTGAGAGCTCAGCATTAATGATAAAGCCCAGGACCTCAGCTCAGGTGAATCTGATGTTTATTCACTACAATTCCTTTCAACAAATCAGACAACTACAATATTGGCTTGTAAGAGTTTTGTCATTGAAGCTTCTTCAAGAGGAAGATTTTCCTGGAAGAGTGTCCTCTGGACCCCACTTCATAGAAAGCTCTGATGAACTTTCCAACTTGGACCTCTGAATCACTAAATACCAAGTGGATGACACTGAAACCATTCAACCTGAACTTTGCTCTATTCAACAGCCAGCAACAACACACCTTGAATTGTTTCATGACACATTAACTCACAAACTTCCTCTTTGAGGTAAGAGGTACCCAGTCTGCATCCAAACACTGATGGGCCAGAGTCCAGGTAATGGAATAACAAGAGATGATCCCTGCTGTGTAATGCTTCTACTCCCACAAACTGTGCTTCTGGGAAAGAGCATGAGAAGGCAGAACATAATATATCCTAAAAATTCAAGTGTATCAAGCACACATCAGGCACCTATGAGCTTTTCAGTCTACAGCTACACCAGACAAAAATTTCTTCCACTTCAGAGCAACAAGAACTGATCAGAGTATTTCCTTAAGAGTGAGGGAAGAGAAGTAAGGGAAAAAGATCACTTCCAAAAAGAAACACTTACTTTACTACTTCTAGAAAAATCAAATATTGGAAAGGATGAAGCAACTCCCTCCACAGTTCCTTACATTGATTTTCATGTAAAAATGACCTCTCCTGATTACATGAGCAGTGAAATGACATCTCAGAACTCTCCAGACACAGCAGGAAAAATGTATTAAGAAATGACAGCAGTTATGGATTGAGAAAACATTCTGTGAAGAGGTGTAATTGGGACACTTAGATGATCCCAAAAGCTTTATGCAAATATAAAGCTGCTGCTTAAGAAATATTCAAACTGAATGGTAAGGTCTGTAGAATTTACCTTCCCCCTCCAAGAGAGGAGAAACAAATTGTGGTTGGTATCAGAGCACAGTAAGAACTTTGCTCATCCTTCCCACATCAGACATCTCTAAAACACTCCATGGAGCCTGACCCACCTAGCAAATCAAAGGCTGCCTTCCAGGGAGAAGAATACATTTAAATTCTCTTTGAAAATAATGACCACAGCAATCCAAAAAATCACTGAAACTCTTGGAAAAGTGACACATTCACTTGAGCCTCCAAATGGAGAAGTCATTTTCTGGCTACCAAATTCTGCGTGGCTAACACAGTTTCAGGAGACAGGACTAATGGCCATCACAGCTTCTATTGAGAAAAACAAAGGAGGGGAAAATTAGCAGAATTTTTTGTTTTCTTTTTTGTTTCTCCCCCATTCCTGTGACTGAAGCTGATGAAGCAGAGTCTGGCACAGTCCATGACCCAAGTTTAAGGGATGTCAGACTTGTTAGAACCCAGGGCCCAGCATCCCATTTCGTGCTGGTATCTCTTAAGACTAAAAGTAGAAGAGCAGACAGCAATTTTCCATGGTGTCTGCTTAAAAAGGAAGCTACAGCTAGGAAAAAACTTGTAACCAAACAGAACAGTTTTATTAGTTAGCAAGTCTTCTGGCTGGCTGTTGCCTTTACAAAAACAAAAGGAAGACACTGGAAATTAAAGCTTGATGGACATAATGAAAAATTTCTGTTAGCAGCAACATCAGTGAAGGAAATGCCCTCAGAACTATAATTTTTCCTTGTAAAAAATGAGGGTTCTTCCAACTTAGAATATTTAAGAACAAAAACAACACGTACTTAAACGAGTTTACACGACAAGTTAATCCTACTTTAATTTAAAAGCAAGACTAAAGACCATGAGCTGCAAAATTCCACAGGAAATAATCACAGTTGTTTGTTTTTTTTTAACTTGAGGACATGAGCTTACTTTTGGCAGCAAAATGGAAGCAATAACACACTGGGATTGTATCACTCACCCCAATCAACCTAGTAGTTTTCATCCTCCTGCTATTTCCTCAGTTTGGTTTATTTAACTTGCCAACTAAGTGACCTTATGTTTCTCCAAAAAAAGACAGATATTTTAAATATCTGTTCATCTTAGCTTTTAAAATTTACTTGAATTTATACATTTGAGTAATGCTGAAGGATGCTGTCAGCACTTTAGCCCACCACAAAAGCCAATCAACCTAAAGAATGGTTTTGCAACTTCACTGGATTCAAAAGCTTAAATAAAACAAAATGTTGTCTGGACTGAAGGCTGGAGAAGACTCCCATCTGGACAGGAAAATGTAAAACCCAGAAGAATCAGGCAGCTGCTTTCAAAATCAAGATACAGCTTCAGGCGCTCATTTGAAGGTTTTTTTTTCTTACCAAATACTTCAGGCCAAGATTACTAACTTCTGCATTAGTGCTGCTGAGCTGCCTGCCATTGCCACTGAATAGGCAACTGCCTTACAAGTTGCATCTTCTTTTCTAATGCCATAAAAAAAGGGCTTTACAGAATAAATTACCCAAAAGGGGCTTCTGTACTGGATGTATTTTTGTAACAACTCCACTGCCTTACTAAATCTGAGCACCAACATGTCACCAAACAGATGCTGTGCCTTGAAACATACTTCAGTAAAGGTGTGCTGTTGAAATAGAAGTTAACAATGCTCTGGGCAGAGAGAGAGCTACAATACAGAGCCAAAAAAAGGCTGCAAGAGTTTGACATTAGTTATGGACAGCTGAGCAACAGGTAAAATGTATTCCTTCAGTTTGCAACAACCAGCTCTCACCAAGCAAAGAAACCTCTTCTTTATAATGCCAGGCAGAACATCTCCAAAAAGGAATCCTTAACAATGTTTTTTAATACCATGGAAACACAGTTGGCATTTTCAAGTGTGATTTTAGGTAAACCAGGGAAGGCTTGAAGGTATCCCACAACAAATTCAGAGACACTGATCAGTATTTCAGATTCAGCATGTACTCACATTGTGGTGATGCTTGGGGACAGGGGGACTGCTTGTTTTCTAAAGGACTTGAGAATTTAATTTGTAAAATATATTTACTGCTTAATTCCTCAAGCTGGCTGATTCCACATGTAACTGCATCTAATTAATTCTTTTCATACAGCTGAGCAGAGCATGGTGAAGTGATGCAGGCAGCTGTGTATTTCATTTGCTCAGAAATCCAGCCCACTGACTCCTCTTCCTTCTCCAGCTGAACAAGAGTGGACTTCTCCAAGGAATGTACAGTTCACTTTGAAAGTACTCCTGCAAAAGTGGCTCTAAGCCCAGATGCTCAGTTTGAAGGCAGCTCCAGTGACCACCAACATACATTCTTCTATAGGCAATTAAAATAAGCAGGCTGCCCAGATCTGATTACACAGCCTGTGCTAAGAAAAATGGCTCTGCAATCTGAAGAGATGTTCAGTTTTGTATATAAATACTTTAACTTACTGGGTAAGTAACAGGCAGTTGTATATTTAGTCAAGCTTTATCTGACCAAGTGATTATTTTATTTACTGCTGTTAGATCAACTTTAAAGCAAACTGTGGCTTTGTTTCTTATTTTTAAGAGAAGGCTAGGTCTTATGATTCCCTAGGAAGGATTTTCTCTGGCAGATAAATCACTGAACCCCCCCAAAACCTAAGGCAAGTCAGATGATTTTAACCTGAACACTATATTTACCTACAAGACTAAAAACATGATCAGTTTCTATGGAAAATGCCCTTGGCAGTGTAGGCCAAGGTGTAATCATAGGTTTTGTGTCAGTGTTCCAAATCCAGGCTTCAATAAAATCCCAAATATCACTGGAGGAAACAAACCCATTTCAACTGAAGCCTTTGAAGCTTGAATGTCTGCATGGAACAGACCCCGAGCTCAGGAGGAGAACACAAACCTCACTGATGCACCCTGCAAGGAAACCAGGTGTGAAAAACATGAGGCACCCAGGTAGTCACCCCAGCTGGGAATCTGAGCTGGCATTTTGAAGTTTTGAGCAATGTCCTGAAATACAGATGGACAAATAAGAGGCTCACAGGAACACAGACTCAGCAGTGAAACCATGCAAGATGCCAGCTTTGAGGGAAATTTCAACTACCAGCAAACCACCTTTTGGGGAGGGTTAAAGGAGACAGGACACAACCTGCCTGCTACCCCTTAGTTGTCTTTCATTACACCAGATTTTATTCCTTTATGTCTTCTGGGTCCCACTCTGATTATAACCCACTGTTACTCTAATAAAAAGACCCTGTCCCCACTGCATAAAAATAATTCCAGTTGCAATCAATCACAGCTGCATCTGAGGAGGATTAGAAATCAAGTCAGGAGATGATCATATGTATATGCGTTAATTTTACATATTATATAAACACGTGTGTATATATATATATATTTTTTTTTTTTTTTCCCTCCAGCACAGACAAATGCAGACTGGGCTGCAGCATGTAACCATATATCAGCATAGCTGGACCCCTGTCAGTGAGATCCTAAGGCAGCAGCTGCTCCACCAGCATGTCCTGGCTTGAAGGGCAATTTGGGGATGAAGCAGCAGAGTGCTGGGATCAGATGGTTACCTGCTCCAACCTTGGCACAAGGATTTCTTCAGCTACCCAAAGGAGTGAAAAGTTCCCAACTCCCAAGTAAAAACACAGCATTTCAAACTCCCAGGGACATAAATACATGCAGCTAAGTTTTATTTGAAAGGCAGATATTCCAGACTTGCATAGTTTAATGCTCATGTCAACAACCACGTGCTGTTTTCTGCATTTTTGGGAACAGTATCAGTATCTTGAAACTCATGACCCAGGCTGCAACAACCACCAAGCATAAGCAGCAAGGACAGAGCCATTCTATACCAGCTTCACTATCTTATTTTCTAAAGAATTATAGCATGAAAACCCTGTTAACAACGCAAAAATCTTCTGTTAGCATGCTACATAAAAGCAGCAGACTAAAGGACTAACCTAGAATAGGCAAAGCCTTGAGTACATACAGTCTTGCCAAGAGCCACAAATGCATTCAAGTGCTCAGCTGAGTGGGAAACAAACGTCCCTCAGCACAGCCACTTCTGAGCTTCTTTTGTTGGCAATTATGTCCTTGTACATTTTCAGGTCTCTGGTCTCAGCCTCTAATATTCTTGGTCCCTTTTTTACATTTGTATAAATCACTGATCCTTTATTCTGGATCCCCAGACAAGGTTTGACTAGGAATTCAAAGAGACCAAAAAAAGTTCTAATTCAGCATTTAAGCTTATTTTCAGATACTGTACAACTATTAGACAACTGATTCTGTAACACATCTATGAAGCAAACACAAGAGAAGAACAAAGTAGATTTTATTAATATGCGCTAAGGCAGTGAGAATGCCCAAGAAGTGAAGAAAAAAGAAAAAGTAAAACCCCATCCACTAAAAACTCCAACCTCTTGAAGCTGTGAATCTCCACACTTGCTACCAGAGTCTTCAGTCTGCAGCACAGCATGAAGCACAACACACTTTTACAGTAGGAGATCTGCAAACAGGGACAGGAAGGAACACAAACTTTGAGCTCCCCAAGCCACTATTACCTCTTTCATACCTATTGTTTTCAAAGACAAAGTTCACTTCTTGCTCTTTTCCACGGGGATGTTTACAAGAAAAAGTCTGAATGCTTTGCAAATCTAGGAGTCCAACTTTATCTCTGCTTGAATGATACACATGGAATTATTCATCCAGAGAAGTGGAAACAATAGAGAGAACCCAAGGCACTCTTGTGTTTTATGTCATTTCCTTTCAGCTGGGTATATCAATGATGTAATTTTAGCAGGGCCACCCCTTTTCAGTTACTGTTAAAAATACCATCTGCACCATCCACTGATGAAATGCATCCACTCCAGGCAGGGAAGGAATGCCTCAAGTCCACTGCCTTTTTTTTTTTTTTCCCCCCAAGGAGATAAAAGAAAAAGTCAGAAAGCAAATGAAACATTCAACTTGTAGCTTAGCATCTCCATGCACCTGAGAAAAAAGTTAATCAAGTAATTAGTCTATGACTTTCTAGCAAAAAGAGCATGAGAAAATGAAATTGGAAATGAAATTTGTCAATCATTTCAGTGCCAAAGTCTTCTCCCCCTGAGTGAACAGACAAACCAAAGGGATCAGAGACACAATTCCTCTCCTCCAGAAATGCATCTGAGCCCACTAACATCAAAGGATACAGATTTGGGACAGCAGGATCCCTTAAACTTCTCCCCATTTCCACTGTCTGCAATCCCAAAATGAGATTTTATTCTCCACTTCTTAGCATCAACCCATGAACTCCTCTACATGGTTTCATACAGCTGTCAAATCTCTTAATCCATGTCTCAGTATCTGGCTCAGCTCTGGCATTTTTGCAACAGATGCAATAATGAAAACTACATTAAGCTTGCATTAAACAAAAGAACCCAATTTTTAACAAATCCAAATAGAATTTAATTAATACACAGAATTACCCTGCTTTGACTGTTCTCTGTTTCACCCTTTCTTCATTTTGATTCTGTTAATAATGAACCCAATCTTAATACCACATTTTCTTTATTGGTTATTAGGAAAAAAAGACAGAAGGTAGTGAAGTCATGTAGAATTTAAGGGAAAATACCTATTTAAACAAAGGGTAAGAAGCTAGTTCTGTCTACAAAGGGTGTCCAAAGAGCCTTTTTGCTTACCAAGTGAGAAGAAACTCTTTCCTGTGAAGGTGCTGAGCCCCTGGCACAGGTTGCCCAAGGAAACTGTGGCTGCCCCATCCCTGGAATTGTTGGAGGCCAGGTTGGATGGGGCTTGGAGCAACCTGGGCTGGTGGGAGGTGTCCCTGCCCATGCAGGGGATTGGGACTGGATGAGCTTTAAGGTCCCTTCCAACCCAAACCATTCTGTGATTCTATGTGGAAAAATCCCAAACATTGACATAAACAGAGTGATCCTCAAAGGACATGAGGCACCAGTTCCTTCTGAGCTTGACTCTGCACATTAAAAGAATCACCTACTGCCTTCTGCCCTGTGAATCAAGGCTGGCACCAGCTGGTAGTCAAAGTGCAGGAGAATATTGCTTAAAAAAACAACTGATTTCCTCCCCTTTAAGTGCATGTCCTGCAGTGAGACTCATGAGTTACCATTTGCAAAAGGGTTCTCTCAGTAGCACATTATTACACTCCTTGTTTCTTCTTCTTTGCAGTCCATCTGTTCCCTCATGCCAGAGACTGAATGTGAGAAATCACCATCACTTCCATGGAAATAAAGTGTTGTCCTTTACTAAATGAGGTCACTTCCAGATTAGAACGAAGGGAAGCAGACTAAAGAAATATTTGCTGTATAGTAGGGGAAGCAAAGAAAATTGCTGGCAAACTAAACTTTTTTTTTTGTGTGTGAAATGTTGGCATCCTTCCTTCCTTTCCACCCACCTCCTTATTTTCAAACCACACCAGTTTGCCATATCAGTGCTCAGTACTAAGGAGAATGCATCTCCTCCTGTGGATAACTACCCTGCTTGAAACCACATTTATTGTTTCCAGTTCCAAGTATCACCAATTTCTCTAATTTTATCTCAAAACCTACAATGTCAAGTATCTTTTCCTTAATGCACTTGGATTCTTTTGAAAATTGCCAGCTTCCCACTGGCACAGACAAAAAATCCCAACGTGAGAATCCTAATGCTGTCATTAAAAGTCAAGCAAAGAAAAAAAATCTGAAGATTTACTCTAAGTTCTCACATGTTTTCAGGTCTGGACCCAAGGATCTGAGGAGGATGACAATTTCCAACTCACATATGCAACTACCTGTTGCATACCAACTACTGATAAAATTATTGTAGTTTAAGCCTATTACCCTCAGGAAGGCAATCTTTTGGAGCAGAGAATCTAAACATAAAAGTGCATGAAAATTTAAAAATATGCTTTGGAAAACAGGGGATTTAGTAATAAACTGATAAGGGAAGAGAAAGCATGTCTACCAGCTAATAACCAGCAGCTGAAAGAGCTTCTACAGCACACCATGCACAAAACCATTGCCACTTAGTCATTTGTACCCTTGTGTCTGTAAAACATGGGCAAGGACTTGATGGTTTTCTAGGAATACTTGTGAATCACTCCTACTTTTTTTTTTTTTTTAAGCAGTATTTTTTTTGTCCAATTTAGTTCAGGGGAAATGTAACCCTAGATAGGATAAGCAAGCCATTTATTTTAAATACTTCTATCCCTCTGTTTAACATGGCAGGGGAATGGGTAAGTTCAAAACCAGACCTTGTCAGATGTTAGCTGGTGTTAAAGTTCTAAACAGATGCAATTAATAGCTGAGAATTTCTGAACATCTCACACATCCCTTCATCTTCAAGCAGCAGCCACAGAAATGCCCACTCCCAGGGAGTTATTTGCCATCAGGATGCAGAGGAATTGCCCGGAGACAAGATTCAGCACTTCATGTTCACCTTAATTTTTAATTTAAGTCCTGCATGCTTTCCTACCCCTAGGTGAATTTTTACATTTCAGATTTCCTCTTTCCGCTTCCTCTTTTGTTGTCAATAAAAACACAGGTTTTAAGCATTAGTCCTGTACACCAGGTAAAGCTTTCACAGCTCATTCTGATTCTGCTACATTTTTGTTTTCCAAAGATGCTCAGCATTAAGCCATCACCCAAAGATTTGGGGGAAAAAAAAAATAAAAAAAAAAAATCAAACTTGTTTTGCTCATTAAATGCAATTTCAACTAAAAGCTCAAGTTGCTCAGGTTGTTTCCTTTCCTAAGGAAAGGTCATGTTACTGCTTCCAGAGCTCTTGAGGTAATGGCTCTTAATTTCATCTGCCATAGCAGGCACGTCCAGAACTTCACAGACCTGAATACAAAAGAGTCCTTCTAGGAATGTACAAGCCTGAGGGTTGCCCCCTGTGCTTCTGAAGAGCCACTGAAAAAGTCAAATACTATTAAATACAAGTTTATTGTCTCACATTAGACACTGGCAGCTACATTGTTATTATCTAAGATAAGAAATCTGCCTGAGGGATGCATTGTGGCAAGGTAAACTCCTTGGAATGGCTGAATTTAACAGCATACTATTCTTAATAGTTTTTATTTTTTTAAAGAAATTTGATTCTAATTAATTCTAAACAGAAGTAGCATCCAACTCCCACTACAACCAAATGAAGAGGGTTCTGAATACTCAAACTCAAGTGCTTCTCTGTCAAACCTTATTTTTGGAAAAAGCTGAGCATCTTCCAATGTGCAATGCAAAAAAAAATATTGTCCAATAGACAAATTCAGCACAAGTCTTCATATGAATACTATGAAGAATAAGAACAAATAAAAGCAAAATGAATTAGTAAGGAGTAATATAAAGCCCTATTTTCCATGTTCCTATGTTGTATACCTCCTCTGTTCTGCAGAGACTCCAGCCCTATATCCTCTACAACAGACTTCCAGTGCTACTTTCCCTGCCTACCTTAATTATTTGGAAGTTTTCCAGGTATTCCCTAAAGATACACAACTAACTGGCAACCTTCCTTCCCCAGGCACACTTGCCATTGGGCTAACACAGGAAAAGGGCTGAGGTGTTCTCACCTTTCCTCTTGATGGAAGCAGGACTGAGTCTCTTCTCTCCAAAAACCACCATGAATCAAAACTCCAAACACCTCTCTCAAATTTGAATTAGTTTAATCAACAGGCTCAACAGTTAATAAGGTAGGGACTGAGTTTCCCAAGCAGAGTGATTCCATCACCTTTATCGAGGAAAAACAAGCCCAAACAAGAAAAAAGGAAATACCAACTCTGACTCTAAAAAGTACAAAATTTAACTTATTAACAGTAAAATAAAACATAAATCTGCCAGGGTCCAAGTGCAGCCCCAGGAGTGTGGAGTCCCTAACCTCACTTGGGCTTTGCCTTTGGGGGCATAAAATGGGATTCTACATCTGCCTGCAAAACCAGAGAGTAGAACAATTAGTAAAAAACTGAGACAAAGTGCTTGAATGTGCTTGAATTTTATTTTTTAATTAAAACACTCATGAGTGTTGTCTTCATTGCAAATGTCAGCAGCCAACCTCAGCTGAACTCCAGACCAAGCTGCTTTGTGCAATGCAACAGACAAGAGATTTCTTAATACACAATAATCTTGTAGCACAGGGGGAAATACACAACATCAAAACATTTTTTTTTTTCAGAAATGCACTAATCCCTGGATTTGATTGCTAGAATTAACTCTAAATACTTGATACTCATAGAATAAGTAGTGTACCAGAGACAGTCAGTCCAGAATGCAGTGCCTTGGGTGTGAGCTAACAAGCACTGAAGTTTAGAAGCAGAGTTCTGCTTCAGAGAAAATGAAGACATATACAAACAGCTGAAAAATTATTTTCAGGGAGATTTTTCCTGAAGGATTATCATAGCCTAAATGTTTCCTTAAGCCCTATCCTAACAGGAGTTGACCCAATATTGTTGGAGATGATGCATTTAGTTAAAAATAGAATAATTCAGCTCCACAACTGATGTAGACCAAGGCATTATAAAGTGGAGACCCTGAACCAAAAGGATTTCAGGGCTTTTCTTCTCACTCTCTATTTTTTCCCTGCCTTCAGTAAGCTGAGCAACTGGTGTCAGACATTTCAAAAGGAAAAGACTGCTGACTGCCATTCAGTAAGAGTCCAGCTCCTTGTGGGAAATGGGTGAGTCAATGAAGCAGGAGGCAGAAAGGTGCAAGACCATAAAAAAATTATATTTTGCCAGGGAAAGCAAATTAGGTTGGAAAATTAGTAGTTGTAAGTGCTGGACAGCTTGCACCACACGTTTCTACTGACTGTATCAGATATCAAAAGGCTGCTGTATGTAATCATTCTAACCTACCTGCAACTTATATCCTACCTGTGCTCAACAGGATTACTACAGAGATCCATTTTGCACCTCAATATTAATCCAAAATGAAACCATTACCTAGGTGCATTTTTTTCTCCAAGTTTGTTTTTCCTCATGTCCCCAGACTGCAGCTCTTTTCATCCAGTAAGTCATGTGCTATTCTTTGTATTTATTCTAACCTGGGACGCTCTTGAGGTCCTTTGCAGGACCCTGTATGTGGATTAATAGAGTATCTTCAATTAAGGAGGAAGTTTTGCTGTGCTCAGCAGGAGTACCAAATGGAGCTGATTGTAAAATAAAGCCTTCTGCACCCACTATACATCTAAAAGCTTTACTCCTGTCCACAAAAAGCAGTGTGTGCCTATCATTAGCTGCATGTGTCACAAGAATTGTGATTCAGCTTCACTATATAAGGATCATATTTCAACAGTTGCTTCATCTGAAATCAGACTGGCTTGCAGACAGTTTGGAGGTTTTGTGTGGCAACAACGGGAAGGCAAGATAAATACACAGGAAACACAAGAATAAGGGATTTTTGTCACTTTGCAGAAAACATCTTGCACGGTCAAGGGAAAAAAAGCATCTTCCAAATTGCTTTAAGGAGGGAAACGGTGGTAACTGCCACCTGAAAAGCCTCAAAGCATAAATGAACATCTTATAAATAGCCACACAGAACCTCCACTGCAGAAAACTTAAAGCAGAGGCCATGACAAATCAAAATTTTACTCAGCATTACAAGAAATTACAGTCTGAAGAAAGCACAGTCTTCATACTGTAATGTTTTGCAACTTACACTGCCTTTATAATAAAGATTCTTTTGTTCTGCACTTCAACATCTGGTCTAATGTACTTTATTCCACTGAGCTTTTGGAAAATATGCTGTGGTCACTGACCATGTTTAATACATTGCTCAAATATGTCACATGCACAGAGCAGCCCTTGCCTGCAGTTGCCATCCACCTCATGGGCCAAATCACATTGCTCAGAACCTTTACAGTAAGACTAATTAACAACAGCTCTGGGGGACAGGAAATTCCTATTGCTTTTTTTTTTTTTTTTTAATACAAAAAATAAGCTGAATTTTTCATTCAGCTTTGATAACCCTAATTACTCTTTAGGGAACTGCCACACAAGGTCAGAACAACTCTGCATCCATAGGCTTGTTTCAAATTGTCTCTGTGAATGGGACTTCCCATAGGTCTGATGGCAGCTTCTGGACTTTGGCATCATGACTGAATCTCCCTTAGCTACCAGCACAGGATTGTCTACAAAACAGAAGTTGCTAATCAATATACTATTTGGAACCAGTGAGCTTTTATAACCACCTGGAAAAGGCTGCTGGGAAAAGGCTCTGAGGTACCACCCCAGAAAATGTAAGGTACAATCCTAAACTGAAGACAAGTACACTGTTGAGTTGGTTGCTGAATTATATACCTATCAGACAAGCACTGGCAAGCATGAAAACTCATATTTGAGACTGGAATCAACATTTCTGACACTAACACCTTCTGCAGCTATATTTGCACTGGGTTTAATTCTTGTACTGTGAAAAGAAAAAAAAGCCTTGGGCAACACAAGGAAGAAACTGTAGCCATTCAGCTCACCCTGTATGTAAATAATTCCCAAGCTTCATTTCAATTTGACTGTTCAGACCAGTGTTAAAACCTGACTACTTGCTAATAAAGTGGGAAAAGAGAATTATCTATGAGAATACCCCCCATGGAATTCCAGTTACAGGCACCACAAGAACCCATCTGTACTCCTCTGCAGCAAGATCTATCAATACCTTAAAACCTGCAAATGATCCTGTCTGCAGCTGACAAGCACAACAGCCAGTCCTGAGAACAGGGAAAGCCTCCACTTCCCAAAGTTACCTCCAGCTAAAATGACTTCCACATCTGTGAAAACAGATCCAAGAATGAGTAAAAAGCACGATTTATACTGCATGTTACAGCTATTAGACTTGAGGTCCACATCCCTCTATGTCAATGCCCATCTGTGATTTTTCTAAACTTGCATAGGTCATATTTTTGAACTTTGGTTAAATAAAGTTCAGATAAAGCACAGATACTTGACATGCTTCTGTCAACAGGTAGATCTTGCCAGTGTCTCATCTTTTCCTTTGCCCAAGTGTCCATCCTGCATTAGCACCAACACATGCAAGTGGGAGAAGGGGTTTTAGCCAAGACTGAAAGACCAGGAGAGAAAATTTGGTCAATTTTGCTAAATACTGATTTCTCTCAAGCTGGTCACCATTTCCAACAGCTTGGACATGACAGCATGGATGCAGTACCTCAATGTCTAAGTGTTCCCAGAGTTAGTTAGAGCCTCTGAGATACAAGGAGAGGTTAATGAACCTCAGACTGACACTAATTTTATAAATTTGTTTCCCCAGGCAGCAATATTCTGGGCAGACAGCATGGTGAAATTATTAAGTTGTTATATATTTGACAAGTCTGTACATGAAGCATGTATGAATGTTTCCAGTTAACCACTTAATGCAAACAAGTGCATACAGACTTCCACCACAGTTTGTTCAAGAGAAGTCAGCAACACACTCCACTCATCTCTCTGCCATGTAGAAAATTGAAATATTTTGTTCTAAAAGCCAGTTTCAAAATGTGGATGAAGGGAAATCCAGCCACTGATAGGTCCAAGCCTACTACAAACCCATTCACTGCTCAACTATACACAGAGTATGTTAGACTAATGACATTCCTGCAAATCAGGATTAAAAGCACTCATTGGATTAGTACAAACTGTCTCTAATCCAACTAAGCTCAAGGGATACTGCTGGACACTTCCAGCTCTAGTACTTTGCCAGGAGCTGAATGACAAACTTGGGCAGCTCACTATTTCTGACCTCAAGTGAGAAGAAAACCTCTCAAGCCATCTGAACCAAGACTCACTTGAAAATATCAACACAAGAATTACACAACCGGTCAAGCAGCCTGTCCATCCCAAATTCCCAGTCCTGATAAACTCAGATGTGTGTTTGCTACAAGAAGTAGAAAGCTGCAAGCAAGCTGGGGTGGCTCCAGGCTGGCAAATCTTCAGTTGTACTCCAGCCCTAAGAGGCAGATTTCTCCCTACTAGACAGATCATTTTATATCAAAGAGAACTCAACACAATCTTTGCTGCTGGTGAGCCAGAAAGCAGAGGATCAGTAAGAAAACTCTATCTGTTCCACAGCTCCTTTCACCAACTATCACCAAGGCAATCTATAAATTAAAAAGCTACAGACTCTGAAAACTAAGCAGGTATCCTGTAAGAAAAAAACAGAGCAGAGGAAAACCTAATTAATTTTCACAGTGTACTGTGACTAATCTTGGCATATATGGTACTGGAATAGCAATCACTGAGTACAAATGAAAACAGTGTTGAACCCTGTCCTATTTTTAATCAGATGAAAGCCACAAACCTAGCAGTGCTTCTGCTTAGTGTTGCATTTTCTTCTACTCTGATTGCTTTTACAGCTGGAGAAATAGCTACTTAAAGCACTATTCTGCTGTAAAAAGAATTATTGCTCCTTACAGCTACTGGGATTAGAGCTGAGTGTGTCACAGAAAAGGAGGTCCTGTGGAGACAAGCTAAGAACATCTCCTTGGGACATTTAACCCCTTCTCATCTGCCTCAGTTCCTCTGAATGAAGATGTGCTTTGAAATTCTGAATCACAGTTTAGGGGGTATTAAATTCTGTTTGCAAGGTTATGCAGCAAGCCAGCAGCAGAGAAGGCAACAGAACTCTGAAGACCAATTCCAAATAAATTTGTATGCTCCATGACAATATTTCTAATGAAACTTGAAGGCAGCAGACTTGTGCTGCTAATGTGTGGTATATTTCCCCTGCATTAGTTCTGCCAAGCAGAATTCCTCTTATTAATACCCCGAAGAGTTCACAAAAGCTGCTCTACATAAATAGCAGCTCACAGTTCAAAGATTTTTCTCACTTAACAGCTTTTTTTGTACGCATTAAACACAAATCATGTCAGTCACATTTTAACCCAGACATTTTAATATTTGTAATTACAGCTTAGGGTGTGGAAATGGAATGCATACTGATTAACTCCAATTTGCTAAGCCCAGTCTTTAGCCAGGTCAGCATGCAATTTAGATTATTTTGTAACATCCAGGCTGAGAAAGGTGCAAGCTCTCTCTCCTATCCTCTGACTCCTCTTCCCTCAGCTTCCAACTCTCACATTCTTGGAAACCAGGAGAAAGGTGTAAGTGGAAGCCCAACTGCTGCTCCATTGCCTTCTCTTCTCCCCAGTAAAGCAACACTCATCACCATATGCTCCATCCAAGAAATAAACTGCTACTATAAGGATGAGAGGTGGAGTGTCAGAGATATTAACTCTGAGAACACACTTCCTGAGAGCTAAACTGATATTTCAACTCAAAAGGAACTTTCTTGCTTATTTCCCAATAGAAGAATAACAATACTTGTCCCTTGCTGACCCTTTTTCACCAATACACAAACACTTCCTAAAACAACTCTCCTGTGACTTCCTTTGCTCCCCACAACCCAGAAGCAGCAAAATTCCAGTCTCCAGTCACAATTAAAATCCCACTAATTGCCATCAAGAGATAAGAATTCACTCCCCCCTTGGAAGCAGGCATGCAGAGAAGGACACACCTTTGGAGTGTTTCCCCGAAGGCCTCTTGGGTAATGACTCCTCCATGGAATGTGTTGATGTGTGTAGTACATTTTCCAAACTGTTACTGACACTGTTGATGGGAGTCTCGGACCTTGGAGTAACCTGGAAAGGAAAAAAAACAAAACGAAACATAAAATTCTAATTAAAATAAACCAAAGGAATGCACAAGCATCACACTTTCCTCCAGAAGGCAGTCTGGAGACATTTGCTTCTGTTAAAACCAAGGGGTGCTGCTACTGATATTCCAAAAGTAGCAGTTCAGGGAAGTTGTTGGAGTCAGCAGCTGTTCACAAATCTAGATTATCTTGGCTAATCTATAAAGCTACTTAAAAGTATAACTCTTTTTTAAACAAGAGTCACACAGCAGTCACTTGTACAGATATTGCAAGACCCTGAACTTCTCCACGCTGCAGTTCTTAACTTTGCAACATGAGAAGTAGGGGGAAAACATCACTTCTGTCACCTACCTACACAGGTACAAAGTATTTCTACACAGATTACATAAAAAATTCCAGTTTAGCAAAGACCACTGAATTTTCTTGTCTTTGCCATTTCAAAGCCAGCTGTGATGAAGATTTTCACCCTAAAAATGCTCAAGTAGAAAGCTGCATCAGCAAAACAGACCAGGGATTAACACATACCTGCTTAACCACATTTAGCATAAGAAAACATTTCCATCATTACTGAGCACTACAGAAAACAAACTCCAAGTCATCAGGAAAAGCAGAACTGAACACTGCTCACTTCAGCTGCTGGCCACAAGAGTATTCATAATTATGCAGCACCAGAGAAAATATCTATTACTTGTAGTGAAACATTCAAAAGCCTCAGTAAGGCAATTACTCTCTTGTTTTCTAGGTAACTAGATGCAGAAGTAGAAGAATAGTTACATTAGCAGTACTAACAGAAGCCTTTAAGTACCTTAAAGAGGAAAGTGTGCATTAAAGAGGTAGTTCAGACCAACAAAGCACTGATACTAATATTTTACTGGCATGGAAATAGCCACATTTCGAATCAACATGAAATCCTGAGATGGGGGAGATGCAATCCGAATTTAAGGCGGATTTTAGCCTCTCACAAATCACTGAGAAAAACGTGCATCTCAACATAACACAAGCTATCCAGAAACTACAGGTCTCTGTAAGGCAAAAAGCTGCCTCAGGCTCTGATTACTTGAGACAGTGCCAGGATTTCGGACAATTTAGGCTTAAAACAATCCTTTGTTCCACCTACCATTAGCCTTACATATTGAGAGCAATCAGCATACACAATGCAAGCCAAAAATAGCACATCCCGACCCCTGTACAATTACCTATTGTGAGCTCCATTTCAAGAGTGATGTTTATAGATTTATATGCAGTTAATGGCAGCAAAACAAGCGAGAGACTTGGTACACTTGACATTCAGAAGAAAGATTTATGTGCAAATAAATCAATCTGGAACTGGGCAAAGCAGGATTACAAGCAGGTGTTTTACTTTTCAGCACTAAGTCAACTTTTTGATCAAAAAGAAAGTTTCCTGTGTTCATCTTCGGGGCAGCTTTCCAGCAGTAACAAAACCTCACTATTAAGGCTTCCCATCAGGAGTGGCCACTGAACTTCAAGCCTTTAAAACTTCGAAGAACAAGGGGAATTGTTTAAATCTCTTTGCCAAATTCAGTCTTTACCAAAGCTTCTCTCACACCACCTCTCTCCTGGAGCTCATTAAACTCTCCCTATTCCACTGGATCTTTGCTGAGAGGAAGTTCCAGCAGGCTGAGCAATGACACCAGCATCCTCCTGGCAAGGGGAGATTGCAGAAAAGTAACAGGGCAAGCTGGAAAAGGAGATTCATTCAGGCAAACTATGTTATCCTCAACAGCCGGGTTCCAAATATTTAGAATAATCAGAAAAAATAAACCCTTGCAGTTCTTGAAACTAAGGAAGAACAAACACATGGTTTCAGAACAATCTAAGCAAGCAGCTTGGTACAAGATCCTTATTGCCCTCCAAGCTCCTATTCCCTTTTCTCCACTACCCTTACAACAAGCACCCTGTGAAGTTTAAAAATCTGCATTTTGTTTACACGTAACCTCTGATTTTTCCTCTAAAGATTTAATTTTTATACACTTGGTAAAGAGTAATTGAGCCCATATGTCTCGACTGACTGAGCTCATGTACTATCTGATGCAGTCACACATCAAAGCAAAGCAGTTTCAAATTGGCCCAGAAAAATCACAAAGCTCTGATTAGTTCCAAATGGAGCACTTTGTTAGTGAGCTGAATGGTGTTATAAGCAGCAAATTTCACTGCTTAAAGCTTTCATTCCAAATTTTAAATCATTTTTTCCACTGACTTAAACATAGCAATACTGCAAAGGTTTGGATTTGGTTAGGGAAAGTAAAATAATGAAAAGTGTTTTGTGAATCAAAGCTTTATTTCCAAAATAGTGACAGCCTTTATATATTTTTCTTTTAATTTGAGGCCAAGCAAAACACAGTAAGAAAATAACTTATCATCTATGAACTGCAGAAGATTTTGTCCTGGAAGAGTTGGAAGAACCACTGGCAAAAGCTTAACAGTAGGTGCTCAGGAAGGACTCATCCAAACCCAACTGCAGGAAATGAGTGTCAGGTAAATCTGGGAGGAATATTCACCTCATCTGCAATCCCTAGTTTGGGCTCCACACTTACTACTACTAGTCATTAGATTCTGAATGAGGAATAAGGAATTCTAGCCAGATAAAGACTCAGAGAAGTGGTAAGCAAAATGCTTTGACCTTTTAGGATCTGTCATATCTCTGCAAAAAGTCACTAAAGGAGGAGCATCTGCTGTTCAAGAGCTGTTAGAGGTTTGGTTACTGAAGCCCACAGTGAAGAAACTTCAGTGGTACAAAACCCAGAAGTATTCAGACTGTATCATCACAAACCACAGGAGTGACATTTTACAAATGCAGAGAAATTCACAAATCCCTCAAGGTCTCAGAGGTCACAGCATCAGACGTTTGAAAAGACGACTTTGGATTTTTCAACTTAAATTATTTGAGAACACCAGCAGAGACAGTCCCTGAATACTAATCAAATACAACAGCAACCCCAGACAGTTAAAGCAATAGAAATATTCTCCACAATACTTAATCTTACCCTTAGCACAGCATTTTGTTGAGGGACAGTTTCATTAGATTAATAATAAACTCTTTTATCAGTTGCCTGCAGGCTTATTCATCAATGACTCAAAGATGCCCCCACTCAAATGGGTGCAGAAGGGATTCCCAACCCAAATGCTGCATCTACTCCTTCCATAAGAAAGATCTGGCTTTTTTTTTTTTCATCAGAAGAGATGAACTTCTGATTTGCCAGCTTAAAACCTTTTCTGTTGCTTGAATTTCAAGTTAACATAGTAGCCATAAATGAAAATTAAAAAACCTCATCATTACCTAATGACTGAGGTTTAGCCTGAATTCTTCTGTGCCTCATTCTCCTTAGTAATAAAATATAAAAACTGGTACCAGCTACTGAAAAGCACACTCTTCCTTCAGGGGCTAAGCAGAGGCTCACAGAATGCCACCCTGAAGCCAGGAGTTAACCAGGAAAAGAAACTATTTTGGCTCAGGGGTCAAAGGTGTCAAGGCACCAGTTACTAAAACCTTGGCCATTATCCCATTTTTCAACTTTTCAACTGCCAGCAAACAATAACCTTTTCTCAGCAGAATGCAGTGATTTATTTCCTTCCCAGCAGAGAGGATACTAAGAGGCAAGTATCTCCTTGAAACAACAAAAAAAAGTTCTAGGAAGTTCTTAAAAAATCTGATCCATCACAAAGCACACAGGGGAGAATAAAAAAATAATCATCAAAATCACCAGGAAGAGTTACTTCAACAGGTAGTGTTTCTCCTTCAGCCACTGCTACCTGACATGGCTTTGCCACTATTCAAGACAATGGAAGTCAACCTAAAAATGGGAAATCTGTGAAGCCAGAGCCAGGAACTGTTTGCTTTGCAGGGCCAGTGCCCATCATTTAAAACAGCAAAGTCTTTCATAAAAATAACAGGACGGAGAAGTCAAACTTAATGTGGTAAGAATTTTACCAAAACAGTAATTATATGTTTCTTTGAAAAATAACCAGACAGAACACAGAAAATACATGGTTTAATAGCAAAGTATTTGCTGACTTAGCTTGAAGTGGAGCCAGCAGTAAAAATCAACATAGCTTATACCTAAAGCATAACATGACTTATAATTTGGGGAAGCAATGATATAGGATCCAAAGGAGTAAACAGATTTTTATACCTAGTTAGGTATGAAATTTAGGCCATGCATTACACGGGAAAAGTGAACAAAATCTAAAAGGAATCAGTTAAATGAGATACTAGGGCTGCAGCTAAAAGCCACACATATTCTCCCATTGATCTTGCAGGAAAACTTTCTCACATGATGTTCAGTTTTCAAAAGTGGACAATAATATACTGGTAAAGACCTCCAGATGAAAGCTTCTGCCAAGACTTGCTTCAGAAGTCTCCATCCAAAGAAATCAAAGTGATCTCCACATTTGGGGCTGATGCAGAGAATCCATCAGAGTGCACTCAGGAACTGGAATACTGACTTTGGGGGGGGCAAAACCCTACTTAACTCCATTCACTCCTCCCAGTTTCCTATCAGTGATTCTTAACAGCAACTTATTTAGAGGTTAAACACCAAAGGCTTCAACACAGTGCAGTCCTGTTCGCAAAAATGCTCCAGCAGAAGCTTCATGGCAAGGCTACAGCACTTGCATGCTCAGGCAGATAAGCTGCTGTTTCCCAATATATACCTTCAGGTTCCTAAAGAATTTTTTTTTTTGGGGGGGAAAAAGGCATTGCTAACACTCAGGTGCCAGGCAACCAATGGATGGGGTTGTGTTCAATGATCCAAGCCTGAGCCAGAAACAAAAGCAAGGACCTGAAACTCAGCATACTGAGCCCAAAACACCAGGAGGAACAAAAGCACTCACCCATCTTCCCCTTAGCAGCACCAAGCCAGGAGGAAACCATAGCCCCAGGCACCACCTCTGCATTTGCTTAGATATGCAAATACCCAAAATTTCAAACTGTTCCTTTTGAAGATTTAGGCTCTTCCACGAGGATGTTTAAAGAACATTTAAAAACACATCCAACTTTTCCACATCCTCGTGAAGCCCTCAGACTTATGTTTACACGGGTTTAGTTGCTTTGTTGGACAGGAATTCACCTGAAAGTCTTTGGGTTGTGCTAGAAATCCATGCAGTTCCAACAGGGTCATCCCAGAAAAAGATAAAAGCATGGGGTATCCATGGCACATCCATGTTTCTCCACAGCTACAGAAGGTCCCACACCTATTCCTCATAGGAATCGGGTACAAAAGGAATCCATCTTCAAACACAAAGGGTGAGGAGGCAGTTCACAGGGAAATGGGATAACAGATGAGATGCTTTGGTCCTGTGAGACTCTCAGTGCAGTGCAATGAGGCATGCAGTGCTGAAATGCTATGGGACAACCCCACCTGCTACAAAGCTCCATTATAAATTCAGTAAAGCAGATGGATCACAAAAACTCTGGCTTCTATTTTATAGACTAAGTCATTCCCACTAAAAAATCCTTTGCTTAACAAATTGTGACTCCTCTGTTAATACAAGGAGCAATCTGCCAGAGGGTAATCAGACTTTAATTCCACTGGGCTCTGGGTTTGCCACTCAAGACAGAGTCAAACAAAGCATTTGGGAACACCCAGCAGCACCCAGCTTGTGCAAAGATGTAAAATCAAAACAGACAGCTGATTACAATCAGACCTTTAAAGAGATACTACTGCTCTACACCTGGGTTTTGATACAGAAATAATGTCCCTATCTCTTCAGATGAATGCTACCAAACCTAAAGCATAGGGAAGAGGGAAAACGTACCTAAAATTTCAAGAGAATTCAAAGTGTAGCAGGGTCCTATCTGCTACACAAGCCTCTAGCCCTTAATGATAACTGCTTTTAAAATGTTTATAATGTCCATCTTATATGGACTTTACAACTACCATATTTATTTATTATGAAATTGCTCCCAAAGGTCCAGTACCTATATTTGGGAGGTAAAAGGAGAGGCAAAAAAGCAATTAAAAAATTTGCTGAACTATAATCTGAGCAATGATACCATAAACCTTTCCCTGGTAGGCTGGTTCACTGCCACATGGGTCTCTGAATTGTATTTCTCCTTCCTTCCTCTGAATTGTATTTCTCTACAATTCACTGAATTGTATTTCTCCTTCCTTCTTCCCCCTCAGTATCCACTGAAGTAATGACTTGAGTGTAATAAAACTACTTAAGATGGAAAAAAGATGACACTGGAAAAGAATATATAATATGCATGAGAAATCTTCACTTTCACTCTTTCTTATCATGACTTGTCAGGTCACTTAATTAAACATTTAATTAGATTTTAGTCTGAAGTAATTGATCTTATTTCTGGATCACTACAGCTATTTACAAAAATCCTAAAGCCCTACGCTGTCCAGAACACCTGCCAATAATTTTATCTTTCCCAGTGCATCTTACTGGATAATCACACCAATGGGACCAAAGGAAAAACTCTATTTTAGCATGATACAAGAAAAAGGCATTTAGATGTTTGCTCATCACAAAACCCATGCAAATAACACAGACCTGGACCATAAGAACACCTCTTTGCCAGATTTAATATCCATTTCACAGCTCAACAGTGAACAGCTTCAACTTGCTTCTATTCTTCTGCCAAAGAGTCAAGTCAAATTCTACTTTAAGTGTGACAATTGTTCTTGTTTCTAGAGATGAATTAGATCCAGCATTGCTATAGCAAGATTCTGTGTATTCACAGAAACTCTTTTCTATATTATTGGGAATAACAATCCTGTATTTGCCTCCTTTTTTTTTTTTTTTTTTAGGAAAAAGAGCACTGAAGAGAAAGTAAAGAGCAAGTAAAATGGACACTGCAGTATGTGAAGATAGATGACTACACACAACACCACCTTAAGCAGAGCACACCTAAGTACCACAGGTAGAAGTCCATGGAAGAATCAGAGCTCTACCCTGCTAGAAAAAGGCAGTGCTGTACCTACTATTCACCTAAAATGACAGAGTCTCAGTTTTAGGAATTAAAACATTTTTAAAAAGCTAAACCAAGCAGTTAAATACTTCCAAAGAAGGATGCTGTTCAGTACCTTTGAAATTAAGACACTGGAATGCTCCTGGGGTGTGCTTAACTACTGCTGGCTCTGCTTTTCCAAGCAGGATCTGCACACAGCTTGTACACCAATTCCACTGAAAGAGTTTGAACCCTGGGAGAGTTCAAAATGTTCAGCACCTTAAAGTAGGTGTTTTTATTCCAGTAGAAACTAAGCCTACTTCAGTATTGCTTAACTGACAACCAGCAGTTACAATTTAACTAGCAGGAAAAAAAAGTAAATTAAAAAAGTGAAGTGAAGCACACTCTTAAAAACAAGAACTTCATTCAGCTTGACCAAAAACTGGGAAAATAGTTCATGGAAAAAACACAGTCATTATTAGTTCAATACAAGTTCTTTTGGCTGCTCTGTCCCTGATGTTTGGGTGTGCAGTCCACTTTCCAAGGCAACTAATTTAGGTCCTTAAATTCCAGTTATCAGATAATCGGGCAAGTGAATCTGGTGGTAATTATTACTTTAACTACATGAGGCTGTTGCCTTCCAGGATCTCTGTATATGTAAACTCATTTCTGAAAACATTGCAGGTTTGAGACTGACCCATTTTATCAGTCACACACACTTTTAAGCAAGTGTTATCAGTAAGAAATGAGCCAGAGAACTGGAAGCCTCACATTTCTTAATTGGAATATCTATAGGTGTGTGTAAGCCATGTTGCCCCAAGCACCCAGAATCCTCAAATGGCATGCAAAGATTGGCACATGGCACAGCTGGAAGCTACAAAACCTGCTCCTACAGCCCCTGGGGTTTGTTTCATGTGGTTATGAAAATGAGATCAGTCCTGAGATAGCAGCTACTGATATCAGTGATTAAACTCCTCTAATCCTAGCTAGCAACTGCTATTAATGTGGTACTCTACTAAAGCTATGAAATACCTTCAGTGGGTTAGGAGGCTAAAAAGTAGGTTTTTCATTACTTGTAGCTCTACAAAGCTTGCATGAAAGTCTGACACAGATCACTAAATCCATAAACTGCCTGCCCTGTGAGGACTTAAGGACTCTGTTTCAATCTACCTAGTTTTTTCTACCTCTTCTTTTCTCTGATGAAAAAAAAAATAAAATCTCTGAATATTTCTGAAGATGGCACAGGTACTTTCAGTCACCTGTAGCAAACACTGCAGAAAGGTGAAGGTGGTTGAAATGCACCCTGCAGAACTCCCACACCCAGCTCCCAGTGCAGAGTCTTTAGTTATTTCTATGTTTTAGATGAACCTATGGAATTAGCATGGGTGAAAAAATAGCATCTTATGCTATAAACTTGAAATAGGCACTGGTGCAGAATTTGGAAGCTGAGGAGGCAAGAGCCCTTCTTCCCATTCACAAGGAACCAACCTGTAAGAGCCACATCACTACAGTGTCACTGACTCTCCTTTCCTTTCAGCTGCACTCAGACCTCCTATTCCTGGTTCTGCAGCTGAAGCCACAGCCAGCTCATGGCACTGGAGAGCTCTTGCCCCAGCCAGGTCACAGTCACAGCATCATCTTATTGCCCTGCTTCCCCAGAACCATCTCAATGAGGAGGGGAAACAAGGAAATACAAGGTGACAGGTTTGTGAATGACTTCTTTTATTTGTGTTACATCCTCAGTGTTATTAAGGCATGAAGACTTCCTGAGAAAATCAAGTTAGCCTGTGCATAGATTCAGATTATAGTGTCCAGGTGAGTGCAAGGACCCCAGTTAGGTCCTGGGATGTCATGATCCCAGAGGACTCTGTAAAGACAGAGCCTCAAAGCAACCAAGAGTTAATAAACCATTCATGTTTTCACATACATTCATTATCAGAATTCATACAAAACTGGGTGGCTCAAGATGTTGGGAGAGAATTTCAAGATATTCCCCCCTCTTCTGAGGGTCTCAGCTTCAGCAGTGGCAACTCAGCTATCAAAGCACCTGGATGTGTGCTTGCACAAGACCAGTGCCTACTGCTTTCCATGTGTCCTGATGCTTCCAGCTCATTTTCCTCTACAGAGGACAGCAGTTTCCAGCTCTAAGCACAATACACCAGCATAGAAATAAACCTTTGGATGCTAAGCTCTAAATGCTGGCCAGAAAACCACCTTCTCTTGTGCCAAAGGTATACAAGACAGCTAAATAGACACCGTAAGGTGCAAAACCAGCCTGGTAACTCAGTTGCATCATTCCCAGTTGAAAATAAGCCCATTACTGCCAGAAGCAATTTTTTTTTTTTAAGACCTGATTCTTTAGATATATGCCTGGGCTTCATTTGAAGACAATTTGCATGGTTTCAATTTTTAGAAACCATAAACCACTTTAGATTTCATGCCTACCAGCAAAAGGTTTGAAGAATCCACAACTCAAGTCCTGCAAGCACTGGCACCATTCAAAACCAGAAGAAAACACAGGACAAAGGGCAGAAATTATCTTTACAGGGACCACAGCTTGCTGTGGAAAGGGCAGTGTTCCCTTTACTCAGGGCAAGGAAACACAATGTTCATTTTGTACTATCAAGTAGAAACCATTAATCTAATAATTACTGCCCTACTTAAAGTCAGACATGGCCACCTTTTCCTGTAAAGTTTAGATTCATATAATCCAAGAATAATCTCCAAATCCACAAATTAAAGCAAAAAAACGGGGAGCTGTTTCATGCCTCCTTGTAGTCAGCAATGCAGGAAGTAAAAGAGCAAAAAGCAGTGACTTGTATCCCTAAGCAACTTCAAATGTGTTACCTACCCCCAAAGCAACTTGAAGAACCACGAAATGTTTACAGTGACTTTGTATCAGCTGTTGAGTCTCTTCAGTGTTACACACAATCTATTTGAGATTTCACTGCAAGATGTGAAAGAGAAGAGCTGGAAAGACTGCAAGCTGCAGTCCTCTGGAAAGAAGTTGTAGCTAATACCAGGTTGGGTCATATTTGGATAGGACTAAGCAGAAAACTTTGGTGGTCCCACAGGTGTCAGCCCCTATTCCCACACTCAGCACATGGGAAACACTGCAGGATAAGCAGCCCCTATTTCCAAGGAGCTCCCTATTTTCATGCCATTTCCTTGCCATTGCATTCCAGCTTCCAAAAGTTTCTCAGGACCTCAAATGGTGACCACTTCTCCAGCTCAGTTTCTAAGGATAAACTCCAAGAGGTCTGTCCTTGAGAATTTAGGAGCAGCATTCATACAATTTAACACACAGCCCTGGGCAGCTCAGCCTAGCTCAAGCTGTAGTAAAGCAACAAGAGGGATGAGAAAATGTTGGCTCTGGGAAAAGAAATTCTCCTCCAATTCCAAAGAGGAGGAAGAGCACAGGACTCTTGGCAGGCAGCAGCCCAGTGCAGCTCACTTTCTCTTGACATCTGCATTGTTTTTTTTCTAGGTGATGTTACAACACAAATATTGTCACAACATAACTTGGTAACATCACAAGATCTAAGTCCACAGGGTTGGAATTTATTTGTGCATACTTAAACAGGGCTGAATGGAGAAAGACATTGTTTTTTTCCACTTGCTTCATCCAGCGCCTGTTTTAAAGCCAACTGCTTACTCCAAAAGTAGCAAAATTACACAGCTATCAACTTTGAAAAAATGCAACAGTCTTAACAAATGAGATCTGCATCTGTTCAAACAAAATGTATATTCTAGATACTGTGAAAGCAAAGTCACCTTTTGTGTTCCCCCTCAACTACTATGTACATAGCAAACAGTATTCTTCAATGCCAATCTTATAAAAAAAATGTATTTTTAAAGACACATTCCTTTAATGGGCTCAGAAGAAGAAAAATAAATAGGAAATTCAAATGACAGTCCTGCATGCCTTACTGCTGGCACAAAAAATGGAAGGATGGATTCTCCGTCCATCTTAGATTGACAGAAATAGTGCTGGAGTTTTTCAGCTACATAAATCACACGCTCCTTGGGAACCTCTGAAAGCATACCCTAAAATATGTTCTTGCCTGCATAATGTTACCTTTTTTTTTTTTGGCTCACCTTATTTTGGGAAAACTAACTGCTGTATGATTTACTGTCCTTCCTTTCAAACACAGGGCCCATGCATCTTTTGAATAAGGGAAGTTGCAAGTAAAAGCTTTTTCTGGCTTTAATTATACCCTTCTACATTCTCTGTGAAATATTCTTGCACATCTATATTTCACTCACGTTAAGGTTTAGACTGAATAAAGAGGCATTCCCATACCCCTCCTCCTCTTTCCCCTTCATACAAAATGTCAGGAACAAGCACTGCTTAAAGACAGAGGAAAGGAAGAGGAAGAGAAACAAGGAGTTTAGTAACACTCACCCAAAATTTCACAATTAAAGCAGTGGTAATCAAAGAAACACTAAATCGGAAGGAAATCTGTATTCAGGGGAAGATCAAGCACAGATTTCTGCCTCAGTCTGAAATTCAATGCTCAACTGAATGAAATCTCTACTGAGCCCTCAGAAACTGCTTTATTCAGGATACTTCTCCAGTGTAGGAATTTTCTGAGCTTTCAGGTACACAACATCTCTCCCAGGAGAAGGGCAAATAGTTATTTGCTGACTAGGTCCATACATCCTCAAAAGCTCCAGCCTGGTTTATCTGCTCACAAGCACCCACTTAGCTGGCACTTAGTTTGAACTTTCCAGCAGGTAGAATTCAGTCAAGACAATAGTTTGACTCCCTAATTTGTAGCTGGTTAAGAGCACTTAAGTAGTCAGTAACACACCTAATTACCAACAGCACCTCTTAGTGTTACTCTCTAGCTTAATTGCTGGCAATTGGAGGAAGGGCTAGCAAGTTAATGAGAGTGAACCACTGACTCCAGGACCAATAAATAACCGAAAAGATTCAGGGGGACAGGCAACCACAACATTTCTTTCACTTCAGCATCAGAAACTCAAAACGTTTGCATTCTTCTGAACAAAACCCAGGCTCACCAAGATGCCTTTGCTACTGGACAGCTACTCCCAAAGCTGATTCTGCTTTCCAGCTTCTCCCAGAAAAACTTTTGAACAGATGCTTGTTCCCGAATCTAGAGACATATCTTTGTTTCCCTACTAAATCACCGGTCTTCCATGCAACTCCCTCAGAAGATGTACGGCCAGGAGCCATCAGTTAAGGTTTACAGTGCTGCTGTTCCTTTTAAAGGTCAGGAGCTTGTAAAAAAAGCCAAAAAACCAAAAACAAACGCGTGCATCCCCTCTTTTTTGTCCTCACTTGACCAACCAAGCAAGTCACCTCTGCCAGTCTTTCAGCATTTATCTGTAGGAAAAGAAATCTTTAAAAAAAAAAAAATCAAAGCTGCAGACACAACCCAGTGCCCTGCAGCAGTGCCATTAGCTTGGAAAAAGCAGGATACCCACCTTATGGCAGCCAGGATAGGTTGCCATGGTGTTGAGGGTAGAGGTGCTGGGATTCTTGCTGGTGCTGGCCATGATGTTCTGGATCTGGGTGAGCTCCTGCCTCAGCACCTGCTTCTGGTGGAAGCTGAAAGCGGGGTGGTTGGATGCCATGGTGAAGAGCAAGAGGAACTCATCCCCGGTGCGTCCCTCGTTGAGCTGCAGCCCATAGTTATTGATGACCGAATCGATGTGGGTGAGGGTCCGGAAAAGGACCCCGGCAGCTTCTCGGTGTGCGGATCCCAGGAGGGCGAGAGAAACCAAAAGTTTGCTCCTCACCACCTCGTCCGTCAGGTTGGTGAGGCTGCCCAGGTCGGCGGGGTTGTTGGCTTTGATTTCCGAGTCCCGCAAGGAGTGATAGTCCTTACGGGCCAGGTCCTCTAAGCAAGCCCCGAGGAACCTCAGCTCCAGGGGGATGCAGAGATCCAGGAGGCCGCAGAGGAACTCGACCCGCTGTGGGGAAGGCAGTTCGGAGAACCAGCGGTACACCCCGTCCCGCTGCAGCCGCGGGCACCGCTTCTCCACCATGGTGCTCCGCCTGCCCCCGGCCCGCAGCGAACCCACCCGGGGGGCGGCGGGGAGGGCGGGCGGCAGCGCCCCGAGGGGGCCCCGCAAAACCCCCGCAGCCCCCGAGCGGACCCCTCCGCGCTCCCGGCCCCCCGGCAAACCCCCCCCACCCCCACCCCCCCGGGGGGCCACGGGGACCGGCGGCGAGGAGCGCGGGGGGCAGCCCCCGGAGGCGGGCAGGGCCGGGCCGGGCCGAACCGGACCGGACCCCCCCTCCCTTCTCACCCGCCTGCCTCCTTCCCTCTGGTCCCCCGCAGGTGGGTACCGGCGGTACCGGGAGCCGCAGGCCCGAGCGCTGAGGCGCGGCCTGGCCGCGGGGTCCTCGGCCGGCAGGGCCCCGAACAGGCCTCTGCCTTCCCGCGTCCTCCCCTTCTTCACGGGGCGGCTCCTTCTCTCAGCCGGCCGCCGGTTGTCTCCATCCTCCGGGTCCGCCCCGGGGGCTCCGCCGCCGGAACCGGAGCCGCCCCGCTAAGGGAAATAATCCCTGGCTTGAAGGCAGCGGGGCCGGCGGAGGGGGCAAGACGCACAGAGACACACGCAGCACCGGCGGGGAGGCGGAGGGATCCCGCGGTGAGCAGTCCCTGCCGGCGAGCGGAGCGGGAGGGAGAGGAAGGAGCGGAGCGGCGCCTCCACTCCCGGCCTGACCCCGCGGGTGGCCCCGCCCACCCCTCCGCTGATTGGCCGAGCCGTCTACTCGCGCCTGGTGATTGGCTGCCGGCGAGCTCGCCCCCTCCCATCCGCGCGTATAGCAGCGGGGGTCTCCAGGGCCTGTCAATCACCGTGTTTATACCCCCTCTTAGTCCCGCCCCCGGCTCTGATTGGTGGAGCGGACGCTTAAATAGGAGGGGGCGGGAACCGGCGCCTTTTGTGTGAGGCGGGCGGCGGCGGTGGGGCCGGGGCTGTTGTCAGGGGCCGGTCCGGTGAGGAGCTGGTGAGCCAGGTTTGAGGTGATGAACAGTCTCAGGGCAGAGCTATGCCTTCCCCTCACCCCCGAAAGGAGCCGCGGTGGCTAATTTGGGCCTGGGGCTCCCTGTCAGCACCTCAGGGTAAGGGTTGTTTCCTCCGGCCTGGACAACCCCAACCTGAAAGGGCACCTCAGGGTGCTATCCTGACTGACTTTGTGTCATGTTTGGCCGATTTCTTTCTCTCTTTCTTGGGTTTTCTATCTAATCACTCAAAGCCTTCTACCTTTCCCGTCTCAGCATTTCTTTCTGACTTTTCCGTCATCTGTCAGCCACAGGGAGCCTTAGGGAGTAGAGGGAAGGGCTATGATGCCCTCTTTCCTTCGCTGTTGTTTTTAGGATGGCAAAGAGCCTCAAGGACAGAGCAGGAGGGGGTGTGTAACACCCAAATCCTCATAAATCTTTTGGCACCACCATTTGCCTCAGCAGCCTGGCCAAGCCAAGCTGTGCTCTGCAGCCCAAGCCAGTTTGGCTCTTGACTTCAAATTGCCTCTAAACGCAGCATGGGAACAAAAGAGATCTTGAAGACCTCTTAAAATGATTTTTTTTTTTTTTTTTTTTAATTCCCACTCTTCATTCTAAACCAGGATCCTGGCTGGTGGGGATGTAGCAATGCGGTTTTATTGTCTTCAGGTTGGCCTGGTGGTTGCACAGCCAGCAACCACGAGGCAGACAAATAATTTCTCCTCACAGTATTTGTCCATGGGACTCGGTCTGTCGTAGCCCAGTAGCCAGGCTGCCCACCAATTAGATAAATGAAAGGAGTGGTGATCTTTTCAGTGGAGCAGGCCAGAAATAAGATTTGAAACACAGCCCCAGGCGGGCAGAGGATAATTCCAGACTTGATTTTTATGTGCTTGTAAGCTTCTTAGAAGATGGAGCACGTCTTTTGTTTTAGCAAGTGCAATGTTGCTGCAGCACAGATCAAGAAGAAAGCCAGTGCTGATGTGTTTATAAGCACAATTTAGTTATGGTTGGAGTTGATCTTTCTGGGGTGCCCACAGTGCCCCAATGTGGGCTGCTTGCTGCCACGTGAGTTGTGTGGGCACTTGTGCTGCTGTTGTACCAGGGAAAAAGCCTGATTCCTTTGGGTGATGGCTTATTGGAAATCTCATTACACACCTTGGAAAGACCGACTGCTGCACCACAAAAACTCCAAATGCTGCTAGTTTATCCTTTTTTTTTTTTTTTTTTTAATTTCCCCGTGGAATGGCCTAGACTATCAGCTGCATTTATTGAAGTCCTGCTGAAATGCAAGAGGAAGCAGCCAGAGAGCACTGAGGGGGCTTGCATAATGTCACGGGGTGGAAAGCTACACAACTCCCCTTCTGTCTCGTGGGCTCCCTGGAAGCCCCACAGCCTCCCTGGGTGCTTTCCTCCCAGTGATCCCTCCTTGAGTGCAAACCAGATGTGCTTCCTTTGCCTGCATTGTCCATGGGAGGAAGGGACAGCAGAAAAGAGAGGAAAGGCTCTCAGTCCCTTAGGGAAGGTTTGCACTGAACTGCAGCAGAGGCCAGGCAGTGGATGTAAGGATGCTGAGTCCTTTGGTGGCTTTAACCCAGAGTTAATCCATCCTGAGAAGTCTCAGAGCTGTGCTCCAAGCCAGGAGGCTGGTGATTGCCTGCTGCTCTGTAGCAAGCTGCAGGTTTAAACTTTTCCCCTTGGATCCCAAGTCTAAGCCTGAGCCCCAGTCAGAAGTTGAATGTGTGAATTTTGCTGCTGAAGAGTGAGGCTGTGGCTTACAGCCAGAGCAGAAACCCTGTGGCTGCCAGACTGTAAGGCAAACTCTAATCTGAAGTGTAACATATGAACTGGGAGCCTTTTCTCTGATGAGAAGTGGCTTTGGGTGAAGCTCAAGGAAACCAAAAGGAGCATGACATATAATTCTGTCACAAGCCACCAAGAATTCCTGGCTAGCCAGCTGGCAAAGCAAGGAACCACCCTCAGGAAGATAAATCAGCTTTGTAAGAGCTCGTGTTACTGCTTGCTGAAGGGTTGTGAGTGAAGGTCATCCTGGGGTGCCTCAGGACACCAAAACTGCCTCTGTGTTTCCTCCCAGGTCATCCCATTCCCTGCATCTTCTCTCTTTCCCTTGTGCACGTCTGAGACAAAAAGCTGGGGAAGATTTCTTGTCAGAGCACAGGAAGCTAGAGCTGAAATTGCAGTTATTTTCCTCCTTTTGTGTTTTCAGAAGGTGCAGAGGCTCTGAGTGTCTGGGTTCTCCCAACACTGGATGCATCTGCTTCTGTCCTCCCCTCCCATCTTGAGGGTCTGAATTCTTGGCCTGGCTTTTCCTCACTCTTGGCTGAAGTCCTCCCTTTCCTTTAAACAGCATGTTTGAAGGAAACGTTTGGCATGGTAAACAGCCAAATCCACAAAGATCATTTCTTCTTCATGCGAGTTTGACTCAATGGGACATGCAAAGTCCAAAAGCATATAAAAATTAACTAGGAAAAAACAAAAAAACCAAACAGCGTGGGATGGATAACTGTGTCCAGTGTGAAGGGAACTGTTTCACTTCTTTATCCATCCCCAGAGCCAACAGGAGAGTAAAATCTCTACCTGTTGGGATGAAAGGGGGGAGTTTTTTCAGGTTAGCAGGACAGTTGTCCCCCAGGTCCATCTCCTGCCCAGAGCTCCCCCCCAGGGACCTTATCAGAGCTTTTATCTATCACCTTTTACAAGTTTCCCAGTTCCTTTAGGCTGCTCAATGCCTGTCACTAAACAGGCAGAAGTTTTTTGTACATTTGGCATTTTTCCCATCTCCCGAGGATGCCTTAAATCTTAAGGCTTCTGCCAGAAACTGCACATGGCAATCCTAAATCCTGCACCCCAAAGATCTGCACAGCCATAGATAAACTTTCTGCTGGGTCTGCTGTCCCAGGACAAAATGCCAAATGAAAGCAAAAAATGAAATTTATATTATCTATCAAATTTATATTATCTACATCAAACCTAACTCACCAACTCCACCTTGTTTGGAGTGGGACCTCTCTGGACCTTCACCCTGGAGCTGGTTTTGTGCTCCTCAACTCTTGGAATTTCTTCTGCTCTTCCTCTTTCCTGCTCTTTCCACCCTCAGCTCCCTCCCGTTTTTTTTCTTTCTTGGGATGTGGGGAGTGACAAGAGCAACGGAGTGGTTAGAGGGAAGGGCAAGATAAATATTGCTGTTGAATTGCACTCGACTGCTCCTGTGCACATGGGTTGTTTCCTCTAAGGTTTCTCTCAGATGAGGGAATTGGAGGTCTTGGATTTGGAAAAAAAAAAAAAAGTTAAAAAAAATTGTCCCCCTCCCAAAAAACCCCCCAAACAAACATCAGCTCACGTGGCGATTTGGGAATAGGGGAAAAAAAAAAAAAAAAAAGGAACAAAAAAAATTACAATTAAAAAAATAGGAACAATAAAAAAATTAACAAAAAAAGAACATCAAAAAATTAACAAAAAAGGAGCAATAAAAAATTTAAAAAGGAACAATAAAAAACAGCAAATAAGGAACAATAAAAAATAGCAAATAAGGAACAATAAAAAAATTTAAAAGGAACAATAAAAAATAGCAAATAAGGAACAATAAAAAAATTAAAAAGGAACAATAAAAAACAGCAAATAAGGAACGACACAAATTTAAAAAAGGAACAATAAAAAAACCAAAAGGAGCAATAAAAAACAATTAAGAAAAAGGAACAAGAATAAAAAAAGGAACAATAAAAAAACAATTTAACAAAAAAAAAAAAAAAAAAAAAAAAAAAAAGCCCGATGGATTCAGCACTCCTTGCAGGAAGGCTTTGGAATGATAAACAGAAAGGGTTAAGGGGGGGGGAAGGTGTCCTTGCTGTGACAGGGACATCAGGGGGATGAGAGGCTGGCAGGGTGTGGGGATGTGTGAGTGTCACTGCCCTCTGCTGATAAACTCCGGCAGGCACAGAATGAGCTTTAAATAAGGATTTTTCCAGCCTGCTTGTGGGTTTTTTGTTTTCCCAGCAGAAGAGGTAGACTTCCCCACCCCGAGCAATGTGTGTCCCCCCCTCTGTCACCGCCCTGTCTCATCTGTCACCTCTCAAACTTCAAATTTCCAGCCAGCCCTGCAGTGCCCTGGCCCCGTGTCCCTCCCCCTGGGCCTTGTCCCTTCTCTGGCCCCAGGCAGCTCTTCTGGCTTCCTGCCCTTCACCAGGGGAGTGAAAATCCACACACCCAGCCTGCCAAAACCGCTTCCCCCACCTCCCTTCCCTTTCTGCTCCCTTCCCTCTGGGAAATGCCCGCAAAAGAAACACTCTGGGTTTTCCCTGCTTTTCTTTTTGGCCTTTCCCTCCCTCTCCTGCTCTGCAGGACTGGAAGGACTGGGATAGAATCATAGAATCATAGATCCGGATGAGTTGGAAGGGACCTCAGGGATCATCAAGTCCAAGCCTTGATCCACTCCCCCTGTGGTTCCCAGCCCATGGCACTGAGTGCCACATCCAGGCTCCTGTTAAATATCTCCAGGGATGGAGAATCCACTGCTTCCCTGGGCAGCCCATTCCAATGTCTGATCACCCTCTCCGTGAAGAAATTCTTTCTAATATCCAACCTAAACCTCCCCTGGCACTTTGCTGAAGCCTCCTTCTCCCCACCACCATCCCATTCCCAGGGCAGCTCTTGCCTTTTGATTCCCGCTTGGAATCCTCCCTTACTTACCGGGAAAGTCACATTTTGGGTGACTCTTTACGAGTGTGTTGCAATCTCTTTTGGTTTCCTTTCACTCCAGCTTGCCCAGCTGCTTGCCACCTCAAGGCCAGGCTGCTGGAGCCAAGGTTTGCCACGTGCACAGGGTGCTGGTCCAGCAGCCCGGGAGGGATGTGCAGCAACCCCGGGATGGAGTCATCCTCTCCTACCCACAGCCTGATTCCAACTTCTCATCCATTACACAACGTTCACTTACTCCTTGCTGCAGCCAAATCGCTTTACAGATGGAAAAGAACGTCTGGAAGCATTTACTTGGCTGTTTCAGTGACATTCCTTGGGGTTCTTTTCACATCCTATCCCTCCACTTTTGGTCAGTATTCCACTAACCAGCTCGGTCTGTTTCAAAATGCTCAGGGGGGCGGGTGGGGGGGAGCAGGAGAAAGAACGTGGACGAGTATTTACAGAACATGAATGTAAAGTTCAGTGTTTGTTTGCAACGTTTGAAATCTCTGAGGTCCCTTCCAACCCAGCCAATTCTATGATTTCTATGAAATGCAGGGGACATTTGGTTCCCGAAATGTCAGCTGGGGCAAGAGAGGTAACGTCACCTGCCCTACCTGGTGGCCCCAGGCTGCAAACACTTCTGGGCAAACATCTGATGTTTACACCCTGCCCTGCACGCCGGGATTGCACGCTGGGGATGATTTCCTGAAGAATCCCACAAATAACTTCTGAATGACGAGCAAAATGAGAAAATTGGGATTGGTTCACAGGCAATTCATGAAGAGAAGAAGAGATGAAATTAGCTGAATGAACTGTTCATTATGCATTATTCAGCCAGCTGTACTAATTAGTGCCTTAAGGACTGTTCCTGTTCCCACTGCAGCCAACTCCAAAACTCCTTTTGATTTCAGAGGGAGCAGGACAGAGCCCTCAGAGAATGGGCCTGGTGCCTGCTTCCTCTGCAGTGCTTTTTTCTTCTTTTTGTCTTCTTTTTTTTTCTTCTTTTTTTCTTATTTTTTTTTTCTTTAGTATTCCTTATTGATTCCAACTTTCTGTGTCTTCTGTTTCTTCTAAAATGTCCTGCATGACAATCAATTAATTGCAGGAAAACCAATGTACTGTCAGTCCAGAGTGTGTGTCTGAAGCCTGATGTGTTCTCTGAAGGGTAAGGGTTTTCATATGTCATCTTTTTTTTTTTTTTTTCCTCTTTTTTTGGTCCAGACTGGGTAGTACTGATGAGCACGGAAGCTTGAAAAACCCTTTAGAAAACATGAATCAATCAGAAATGTCACTAGGGCTGAAGGTGCAGGAGTTAAATGTTTGCACTCTGAGCCAGCTGGGTATTTCATTTTTTATTTTCTGTGTAAGGGGAATGTTTATGATGTTTCTTTCCCACCAGAGTGTTCCTACAGCACAGTTCTGCTCTGACTCTGGCAGTGTTTGAAAAATGCATCAATTCGTGTATGTGCTTTTGTCAGAGGTTTCTCACAGAGGACTCACCTCAAAAGTAGACTCCTTTGTCCTGCTTTCAGATTTATATCACCTAATACCCTTTGCAATGGTTTCTCCATCAGACCGCTTCTGGTAGTGACCAGAATCCCATCTTTTATGCCTTGCTTTTCTCACCATGAGCAAGCCAACACCTTCCAGAGAAACAAAAGCTGGTTGTGGTGTTGCTGATGGGAGGCAGCCATGTCCTCCTGCTTCCTCCACACCATCATCCACAGCATCTTCCCAGCTGCTGCTGAGGCCAGGGAGAGAACCCAGACTGATGTTCAGCTCCCAGGCTGAACTGGAGAGGACACATAAAAATGAATTAATTACCCCAGAGCCCTTCTGGTCCCCCCTCCAAGACAGAAGTGTCTTCAGTGGGGAGAACTGCTGGCCAGGGAGCAGCTTCCCATGTACCTGGGAGACACATCCCAGCTTTGCCTGCGTTTTGCCCAAGTCTGTGTTGTAGCAGAGCTCTCTTTTCTCCAGTTTTGATGCTTGGGAGAGAGCAGCAGCAACCCAGCTCCGTGGTGTTGGTGTGGTGGGTTTCTGCCCCAACCTGACCCAACTGAGGTGGAGCTGCTGGTGGTTTTTCTTCCCAGGAATTCAGTGAGGCTGCCTGCTGGGGACACAGCAGAGCATTCCCACCACCTCGGCCAGGAGAAATCTCCACAGCTCCTCTCCACAGACTGCCTAAAATGGATATAAAGGAGCCTTGAAGTGGAATTTATTTTCTTCTGAAGACCATCCTTAAAATAACAAACACCAGAAAGCTGGTGACACGCAGTACATCTGTTTGAATAACACGGACCTTCTGTCTGTAGCAGAGAAGACTCCAAATAACTCTTTTGATTTGTGTTTCCTTTCTTCTTCTCCTTCCTCATCTCCTCCTCCTCACGACTGGATACAAATCTGTTCTGCAAGCTCAAAAGCACCACTTCTGTCTCCCCGGACAAGCTTGTTTTTAATGCTCTGTGACAGTTATTTAATTTCTTCTTCGCTTCTAGCCGAGCTAATATTTATCTTTCCTCATGGGACTGCATCTTTGTTTACACGTTGATGTCAAGGGGGTCAGGACAGCTCTTCTTCAGATCCAGCAGCCCAAATTCCTGCCCTCTGACTGCCTCTCCTGGAACTGCAGCCCTGCAGCAGCCCCACCAGCCCGGTTCAGAAAAGCAATTGGGATTAAAATGTGTGTTTTAAAGTCAGCACAGGCTGAAACCCTTTGCTAAAGAGGGACATTCTCCAGAGCAGAGCTGCTGGAGTCACTGGTGTGGCAGGGAAGGTTCAATATGCAGAAAAGGGATGAAAACCTGGCCCAGTGTTAGCTGCTTAACTGCTTCCCCAGAAGCAGCAGTGCTGTTGGCCACGTCTCTTGCTTTAAAAAAAAAAAAAAAAAAAATTATTATTTTTAAGACGACCGTTTAAACACAGAATTTACATTGATGTAAAAACGCAGACTGCCAGGCACCATCTCCAACAATTCAACTGAAATCAATTCAGCCCTTGGAACAGGCAGGAGCTTACCAGGCAGTGTGGGGTTTTTTTTTTGTCACTTCTCCTTTGTTCAAAGCTCTGCTCTAAACCGAATTAGAAACCATCTTTCCCTCATTAAATCCGTCTCCTTTCAGCACTGATGCTTTCACTTCATCACCACATGCAATTTTTTCCTTTTTTTTTTTTTTTTTTTTTTTTTTTTCCAAGCCCTCATAGCTAATATCACAACTATAGATCTAGGGTTTATTTATAGCCCCTCAACTCTGCAGAGAGCTGTGTGTCTTGTTGCTGTGGAAACCAGGATTCTAAAAGTAAAAGGCTTTTAAAGGGATTTGAGTAGAGCACTGCCAAATTTGAGTACTAGCTTTCACTTCCTGAGGTCTCTGTTCAACTATACCTTAAACTTACCAGTAAAATGCATCCCCCAGTCCCAGGTAGCCCCTGGGGGGTACTGGTCCTCTATGTTTTTTCAATACCTGGCACTTAGCAGCCTGGCATTTGGTCTCTGTTGTGAGACTAAAGATGCACAGGGGTGTTAAACACTTGGTGCTATATTTGCCAGGCTCAGGGCAGTTTGCTTTTTTTCTTTCACTTTCATTGTTATTTTTTTTTTTTTTTTAGGGGGGGAACCTTGGGCCAAGGAAAAGGCCACGTGGCTGAGTTTGCAAACATCCTGCACATCCCAATAAAATCAGAGCTTTGAGACTGGCGTGGGTCGCTGTTTCCTGGAAACTCAATTTTACTGCATTTAACAGTTACTTAAACAATTTCATTTATCTCTGGGCACGGCATGGAAAGGCCAAGGGCATGATTGAAGGGCTGGGTCCCACTTACACCCTGCATCCTCTGTTGGCAGGTTGGCAATGGGCAGGCAAGCTCTTGGGCAGAAATCTGCTTTATCTGGAGCAGGGATCTCACTGAGCCACCCACAAAAAAAACCAAACAAACAAACAAAACAAACCAACAATCTTTCCCCGTGGGGATCCTCAGCCCCAAACCAGGTTCCTGCCTGAGATGCCAAAAGCTGGCAGCATGCTGTGAGTTGCTGGATCATGGCAGGAATGCTGTGTTCACCACCACCCAGGCTTTCCCCATGCCTCTAAATGTCAGGTGTCCCCTCCCTGCCTGGGGACAAAGCTTTCCAGAGCTCTGCATGGAGGACTTCCCTGGCTATGGCTGTCACTTTCTAGCAAGAGCTACGCCTAAATCATATCATTCAAGCAGTAATTCTATTTATGAAGCAGCTCCAGAGCCCTGTCTAACCTGAGCAGAGATTTGAGATGCATCCAAGCTGCCAAGCTTGGAAAAACAACCTGGAAAATGCCACCCTATGGATGTGGCCAAGGGAGATGGGAGGGCCAAAGGGAAGGACAGGAGATGTAACATGACTAACCCGCTAGCATGTGGCTTGAATTCACCAGCAAGGCACAAATGTCAGAGCTGATCAGCTATTGCTTTGCATTTCCAGAAGGAAAGCAGCAATCCCTGGGGGTGGGGGCAGCTTTGACATTTGTTGAGCACATTCCCCAGCTCCCTGCTGCCCCGGGGGGGGTATGGTTCCTGGCTAGAAGCTATTGCCATGATCTTAGGTTAAAAATAGGAGGCAAGACTCACAGGCTCAGGGAATGGCAATTCACTGACTTATCTTTTCCATTAGAGGGTGCCAGGAACCTACTGTTGCTGCAGCCCCCAGAAATCATGGAAAACTTGACTTTGGCCTGGACGTTTTGAGACCGCGCAAATTCCTGACCATTCCAGGCACCCAATCCTCATCCTGCCCCTCCAAGCCTGCAGGAGTAACTTAACCCCACCTGTAACTTAACCACCGTGTGGATGGGGAGGAGTTGGTGTGGGAGCTGTAAATCAGAAGCAAATTATCAGGTGACAGCCCCCAGCAAACTCCAGGAGGTGAAGCTGTGCTTGAGCAGCTGGGGACAGGAAAGGTCTTTGCTGGGCTTCATGAGATGCCCAGGGGGTCTGGGTGGTGTCCAGGGTTTCCCACTTGATGCTGGAACATGCAAAGAGCTGACTTAGCTTGGAAACAAGGGTTGTTGGGCTCAAAATGCAGAGCTGCAGGCTGAGGGCATGATTTTGTGTTTTCTCAGAGAAAGGGCTGGCTGACATTTGTCAGGGGTGGCCTCTGGGTGCTCCTCAGAAAAAGGGAAACCTTCCTGGAGGGCTTCCCATTCCTTCAGCTGTGAAATGTGAGGGAAATCTTTCCTGGATCTCATCTGTATGGTGGGTGTTTTAGGGGTCAGAGGTGTGTTACGAAGAAGTGAGCATGGAGAGCACGTGATCTTGACAACGCCAAGGGATTCTGGGCACTCTTACAGAGGTGAACAGGAAATCCTCCTCTAAAATCCTAAATATTAATCACAAAAAGTGAAAGAACAGCTGGCAGCTTCAGTGGGACAAACTTGTTTGTGTGGCTGTCACTTGTGCTCTGTGTCTGGGGCTGCCAGGAATCACCCAACCTCAGGCATGAGACAAACCCCTCAGTTCTCAGATGGATCCATTTCTCCATCCCAGAGATGCCACTCAGGCCTGCACTGTAAGCAGCAGAAAAACCAGCAAAATTTTAACCCTCCCTTGGCTGGAGGGGTGCTCTCAAAATGCAAGGCATCTAACCCCAAAAACACCAACAGGGCTTGGCCTCCACTTCTTGGCATGGATGTTGTGGAATTGTTAGCAACAATCTTCTACAGGGTTAAAAGATGGCAGTCTGAAGAGATGGGGAGAGCAGCACAACATTAAAAATATACAGCAAACTTTTAAAAGATCCATGCCTCACTTTCCTCATCTGCCTGTCCAGCACAGGAGCTCTTCTGGAGCTTGTGGCTTTCTGGTGGGCAGGTTAAGTAGGAAATAGGGAGCTTTTTAAAGACATGAAGAATAAGGAAATTCTTCACTTTTAAAGAAGAGAAGGGAAGGGAAGTAAAAGGGGACGGGAAGGGAAGTAAAAAGGGGAGGGGGAGGGAAGTAAAAGGGGAGGGGATGGGAAGGAATGGAATGGAATGGAATGGAATGGGAAGGGAAGAAAGGGGAGGGGAAGGGAAGCACAAGAGGAGGAGAAGGGACGGGAAGGGAAAGGAAAGGAAGGGAAGGGACGGGAAGGGAAGGGAAGGGAAGGGAAGGGAAGGGAAGGGAAGGGAAGGGAAGGGAAGGGAAGGGAAGGGAAGGGAAGGGAAAGAAAGGAAGGGAAAGAAAGGAAGGGAAAGAAAGGAAAGAAAGGAAAGGGATGAGATGGGAAGGGAAGGGAAGTAAAAGGGGAGGGAAGTAAAAAGGGGAGGGGGAGGGAAGTAAAAGGGGAGGGGATGGGAAGGAATGGAATGGAATGGGAAGGAATGGAATGGAATGGGAAGGGAAGAAAGGGGAGGGGAAGGGAAGCAAAAGGGGAGGGGAAGGGAAGGGATAGGATGGGAAGGGAAGGGAAGTAAAAGGGGAGGGAAAGTGAAGGGAAGTAAAAAGGGGAGGGGGAGGGAAGTAAAAGGGGAGGGGATGGGAAGGGAAGGAATGGAATGGAATGGAATGGAATGGAATGGAATGGGAAGGGAAGGGAAGAAAGGGGAGGGGAAGGGAAGCACAAGGGGAGGAGAAGGGAAGGGAAGGGAAGGGAAGGGAAGGGAAGGGAAGGGAAGGGAAGGGAAGGGAAGGGAAGGGAAGGGAAGGGAAGGGAAGGGAAGGGAAGGGAAGGGAAGGGAAGGGAAGGGAAGGGAAGGGAAGGGAAGGGAAGGGAAGAGAAGGGAAGGGAAGGGAAGGGAAGGGAAGGGAAGGGAAGGGAAGGGAAGGGAAGGGAAGGCTGGTGTGTCTAGATCCCAGTGCTGCTTGGCTCTGTGTCACACACTGACAGCTTTTCCTGTGGCCCTGGGCCAACGTGGCTCAGGGTTTGGAGCCGTCTGCTCCTGTCCAGGCCCCAGTGGGTGATTCAGAGCAGATGGGATGAAGGGCAGACCCTGAGCTCCAGCAGCAAGGCTCCTCTGTGCTGTCCTGCCCGGGATTGCAAGGTGAAGCAGGAGCAGCAGTGTCTCGACCAGGCTGGTAAGGCAATGTCAGCAGCCAGCTCACACACAGCCTGAGGTTTTTTTTCCCCAGATCAAGGAGGATGCTGGTCTTGTCTGGACCTGAAAGTTAGCATCACCTGGCAGTTTTTTCTAGCTGACAAACAGGGGTTTTAGGAGAGAAAGTATCTGGTTTGAGGCAGTGGTTTTGCAATAAAACCATACTTGGCTGAGTGCTGGTCTTTTGCTGAGGCCATCCTTTTGGTCACGGTGGTTTCTCTGCTATCTCAAGGGTGGAAATCTGTTCATATGTGATCCAGATGGTGGTCAGGAAGCTTGGGCAGCCTGTTTTCCAGCTGCTTCCTTGCTTCCATGGCCGGGGGAGAAGAAGAAACCCTGTGTCCAGTCTCTCTCATACCACTGAAACATTCATGGGGTGGGAATAGGAAGCTGCTGGGGCTGCAGTCACATCCTCCTGGGAAGAGCCACTGAGGATTGGGCTCATCTTACTCTGCTGGGGCTTCTTTCTTTCCAACCTGATCCCAAAGCATTCTGTGGAGTCAATATAAACCAGAGGTATTTGGGGTGGGAGCAAGACAGCTCAGCAATTTGGGATAGGAAGGGAAAATACAACCTCTGACTGCATCAGGCCAGCAGTGTACAGTACAGCAACTGGCACACCTGGGCCTTGGCCAAGAAAATAAACATAGGAAATACTTGAGACTGATGAAAACCATGGCCAGCCTGCTCTGCTTTAAAGAGGTCTTTCTGGGACACCAGAACAGATTCCTCTTGCAGATGAAACGAGATCCCAGCTCTGTTCAAACTTGAGGCAAAGCCTTCATTGGTTTCAGCGGGGCCAGGATTTCATTTCACATGGTTCTAGTTTTGCCCAGGATGTGATTTCCCCTTCCTGGGACAGGCTTTCTCTTTGCCACCCAGCGGGGACAGCAAACTTGCAATTTTGGAGGTTTGAGCAGGGATTTAAGGATGGATCCTGCCAGCATGTCAGGAGGAGCAGAGGCTGCTCTGCAGCACCCCAGAGCTGTGTGTAAACATATAGGATCCATACATTCAGAGCTGAAGACTCAAACTGAGTGCTCAGTAGCTCTGGTAGTCAGTCAGGTGCCAGTTTCTTCCAAATTTTCCCTTTCAGTAAATAAACTCGGAAGCTTTTCACTCTGGAGCTTGGCCTGGTTCCCTTACTATAAAAATTCAGACTCCTGCATGTCCTAATGAAGGTGTCAGGTCCTGGGGCATTCCAGATAAGTGAGAAATTGCAGCAGCTATTCATTTGGCGCTGCCTTTCAGCCTGAGACCTTCTCCAGCATTAACCATCCAAAATACACAGGCTATTGAAAATCCTGGTGGTGAATGTCAAAGGAAGTTTGGAGGGAAGGGTCAGGTACTGCTGGTAACTCTAAGCAGAGAATAGAGCAGGAGCTTAGGGTGGATGTGAGAAGGGCATTTCCAGGAGGCAGAAGCCCAAGGAAAATTATTTTCCTGGCTGAAAATGAAATTGGGTAAGAACTGAATGAGACAAAGGACAGGGAAGGAAGCCTCCAGCTCCACTCCTTTCAGGAATCTCCTTTCATCCTGTTCTGTCTAGGATAAGCAGTGAAGTTTCAGTCTAAATCCAATATTTCCTCCACTTCAGAAAATAAATCCCAGGTGGGATTTATCAGCCCCAGGATGCTCCTGGCATCCTCTGTTTCAGCAAGGACCAAGGTGTGCATTTCATCACAGGGAAAATTCCAATTCCCTTTTCTCCTTCATCCCTGCTGCCTCCCATCCTTTGTGCCCGGGGTGTCTTTTGCCAGTGACAGCTGAGTTAATCTGCTGGTTTAGAGTTCTCAGGGCTTGATTTCTGCATGTTTCACTCTTCTAGGGTGACATTCCTTTTATCCCTCGCCCTTTCTTTTCCTCCTGGATTATCCCATGTTAATAGGTACCATGTAATACAGGCTGTTGTTAACTGCTCCTGAATCCTGCTTGCTGATTCCTTAAGCAGATCTTGAAGCCCCGTGGATCTGGCTTTGAGTTTTATGGAGATTTGGTTTGTGCCTTTTTTTTTTTTTTTAAAAAAAGAAAGAAAGAAAAAAAAAACCTGAAAAAAAAAAACACAACTCAACAGATGAAATGTGTAGGATAGCTTTCTACTCCAGCTTCTGAGAAGCAGAGGAGCTTCATGTGTTTAGAGAGTCCAGAGCTGCTATTTCAGGCTGCAGAGTGCAGCTGCTGAAATCCCCTGCAAAACAGGAATAAGAAAGGGACCTTGCTTGAAAAACTACGTCAAATATGGGCTGAACTCTTCCACAGCTGTCTGTCTGCTCAGAAAAAAAAGGATCCTTGAACACTCGTGCATGACATTGTTTCATAAGGTAATGTCAGCTCCTTCAAATTGCTGTGTACTTTTGCTTCAGTGAAAGAAATTTCTTCTTTTTTATGAATTATAAATCTCTATATCCAAACAATTCTGGGACCTAGTGCCACTGGCTTTCTGAACACAGAAAAACACACTGCCCTTTACCATTTCCAATGCTCAAACATTCATTATTCTCCTGGAAATCCATACATCAGCATCCCCCTCAAACTGAAACATAATTCCTCCTTTCTAACCAGGTGCCAAACCATTTCATTGCTTGGTTGTTTCAGAGCATGCACTGTTTAAGGTCAATCTTTGGCTTTGCTGAGCTGGTGAGGGGCAGGGGAAAAAGGAAAAAAGGAAAGCCATTTGGGCTTGTAACCCTCAGCTCCAGAAGTCCTGGAGTTCCTTGAGAGGTTTCTGAATTAAAAAAAAAAAAAAAAAGAAGAAGAAAAAGAAAAGAAAAGTGACTTTCTGTCCTTTCACTTTTTTTTTTTCTTTTTTCTTTTTTTTTTTTTTTTTTTAAATTCAGTGTGTCTGTTAAGCTGGAAAAAAATTAATCTCTTTCCAGAAAACAACCACAAAACCCCTTCAGGTTGTTTATTTTTTTTTAAAATCTCAGCCAGCCTGAAGCCTGTCTGAAGCTGGAGATGGGACAGAAGGAGCAGATGTGGCTTTTGCTCCCAGGTTTGGCAGAGCTGTGGGGTGTAACCCATCCCGGGCTGGCGAGCCTCACGTTTGCTCCTCTGGCCCTTTCCACCCTCAGCCAGCAGCAACAGCCTTTGCACAGGGATGAAGATGGCAACCAGCATGCCAGGTCATTTTCTGAAGCAGGTTTCTTCTCTTCACATTATGTCAACCACATTTCCTGACAAAACCAGCAGGACCATGCGGGTGACAGATGTCCCTTAATTATCGGCAGTGCTACCGCTCCTCGGTCTCAGACAGAAAATTCAGAGGCTTGAAATGAAGGCCAGGGTTTGTTTTGGGTTTGTTTGGCTACCTCGGGTTTATTTGCAAGCATCTTTCAGCTCTGGGAAATCAGTCACCTCGGGTTTTCCCCCGTGCCAAAGGGTTCGCCAGCCCTCCAGGAGATGGGGGAGGCTGGGGAAGCCCAAGTCCCTCCCAATAAATGGTGTTATTTTATCTCCTGGTGCAAAGGTTTGCCAGCTGGGAGGAGAAGGGCAAAGCAGGCTGTCTGTCTGCAGAGGGGTGATGGTGACAAGGCTCTGGGTTTTATCAGCTCAACATACATTTATTTTATAGCCAATTAAAACAAAACAAAAAAAAAGGTAATGATACGTTTTTTGGGGAAATGATGTTGTTTTCCCTAGGCTTTATTTTTCAGCTTCCAAGATCCCACAGAGCAAAAGCTACCTTTGTCCTTTGGCAGAGGGGTGGAGGGAGGGAAGGAAGGAGGATGAGATGCTACCACCTGCACAGCCATGTACTTCCTCCTTCCTCCTACAGTATTTGCTTTGTGGGTCTTTATGCGGGATACCGAGTTGATTTTACAGAATATATTTGTTGGGTATGTTCCACAGCCCATAGGAACTCCAGTCTGCTCACCATCCATCTACCAGTTTTACCTCAACCTGCAGCAACATCTTTTCTCCCCCAGCCTGGATGCTGGATGACCTGTTTTACCTCCTCATCTTTCTTTGCCCTCATTGCACACCTCTTCCCCCTCTTCATCAGTCTCCACTCGTTTCTCCCTTCCAGCTGCCTGCAGCCCTGTTCCTTTGCTCCCAAAACATCAGTGCTGGGAGGAGGGAGGGCTCTGCCTGCTTGCCTGTGGTCCCCACAGTCCCCAGCTCCTTCCTTCAGGTTGTTTAATGGGTGCTGGGGAGAATCAGGGCCTGGAGGAAAAGCTCCATCTGGCCCCAAGGAAGCAAGCATCCTTACACATTTCCTGAGCCCAGCGCTGGGACTTTTCCCTCCCATGTGCTCAGCTGATCAGGATCAGCTTCTTTGCTGCTGTTTTTGTGCCTCTTGATTTCCACACGGAAACTGGCTCTATTTTTACCCAGCTAAAGCTGATTAGATTTGCAGTAATTGGCAGGATAAACAGACACATACTGTATGCAGCAGGTTAATGCGATCCATTCAGTGACCAGTAAATGCACTCAGTCCATGCCCGGCACAAAGAAGGCAATCAAGGTAATTTATTGTACACATGCCTCTACCATGCCCATTAGCCATCCCTGCCCTTCCTCTCTCTGCAAACCCATTTCCCCTCTGAGACAACGTGTGTTATTGCCAAATGCAAAACCCTTCATCCTTTTCTCCTGAGCTCTTTGCAAGCCTCTATTAAACTCGAGGACACGCAGGAGTTTCTCTTTCTTCTTAACCCAGGTCTCGACTTTTGTTGACCTGTAAGAGATTATTAGTCTCCAAGCAGCCACATACTGAAAAAAAAAGATGCTGCTTACAACTGGAAGGCTGACCTCCTTCAAGTAATGTAATTTCCAACCATTTCAATCCCTTTCATAAGCTACAATCTACCGGAAGATTAGCAGGAGTCCTGCTTGCTGCAGTATCACTCTGTTCTTTAATTGGCTTGGGGGTAATTTAGCTAGAGACCAAGTAGAGAAAACTTGGGGACAGCAGTAGGTGGATGGATAGTCCTGGAATTCAATCAGCTAGGGGAGGAAGTGAAAGGGAAGTGAAAATGAAAATCATTCCAGTCTCCAAAGCTGCGTGTTTCCATCTAATGTCATTAGACCTCAGCAAGGCTCTGGCAGTTGGCTCTCAGTCTCTGCAAAACAGAGGTTCTGAGATGGATATAAAGAATCCTTCTTCTCCCCAAGCTGCTCTGATCCCCAGAGTTTAGCTCCTCTGCAGATGCTGGTGCCAGAGTCTGGATGAACAGCCGGGCACGCTGCAGCCCGGAGCCGCTCTCCTGCGGTGCCTCTGCTTACCCCATGCTCTCTTCCTGTTCACAACTCAACTTTGAACCCTCTCACTTAAGCACTTTTAAAGATCTGCCTCATGCAGGCCCTGTTGATTTTGCACTGTCTCCCAATCAATCCAGCACGTGGGCCCAAGCCAAGGGTTTTGTGTAGGGTAGCACCTTGGTGTGATGATCTCTGCCTAACACCCTTGGATCCTCATTGCTGAAAGACAGTGAGCTCCCCACTGCCTGCTCCCCTCAAACTCCAGTTTGTCTTCCATTACTTCACCCTCTTTTAATTCTCTATCTATCAAGGGCACTTTTTGTGGTTCCTTTCATTGTCCAGAATTCTTCCCAGGCTTACAAAGGCTTCAAACCAGCAGCGTTCTCTTCACCCCGTAAGGCGTGGGCACGGTGCTGGCTTCTTCCCAGTCTTCTAGTACTTTCAATGACTGTTCCAAGACCTTTCGAAAATCACCATTAACTATCCAGACAGCTCCTTGGCCACTTCCTTTACAACCCTTGCAAGTTATTCAGATCTGCTGGTTTAAAAATACCAGCTTGCTGTTCAGCTTACCTCTCAAGGTACTCTTGGGAAGTATTTCATTAGCACGTTGTTTTTTTTTTTTTCCCCTACCAGATCCCAAGGAGAAACCTGCACTGAGCATTTCTGCCTTTTCTATGTTGTCAATAAACCTCCCATTTCTGTGCAGCACTGGGCCAAAGTCAATGCAAGGCTTCTGCTCTGGAAAATCTTAATATCCTCCTGTCATTAGTTTTCCTGGCTTCTGAGGTCTATTAATTACAACCATTTTCCCTTTTCTTCTTTTTGTGTGTTTGTATCTTGGTGACCAACTTCCTCTCCAAGCCACGTTTGTTTTTGCTTTTTTTCTAACAAAGATTTCTGTCTGCCTTGCTGCTTTTTTGGGGGGGTGAACCATTCTTAAAGGCTTCTCCCTTTTCAGCACATTTTTCATTCAAAGTCCTCCTCCAAATTGATCTGACTCGTGATTATTTTCTGCTTGGTGAAACAGGACCTTTGAAAGTGGCAAGTATATATATGTAGTACCACTTGGAGCTTTACTTCATTTACACATAACAATGTAATCAAGCCATGATTGCTTTCTCACTACCACAGTGAGAAATTCATCTTCACCTGCCTGGGCGAGGCCGAATGTAGAATTCCCTCTCACTGGAGGCAATATTTTTTGCATTAGGAAATTTTCCCTCCAGAAATTAGAAGGATATTTTAATACTGGCAGCTCAGGATGTCCAGCATCCATTGCTGAGTCTGAACTCCCCAGTGATCAGAAGGTTTTTAGTAGATATTATGGCTGTACTGCTTAAAGAAGCAGATTGTGTTGAGTTCCTGCTGCAGTGTGATGATCTGCTGCAGACCCTTCTTGCTTCATGCCTTATTTCCTAGGATATGGGTCTCGAAACACTCCGGATCATTTATTTCCAGTTTGCTAGTGACTTAGAACCATCCTGGGACTGCTGGTGTTTGGGAGGAGGAGATACCTGCTCTCAAACCAGTTCCAAAGGGACATGGAGACAGATTGGCAGATCAAGACCTCTGAGCAGGAGCGCAAACCTCTGTACACCACTTAAAACCCCTGCTCTTTAATTCCACATTCAGCTGCCTTTTTTCCTTTCTTTCCCTGAGAAAGAGGGTTGCTTTTTTTTCTAAGATCACTCTGATGTGCTTCCCTTTCAGCATCATTTGGGCATCCCCAGGAGCTGCTTGCAATCTCTAAGGTTCTGTGAAGCC